>OZ010791.1:9273899-10473899 GCA_963932465.1 Maratus speciosus
TGTTATAGTTGAGCTACGCATTAGTTATAGTTGAGCAAGGCTACGCAAAAGAATTCGTAAAGGTTACTGAGTATGACCGTAAATTGCTGAAAGGTGGGTTTAAAATGTGTTATGCTGAACTGCATGTAGTTTTCTATGAAATGTTTGTAGAATATAGATAAAATGATATACAGGGCCACGCAAAGAATTGGATACATGGCCGCCTATAGATGATAAATTCTGGAAATGCGATGTCAGTAGTTTTAAGAGTGATTTAGTGTGAATTAAAGTTTAGCTGGAATAGTGGCGTGTAATAAAGGTACTAGGTAAACAACAGGGCTATTCAAGTATGTTTCCATCTATTAATATAAATTGCTGAAAGAGAAATTTCAACTTGTTATGCGTTTTCTTGCTAAACTAAATTTTCTTATCAGCCTACAGATCAAATACAGGGCTGTTCGGAAGAATTGGAATAAATATTTGGCCATGGATGGTAACTGCTGAAATCAGTTTTTTAAATGTTTAGTTAGTTATCTTATTTCCCTAAATAACGAAGTTTTGTTAAAGCTTTCAGGGAGTGTTGGAAAATGTTTCATAATCTATGTCGTACGCATGATTTTTTTTTCTTGCTTTTAATCAAAGACCAAAACAGCCATTGTATCTCTTAGCAGCGGCTGATTTCGTCTTAAAAATCTCCAATCAAAGGAAAATGAATGAAAACCCGTTTACAGGGAGACCGTCGCTGTTTTTTAAAATTCTAATTCAATCTTTTTAAGGCCGATGAAATTCGCATGCTTTTAGAATCTGCGGTGTCTGAACGGGGGTTGGCGAGCGTAGCTCGTAGGGGGCAGAGCCCCCTAGTGATACATAAAAAAAAAAAAAATTATAAAATTATTACATTTTGTAATCGTCCAAATTGTAATACCTCTCGAAGCAATTGCCAATATGTAATCTTGGCGTTTCTAGACAGGTATCACAAAATTATTTGCATTGTCTCCGTAGCGGAGCCCTCGAGTTTGAAGACAAATTTTAAATGGCTCCGCTCCGGAGCCCTCGAGTGCAAAGGGTTAAACATTCACAAATATATTTAGTAAAAATGTAGAGGGGGTTAATAAGTTACTTGGAAAAAATAACATTTTTTCTTTGTATATCGTGTGAAAGCTTTTGTAACGCTGAACTTAATACATTTCTTTTAATTTTAAGTATCATAGTTTCAAAGGTATCGTCGAAAAAGTAGCGCAAAAATAGATTCCTCTCCATCTAATTCTGAATCTACTGAAACTAAAATTGTGAAAAAATGAGAGGTAGTAGACGTTATTTTAAAGATATCAGGAAAATTATAGCGATTACTCTAGGTCACATAGTTTTTGAGAAAAGCGCATTTTCCCGTTACACACAAGTTTCGATTTACGGTCATTCAGGAAAAGTGTTGAGCAGCGCTGGAAGTACCTACCGTAGCAGAAGTATAAAATCATTGTTGATCATGATTTTCAAAACAAATCGTCAGTAATTAGCCGAGATATTAACCCTTAAAGATACGGGCGGTTTGGACATACATAATAACAGGGGCGGCATTTTCTATGTACCATTAGCTTTTAAAGCATAGTTAACAACTTTTAATGATATATATGTGTAATGCAATGCCCAGTAACAGTGTAAAAGCAATAAACGTCAAATTGTTAAAAACAGACTCATTTAATTTGAGTTAATCTCATAAATACTATGAGATTCGTGACTAGTTTGCATTGAGTGGATCCCTCAATACGAGTGACTTTAAAAGTTAATTAAAAACCCATCAGGAAAAACGCAGCACGGACCGAGGCGGCGTGCCACCTTTGCGACCTCCTTTCGAAGCGCGCTTAGCACAATGCCAAATTTAATCTTTGAACAAAGGTTTTGTTTTAGCTACACTGTAGAAAGAAAGATTATTCAGCTTTATGAAATGCCGAATGAAGTTTAAATAGTCACTACTTTTATACAGAGTTATACAGAGTAGCAATGTTTGATATTATTTAGGTTCCATATCTCTTTGAACTTTTAAGGTATATCCATTTACACTTGTCTAGTATATAGAGTTATACCCAACCCTACGTTGTATTGTTTTTTACAAAGTCTTAGTATTCTTTTAGCAACTGTTTTTTTTTTCATAATACAATTACTGATTCCTACATTTATTCTACGGAACCCTCTATGCGCGAGTAATACCCGCACTTGACCGTTTATTTTTTTCTTTTCTAGATTTTATATTATACTCAAGTGCTGATTTGGTCATTAGTATATAGTTTACATGATTATAAATTGTCCTATTTTGAACCAGGCAGCCACAAATGCGAATCTTACAAGATTTAACATATGGAAGTGACTTTAATATGTGTCAGAGAAATGACCATAAATATTGTTCCGCGATTCTCCCGGAGCGGCACCTTCCTCCTGCATCGTAAGAAATAGAAAGTACGGACAAGATCTTTGTCATGGGCTCGATTTCTCCATACATGCTCGGTTCCTGTGTGTCGCTGGGGTGAACCGGGGGCACCAAACATCGAAGGGACCACTTGGCTCTCCTTGGGCCGGGTGTGGTTGCCGTCGTCTGCGAAATTTGACTTTCCATAAGACTTTTAGCATTAGTGCGAAATCCTGCAATTTCATTGGCTGACGCTTCACCGATAGCCAATGAAATTAAACGGAACTTCTTTCCCTGAAAGGACAAGTACAAGAGTAAAATACTGTGTAAAGCCGGCACATGGTATTTTGGTACCTTCAATGTATGAATGATCTAGCCTAGTGGTCAAGACTAGGGCTGGTTAAGATTTTGCATTTGTAATACTAAAGTTGCGTGTTCTGTCCTTCCGCTGGCGTTTTCACTTTTTTAGAGTTTTGTTTTGATTTTTATTAAGTCAGTTAGTTAAAATCAGTCGATCTTTATTACCAGTTCTTTTGTAAATTTTTTTAGCAATTAGATTTTTTAAAATAAATTAAATAATTAAATAAAAAAAAATCAGTTAATCTATTTTTTAATAATTAAAGTAAACATTTATTAAAATGCAATAATAAATTTCCTAGGCTTACATTAAAAGTATTTTCATGTTAGAACTTTATAAAGTTCTGATCATTTTAAATTTGTCTGTTACTATAGTAACAGATAAATGCAAAATTATCAGAATTAATATATTAAAGGTTTTTTATTTTAAAATTATCCTTGAGACATAAAAATCTTTATTAATTTATGATAGGTTACTTTATAATTTTTTACTTTAAATATTACACAAATATTTAAATTAAATTTTAAAATTCATAGGACTTATAGGGTATTTTTCTAATAAAGAAATTCTTTAATAATTAAAGTGTAAAAATAATATTTCCTTAAGTCAGTTAGTTAAAATCAGCTGATCTTCATTACGAGTTCCGTTGTAATTTTTTTTGTCAATTAGATTTTTTTAAATAAATTTAAATAATTAAATTAAAAAATTCATTTAATCTACTTTTTAATAATAAAAGTAAACATTTATTAAAATGTAATAATAAATCTCTTAGGCTTACATTAAAAGTATTTTCATGTTAGATTTTTATAAAGTTCTGATCATTTTAAATTTATCTGTTATTTCGATTACTATTTTTTTTTTATTGTAAATGTTATACAGATAATTGAATTAAATTTTAAAATACATATGACTTATACGGTATTTTTCTAATAAATAAATTTCTTTAATAATTAAAGAGTAATAATAATATTTTCTTAAGGCTGTTCTTAACTGCTCTGCTCAACAAGCGCAAAACGTTTTGACACATTTACAAATTCATTTTTTAACGAAAAGGTATAAAATTGGAAAGGCTGGCCATGGAAGCGATTTGGAATTGAACTGTTTTTCCATTTTTGATCAAATTGAGTTATAAGCGATTTTGATCGTGTGACAAACACGTTTTTCGCCCGCTCTTCAGTGCTCTTTCTTCCTTCACGCGGAAAATCGGTTCAAAACGTCCACTTTGACACTATTTTCAGAAAGATCTATTGCGTTTGCAAAAAAAAAAAAAAAAAAAAAAAAAAAGGAAAAAAACAGCTCAGTTACATAGTTTCTGAACAACAACACCAGCTACTTTCATGCATTTTCGAACAAAAATAAATTAAAACTTATGTCAGAAAGTTGCCTTTTTGGACTTAAGTCAGTTAGTTAAAATCAGTTGATCTTTATCACCAGTTCCTTTGAAAAAAAAAATTTGTCAATTAAATTTTTTTAAATAAATTTAAATAATTAAATTAAAAAATTCATTTAATCTATTTTTTTAATAATAATGTAATAATAATATATTCTTATCTTACATTAAAAATATTTTTTGTTGGAACTTTAGTAAGTTATATTTATATATATAATTAGCAGTAGTAATTTATTAAAGTGTTCATTTCTCAAAATTAAGTATTATCTTTCATATATAAAAATATTTATCAATTTATCAGCTGCTTTCTAATTTTTTTTATTGTATATTCAATACTACTAAATTCTTATCCTATACAAACTGTGTGTTTAAAATGAATATTTATTAAAATTTAATTTTAATATCTTCTAAACTTTCATGAAAAGTACTTTTATGCTAGAACTCCAGTAACATATAAATAGTAATTAACAGAAATAAATTATTAAATTATCCATCTTTAAAAATTAATTATTTATCCTTTATATATAAATTACATTAATAATATATATTTCAATGATAATTTAAATCATTGAAGACAGTAAATTCGTAAAAATACAACAAAAACAAATATATATATATATATATATATCTGTGATTTAATAATCAATATATGTAATAATAATTTACGTATTAATTATGTTACAATAAAAATGTAATATACATCAAACATGAACAATGAAAAATATTTTGCTATTAGTTGCAATATATATATTTAAGTTAAAGATTATTATTATTATTATGGAGATTTTTGTTTATATCTTTATTTATTATCAGTTGCTTTACAATTTTTATTCGAAATATATTATTGTGATTAAATTTTACTACATAATACCACTTAGGAGCTAATGTTATATAATTAAAATAAAATATGTATTTAAATGTAATAATAGTATCTTTTAAACTGGCATAGAAAAATATTTTTATATATCTAGATGAAACTTCAATTACTTATTTTTAGTTAAGCTGCTAGAACTTTAATGCTGATTGCAAACATCTGAGTAAAATAAAAAAAAAAAAAAAAAAAAAAAAGTTCTAAGCAGCTTATTATAACAATCTCATTATTTTATCATAATTTAACTAAGTTAATGTTGTTTTACAATTGTTAATAATTTTCTTACTAGGAAATTATATCAAATTTAATAATTAATATATATTATGTTATTAACTGTATAACAATTGATTCCGTGCTCAGTATGAGAAATACATAAGCTTTTTTTAATGCATCAGGTTATTGTTATCAAGAAATACATTTGATGAAATGAGTAGCAGCGCTGTTACTCATAAAATGGATTTCTTCCTTTCAGGGAAAGAAGTTCCGTTCACCGACAGCCAATGAAATTGTCGGATTTCGAACTAATGCTAAAAGTCTTATGGAAAGTCAAATTTCGCCCGTCGTCTCGACAGTACTCCAATCGTTTGGTATCAGGTTGTGTGGCTGCGCTGAATAGTGCACTTCCTCGACCGGGTCATCTGGATCGGGTGCTGTAAAGTTAAAAAATTTAAAATCTGCCGATCAAAGGAATAGACTAACAGGTGGGTTTCGGCCGTAGTAAAACACTTCAACCTGTTTAGAGCTTGGAACTACTGTTCGGATTTCCCTTCCCTTATTTATAATATTGGTATAGATAAATTAAAGCATTTCATATAATTATATTTAATATAAGTTATTTTTAAAAATAAATAAATAAATAAATATATATATATATATATATATATACATATTTCTTTTGCCTTCTAGGAAAGATGGAAAGAGAAAGTGACAGCGATCCTTGTCAAAGTAATTCATTTTTTTTTTCTTTTATTGCTGAAAATTAATATATGTTCTATCCTGAATTGGAAAATGTGAAATATTTTCGTTTGTAACCAATTTTTGTTTGAACAGTGGTAAAAAAAAAAAAAAATCTAAATGTCACTGAACCCCAGTTTTTCCTGCAATGCACTCAAGTTTAAAATTAAAAAAAATAGTCTGAAACTATATTTATCAAATTTGAAGTATAAACACAAAGTTGGCACCATTTCGCCAAATTTGGCAAAATCTTGCCAACATTGATTTTCTGAACAGCTTTTTACATAAAATTTACACACATAACAGATTTTCTCGTATTATAATATTAGATAAATATCTGCATAAAAAGAATTATTAAAAATTACTATATATAGGTATTATATAAGTCAGAGATCTCATCTTCTGACTGAGAGATATTATATTCACTTCCCTCAGAACAATCACTCTCTGAATCCACCCTATCAGCCATTTTGACATGGAACAATAACTAAAGAACGCCGATACTACAGCAAATTCGAAAATAATAGAACTAGTTATTAGCAGAAATACAAAAAACGATCCCAGAATGTACCGACGTGCAAGTTGCGACAAATTCACTTTCGAGGATGAAAGTTTTCTTCGCGTCGCATAACATGCGACGCCGACCCTAACTAAACAAGAACGCCGAACGTATGACATACGACGCCGACAGAGAAGGGATTAATATGAAAAGCAGCTGAATTATAAAAGTCTCCGTATTAAAGGTGACTTGCCATTCCCTGGAAGAGAACAGAAATCGTAAAACACGCGCGTCATTAAATTATGAACTATTATTATTTGCTCTCGTTATTTGAATGCTAAAATAGTTTTTATATCATAAAGCTCCGTGCTCATTAAAACATACTCTAGGCCAGGATCGGCGAACCTTTTTAAGTGCGGGTGCCAAAATTTCACAAACAATATCTATCAATAATGTAACGTGCCAAACTTTGACATAAAATAATTTTGCAGAGTGCGATGTTTAAACAAGACACTAGTTAAAAAATCAGTTGCTTTCATGCATTAATGATAAAAAATAAAAAATATTAAAAATTAAAATGCGATTTCTCTATATTTTAGAATGAGCTATTAAACTAACGAAATTTTAATTCGTAAATATGATTTATACATACTGTAACAAGGAAATAAAGATAATTTTTGAGTTTATTATTAATGCAACATCTGGTTATAATTATCCAAGTTGGCAAAATACATGGAATGGCAAAATACATGTTAAAAACTCTGCAGGGGAGGAAAAAGGGACAGGAAAAGAAAATTTGCATTTTTTGTGATAGTCTGTGGAACAAAATTTTATTGATTATAACAGAAAAAATGTGTTATCTGTAAAATGATTACAAAATTTATTTTTTTGCGTGCCAGAGAAATTGTCTTGCGTGCCCACGCGTGCCATAGGTTCGCCAACCCTGCCCTAGGCTGTCTCTGATGCGTTGCTTCGCAGCTACTCACGTCAATGTGCCAGTAGTCTGCTGCCAAAGCTGTATTTCTTTTCTTTTTTTTTTTTTTTTCCTCTCTTTAGGATGGAGAAAGGAAGGATTATTTTAAATGGGGAAAAAAATATATATTTTTTCTCATTTAAGGGTGTTCTCAAATCCAAAAGGTCAACTTTCTGACATAAGTTTTAATTAATTTTTTTTTTCATACATGAAACTAGCTGGAGTTGTTTTTCAGAAACTATGTAACTGAGCTGTTTTTTCCATTTTTTTGCAAACGCAATAGATCTTTGAGAAAAGTCGGGCGTTTTGAACCGAATTTCCGCGCGAAGGAAGAAAGATCACTCAAGAGCGAGCGAAAAACATGTTTGTCACGTGATCGAAAACGCTTCTAACTCAATAGGTAATGGATGGATCCAAAAATGGAAAAAACAGTTCCATTCCAAATCGCTTCCATGGCCAGGCTTTCCAATTTTATACCTTTCCGTTCAAAAATAAATTTGTCAATGTCTCAAAACGTTTTGCGCTTGTTAAGCAGAGCAGTTAAGAACAGCCTTAATAACGCGAAACTTTTTTACTCGTTTTTCAGTATAAAAGTATGACAATTCCAGGCATGATCATCAGAATTATTTGTAATCGAAGAGTTTTTTTTTTTTTCATTTTTCTGTAAATGATTTCAATCGTGAGCAGTTTTGTAGTCGTAAAAAAAAAAAAAAAAAACAGAAGGTAGACGCTATAAGCAGAGGGTATACGCTCAAGGCAGAGGGTATACGCTCAAGGCAGAGCGTGTACCCTAGATTGTATATACTATAGCTTTCTTGAGAAACAGGGGGTATACGGTGTTCCTTAAAAAAATCCGGAAAGTATACGGCGTATACCCCCGTATATCCTCCACTACATCACTGATCGTGAGTTATAAGTAATTCTTGTCTCATAACAGCCGTTTTTTTAGTCTGCGCTGTTACGTCGGGAAATTCGCTTCAAAATACCAACTTGACAGCTTTTCTGCCTTTACCGAAAAAAAAAAAAACAAAAAAAAAAAAACAACCCCAAAACTTTTCGGTTATATAGTTTCTGAATAAGAGAACCTGCCAATTTCATGCATTTGTGAATAAAACAAATAGAAAATGCATCTTAGGGGGGAAAAAAAAAAAAAAAAAAAAAAACAATTTGGATTTAAAAACTATCCTAAAGGAGATTATAAGAATGAAATATACTAAATTAAAAACAACTAAGAACTTTTTGCTAGAACCTTTCGTGCGAGACAAGTTTTAACATAGCATCATAAATTACATTTAGAAATCCAAAAACAAGCTTCTACCATTTTTTGTTCAAAATGAACTACTGAAACAGCATACACTGTAAAAAAAAAAAAAATCCCTGTCGGCTCGGGCCTACAGGCGGAGGTAGATTTCGAAGTTAAGTACTAAATTCACCAACAAAACTCAAATCAAGATTAGAGATAAACCCAGTTCCTTCACTAAGAATGAGCTCTAGGGAGCTAAACATTTTGTGAAAATCCTAATATACATGAATACACACACGCTTGTATATGGAATAGGTTTAAAAAATAGCTACAGCAAATTCAGAGAACCTCAAAGTGTTAAAATAAGTTAATATTTCCATAGTTGGGTTTTTATCATGAATACGTTTCTTCAAACTCACATGGCTTTACCTATTCACCTACTGAGGTCCATTTTATTTCCAATATGACGCAATATTTTGTTTGTTTCTTTAATTCGTACAATTTATTTCATTTTGAGTTTTCATGCGGGAATCTTGCTCTAGAAAACTTATGACGTAGTATTCAATTTGTTTTCAATTCGTAAAACTATTTATGTAATTTAATTTTTCACGTGAATTTCGTGCAATAGAAAAGCAATTGTTGTGGGAGAATTTTATTGCTTTTTTTTAATTGTTGGCAACTGCTATAACGAAAAATATATATTTTTTCCTGCCATTGTTGTGTAAAAGCTGGTTTTATCAGAATCATGTTAAGGCGGTATTCAAATTTTTGAACCCTCCCCATTTTCATTCCCTTGGGCCGATTTTGCCCCTTTTCAATCCCCGCCGAGATATTAGCCATCTCAAAGTTGTTGGCGAGTTTGAAGACGATCCGTGCATAATTGAGACTTTTATCGAGCGGACAAAATTCAGTACATACATACACACACACACACACATATATAAACTTTTTAGGTGGGGGTGCTTTTGGGTTCTGGGGTCCTATAATGAAAAGTTATTAAGGAATTTTTCAAAAGTCGCACCATGGTAACGACTGCAATAGGTAGTCATTCTTACAAAATCTACCTAAAATTCAGAACCGCTACAGTCTACAGCGTAAATGTTTCCAAAAATGTAGTGTAAACTATTAATTTTCTTGAGTTACTGAATAAATCGGAATGGTTTTCTTATTTTTGTGTAAAGTATTTGAAGCAAATACTTTGTAAAAAAAAAATCATAAACGTTACAGCCTATAGCGGAAATGTTTCCGAAAATATAGTGTAAACTATGAATTCTCTGGAGTAACTTATGAAATCGGAACTATTACTCTCATTTTCATGTAAAGTAATATTTGAACGCGAATATTCGGATTTTCTGCACATGTCCAATACGTTCTACAAACGCCATGATCACGTGACGTTTGTTGTTCTGAGGGTTGAAAGTAATGAAGAGACGTAACGGATATTTTGAAGAAAGTAAGCATTTATGTTTGATATTTTTTTATTTAAGAAAGTAGTACGCTTTTTTAAAATAATTAATATTATTCGATTGAATTTATTGAATAATAATTTTAGAGTTACTGTTTATAGTTTGTTGCAGATACAAAGTTAAATAACTCCTTCGAAATATATATATACTCTTGTCCATGAATCTATGATACATATGTCTAATCTAATCTAATCTAATCTAATCGCCCACCCTGGGAACCTGCTTGTGGCTGATGGTTGGGTCAAGCCAAGGGCGGGATGTTCCTACCACCTTTTGCGGCACCGCAATTCAGGGAACGTTAGTTAGTAGTATAAAGTTCAGGTTTGAAAAATAAAAGTTATATTTAATACCACCAATTTTTTTCTTTTTTTTTCTTTTTAAAGATTAATTTATAGAATATTAATTAAAGAATAATGGAATATAAGAAACTGTGCAACAAAAAATAAAAATAATAGTTAAATGGAATAAAATTACATTAGAGTTAAGAACGAGAAACTTATATTAGATATTTTTTTTTCTTTTTTTTGAAAAACCGTGCCGCAAATGAAACAAACCGTCCAAAAGAAAATTAGATTTAATTTGAAAAGTGCTATAAAACAAAAGGCTTAAAATTAAAATTTAAACTTGATAAAAGGACGTTTGTTCATATACTCACAGTCCAAAACTTACAATGAGAATGAAAATATAATCAATTATGTTACACAGTGCATAAAGAAATCCCCCATCAAACCCTGACCTAAGAAAGAAGATAAATTTAGAGAAAAGAATTAGTTAATTTGAAAAGGTAAAAGACAATCCAAAATTAAAATAATAGATATTATAAGCTGCATCCAATGGGGGAGAAAATAAATTCTAAAATATTTGACATAACAACACCAAAACTATTTACATAAATGTGGGTATATAAATGTGGGCACCCCACAATTTTAAATGATATTAATATGCTTAAATGATAACAAGTAATATAAAAATTTTGTTTTTAAAGTCAATTCCTACTTAGGCCATCAAAGAAAAATTTAATATAATCAAGATATGAGTTTTTGTTGCATTAAAATATCTCAATTTGTTGATTTTCTATAAGCAAGTAGTATTACAATGGAACTCTATGGGAATTGGGCGAAATATTACAGATATCGCCAAGTTGGCGTCACTTTTGGCGACTCCTTTTGGCCGCCAAATTGGGCGATATATCGCCAAGTTGGCGACAAACTTGGCGGTATTTGGCGACAGAACAGGGTCCCCCCCCTATGGTAACCCTTATTCAAAATACTTTCATTGAAATTCAATAACCAATGGCGGTCATTTTGTTTCCCATGCAAAACTAAAATTAATTAATTAAAATTTAAATTAATATTTGAAAAAACTTTATTAACATCCATTGTCATCCAGTACAAGTTTAAAAAAATTTATTTCAACCTGATAGGATAAATAATGAGTATCTTATTAACGATTGAAAATTTGTACAAGATAAATATATAAATAAATATAGGGAGAGTGTGAGTAGGAATTGAAATAAAATATGTTAAGAGATGAAAATTTTTTACAGACGACACCTAAAGCACAACAAGTAAGAAAAAAGTTTTACTATCATCAAGTTATTAGTTTTTGAGTTCTTGGAGATCGTACCTCCAGCCAACCGAGATCGGAACACAGGGCATAATGATGAGACAGCTGTTTATAATTTTCCATATGGAAACAATTTGTGCAACGATGTTCAGATTTTACTTCTTTGATGTTGAGTGTCCTCTTTGCACCTATTGTGTGTCTTCTGCAGGATGCTTGTGAATGAGTTGGCACATCTCACTGTGGGGTTATATTTTTGTATCCTGCAGTTATTGAGTCCTATTGTCATAAATTTGTGAGCTATCATTTTGTTGAAGGTTTTTAAGTTAGTTTGGAGCACTAGTTGATATGTGTGACAATAATTCTTCTGCAGTATTTTTGTTATTGTTATATTTTCTTCTTGAAATTTCTGTTTAATTTGTTGTAGTATTTTTTCTGGTGTTGATATTTTGGGAATTCCGATAACTATAACTTTTTGAAGATTTTCCAGGTTATAAGTAATTTCAACAATTTCTGTTAATTTAGGTATCTGTTCTATTTGTTTTAAAAGTAATTCTACGTCTTCATGTGTTTCTGATTTAATTATTAACATATTGTTTCTCCTCGATCTTCTACAGATTATTTTTGGGAAATCTTTTTCATATTCAAGTTCCCTATTTCGCAATTCCCGTATGACACTTATTGATGTTTTGCTCATGATGCTCCGCATCAGAATCGCCGAGCTTGATTCTTTACTGTTATTGTCAGGGGATAGATCCTTTCGTTCGTAATTAGTTTTTGTTGTTTCAGATAGTGTGTCTAACTTCTCTGTAATTGTTTGTTCTAGATTATGAATTTTCCTTGATAATTGGGGTATATCCATAGCTGCTATTTTCTCCATTTCCTGTAGTCTATCCATGTATTTGTCAATTGTTATTTCATGTCTTTTTAACTGTTCTTCCCTTTCATTGATTTCTTCAATAAGTTTCTGATGAGTTTCTTGTTTAGCAAATTCTCCCATATGTTCTATTTCTTGTACTGTCATTATTGTTTTTACTCTAGTGTCCGTTTGTGAATCTCTATCTTTGGTAACAGGATGTAATTTCCCCAATTGTGTTCTTAATTTTTTAATTTCTTCCTTCTCTTTTTCTTTAAATTTTTTATTTTGTTCTTCGTAATTTTTCTTTCTTTTTCTATCTTGTTCCTTTAGCTTTTGTTCTAATTCTTCCAGTTCTTCTGCTCTTGTTTTAATTATTTGTTCATTTCTTTTTAATTCTTGTTGTTTTTCCATCAAAGTTTTTTCTAATTTCTTTTCTAAAGGTATCAATTGTTTTTTTTTTATTTTGTCCTCTAATTCTGATTTTAGAGTGTTTATTTCTTTCTCATTTTCATATTGCTGTGCCTCTTTCATTTGTCTTTCTCTTTCATAGTTTTCTCTTTGTGCTTTCTTTTCTTTTAATTTTTCTTCCAATTGGTTTTTCTAATAGCATTTCTACTTTGTTACTTTCTTTGAGTTTAACTTTCAACTCTGTATTTTCTTTTATTATTTCTGACATTTTTTGCTGATTACCTTTATGATATGTTTGTTTTAATTTCTCGTCTCTTTCAGCTTTGGAAAAAATTACATCCAGATATCTTCTTGTTTCGCCTGCACATCCCTTTGCTTTTTAGATATTTGATTAACGATTAAATTTCGTCAAAGGATCGCGAAAAAGGCGTCAATTTTGCCGAAGGATAGCTAACTTCGTCAAAAAAACGAACAAAACACGGGCATTACACACCGCATTTAGTTTAAAAACAAGCAAAAAAGGGTCAAAATATTAGGGAAAAAAACGCAAATTTCGTTAAAAAATCGCGAAAAAACCCTCGAATTTTGTCAAAAGATCGCGAAAAACGGCAAAATTTCGTCAAAAGATTTCGAAAGACACGCTATTTTCGTCAAAAGATGGTGAAAAACACGCTGATTTTAAAAAAGGATTGCGAAAAATACGCGAATTTCGTCAAAAGGTAGCGAAAAATACGCAAAATTCTTCAGAAGATTGCGAAAAACATTCGAATTTCGACAAAAGATCGTGAAAAACGTGCTAATTTCGTGAAATGGTCGCGGAAAAATTCGTGAAATTCAATCGATAATGCTCTTAGCAGCACACAAACATCATGAAAAATCCCTGCCGGCCCGGCCTACAGGCAGAGGTAGATTTCGAAGTTAAGTATACTAATTTCACCAACAAAAACAAAATCATTATTAGATATAAATCCACTTTAACAGTTTTATCTGTCTGCTTTTGACGAGTTTTTATTTCCTTTTTATAAAATAGCTGGTTTTATCAGAATCATGTTAAGGCGATATTAAAAAAAATATTTTTCCATACTCAACAACTCGAAATTTTCTGGCACATTTTCAGATTCATTTTTAATTAAAAAAAATATGAAACATGCTGACGTGATTTTTGAAAAGATTTATAAGCGACCTGTGTTTTTATTTTTCTTTCAATTAATTAAAACTTGATTAATAAACAATTATTTTCTCAGTAGGGCAATATTTTTCGTTTCTAACAATCGCTTCGGGAAATTCTGCTAAAAATGCCCACTTTGACATCCTTTTTTGAAATATATTCTGCCTCTATCAAAAAAAAAAACGATCATTACTGTACATTATATAGTTTCTGAATAAGAGAATCTAGCAATTGGATGAGTTTGAGAGCAAAAATGAATTTAAAAATGAGTATGAAAATAGACAGTTTGGATTTGAATGCACCCTTAATAAGATGATTTTTTTCTTCAATCTCTATGCATTTTTAATTTGTTTTTGCTGTAAGAATTGGGCCTATCAAAAACTTCTCTATATAAATATTGAAGATAATATTAAGAAGATATATGATAAATTCATGGAGATTTTATATCTTGTGAATTGACGGAGTTATTAAATTTTTTCTTCTTCAACCCCGCTTTTATGTTTTCGTTTTTAATTTTTTTTCGGTACGAATTGGTCCTATTAAAAACTTGTGAATATAAAAGTTGTAGATAATATTAAGGAGATGTATAATAAAATTATTGGATTTGATATCTTGAGAATTGACGAAGTAAGGAATTTTTTTCTCCCAAAAACCCTATTTTTTGCGCTCCTTGAGCCTATTTTAAATTTTATCAAAAATCTGTGATGCATGAATTTTTGGCGCTATTTTTAGAAGTAATAAAAACTTTAAACTGATTTGATATGTACAAAAATTAAGAAGTTATGGGTTTTTTTCGGTTTTCAAAACCCCCCTCCCTATTTCCATCTCCTACACTATGACGCAAAAGTTTAGACAATGAAGAAATTCTTACATACTTTGAAAAATATTTATTCAATTTTCAAATCACTGCTTGAAATTAATGTGCTGTACATATAAGCAATATTTATAACAAAGAAAAGTGGAATTGTGCATATTGCAATAAATTAAATGGTAACAAAAATAAACTGCTGTCTCAAAAGTTTAGACACAAATTAAATAAAATCGAAATAAACAATTTTTAAAACTTGGTTGCGCATCCATGCTTATGTATTACGTCATATACACGAGATTGCATGGAAGAAACTAAATCTTGCATAGTTTGTGGATCGATATCGTACCATGCATTCTCAATAGATGTCTTAAGTTCCTTTTCAGAAGAGTATTGTCTAGCGTTGCTATAAACTTTGCGACACATGATGCTCCAAAGGTTTTCTATAGGGTTAAGATCTGGTCTACATGCTGGCCAGTCGAGAACTCTTATATTATGGGAATTAAACCAAGATTTTGAATGTTTTGCAGTGTGAATTGAAGCATTGTCTTGCTGAAATTCCCACTGAGGACCCCCTAGAAGCTCAGCAAATGGGAGTAGGTTTTCTTATAATGTCTGTGTATAATGCTGTGAAGTTTGACGACCACTGGTGAAGGTCAGAGATACTTGTCCATTATAGCAAAAGGCTGCCCAAACCATCACCGATCCCCCTCCTTGTCTGCGACTAAAAAAACGTCGAGGTTCCTTCTGCAAGTCATGCCAATACGATAAACAACCATCTGGACCATCCAGATTCCACTTTTTTTCATCTCTAAATATGAGTGACTGCCATTTCTCTCCATATGACATATGCTTTCGAGCCCACATAAGTCTTTGTAACTTATGATGTGGTTTCAGAGCTGGTTTCTTCTGCATTTTGCTATAAACGATTGTTCCTTTTTCCAAAATTCGTCTACGAATCGTATCCTTTGATACAGAGAGTCCCAATGAGCTTTGAACTCCACGTACGCTCATTTGTTGAGTACTCGCTAGTCTTTGTATCAGGCGATCCTCTCGTACATTTGTCACACGTGGCCTCCCAGACCGACATTTTGCTTTATATTCGGAACCACTCGATAAAACTCGATAAATAGATTTTTTTGACCTATTAATAATAGCAGAAATTTCAGAAACGCTCTTCCCTTCACCTTTCAACTGCCAAATCCTTGAAACCTCATTCACTTGAATTTCTTTAGCTCTCGGCATGTCGACTATGAAGCGCAATCGTTTGCAGAACTTAAGTACTCCAAATTTGTGACATCATCGATTCTAAATTTGCATATGCCAGCGAATATTCAAAGAAATTTAGAATAGTGTCTAAACTTTTGCGACAAGCACATTTGAATTTTTATGAAAAAAATTAGTATTATAGCAAATAAAACGACTGTCTTTTGTACATAGCATTTTAAATCAGTTTTTGAATATATTTACAGGTTTTTGTAATTCTGACGTCATAATTCTACATTTTAAAGCTGAATGACGTCATTGTCTAAACTTTTGCGTCATAGTGTATGTCCGCTTTTGCCCATTAACCAACTTGACCGATATTTTATGTCCCTTGATTTTATGTATCAGTTTGAAAGAGATTTGTGCAGAATTGCGGAAGTTATCGTGTCCAGAAGAAAGTGATAACACAATTGCTTCGGGAAATTCCGTTCAAAATGCCAATTTTGACATCATTTTTTGAAATATATTCTGCCTCTTTCAAAAAATCGATCATTACTTTACATTATATAGTTTCTGAATAAGAGAATCTAGCAATTGGATGCGTTTGAGAGCAAAAATGAATTTAAAAAGGAGTAACAAAATAAGCAGTTTGGATTTGAGTGCATCCTTAATGCAATGATTTTTCCAACACAATCCGCTTCGGGAAATTCGGTTCAAAATGCCCACTTTAACGGCATTTTTAAAAATATATTCTGCCTCTATCAAAAAATAGACCATTTCGGTACATTATATTGTTTCTGAGTAAGAAAACGTAACAATTGGAAGCCTTTGAGAGCAAAAATGAATTGTAAAATGAGTCAGAAAATAAGCCGTTTGGATTTGAATACACCCTTACTTAGATGATTTTTTTCTTCAACCGCTATGTATTTTTAATTTTTTTTTGCTGTAAGAATTGGTCCTATCCAAAACTTGTCTATACAGATGTTGTAGACAATATTAAGAAGATATATGATAAATTCATGGGGATTTTATATCTTTTGAATTGACGGAGTTATGGATTTTTTACTTCTTCAAACCCCCTTTTTGTTTTCGTTTTTAATTTTTTTTGCGGTACAAATTGGTCCTATCAAAAACTTGTGAATATAAAAGTTGTAGATAATATTAAGGAGATTTATAATAAAATTAATTGGAATTGATATCTTAAAAATTGACGAAGTTATGAATTTTTTTCTCCCAAAAACCCTATTTTTTGCGCCCCTTGAGCCCATTTTTAACTTTATCAAAAATCTGCGATACATAAAATTTTGGCCCTATTTTTAGAAGTAATAAAAACTTTAAACTGATTTGATATGTATAAAAATTAAGAAGTTATGGGGGGTTTTCGGTTTTCGCAAAACCCCTCCCTATTTCCATCCCCTTGGTCCGATTTTACCCATTAACGAACTTGACCGAGATTTTATGCCCATTGATTTTATGTATCAGTTTGGAAGAGATTGGTGCAGAATTACGAAAATTATAGTGTCCAGAAGAAAGTGATATATATATATATAAAGTTTTTTACTGAGGGTGGTTTTGGGTTCTAGGGGTCATGATCGGTGTAGATCTGCAAAAATTTTTCAGAAATTCCAACATGGGAACGATCCCAATAGGTAGTATTTCATACGAAATCTACCTAATAGATTACGAAATCTTGCAAATGTTTTCTTTTATAGGGATAAAAAATGTTTCGTTATTGATTTTTGTAAATAAATATTTTCAAAATATATATATTTTGTAAATAGAATTCCGTTTGGAAATTTCACGTTTTCACCATTGAAAACACAAAATCTCAAATCTTCAGGGGGGGGGGGGGGGTTCATTGCTCCGTGGTGAATGTCTTCCCCGGGCCAGCCTCTGAATTCAACACTGAGTTCAAATAAAGCAGTATCGATAATAGAGATTTGTAAACTCTGCCAATAACAATGGCTTTAAGATAAGGAATTTCAGAAATACGTGAATTTGAATCACAGCAAACATCTACCCTATCGATCTATATTATAAAGGACAAACATATCTGTGCGTAACGCATACGTCATTTTGCGAATGGCAACAGTTTCAATTTTAAACATTTAAAATGAAAATTCGGTTTTACAATTTTCGCTGCTGCAAATTTTTAAACTTCTAAACATCGCACATTTTCAATTTTTACACCGTCGTGTGCTTTTAAATGCAATTTGTTTCAAAGCTGTATCTCAATTTACTTTTGAGATATTAATTTTTTTATAGTTTTTAAAATTTTTTTGTAATTGTGGCAACTGAAGTGCACCATTTCTATTGAAAGTAAAGGGAAAATAGTAGATTACTGTATCTTTTTGTTGCCATTTTCTCATAAAAGCTGAAAAAAAATTTGAAATTAAAATACTCGCTATGTCAAGAGCATCATCTGTTATAAAACCCGGTGAATTTTGGTTTTATTTCGTTTTTATTTATCAATTGAATGATTTTTAGTTTATTGAAACTTACTTTACAAACGATACAACACTTCCTCTTTATAAAAATGTATTTTAAAGGATATTTGTGTGACTTTTTTTCTCCGCATTTACTTAATTCGTATCAAAAAGCTGAAAGTGCAATTTTATTAATCGTGTGTATAATAGCATTTTCCGAATTTTGAAAAAAATAGAAATAAATGATTTCTGATAAAACATGTATACATTATAAACAAACAAGTGAAGGCATGTGCATTATTAGACAACACACCCTGTTTGTTCTGGCCAGCTTCTTGAATGACGGCGTTGTTTTTTGTTGGGTTTGTGTATTATTCCACGATAATGAAGTCATGCATACTTTTCTACACATGTTATTAAACCAGGGCCGTAGCAAGGTCTTCTGAGCCCCCCCCCCCCCCCCCTCTAAGATTTTAGAGAAATATCTATATTTAATTTTCCGCCCGAGTTCCATTTTATAACAACACCAGTAGAGTTTCGCTGGTCGGATTTTCCAAAACGAACTTAAAATTGAACGAATTTGTAGTTGGGCTACACTGCTTTCGGCAACGTACACCCATAGGGGCTATGTCCGCTCCGATCTCGAATCATACAAACTTTGAATTAATGTAATTTTTTTATATTTCGATCCAGATTAAATTCAAATTTTCAGCATTTCGTTCACGTTGCTACAGGAACAAATTTGATATTTTTACAACGTGAATTTAATCAAAGAATTGCAAAATCTAACTCAGAATTCTTCCATTTAGGAAAAAAAAATCGCCAAAGAATGCCAAAAATTGCATTAAAAAATTCGAAGTTTACAGAGATCAAACTTTACTGGTCTAAAAGATTGAAACCGGGTTAATTTTTTTTACGAATATTAAAAAAAAACTACCAGAAAAGTGAAAAAAAGCTAAAAATCACATAAAAATTATCTAAAATTTTAAAAACAGCAGAGGACAAAATTTGGCAAAAAAGTTTGAAACTGAATTCCTTTTACAGATGTTATAAACCGCTAAGTGTTGCTCATAAACAAAATAAATAAATAAAAAATATGGAAGTAGTTTTCGTATTTTCAATTTTCTCTTCATTTTGACAATGCTATCCGCGTAGCCCTGACAGATTTTCTTTAAGCAGAAAATATTCACTTATAACAATTTTTTTCCTGCTCGGATTGGTGACTTTTATTAAATATATATATGTACAGATTTACTAATTTAAAAAAGATACTTATGTCGTTTTCATACATTCCGGTTTTCTCCAGTTTAAAATTGTCACTCAAGTTGAAATTAAAGAAAAGAGAAAAAAAATATCTTCGGATTATGAAAAAAATATCTTCTTTCTGTGGGCAACGAAGACGGGTTTCCTAGTAGATAATAATACAGACAGAGTCTGTCCAGAGTACATATTTTATTAAATAGATTTTCTGATTCAAAATATGTTTATTTTTATTTTTTACTTGGAGAAAATACGGACGATTAAGAGGTATGTCCTTGCTAAATCCAGACTGGCATGTACAAGCAATTTTTAAAATCCAATTATTTTTATTATTATTATTATTTTTTTATTTTTTTTGGATGAGAAAAAGTAATTTTGATTTTTTGTTTCTCGAAAAATTAATATAAAATAAACTATGTACTTAATGTTGTAAATTTGCGTTAAAATTTTTTTAACATGGCTGTGTTTTGTACAGACAAATTTTAATCTGTGCAATAAAAATAATATTATCTTTTTTTTTTAATATAGCCCGCGGTTTTGTATATAATGCTTAATCTGGCCCGCGGAGGTAAATGAGTTTGACATGCCTGCATAAAAGGAATCTATTTTCAATCCATCTTTCCATTTTAGCCGAATATAGTAAAGTAGTCTTCTTCGATTTTTAAATATTTCGCAAATTTCTTCTCTGATTTTTAACTTCCCGATGCACTAAATTCGTCTTTTGCGATTTTTGAATTTTTCACGAACCTTTTTTTTTTTTTTTTCATTTTTTAAGACCCCCTGTGATTAGAAGAGATTTTATCTCACACGTGAAGAAATTTTCGTCTTTAGAAAGGAAAATTTGTAGAAATTTTGATCTTCGATTCGCGACTTCTTCGTGTTATGAAGGAAAAAAGTCATGCGTAAAAGTTCAGTTTCCAGTAGGGAAAAGTACAATGTAGCAAAGTTGGCGGAACACTCCTGTGATTTGATTTCACGAAAATGCATCTTTATATTTAGTAATAATGTTAGGTAATTTTTACGTTAGATTGGTGGGTTTTCTATATTTTTGCAGAAAATGAGCAAATCAAATCAAAGCTTTTTTTTTTGTGTGTGTGTGTGTTTGAACGAGAAAAAAGTTACGGAAAAAATCCTTCAAGTCACTGATTTCTTTTCTTTTCTTTCTTTTTTTTTTTGTTTTTTCTTTTTTTTTTTTCTTGAGAGAGAGTGTGTAAAAGGAACCCAGTTTCAATCTTTTATCCCAATATAGTAAATTTTGCCATCTGCGGCGCGGATTTTTGACATCCCTAAAAGGAATCAGGTTTCAGTCTTTTAGCTCAATATACAAAATATATCCATAGAAATTTCTGAATTTACAAACATTTTATGTGATTTTTAGCGTATTTTTGTCTTTCACGGCAATTTTCCAACATTCCAGTTCTAGTCTTTTGGCTCGATGTAATCAATTTTCTCTCAGCGATTTTTGAATTTTTGCCCAATTTTTTTATAAGATTTTTACATTTTTTTTTCGCGTTTTGGTGAGTTTTTTGACATTTTTTTCTGAAACCGAAGAATTATCCAGTAGATTTTGCTGCTGTCATAATTAAGCTGAAGTGGAAAAATAACAAATTTGTTCCCGTAGCAACGTGAGCTACGATGCTGGAAAATTTCACTTTTATCTGGACACTATCACATTTATCGGGACAAAAAAAAAAAAATAAAATAAAAAAAATAATGATTGTTTGATTCAAGAGCGGAGCGGGAATATCCGGAACGGGTTTACGCTGCGGAAGGCAGTGAAGGCCCTAATGGAGAACTCCAAAAAATAGATTCTTTTTTTTTTTCAAAGCAACCAGTGAAGCGGTCGAAGCTCTGCTTGTAGATTAAATAAATACACAATATAATTTATGTATAGTTAACATAAGTAATTTATCGAGCCAAGAGAAATGAAATGTTAAAAATGAAACAGGTTGAACATAAGGGGATAGGTGGCATATGCAATGCACATAGATGCCCGCTTATTGGGGTCCCCAACGAGATTTAGAAGCATATATAACATTTGAAGAAAAAAAATGAGGCTTAAAAGTTTTGAATCTTGAGTTCCGAATTTTGCTCACTTTTAAGAGGGCCCCCAAAAGGGAAAATTTATAAAGTATTTAGAGCCTGCAAAATTTCTTTCATCTGGGCACCTTTAAAAAGAATGGTAGCTATAGAAAAAAAGGGCATGTCTGTTTTGGTTAAAAGAAGTAATAGTATTAAGAAAGTTTTTAACCTCATTGGGGCCCCCAACGAGATTAAAAAGCATATGTTTAAAACATTTGAATAATAAAAATTGGGCCTAAAAGTTTTGAATCTTGAGTTCCAACTTTTCCTCACTTTTATAGGGGGGCCCCAAAAAGTTAACTAAAAGTATTTAGAGCCTACAAATTTTCTTTCATCTAAGCACATTTAAAAAGAATCGTGACTGTAAAAGAAAAGCACATTTGGTTGAAGGAAGTAATAGTATTAAGGAAGTTTTGAAAGTTATTGGGGCCCCCAACGAGATTTAAAAGCATATTTTTAAAACATTTAAATAATAAAAATGGGGCCTAAAAGTTTTGAATCTTCAGCTCCAACTTTTCCTCACGTTTTTAGGAGTCCTTAAAAAAGACAATTCAAAAAGAATTTAGAGCCTGC
Source organism: Maratus speciosus (assembly GCA_963932465.1). Lineage (NCBI taxonomy): Eukaryota > Metazoa > Arthropoda > Arachnida > Araneae > Salticidae > Maratus > Maratus speciosus. Next base: position 9,296,387 of record OZ010791.1, read on the forward strand.
AAATTTCTTTCATCTGGGAACCTTTAAAGAGAATGCTGGCTATAGAAAGAAAGTGCATATCTGTTTTGATCAAAAGAAGTAATGGTATTAAGAAAGCATTGAACCTTATGGGGTCCCCCAACGAGATTAAAAAGCACATTTTTAAAACATTTGAATAAAAAAATGAGGCCTAAAAGTTTTGAATCTTGGGCTCCAACTTTTCCTCACATTTATAAGGGTCCCTAAAAAAGACCAAAAAGAATTTAAAGCCTGCAAAATTTCTTTCATCTGGACACCTATAAAGAGACTGCTGGGCTATAGGAAAAAAAAGCGCATATCTGTTTTGGTCAAAAGAAGTTATAGTATTAAGGAAGCTTTGAATTTTATTGGGCACCCCAACGGGCCCTAAAAAAGACAATTCAAAAGAATTTAGAGCCTGCAAAATTTCTTTCATCTGGGAACCTTTAAAGAGAATGCTGGCTATAGAATGAAAGCACCTTTGTTTGAAGGAACTTATAGTATTAAGGAAGTTTTGAAACTTATTGGGGCTCCCAACGAGTTTAAAAAGCATGTTTTTTAAACATTTGAATAAAAAAAAATGAGGCCTAAAAGTTTTGAATCTTGGGCTCCAACTTTTCCTCACGTTTATAGGGGGCTCTAAAAAAGACAATTCAAAAAGTATTAAGAGCCTGCAAAACTTCTTTCATCTAGGAACCTTTAAAGAGAATACTGGCTATAGAAAGAAAGCGCATATCTCTTTTGGTCAAAAAAAGTAATAGTATTAAGAAAGCTTTGAACCTTGTTGGGTCCCCCAACGAGATTAAAAAGCATATTTTTAAAACATTTGAATAACAAAAATGGGGCCTAAAAGTTTTGAATCTTGAGTTGCAACTTTTCCTCACTTTTATTGGGGGCCCCCAAAACATTCAAGTATTAAGAGCGTGCAAAATATCTTTCATCTGGGCACCTTTAAAAAGAATAATGACTACAGAAAGGAAGCACATTTGGTTGAAAGGTACAATAGCTCACTACTGGGCCCCTGACTTTGCCCAGCGCCCCCCCCCCCCCCAAATGGGGGTAATGGGGCGGTCGCTACGGCCCTGTGTTAAACACAGGTCTACACAGGTCGTAAAATTGCAATGCTTTACCGGATGCAAATGACTTCATCTATACTTATACTTTACTTATATACTATACTAATATTATAAAGAGGTAAAAATTGTTTATTTGTAGGAGGTAAGCTCTGGAACTACCGAACAGATTCCAAAAGTAATGGTATCAAAATGATGGTGTTAGTCCAACTTAGAACAAAGACTATATCTTATGTCCGTGCCACTGGCCAAAAGGGGATATAGGAGCAAAAAACTTTCTAAAAATGCGATTTTTTTGTTACTGAAGGGCCCAGAAACATGACATTTGGAATTGTAGTTACTTATATAAGATACTAATGATCTCTAAGGACATTTCTTAAAAAAATCGAAATTAAAAAGGGGTGAAAATGAGCGAAAAGAGTTCTATAAAAAAACGTTCTAAATGGCGATTTTTACGCAATTTCAGGAAGTACCAAACCGATTAAAAAAATATTGGTGTCAAAATGATGGTGACAACATTCGGAATGGGTCATCTGAGTGGGTCTAACATTTTAAATTTGGAATGGTAATTACTTCAAAGATGCATAATGTTTTCTAAGAATTGCCGAAAGAAAATTCCAAATTTAAAAGGATGAAGTGAACGAAAGGCGAAAAGTTCCATAAGCGTTCTAAATTACGATTTTTATGCAATCGTATGAAATACGAAACCGATTTCAAACATAATGGTTGCAAATTGATGGTGATAGAAGCTGCTCAAATATAAGTTATATTTTATGTCGAGAATTGCAGGAGCAAAAAACTTTCGAAATTGCGATTCCTGTGGTACTGACGAGGCTAGAAACTTTAAATATAACACGGTAGTTACTTATAAAATATAAATGTCCTCTAAGAACAGCCGAAAATAAATTCGAATTTAAAATGGGGTGAAGCGAAGGGAAGGAGCGAAAAGCATTCTGAAAGAGTCCTAAATTACGATTTCTATGGAATCTCAGGAAATAATAAACCGATTAGAGAAGTTACTGGTTGTGAATCAAGAGTGATAGTCTCTGATCCTATACGGGCTATATTTTATGCCGGTGTCACTACCACCTGGTTGGCAGGAACAACAAGAAAGCCTTTAAAAATATCTAAATTCCGTTTTATATAGAATATTAGAAAATACCAACCCATTTCAAGGTTAATGTTGGCAAATTAATGGTGACAGTCTCAGTTTCAACATTTTTCAAGACATTCTATTTCAACTCTGTTTCGGCATTTTACGCATTTAAAATTCTAGATAGATTACCGCCAAGAAGTTTAAGAAAAAGTTTTAGATTAGATAATACAAGACTGCGATTGTTGAGTTTTTAAACTTTATGTATTTTTTTAGCACTGAATCCAAAAATTACCTTCATTTTTAACGATCATGTCAGGATATTTCGCAAATCATAAATTTTCAAAGTTAAAGAATAACAAAAAGCGGATACTATAAAGTAGAGGAGATGACTGTGTTTTTTAACTTTTGATAATTGATTTTTACGTAATTTTTAGCACTGAATCTGAAAATGACCTTCATTTTTAACCCTCTCGTTAGAATTTTTTTTTTTTTTTTTTTTTTTTCAAATCGTAAATATGTAAGTTAAAATATAGCGAAAATCTCATACTATAAAACATATGTAAAACATTTTTTGTTTCATTTTATTTTATTTTATTCAATAATTTATTCAATATTTTTGCTTATCCTGGGATTCTTCAGCTAAACAGCTGAGTGGTCCGATGAGATGGTGGAGGAGGTTCAATTTTAACTTTGAAATAACTTTGAAATTTGCAATTTGCGAAAAATCCTGATGTGATGGTTAAAAATGAAGATCATTTTCGATTCAGCGGTAAAAAATACATAAAAATCAATTATTAAAAGTTAAAAACAAAACAATCACATCTATTTTATAGTATCAAATTTTCGCAATTTTTCTTTTTTAACTTTAAAATATACGTGAAAATCTTTATATGATGGTAAAAAATGAAAGTCAATTTTCAGCGGTACAGAATACATAAGAATCAATTATCAAAAGCTAAAAAACATGACATAACCCAACTTTTGCAGGCTAGTGCAATCTAATAATATTTTAAAATACGTATCATTTTGTAAAGAATTGAGGCTGTTAATTTAGCATCATTTTATTTAACAAAAATTTTGTTTTTTCTTTCTTCTTCAATGTTTATGACAAATTGTATATTTAATATTTTGCATTAATATGTCAGAATCATTAAAGATTTCAAATTTTTATTGCAATGTTAATTTTACTCTCAACCAATTTTTTTAAATATATCTGACGAAATTATATTTCGACTAAATTTGTGAATGGCCCCCAATTTGCAGAAAAAATGTGCTCCAACTTTAAACAGCTATTACTCGGTCATAGTCCAGGTACTACGGTTGAGAAAACTGCAAATCGTGATAAGAATATACCGATTGGTGAGTATCTACTTTATTTTACTACAATGCATTTCAGAGGGGGAGGCATTGCGTAAAGTCATGGAAATTCAAGATGGCGGCTGTTATTCAAAATGGCGTCATTTTCTGAATTTTCTTACTATCCATCATATAAATGTGTTTCACGTCGATTTCGATGTTTTTAACGTCAAAAAATTCGTTTTTAATATTTTCCGCCATAGTTTAATGAATTTATGAATTTTGTTTGTCTGCCTACTCGCCATTCTATGCTCTAACTCGCGTAAATATCGCTACTAGCTTAAATATACTCAGATTGCCATTTAATTTATATATGTTATTGAAGTTCACAATAACATTTTACAAATAAAAATGAAGTGTATAGGTTTTATAGTCCGTTTACAGGGCCCTCAAAAAAAATTCCATTACGTTATTGTCTATTAATCCGGGCTCTACGGTTGAGAAAACTGCAAATCGTGAGAAGAATATACCGATTGGTGAATATTAAATTTATATTAATACAATCCATATAAGAGGGGGAGGCATCGCGTAAAGTCGTGGGAATTCAAGATGGCAGCTGTCATTCAAAATGGCGTCATTTTCTGAATTTTCTTACTATCCATCATATAAATGTGTGTTTGAGGTCGATTTCGATGTTTTTAACGTAAAAACTTTAGTTTTTAATACTTTCCGCCATGGTTGAATGAATTTATGAATTCAGTTTGTCTGTTTGTTGGTCTGTCTGTCCGCTTGCCATTCCGTGCTCAAACTCGCTTAAATATCGCTTCTCGCTTAAATTAGCTGAGATTGTCATGTAATTTATATATGTTATTGAAGTTTACAATAACATGTTCCGAATAAAAATTCAGGTGTATAGGTTTTATAGTCGGTTTACAGGGTCCGCGAAAGAAATCCATTACGTTATTGTTTATGGGGCGATATCGTTTGCAATGTGTTTTAATCATCAGGGGTGATTGTGTTCCGGGTGTAGCCCGGATTTCCGGGTTTTTCGGTCGATCCTTCCGGGTTTATGAGATCGTTACGTTTAGTGGAAAATTTGAACATTAAAACGTATCGCGAATTTCGGCAAATGGTCGCCGAAAAAAATCAATTCATCAATCGTTCGCTGAAAAAAATTGACAATTTCGTCAAAAGATTGCGGGGGGGAAATGCGAATTTCGTCAAAGAATCTCGAAATAAACACAATTTTCGTCAAAGGATCGCGATAAAACTAAAATTTTCGTCAAAGGATCGCGATAAAACTAAAATTTTTGTCAAAACAACGCGGGGAAACGCGATTTTCGTCAAAACATCGCGAGGAAAACGGATATACCGTCAAAGGAACGCGGAAAAATGGATATCGTCAAAGGATCGCTGGAAAAACGCTAATTTCGTTAAAAGATCACGTAAAAAACATGAATTTCTTTAAAGAATCGCGGAAAAACAGCGAAATTCGTGAAAAGACCGCAGAAAAAACACATAATTAGAACCGGGAAGGATTTTCCCCATCCCGGAATGATGGGAAAAAGGCGATTTTTGTCAAAGGATCGCGGGAAAAAATGCGATTTTCGTCAAAGGATCGCGGGAAAAAATGCGATTTTCGTCAAAGGATCGCCGGAAAACGGAAATATCGCCAAAGGATCGCTGGAAAAACGCAAACATCGTTAAAGGATCGCAGAAAAAACGAATTTCTTTAAAGAATCACGAAAAAAACCCGCAAATTTCAGTAAACGATCGTGGAAAAAACGCGAATTTTGTCAAAGAATCTCGAAATAAAACAAATTTCGTCTAATGATCTTGAAATAAAACAAATTTCTTCTAATCAACGCGAAATAAACACAAATTTCGTCAAAGGATCGCAAAAAAGTGCAAAATTTGCGAAGGATCACGAAAAAAACAAGATTTTCGTCAAAAGATTGCGCGAAAAACGAAAATGTCGCCAAAGGATCGCGAAAAAAAACAAGATTTTCGTCAAAAGATCGCGGGAAAACGGAAATGTCGCCAAAAAATAGTAGGAAAAACGCAAATTTCATTAAAGGATCACGAAAAAAAAAACAATTTCTTTAAAGAATCGCCGAAAAAAACACGAATTTCGTGAAAAAAACGCAATTTTCGTCAAAGAATCGCTAGAAAAATGGAAATATCGTCAATGGATTGCAGAAAAAACGCAAATTTTGTTAAAGGATCACAGGTTCACGGGGAAAAAACATGAATTTCTTTAAAGAATCGCGAGAAAACGCGAATTTCATGAAAGGACCGAAAAAAAACGCATAATTAGAACAAGGAGTGATTCTCTCTGCTGTTTTTTTTTACTCAGAATCACCCCTGGTATTGTGTTATCCATCTCAATCTCAGTACAAAAATGTCCAGAATTGCATATCTATATCTGTAATGTATAATACTCAAGAAGAAAGCAGGAAAAAGAAATTTACCTTGTGTAAGAGTAAAGCTAAAAAAAAAAAAAAAAAAATCTATTTTTATTTATTTTTTTCTAATACTTAGCCACTTAGAAGTAAAATTGGATTGGTTTTGACGTTTTTTTACTCTTTTCAAATAACTAGGTATGACTTGCATTAAATCTGCAGAGAGATCCCACTCTTAATACATAATTTGTACTTGTTTCATGAGTACTTTAGAATAAATTCAATTATTGAGTATAGAATTCAAACTTTGTTTATTTAACAAGATAAATTGCACTCTCCATTTGATGAAGTCATTTAGCTTTCAGTGAAATTAACATAAGTTTACCAAGTTATGTTTTTCTGCAATTGTATATTTCGAACAATAGCAGAAATAAGTCACTTGATTGTCATGCTGTTGCAGCATCAGTTGTTATGTAAATTGATATTGGTACATTTTGCATCGATAATTTTCAGGGTTTTTCACTTTGTATCGATTAATTTTCAGGGTTTTTCACTCTGAGTCACAATCACCCCTGAATCATGTTATACTCTCTGAAACACATTCAAATTGACATACATTAGTGAGATTCACTACAAGATACTTACTATAGAATAAGGTGTGCATAGTATTTATCGTTTATTTACAGTGACACACCAAAAAAAGAATATGTGCGTTTGTAACTCGTGTATAAATTCTATTAAGATCATCAGTTAAATTAACTGTTATTAGTGGAGCTGCTAGGTATAAAAAAACTGCATTTTGTTTTAAAGATATCCCGAATGGCCAGTATCTACTTCATATAAATACAATGCATATTAGATGTTGAGGCATCGTATGCAAATTCATAGGAATTCAAGATTTCGGCTGTTATTCAAAATTATTTGCATTTTTATTCCTATACATCATATAAAAGTGTCTATGATATCAATTTCGACATTTTTAAAATGAAAAATCATTATACCATCCTATTTTTCTTGAAGACGGCTGTAGAAACAACTCGAAACGTATAATTTAAATTTTAGCATATTAAAGTTCGTGTTTTGTGTACCACTAAGTAAGGTTGTTTGTCTTTATTTATGACATTTTATAGTGCAATTGTTCAGTATGTGTTAATGAAAAATTCCCTTTTTAATATCAGAAATACGCTTAAAATGAAATTAGGACAATTAAAGTATTTTTGCATTTTATAGTCAGGAAAATGAAAGGGATAAATAAATAACAAAAATGCATTTTTGTTATTTATTATACAAGATTAATTATTATACAAGATACTTATATATATATATATATATATATATATATATATATATATATATATATATATATATATATATATATAATTATACAAGATATTAAAAAGAATTGCATGTTGCATTTAAAGTTAAAGAATATAAAAACTTCGCTTTGTATCCTTATATTTCTCACATTCGTTTTTGCAGTTGCACAATAATGTGCAAGAAAGTCCAACCTTTCTACAGCTACACTTATTTTTACAGATTTTGCACATACATTTTGCATCAAACACACTTTTATACGATAAATAGTATGAAAATTGCAAGAATGGCAGAAAATGACGCCATTTTGAATAACAACCGCCATCTTGAATTCCTACGAATTGACGCGATGCCAATCTGGGTGAAATTAAGCGAGTAGCGATATTTAAGCGAGTTAGAGCATCGAATGGCAAGCAGACAGACAGACAAACTGAATTCATATACTCATTCAACTATGGCGGAAAATATTAAAACCGAAATATTTGACGTTATAAACATCGAAATCGATCTGAAACACACATTTATATGATGGATAGTGAAAAAGTTCAGAAAATGACGCCATTTTGAACAACAGCCGCTATCTTGAATTCTTACGACTTTACGCGATGCCTCCCCCCTCTTACATGGATTGTATTAATATAAAGTAGATACTCACCAATCGGTATATTCTCACGATTTGCAGTTTTCTCAACCGTAGCACCCGCACTAATAGACAATAACATAATGGAATTCTTTTGAGGATACTGTAAACGCACTTTAAAACTTATACACTTCATTTTTATTCAAAACATGTTATTCTAAACTTCAATAACATATATAAATTACATGAAAATCTGAGTGAATTTAAGCGAGTAGCGATATTTAAGCGAGTTAGAGCATGGAATGGAAAGCAGGCAGGCAGACAAACAAACAGACAGACAAACGGAATTCCTAAACTCATTCAACTATGGCGGAAAGTATTTAAAACGAAATTTTTGACGTTAAAAACATCGAAATAGACCTGAAGCATACATTTATATGATGGATTGTAAGAATATTCAGAAAATGACGCCATTTTGAATAATAGCCGCCATCTTGAATTCCCACGACTTTACGCGATGCCTCCCCCTCTGAAATGCACTGTATTAATATAAAATAGATACTGAACAATCGGTATATTCTTATCACGACTTGCAGTTTTCACCTTATTTTGGCCGTGTAGCACTCGGACTATCAATGTTAATCGTAGAATAACGGGACTTTTTTGTATTACTTGTCAGTGTAAAAGGAAAATTTCACTAGTATAATTTATAGGACCGTGGGGTAATTTTTTAATAAATATTTTTATTGACCCAAATCGTTTTTAAAATATTTCTTTACCTCATTTAAAACATTTTTGTAATAGGAACTATATGTCTATGACAAACGGTTAAAGAATTAGCCATTGGACAGCGTTTAGAGTGGACATCCTGTGTATCTTAATTTTTCTGCATAAAAGGTTAAGTTTATATTAGAGATATAATTGTAGACTTCTTTTACAATAATTGTATTAAAATATGGATTAATTTTCTTTCATTTCGGGTGGGGTTGCCTTTCAGTGGAGATCTTTTTACCAGTTTTCGTATTTACGTGAAATTACAGTCCTGCGTCAGGATAGGTTGATGTATTTTCTTCGTTGCGAATGAGGTACACCTTAAGTTTTTCGGATTGTGCTTTATTTCTTTCGGTCGGAGTTGGGATGACCTGTTTTTAATAAGGAAGTCCTGAATATTTTTCAAATGAAAAACTATAGATTTGACTATTAATGGTGGCCCATAGTCATAGTTATAACCCATGTGTTCATTTCTGTACATAAGGGATAAAATTACTTTATTATAAAGTGTTAAAATATGGAGTAAGTTTCTTCTACTTAGCAATTTGGTGGAAGTTTGTCGTTTTTGGGTTGAAGAAATGGTCTTGACAGGTGCGCGCAGGCTCCAATTCTAGGCGTTGAAGAATTTTGAGAGTGTACCATATATAATATGATTTAATAAAGCAAATATTTAAATAATTTTATAACATTGCAATGATTGCAGTAAATATAATAATCCAAAAAAGTCGGATAATTAAGAACTTGAATTATATTCGCCCCTTCAACCCCCCCCCCCCCCCCACACACACACACAAAAAAAAAAAAAAAAAAAAAAAAAAAAAAAATACAATTTAACAAATTACAACGACCATTTGGAAGATGATTTTTTCAAAGACTAAAATTTAAGACATAAAAAATAGCACGGAGTTGATCATACATTACGTACGCCATGAATTAGACATTAATAGTGTTATGACACGTAAAAATGGCAAACGACAGAAATCGCCTGCGACTCGTACGTATTATCCATCTGAAACTTACGTATTATCCAAGCATTTCATTGGCTGTTCGGGAAAAGGCTTTTCCATCGTCCGATTTCTAAGAAATCTGACGGCCAATTTTAAATGAAATTTATTTCTTAAACTTCTAAACATCCCACAATATTACTTTTTATATCGTCGTATAGAGAAAAAAATGTACTTTTAAATGCAATTTGTTTGAAAGCTGTATCTCCATTTGTTTCCGAGTTATTAATTTTTTTTTTTTTTTTTAAAGTATTGATTACTTTTTTGTCATAGTAACAACACTCTGTTGTTCATCTCTGTTGAAAGTAAAGGGAAATACAGATGACTGTATAGACCCATCAGAAAACGAATAAAATGATGATTAAACCCATAAAAACCTTCAGACATGCTGTCGATTTCCTACCCTGACGAGGACAATAACCATTTTTCCAAATGGTTAAAAAAAAAAAAAAAAAAAAAAAAAAATCTAAAAAAACTCTACTCCTGAATTTCTAGCTAGGAGGGGACTAGTTTTCCTATGACCAAGTTGCACACAGCCAGACATGTTACTTTTCCGCGAAAACGCGGAATTCCGCTTTTTCGGCAGTGAATTTTATTATCTCTGTGATCGATGCAAATATGCATTAAAATTTGTTGACATTTTTAATAGAGGGGGGGGGGGGATTAGTGGGAATGGATGTAATACAACAAAAACGCGAGTATGAACCGTGCCAAATTGAGCAAATTTCTTCAACCGATCACAGGAAAAGTGCAAATTTCTTCAAAGGATCGCGGGAAAAATTGCGACTTCCACCAAAGGATTGCTGGAAAAACGCGATTTTCATCAAAGGATTGCAGCAAAAAGCGTATTTTGCCAAAGGATCTTGTAAAATATGCGAATTTCGGCGAAAGAGCGTGCAAAATACGCGAATTTTGGCGAAAGATCGTGTAATAGCGAATTGCTTTGAAAGGTCGTGGAAAAAACGCGAAATTTGTCGAAGGATCGTGAAAAAAGAATGTGAATTTCGTCAAAGAATCGCAAAAAAATGCGATTTTTGTCGGATGATAAAAAAATGGATCTTTGGCGAAAGATGATGGAAAATGCGCAATTTTTGGCAAAAGATCGTGGAAAACGTGCTATTTTTGACGAAAGATCGTGGTAAATGCATGAATTTCTTCGAAATATAGCAGAAAAAATACGAATTTTTTCGAAAGATTGCAGAAAAACGTGATTTTCGTCAAGTGGTCGGGGGAAAAACGCTAATTTCGTCAATGTATCGCAGAAAAAGCGCAAATTTCATCTGAACGCTGCGAAAAAATGTGAATTTCGTCAAAATTCCATTAGGCCGTGGAAGTTCAGCTTTTTTATTGCTGAGCCTGTACCATGTCTGCGCACATCTGAGAATCAATTGATAAAAGAAAATGTCTCTCACGTATTTTTTAAATTAGCCAAAGTACTTATAAGTCTCAAGATGCTTTAAGAAAGTTCGAATAGGAAATTTTTTTGATAATTATTAATTTCTATGCATAAAGCACAGGGGCGTAGCCACAGATATTTTTTCGGGGGGGGGGGGGGGAGGGGGAATTCGAAAATTTCCCAACTTGAAACAAATTGCTCCAATTTTCTACTAAAATGATATGCACAACGTGTGTAATAATTATAATACTTTACTTTTGCATAAAAAATTCCTTTCCAAAGAAAAATTCTGAAACTGAAAACATAAAAATTCTAATTATGGGTTTGTTTACTAAAAAAAAATAAATACGCTTTTTACTTTCTTCTATTTTTACAAGAAGAAAGTATTGTATTCATGAAAAAATTTGACTTCCGGTTTTAGACTGATTTATACGTTTTAGTAAGTCCTGGACACGATTCGACTGTTTTTAGAAAATATCTGTCTGTCTATATGTGATACAAATTTTGTGGGCGCTCTAACACAAGAACTAATGCGCGAAATTTGATAAAACTTTAGAGATTCACTTATACAGTCGAACCGCGTTAATGCGAACACTCAAGGGGAAACTTTTTTTGTTCGTATTAAAAGTAGTTCGTGTTATCGGAACTTAACTACATTACATACAACTGGACGAGGCAATCGGAAACAGTTCGTGTTAACGGGGCTTGACTGTACCTTGATAAAAATTGGTGCTGATTTGTTTTTGGTGTAAATCGTCCAACAGGACTATGCGGCATTTTTCACGATTTACATGATTTTAGCGATAATTATATCAAAAACTATTGCACGGAATTTGATCAAACGTCATATTCTGTTAAACCTTGACATAATTTGATGCAGATTAGTTTTTTATGTATATCATATAGCAGGTGGCGCTGCTATGCAACATTTTTCACGATTTTGCGATAGCTGTATCTCAAAAACTAATGCACGGAATTTAGTCAAACTTCATATTCCACATAAGTAGCACTTCCACTTAAATAGATCCTTATTAGGCTTGGGTCTATACTGTCCAAAGCTATCGCTTTTGTGCACTTTGAGTAAGGAATTTTGGTTGCAGACATCTAAGAGGCTGGGTGCCAAAATTCAATGATTTGTTTGAAAAATGCTATGCTTATATCTCCTTTTTAAATGCACACAATTCAACAAATCTATACCTTTAGAGTTTGTTATTATAGGCAAAGAATTGTCATTTAATTTTGGCACTGTGATTGCAAATTTTGAGGCATTAACATGTATGGAGTAGAAGAAAATTTTGGGATTGGCACATCTGACTAGTTTTCACTTAATATTAATTCTTGTGGTCTCCAAAGAAGCCCACCTGTTAATAACATCGCTTAGTTTCATAAAATTCCCTATTTCACTTTCATATTTTAAAAACATTAGGCTGTCAAGTCTGTCATCCCTCATTGTAGCTTGCAATATATATATTTTTTAAATTTTTATTTGACTAAAGATTCTTTCATTAGATGCAACGCCATAAAGATAGGCTGCTGTGAATGTTGAGGTACGAGTATATAATTTGACGGCATGACCCAAATAGTCTTTGAATTTCATGACATGATTAAAAGGTTTGATAAGTGAGTTGGGATTTGGTTTATTTCTATTTGACTCTGCAAGGCATGTATATCCGGTTTCTCATATCCAGGTGGAAACATTATTAACTTTTCCCTTGCACAATTGTAATTTAAATATGGAATGCATTGCTGCAATATTATCGTGATATAGGGAACATTGTCATTTAAGCCCATTACTAAATTCCCGAAATTTTCTTGTGTTTCTTATAATTCTTTACTGTAAAACTTATGTGTATCAATGTCCATTGCTGTGCTATTATTTTTATTTATTGCCTTTGGTGAAACCTTTTTTCTACGGTGCTTTCGGAACTCAGCTTCTCCAGTCCCATCCTAATATTCATAATTGTTTGTGAGCTTATCTGTAAGGAAATCATTATTTCTTCAAAATTCAAAATTTTCTTCAAAATTCTTCAAAGTGCAACGTGACAGTGTTACAGTGCATGTCGATTTTTTCTTCAGTTGATGGACTGCTTTCATGGTCACATTTCTGTTCCAAATTAAAATCATCCATTTTTTTTACCTTTTTCATCCTCGAATGGATTTTTAGATGCTCCAAAATCTTGCACGAAAACTCTTTTCATGTGTAACTCATTTCAAAGTAAAATGTGACAAATTTATCTAAACTAACGACTTCTTATATCTGCATTTGCTCATATAACGCTTTTTAATTGACAGCGAAGGGTTAACTAATTTTTGCGGCAAAAGAAATCACGAGAATGAGTAAAATATTGTCCAAAAATCGCAAAATTAGTCAAAAAAGTAATGAAAACTCTTCAAATCTTCTTTCCCATAGCTGTGTTTCAAGTAGGTTACTACATTCCTTTCTGTTGTGCTACAAGTGATCTCCAATTTTCGAAAGAAGCTGCAATCCCTTTGGATTAAAATAGCTGGATTCCATTTTGGGAGGAGAAGGGGAGGTAGGGTGAAATTTTTGAGAAAGGAACAAAGTTTTGAAGGAAATAAAGGAACTGGTTAGTCAGTTATTGATGGACAGGAGTAGAGAAATTTAGGTCTGGTAGATGTACAATATTTTTGTAGAACTGAAAAATACAATGATAGATTGAGTGTGGCTGATTTATTTTTGTATTTCTTTTGATAATTTAACTTGTCTACTGTTGCAGTACTAAAAATAATCACCAAAACAATACAAATTTCGTAATTTTTTTACTATTACTTTTACAAAAGAAAATGTCTCAAAAATCTAGAATTTCCCAACTCTAAGCTCAATTTTCCCAACTTCACATATATTGGGGGGGGGGGGGGGGCTCTCCCCCCATGGCGACGCCCCTGATAAAGCACTTTTGTAATGCGTATGTTTTTATTGCAATCAAATCTGATAAATTATTTTAGTGTTTGAGCAATTTTTTAATTTTTGTTTGAATCTGATAATTGATAGTTGATAAATTTTCTGAAAAATCAAATTCCTAGGGGGGTGGGGGTTATTCCCCCCCAGCCCCCCTCAAATGGCGCCCCTGTTACCCGCATTGGAATAGAAATGCACTGAAAAACAGCCTTTTTTTCGTGCAAATGCGTATTTCCCGTTTATGCGCAATCTTTATTATTGTACTCCTGGTGTCCATATCGTTGCAACATTCCCTGGGTGTTTTGAAATAAATGTTAAAACGGCAATGTGTATCGTGACAAACACATTCTAATGTTTTGTCCTTAGATGTCAATCCAAACATTTAGGGGAAAGTGGGGAATGGCGCTCACTTAAGGCTGTTCTCAAATCCAAAGGGTCAACTTTCTGACATAAGTTTTAATTCATTTTTGTTCGGAAACGCATGAAACAAGAAGGTGTTGTTATTCAGAAACTAGGTCATCGAACTGTTTTTTCTGTTTTCTTGTAAACGCAGTAGATCTTTCAGAAAATACTGTCAAAGTTGGCATTTTGAACTGAACTTCCGAACGAAAGAAGAAAATCCAGTCAATAAGGGGAGAAAAAAGCCGTGTAACGTGATCAAAATTGCTTATAACTCAATAGGTAATTGATTGATCAAAAAATGGAAAAAAAACAGTTCGATTCTAAATCGCTTCCATGGTCAGGCTTTCCAATTTTATATCTTTCCGTTAAAAAATGAATTTGTAAATGTGTCAAAACGTTTTGCGCTTGTTGGGCAGAGCAGTTGAGAACAGCCTTAAGGGATGAATAGCTAGTCAAATTTAGACAAAAAAAATCAATATTTTATTTACGAAGTATAACTCCAAAGCAGTTTGCAATCAACTAATTTGCATAAAAGTTTTAGGAATTTTTTTTTATCGTTTTATTTAAATAACCATCGATTGAGCGGTCATGCCCGACAGGGTAGGGTCATTGTGCTCAGAGTTTGAATGCAACATTTAAGTAAGACAAAAGTCACATAGGTAGTTGTGTGGACTGTTTACACCACTGCAGACTTTTTGCGACCACTTTACACATATTGTGCGCACAAATTGTGTTAGACATATAGTGGGCTACATTTTTTATATTTAGGTTATTTGATTTTCAGTACTTTTTTGAAATCGTAAAATTCTCTTTGTTGACATTAATTAAGGCGAAAACAGGGGATTTTTACCATTTCAAAAAAGTGGTGTCAATCAACAAATTTTAATTTAAAAAACGTTGCCCATTGGCAACACTTCCTCTGGAATTCCAGCGAGCGCCATTACCCGTTATCGACATGTTGAGTTTTAATGCATTATAATGGGCGTAACAACGCACTACGCATGAAAGTACAGCTAAATGTATATATTTTGTAGACATAATGAGCAAATTAATATTTGAAAATAAGAGTGTGCACTTACCTTCAAGTGAGATGTTGTAGAATTTTATAATAAAACAACTTCAAACTAATAACGTGAGGACACAAAAATACTTTCCTCCCTACGGGCACTAAATCCTTACTGGGAACTTAGGATGAAGTTCCCTATGTGCCGGTACCGATCGCACGTTTTCAATTCTATTCTGTTGAGAGATATTGGGAGAGCGGGATTACCCTTCTGAGCGTCATTACCCTACTTTCCCCTATTCCTCAAATAAGCCCTTTAGCGCACAAAACATTTCAATTGTTAAACAGGAGCATTCATTTCGTATTATTTCGGAATAAAAGATGTATTAGAAGTGATTTCTAATTGATTATGCGAAATCGCTTGATACCTAGTAATAAAAATTTTTGAATTTGTGATTTCTGACTATAAGTTGAGGCTGCCTAAATTTGAAGAATGTAGCAATATGAAATTGATTTTAGAAATAGGATGAATTACGTGACTGTTACTGAAGATTTTTCAAATGTATGAGTGCACTGTAAACCACACACAGAGCCCGATTAAGGTTGCTTAGGGCCCAAGGCCTAGCATCTTTTTTGGGCTAGAATGTTTGAGCCAGATTTTTTAACCATTTGGAAAAATGGTTATTGTCCTTGTCAGAGTAGGAAATCAAAAGCATATCTGAAGATTTTTATTGGTTCAATCATCATTTTATTCGTTTTCTGATGGGTCTATACAGTCATCTGTATTTCCCTTTACTTTCAACAGAGTGTTGTTACTATGACAAAAAAGTAATCAATACTACAAAAAAAAAAAAAAAAAAAAAAAAAAAAAAAAAAAAAAAAAATTAATAACTCAGAAACAAATGGAGATACAGCTTTCAAACAAATTGCATTTAAAAGTACATTTTTTTTCTCTATACGATGATATAAAAAGTAATAGTGTGGGATGTTTAGAAGTTTAAGAAATAAATTTTATTTAAAATTGGCCGTCAGATTTCTTGAAAATCGGACGATGAACCCGAACAGCCAATGAAATGCTTGGATAATACGTAAATTTCAGGTGGATAATACGTACGAGTCTCAGGCGATTTTTGTCGTTTGCCATTTTTACGTGTCATAACACTATTAATGTTTAATCCATGGCGTACGTCATGTAGGATACACTCCGTGCGATTTTTTGTCTCTTCAATTTTAGTCTTTGAAAAAATCATTTTCCAAATGGTCGTTGTAATTTCTTAAATTACTTTTTTTAGGGTTTCGTTCATCTGACGAAACCCTATTCGTCTCACTCCTCTGTCTGTCCGTCACAGAGCCCGTTCTCAGAAACTATACATGTTAGAGACTTGAAATTTTGGGTACTTGTAGCTGAACACCTCGCATCAAACAACAAATCCTAAAATTTTGAAAAAGTCGGTAATTAACCGAATTACGGGCTAACTAACTTCTAAAATTAACCAATCCACCTTTTTAACACAGGTTCAAACGGACATTCTCCAAAACTTCGGAGTTTCTCCTAAGGGTTGCTGGCCCCACCAGTGGCCGAGAGGTTCTGCTCTCGAAGCTGGTAGACGGGAGGTGCTGGGTTCGATCCCAATCGCGCCCGTCGGCCTAATCGTTCGGAGTTTTCGTGGTTTTCTTCGAACCTTGGTTCTCCAAGCGTTAATACGGGTTAGGTTCCCTTAGAAAGACCTCCACGGAAGGCACTCCCCCCCTTAGGGCCTATATCCCACGTGCAGATAATTGGCCGACATAAATACAACCAACCAACCTAAGGGTTGCTAAGTAAAATCAGCCGGTGCACGGTTACCACGGAGGAAATTAGCCGAAAAAGGAAGTGGGCATTTTAAAGCGAAATCGCATATCAGAAAATATTGGTACGAGAAATTTGTAAACGGTATAGATAGACGCGGAAAAAAATCTACTTTCATTTGGTATAAAGTTCACATTTCTGCGTTGGGTATAACGCAAAAAATCCACTAAAAATCGATCGATAAAAATTTAAATTTCTGTATTTGAAAAGACAATGAAAAGAGATTTCATTTCGGCGCGAAAGCAGGTGTGCTCAACTTCAGACATGACGGCGACCTTGCGGTTTTCGGTAGTGGGATATTTTAATATGAAATTTTAACTTTTTAAATATTAAATTTTTTGATAAATTTTTTTTGCCATCCGGACGGGAAATCTCTCGCAGATTTCATGCATACCCAGTTCAAAGCGATAACTCAATTAGAAGCTGAGATATTAATTATTATTTAATTAATCTGTTTCATTTCTATCGAATGAATAAAATGAATGCAGGTGCTTTTTTTAACCATGAAATTATTTAAATTAGGAAATCTAACAATTTGCGTGAGGTTTTTCGACGCCGCTCTATGAGACAAGTATAACTTATTCATTATAAGAAAGTTTGTAAGTATTCATACCACTATTATAGAATACTAATTTCTGCAAATATCTTAAATTATTGGTTGAGATCGCCACTCGATCTGGTTGAAACTTTAAAATAGTTTATTATGCATAAGAAAAATTGTAAAAAAAAAAATGGAGTGTGATATATCGAGGGGAGACTAGCGTGCTTCGCCCGCTATCGTATAATTTGTATTTGTAAGGTTTGGGTAGATGGAAAGGAGGGGGGGGAGGGAAATACTTTTGATTAAATATCCCAACAGAGTTTCGTTCTGATGCACTTTTGTTATGAATAGTGTGCGCTCCCTGGTGGTGGAATGTGGAGCTAACATTTTGTTAAAATAACGATTTTGTTAAAATTAGGAAAGTTCTCATTACAGATATTATTATGACATAGACGAGCGTGCTTCGCCCACTATCGGATTATTTCAGTCCGTGCGAGGCTGATGTAAAATTAGATGCATTCTTCCAGCGAAATTGAAAAGCGTGCTTCGCCCGCTACCGCATAATTTGTATTTGTTAGGTTTGTGTGAATAGAAAAAAAGGGGGGGACTACTTTTGATGATAAAGACTAACGTGCTTCGAAAATCTAATAATTTGCGTGGGATAATTGAACAGCGCTATGAGATAAGTATAACTCATTCATCATCAGAAAGTTTACAAGTATTCATACCACTATTTTCGAATAGTAATTTCAGGAAATATCTTAAATTATTGGTTAAGACCGCCACTCGATTTGTTTGAAAATTTAAGATAGTTTATAACACATAAGAAAAAGTGTAAAAAACAATGGAGTGTGATATTTCGAAGAGGGGGAGGGGAGCTAGAATTATTTTTAAAATCTTAGCGTTTGTTACCGCAGACCGCCATCATCCGGACCCATGTATCTACGAAAAGATTGCGTAAAGGAGTTTCGTTCAGATATGCTTTTGTTAAGAATAGAGTGCATTCCCTGGTGGTGGAATGTGGAACTAACATAACGTGATTTTGTTAAAATTAGAAAATCTAACTAAGATATTTTATATCATAGGCGTAACCAGCCTTTTTAACGGGGGGGTGCCCAGACTTTTTAACCTGAACATGTTGGCTGCAAACAGTATCTTATATAGTAAAACCTTCTAAAACGGAAATCCAGGAAACGGGTCGAATTTCCGTTTTAGACAGGTTTTCATCTTAGAAGGTATAATTGTGTGGTATTTCTTTTGAAAAGGGCTCAAATGCGATTTTTGTTTACGTGAGGAGGGATGAGAATGAGTTCAAAACATTAAAACTAGATCTAATGGTAAAAAAAAAAGATATGTAAACGTTGCAGCAGTGAGATAAGACAGTGACTAAGTGTGGTCACAAGTGTAAAACTTTTTTGCACCCTAACTTCTTATAAAGATTAAAAAAGGCCTTTAACCACACTGGAAAGTTCTATAGGCACAGGGAACGCTGCATGAAACTTTGCCGGATGATAAATCTCAGATAATACGTGCGGTACACCAGTACATACGCACGAAAGTTTTTCAGAATGTGACTCCATCACTTCTTAGGGATCGCCGGAGGGACCCAAGGAATTTTGGAGGAAAGCCTATATAAATAATTATTATAATATTATAAATAATTATTATAATATTATAAATAATTATAATATTCATTAATACCGTAATTTCCGGCCTATAATCCGCGGATCAAACAATCATGTGAAATTTTATTTCATTATTGAAGTGAAATATTTATCGCGATTTAACAAGTTACGTTTTATGAAACAAGATTTCTGGGTCCGAACATAATTGCTTGATCCGCGGATTACAGGCCGGAAATTACGATAATTCTTATTTTTACTTCAGAATGTGTCGAATATATTAGGTAAAACAGGTCATGATAATATACATTAAATTTTATCAAGATGATACAAATTATACTATCATGATGCGACTATAATAATAAAGATAGGTACTTGTCTGTCTCTGTGTGTACGCGCGCGCGCGCTGAACTCTAAAAAAACAATGCACAGCCGTGAGATTTGACAGGATATGTATGCCTGAACTCATGCATATCGAAGGTAATTTCTGGGTCAATCCATTTCAAGTGGTCCAGCACTGGTTGCTCGACCATTTTAAAAAAATCTGAAATTTTTTGTACAACAACCCTATCATGATGGAAGTTCAAAATGACTATTATTTTAATTTTATTATTTTTTGTTTGTGTATGGCGGCCATCTTTGTTTCATCGTCTGCAGAAATTTTCTCACATGAAGGGTTTACGAAATTGTAAATAATTCATCGTTTATTTCTCCAATTCAAGTGCGGATTGTTCCAATTTGTACAGAATACATTGGGCTAAAAATCTGGTAATAGAGTAGTTTCCGAAACTAACTGCTTATTGGTGAAATTTAAGCATAAAGTTTCAGTTTTTTTCAAAAATTTGTCTGTTTACAAGACGAAATGTTTCTAGCAAGGAAAACTGTCAACATGACATATTTTTTTTTTACAAATAGGCCAAAAGTACTTGTACTCACACGCCAAGTTCCAGACCTGGGACTTCGTTTCTCTTTGCTAAAAAAATTCCCAAATATTTCAAAAATGTCAAAAATCGCACTTTTTAGGCTTAGATATCTCTGGTGGGGCACGAGATAAAAATCTGAAGTTCTGGTTTCTGAGAGTATTGTATGGTAGTGCTATGCACAAGAAATTTCAGGATGGAGATTTGACTACAAGCTGAGATATGGCAAGGGCAACATGTCAAAAGAATACTGCCAAACTATTGTTCTGCTGTAGTCACAGTTAAGTATTTATCTCAGAGTGTCATTTAAATTTATTTTTTTGATTATCTTTAAATAATAGTAACAGAAAAATAGCCTTTTGCAAAGCTTAGCAATTAATTTAAAAAATAATTATGCCTAAGGCCTACATTTTGTATGGTTTCAGTAATTTCTTTTGTAATTTTAGTAACCAAAAGAAACCTCAGCACTTTTATATAAAGAAAAAAATATTTTTATACAAGACCTGAGACAAAAACAAAATAGGAAAAGAGAAAAGCTGTTAATGTTGGCATACTTGTTGAGACATGATCAAATGTGTCAAAACACATTCCTGCTTGTTGGTTTAAAAACCACAATTTTAATGCTGCTTGCCAATCCCTGAAACTTGTTCCTACCATAAGTATATTCCTGTAAATGAAACATCATACGATGTTACCATGCATCAGCCTCAAGTAAATTTTAGAAAGTAAAGATATCCAAAGCCCTTTCAAAATTTATACTTCAGAAAATGACATTTTTGCAGAAGTAGTAAGCTAAGAATTATTAATGAACTGAAACTTGCACATAGTGATTTCAAAGTTTATTTCTATGAGCCAGCAGGGCCAAGATCTTCAATCAAGTTATCAAGAAATGACAAGACTTGGTTCCTACAAATAAAATTTTGAGAAAGATCAAAATTGTGGTTTTCAAACCAACAAGTAAGAATGTGTTTTGACACGTTTGATCATGTCTCAACAAGTATGACAACATTAAAAACTTTTCTCTTTCCCTGTTCTGTTTTTGTTTTAGGTCTTCTACAAAAATATTTTTTTTTCTTTATGTAAAAGTGCTGAGGTTTCTTTTAGTTACTAAAATTACTTACATACAAAATGTACGGACTTAGGCATAATTATTTTTTAAATTAATTGCTAAGCTTTGCAAAGGGCTTTATTTTCTGTTACTATTAATTAAATATAATCAATAACATAAATTTAAGTGACACTCTGAGATAAATAGCTGTGACTACAACAAAACAATAGTTTGGCAGTATTCTTTTGACATGTTGCCCTTGCCATAGGGGTAACCAGCATTTTACGTGGGGGGGGGGGGGGGGGGGTGCCCAGATTTTTATTTGAAACAGGTAACGGAACTGAAAACAGACACATACATACGTGTGTGTGTGTGTGTGTGTGTGTGTGTGTGTGTCTGTGCCTGCATACATGAATGCATAAACCAGCAGTATAATAATTATGAATATAATAATAAATGTCACAATAAATAAAACAGTTAAAGTATTATAGTCAGGTTTTAGGGTAAAACCTCATTATAAACTCAGATTCAGTGACGCAATAAAGGTATTGCTGCTGGTGTTTCGTAATCAGGTACCATGTCCGATAGGCGTGCCATTGATGGTTTCAGTTAAAGCTATTTAAGCATCAGCAGTAAGCAAAAAAATTATACAAAAATCTTGCACCGGGTGTCAAATAGAGTTACTGCATTTCTACTCATGTGTTGCGATTGATAAAGTATTACCATTTTGTTGCGAAATGAATCAAGGTTATTTTCTACATGTAATGGTAGTAAATTAACTGAATAATTAAGTAAACTAATATAAAACAGAACTAAATTAATAATTTATTCCATACTGATCACACAAGATACACGTATTTTGATAATATAACATGCAAGTAGGGAATTTTTTCTCTCTTATAATGAATTATTACGAAAATATTCTTAAATTTAAATAATAATAATGAAAGCGAAATATTTCAATTTGTGTCAAAGAAAAAAATATAGAATTTAAACTATTAAAAGAAAAATTCCATTATAATTAAGCATATTTTTTATAGTTAATATTTAAAGAATGTAAGAACTGGAAAGTTGATTACAAGTAAAACAAAAATATTACAGATTGGAAAAAATAATCATACGAAATTAGCTTGCATTAGTACCGATAAAAAGTTAGAGAACATTTCTATGCAATAAAAACATGGGAAAAATACAATTCAATCTATTGGTGTATAAATAATTGAAAAATTAAATTAAAAATCAAGTTATCCATATTTTAATCCCATGACATGCTAATGAATTTTTACCGTAAAAAATGAATAAAAAATAATGCAACATGTAATTTATGCAAAAAATTTCCTTGCTGAAAATTCACATTTTATGATTATTGAATAAAATAAATAGATAATACAAAAAATGTAAACATAATAAACCTGTCTATGTATTATGTGCATTGTAAAAAATATATAGTATTTTGTAGTATAATGGCCAAGTACTGAACAGATAGATGAATAATAGAGAAACATTTTGAAATACAATAGTCACATTTTAAAATCATATCTACAGAAAATTGCCTTGCAAAAAAGAAGGCTACTGATTAAAACAGAGCCTGTCTGTATGATATTTTCATTTGAGGGGAAAAAACCCATTAAATTTCTTATTATAAATACTAAATATTAAAAACATAGAATAATTAAAAAAAAGGAAAATATTTTGTCCATAGTCTATTTTAAAAGCTTAAATTTATATGTGTATGGGGACATATGTACTTTTAATCATTTAGCATGTTCTCCAGCTGTAATTTTCTCGTATGTAATCGAGAAAATATGTCAATTACTTCATCAATTGAAATGTTTTCATCATAATGGATATGAATGAGAGCTAATGAGCTTTTTCTTTCATGTGTCATCGTAGCTCTATTGTAATCATCTAGTTTTCTCAAACTACTGGCTGAACGTTCGCATTCACAAGAAGTTACTGGTAAAGTTGCTGCAATTCGAAGTAAGACACTGATATTTGGATAGAAACATTCATCTATGCATTTTAACGCTGCAGCAGGTGTTTTTGGAATATCCTCTTCGGAATAAGATTGGAAATGGGCTTTCCATCGCTTCATTTCTTGAACTAAAAGTTCTGGACTTGGAAGTTCATTATGATAATTTTTTCAATCTCTTCAAGTTTTTCTTTGTCTTTTAAGAAAACAGGTGGCAAAACTGATAAAAGTGAGATTGCTTTTTCCTCCAATCTTGAGAATCTTGATTTTAAATTTGTAATAACGCAATCCAGAAACGGTATTGCTAAATTTATCTTGTAATGATTTAAAATTGAATCGCATTCGATATTGCTTCTATATACCTGTTTCTTCGAAATTCGTGGAACTGAAGGCTCGATGCTATGTTTTTTTCCCATGGAAATTGCTTTCTCATAAATATATTCAAAGCCTTCATCAACTGAATTTCTTTCTGTGGCATATAAGGCAATAATGTCTTTTACCATTCGATATGCTTCAACAATATCCATTGATCGGCCCTGTAACTTAACAGTAATGCCTTCTAAATGAGACAAATACTGATAAGAAGTAATAAAGGTTATTAAGAATGGAAAAGCTGTCATGGAATTCAATATTGCCAGAGCATCGCGTTTACACTGAGCGCTCCATGGTGTATCAAAGTATTTTTCAGATTCTCCTCCATAAACAATGCTTTCGAGTGTTTCTACGATGTAACTGTAGTTCTGATAAAAATGTTGATATGCCTTGTGCCTCATAGCCCATCTTGTTCTGCAGAGATCTAACAAAATTTTCCTTCTACCTAAATCATTTTCAGTATCTTGCTTGGCAATTTCTAAAAGAAGGCCCTCTCGTTTCGGGCTATTTAAGAAGAAAAGGCATACATCTTTTAATCTATCAAACATATTTCACACTTCCATTATTCTACTTGTCTGTGCGATAACAAGATTTAAACAGTGCGAGTTACAGTGCACATATACAGCTTTGGGGGCGTGTGTTTTAATTCTTGCTTGAACCCCAACTCTTTCCGAAGCCATATTTGCAGCACCATCATAACTTTGCCCTACTACATTTTTTATATCAAGCCTTAATTTGTCGATAATTTGCATAATTTTTTGGGCGATAAATTCCCCCGTGATACGATCAATTTGTAGAAATTCTAAAAATTCTTCTCTAACATTTTTAGCGCGGTCAATAAATCTTACACAAAACGATAAAATTTCAACATTGTGAGAAGTTACTTCATCAGCTATGACAGAAAAAAATTTAGCTTCTTTAATTTCTTCAATTATCTTCTTTTGTATTATTTGATGTGCAATTATGTCAATTAATTCATTTTGAATTTTTGGGGAAATATACGTAGCATTCCTCATTGCAGGAGACTTGTAATGTTCTCTAAAATCGTTATTATATGAAGCTATCACCTTCAACATTGCCAAGAAATTTCCCGGATTTCCATTGCCTTCCAAATTTTCACGATGACCTTTCAGTGCTATGCCCTGCTTACTACAGTAAATAATCCCTTGAATTATATGTTTCAAAATTTCCCGGTTTTTTTCTATACTAAGATTTTTTTTGGCGGTCAAGGCGTACATCAATACAATTTTCCGGAAACTTTCTCCTTTGAAGAAAGTTGCTTGCTTCTAAAACAGAATCTGAATGATAATCATTCTGCTGGTGGCAGTTCATCTTTGTCCAATTTAGGAATGGAGTATTTACAAAACTCTTTTTCACTTCCCGATTTTTAGCGAATAGGCTACAGGGTAAGCAAAATGCCCCATTTTCACTTTTACTATATACCATCCATTGATATATATTCAGCCATTCATACTGAAAACTTCTTTTTTTACCATCTCGCATTTCCGTTTTTGGGAAAAGAAATGATCTATGTGGCCGAAAGTGATTAACTAATATATTATATTTTTCATCATCAGACATAATGGGAAGTTTATTTTCAGCTAAAATATATCCTATATCATTATCTGTCATTTCACAAACATTCTGATTTTCAAAATCGCAAGTTGACGATGAAGCATTGCAATTAGAATTCTCTAAGAGTACTTCATTTTGAGAACCTTTAAAAAGAAAAGTAGACAGATAATGTAAGGAACTTTAAAGACTGGAATAAAATAATAACCTGCAATGCAAAAATTTCATTAATTTTGAAGCGTAATAAATCTAGAAACTTGTGGAGGAATAAACCGGTAATTTTGGACACATTGGAAACTTTGCTCGGAAGAGATTACGGGAAGATGCAAAGAGATTCAGATTTACGTCATGATTAAGAATCAGAACGTTGAATATATATGAAATTAAAGTTTGAATTTATTTCCAAAAAAGCTGCAACATAAGACTTTTTTTGTAACTACATCAGTAACCCCATACATCAAAGAGCTAACCTATCAGAAGCCACATGTAAAATTTTTCCTCTTCTGTCAAAATATTTTATCAGCTATGCCTTCATAAATTATTTTTTTATAACTTGAAATAATATATATACTGTTTCATTTAAAAGTGTATTATGCATTTTCATGAAACTTTTAATAAAATTTTATATCTAGGTGCATTTCTAATAATTCATATCTTTCAACAGCGTCGGTAGGACGAAATTCATGTAGTGGCAAGCCAAAGTTTTGGAAAAAATGCATGTAATCCGCAACATTTTTTTTATACAGAATATGAACATATAAACCAAGAAATTTCGTCAACAGAAATTTTAAAGAAATTGACATAAAAAACAATAGATAAATGTAACAAACAAAGAATATAAAAATTCCAAAAGTATACTTATACCAACTTTTTATAAAATCAAGAATTGAAATAGTTTCCTTTTTTTCCGCTTAACCCTTCTATTCTCGTTGCGTCTATATTCTATATGAACCGAAAGGAAATTTAATTGCTTATAAATTTTTTCTAAAGATTGTTTTTGCTCAAAATATGATGAGTTTCGTGGTTACATACCAATTTTAAACGATAAATTTTGAATAAAAACAATTTTTAGTAAAAAAGTTATGAGCAATTGAATTTTATTTCTGGTCATATAGACCCATGGAGAACAAGAGGGTTAAGAACAATTCTAAAGACAAGAACAAGAATGTAAGAAAAAAAACATAACTAAAAATTGACTTATATGGAAGTTTTAGGGGGCTCTGCTCATTTGGCAAAATAACCCCAGTTCCTCAATTCTTTTGTTTAGTCATTTTAAGCCACTTGAAAAGAACAATATTTCCCTGCCCTCTTTGCCAGCGTCCATAATAACCAGGGATGTAGTCGTAAAAAAGACAGAGGGTATTCGCTCTAAGCAGAGGGTATACGCTCAAGGCATAGAGTATACCCTAGATTGTATATACTGTAGTTTTCATGAGAAACAGAGGGTATATATACGGTACTCCTTAAAAAAATCCAGAGGGTATACGGCGTATACCCGCGTATACCCTCCACTACATCCCTGATAATAACTTTATGATATGGTAATTGGACTTTTATTTTAAAATATAACTAATCATTAGTGTCATATAAATATTACATACATTGCTCATAATTACAAATTAAGAATGATTATTAACGAAATCTTTAAAGAGGCAGAGTGGGACACAAAAATCTCGAAAATACCATATTTACTCCCCCTCCCCACGTAATGAAATATTTTACACTTTAGAATTTGTCAAAATTTCTATACAAGATGTAGTTATTAGACTTCATACAATTATTTTTAGTTATATATTCATGAAATTTTTCTCAAGATTATTATTATTTTTTTTTTTAGAGAGAAAATTGTAAAAGTTGTCAATAAAAATTATTCACAATAAAATATTTTTTTTTCTTGAAAAATTATTAATTTTTTTTCATGTGTTAGATAAAAAAAAAAATATTTTATTTATTTATAAATCTTGAATGTAAATTTATTCTTATTTATTCCTATTTTCGTATTTATTCTTTTTTTGTACTGGGAAATGAAAAAAAAATCGAGAAACGTTATCCTTTCAGAAGATACGGCTAAAATTAGTTTTTAAAATTAAATTTTAATGCTTTAAATTTACATTTAGAAAGGATTTGAATGGGTAGAAAAAGAAAATAAGAATAAAACATATTTATAAATAGCATATACAGTAGAGCGCTGATTATCCGTACTCCGATTACCTGGATAGTCCAATTAACTGGATCGATCAAGGTATGCATATTTTATTTTAGGAGAATCGCTCTTTATCTTCAGAATCTCTGAAGGAGGTCAAAAAATTGTTATGTACTGTACAGTGTATGTATGTATATATATATATATATATATATATATATATATATATATATATATATATATATATATATATATATAAAGTAAAAAAAAAAAAAACCCTTCTAAACACGCCATTTGTAATATGCTAAAATGCACACTATTAGAATTGCTAATCCTAAGCCTAGAAAAAGTGTGAAGGGAAGTTATCTAAAAAACATTGCTATAGCAGTTTTTTAAAGTTGGTCCAATTATCCGGATTTTTCATTAACCAGATCGGCCTCGATCCCTTCCGGTCCAGATAATCGGCGCTCTACTGTACATATAAAGTTATCGCAGACCGCTGTAGCTGAATTAAAATATTTCAATTTATTTTTTCAAAATTCATTTTAAAGCTGTTCACAAATCCAAAAGGGTTGTTTTCTGACACATTATTTATTTATTTATTTTTTTGGAAAATGCATCGACACATTTTTTTTTTAAATTCTTGCATGAAACTGGCAGGTGTTGTTATTCAGAAACATTCTAATCGAAAAACGTTTTCCATATTTTGTAAATGCAATTTTCAAAAATATTATTAAAGTTGGTGCTTTGAAAAAAAAAATTCGGCGTGAAAGCGACAGAAAAGAGAAAAACCTGCCGCCACGTGACAAAATTCCCTATAATTCGATAAGTATTTTATTTATCAAAAAATGCAATACGCAATTCGATTCCAAATAGCTTCAATAGACAAGCCTGCCAATTTTGTGCCTTTATGTTTAAAAATAAGTGATAAAATGTATCAGAAAGTTTCGCGTTTATTGAGCAGGTAATTTGAGAACAGCTTTAAGAGAGTATAAAGTATTCTTACTTTCTTTGGTGACTGTGTCTTCTGAAGATTTGACATCATGTTGGACAGTTATTTCCTGTTTGAAAACATCCGCAATTTTCTGGCATTTTTTTGCAGATTTTTCTAAAGCTTGTTTTCTCTTTTCAGGCCGTCCCATATTTTTTAAATACACATGATAAAATTCAACGTATATTTATAAATTAAATATAATTTTCCTTTTGCCTATTTCGGAATGATGCAAGCACACGAGAAGGAAAACTGAATAAAACAACAAATTTCTCTCTTCTCGAAAATACTAATAAGATTATGGCTTTAAAACTTACTACTTTGTTGCGTCTTTTTTTTTTTTTTTTTTTTTTTTTTTAAACTTAAAAGATAAAAAATAATTAAGCATAGTTTCCATAAGTAAATGGGAATGTTTCTGTTTTCCTCAAATTCCCTCAGTAAAAAAAAAAAAAAAAAAAAATAAGAGTCTATCGTCAGTGTGAACATAGAATGCACTGGCGCCTTGCAAACGTTAGTTCAGGGGCGCGCCAGTAGTGTCTGGCGCCTGCGTACCTATCATTTGACACCCTAAAATACTCTACTTTATAAAATATTGATGAATGAGTACAAATGTAATGTGAAAATATTAATTATTAGTTATTGTATCATAAAACTTGGGAAGTTATTATTGTGTTCTACAGGAGTGATAATATATGAAAAATAAAAATAGTTCATTGTTTTTTTGACCTTGCTTTCATTTATTCTTTTTTGATGAATTTTGATTATTTTACTTCGATTTAAAAACTCCGCTTGAATCTGCGTGAGCGGGGGGGGGGGACGCCCATGCTTGCCATATCTCAGCTTGTAATCTCCATCTTGAAATTTCTTGTGCATAGCACTACCATACAATACTCTTAGAAACCAGAACTTCAGATTTTTATCTCGTGCCTCATCAGAGATATCAAAGCCTAAAAAGTGCGATTTTTGAAATTTTTGAAAAATTTGGGATTTTTTTTAGCGAAGAGAAACGAAGTCCCAGGTCTGGAACTTGGCAAGTGAGTACAAGTACTTTTGGCCTATTTGTAAAAAAAATTATGTCATGTTTACAGTTTTCCTTGCTAGAAAAATTTTCTTTTGTAAACGGACAAATTTTTGTAAAAAACTGAAATTCTGTGCTTAAATTTCACCAATAAGGATTTATTTCCGGAAACTACTCTATTTCCACATTTTTAGCCCAATGTATTCTGAACAAATTGCTTCAATCCGCACTTAAATTGGATAAATAAACGATGAATTATTTACAATTCCGTAAACCCTTCTTGTGAGAAAATTGCTGCAGACGATGAAACAAAGATGGCCGCCATGCACAAACAAAAAATTAATAAAATTAAAATAACCAGTTGCAACCCGTCGAAATTCGACGTACTAAAATGGAACTGTCAGATCGAAATTATAATAAACCTACAAAAATAATTACAACAAAAAAATCATTTTACATTGGTTGTCTAACTCTTAAAACAAATAACATTTTAAACCCAAAATTACCAAAATATTATTTCTACAAACTTCAACTGCTTAAATTATTGAAAAATTAAACTGTATTAGATTACGTAATCAAGATGAGTAATTATGATGGAGTTATCGATGGAGCTCTTATGTTTGTTTTTACGGGATGAAAAATTAGTAAAAAGGATTTCGCTTTGTCACATCATAATTTTCCTCCTTAAAATCTAAACTGTACGTTATTTTCACATTCTCGTAATTTACATACGCACCACTCAAATTCACAATTTGAAAGTATTTTAACGCGCAAAGGAATAGATTATTAATGAATGCATTTCCAAAGTTAAAGTCACGTTTGTCCGATACAACTTTTCATGTGAACATTCGCACAAACCTTAAGTTCTAATCTTAGACCCGCGAAAAAACAAATTCAGAAATTTGACTTTAGTTGTCATAGTATTCGCTATTTATAGTATTGGTCAAATATTTAGTTTTATCAAAAAAAAAAAAAAAAAAAAAAAAAAAAAAATGATCGTTTTGTTTTAAATATATCATTTTTACTCAATGAATCATTTTGCCGAGCGCCTCAAACTCATTTATCAGCGTAATGTAAAAATATTAAAATGTAGCTGATTTATGAAGAAGAATGCGTGTTTTATTTAATGTCTGACATCATTTTCTGTTCAAAAATTATAAAAAAGTTACTTTTATTTGTAATGTGAAAATGGCATCAATAAGGATATAATGAATAAAAATAATAAACCATGAATGTTTTCCCTTTACTTTCAATATAAATGGAGTACTTCAGTTGCCACAATTACAAAATTTGTATTAAAAACTACAAAAAAATTAATATCTCAAAAACAATTTGAGATACAGCTTTCAAACAAATAGTATTTAAAAGAGAATTTTTTTCCTTATACGACGGTGTAAAAAGTTAAAATGTGTGATGCATAGAAGTTTAAAAATTTGCAGTAGAGAAAATGCAAAACCAAAATTTTATTTCAAATTTCAAAGTGTTGCCATTCGCAAAATGACGTACCCGTTACGCACAGATATGTTTGTCCTTTATAATATAGATAGTCATTTTAAACTTCCATCATGTTAGGGTTGTTGTACAAAAAATTTCAGATTTTTTAAAAATGGTCGAGCAATGAATTAATGATTTTCTGGACCACTTGAAATGGATTGACCCTTCTGGAATTTTACAATTAATTTTTTATGCGAATTTTTTCGCATTTTGCGGCAATTTTTTCAAATCAGTAAAACAGAATCCTATTTCAATATTTTATCCAGTAAACTTTGTCTTCTTTTCAATAAAGTGTTTTCGAGATTCTTACAGCGATTTTTCCATTTTTAACAATTTTTAATGTTATTTTTAGAGGGGTTTTTTCGCATTTCGCGATGATTTTTTTTTTCGACATTCCTAAAAGGAATCCTATTTAAATCTTTACCCAAATAGTTAATTTCGTTCCCTGTGGTTTTTTTTTTTTTTTTTTTAATCTTTTCCGAATTTTTTATGCGATTTTTAGCGGGTGTTTTCGTGCTTTGAGGCGATTTTTTTACTTTTTTTTGAAACAGAAAAAATTCTGGTAATTTTTGCAATTGCCGTGATTGAATTCAAATTGGAATAATGTCAAATCAGTTCTTAAAAGAAAGCCGAAAATTTAATTTTGCTCGAAATAAAAAAGCGCAATAATTCAAGATTTGTTTGTTTCGAGACAGAAGAGGTCGTAGCTTGCTCGGGAGTACGTTTCTGAAGGCACCCCTCCCCCCCCAATCCTAGATTTGTTTAATTCTATGTTCGTTTAAAAAAAACCAACCAACGAATTTCCTCCAGTTTTCTTTGAGGTACAGGCTTTGAAATAACGTGCGGGAACGCGCGATTTGTGCACAGAAAAGGAAAGTCTCGCACAATTAAAAAATGCTGTGCAGTATTTCCCCCATCCAAATTCTTCACAGACCTGTGATTCTTCAGTGAGTATTTAAAAAAAAATTTGAAGTCCGTGATTTTTATTTCTTTTATGCCATTTCTTAAAATCAATTCGTGAATCGGTCCCGGATTTTAGTCCCGGAAAAATTTGAGAATTTCTTCAAACGATCGTGGACAAATATCGGGAATTTCGATAAAAGAGTGCAAAAAGCAATCGCCAGTTTCGTCAAAAAATTGCGCAAAAAAATTATGAATTTCGATAAACGATTGATGAAAAAATTTTGCAAATTTCGTCAAAATGTCGCGGAAAAGAGTAGAGAATTTTGTTAATTGGTACGGAAAAATATCGAGAATTTTCCCCATCGGTCGAGCAATACTATCGCGAATTTCGACAAATGATCTCCCTGTAAAAAAATCACTTTCGTCAATCAGTCGCAACAGAAAATAAATTTCGTCAAAGGATCGCGGTAAAAACGAGAATTTCGTCAAAGGATCGTAGAAAGAAAGCGCGAATTTTGTCAAAAGATTGCGGAAAGAAAAAGCGAATTTCATCGAAGGAAAGTGCTCCAATTTCGTCAAAATATCGCGGTAAAAAATGCGAATTTCGTCAAAGGATTGTGGTAAAAAACACGAATTTTGTCAAAGGTTAGCGGTGAAAAGTGCAGATTTCGACAAAAAATTGCGCAGAAAGACGTGAATTTCGTCAAACGATTTTGGGAAAAAATCGTAAATATCATGAAATGATCGCAGAGTAAAATTGCGAATTCGGTCAAAATTTACTGCACTGGGCTAAAAGATTTGAAAGTAGGAAAAAGAACCCGGTTTCAAAGAACGCTGCGAAACGAGAAGAGACTCTAAAAATCGTATAAATTTTCAGAGGAAAAAAATTACTATATTGACTTGAAAGACAGCAACCATATTTTTTTTACCAATGTCAGAAAATGGCCGCGAAACACGAAATTCAACCAATCAACCAACCTCCAGATTAATTTGAATTTTGTGCTATTATTTTTTATTTTCAAAGGAGGCAGGTTCAGTGCACCTCCCCCCCATCCCCCCGGCTAATCGCATTTTAGAATTATTGTTTCACATCTGCATTCCCTTTCAAATTTTTTTGCTTCTCTCTAGACTTTAAACTACGAAAGCAAAGAGATAAATAGTTTCTAGTTCGTTAAGAACTTGCGTTAATTTCTCATGAAATTGCAAAAACATGCAATAGAAGGAACGGCTTTAAAAAAAATTTCCAAGAAACAAAAGACGTCAAAGTGGAATTATAAAGCCACCTTTTTGACTTACTAGACTAATACAGATTCTTGTAAATGTTCTAGTTTTAAAAAAGATAAACAACATAATTTTCTTTAAAAAGAAAAGAAAGAAAGAAAAAAAGAACGAGGATTTCATTTTTTTATCACGTTTCAAAACTTAGGGTGTTAGTTTTTTGAACTAAACTAATTTGCTAAACTAATTGAACTCTGCTTTCACTTCTTCTTTTTTCTTTTGTAGATTTCGATTTTTAAAATAACTGTGCTTGAGTCTGCGGAAGCGGGGGTGCCCGGGCAGCCAGGGCACCCCCCCCTGGTTACGCCTATGTATAAGATAAAGTGTAAAAAAGAAAGGCACGTGAAATTTCGGGGAGGGGGGGGGGCGCTAGATTTCTATTTAAAAAGTTAGCGTTTCTAACCGTTTTAGGTGCTATTTTTGAGGGAGTCCTGAGATATGCGCTACTTATTCATAGCTGCCAACTTGTACGGATTGGCCGTACAATGTACGGATTTTGTTCTAATTGTACGGTTGTACGGATGAACAGTACGATTGTACGGTTTTGCGCGCAGGAAAAACAATCGCTGAAAAATGCGAATTTTGTCAAAGATCGCGTGAAAAAACGCTACTTTCGTCAAAGATTGCTTGAAAAAACGCTAATTTCATCAAAGATTCGTTCAAAAACACTACTTTTGTCAAAGGATCGCGAAAAAAACGCCAATTTTCTCAAAAAATCTTGAAAAAAGCCCTAATTTTTTTAAAAAAAAAAAACCCGCTAATTTCGCCACAGATCACGGGGAAAAAACACTAATTTCGACAAGGGATTGTGAAAAGTACGCGAATTTCGTCAAAAATCGTGGGGATAAAACGCGAATTTGTTCAAAGGATCGGGAAATGAACGCGAATTTCATCAAAGTTCGCGAGAAAAAGCGCGAATATCGTCAAAGATCGCGGGGGAAAAAATAATTTTATCAAAGATATTTGAAAAAAAGCAAATTTTGTCAAAGAATCGCGAAAAAAAACGCGTATTTCGTTAAAAATCGCGCAGAAAAACACTATTTTTGTCGAAAGATCGTGAAAAGAACGCGAATTTTGTCAAAAATCGCAGGAGAAACACTAATTTCGGCAAAGAATCGTGAAAAGAACGCGAATTTCGTCAAAGATCGCGGGGAAAGAACACTAATTTCGTCAAGGGATCGTGAAAAGAACGTGAATTTTGTCAGAAAACGCGTAAAAACGCTAATTTCGATCAAAAATCTTTGAAACAAAGCTAATTTCGTCAAAGATCTCGTAAAAAAACGCGAATATTGTCAATGTTCACGTAAAAAACACGCGAAATTTGTTTGTCAAAGATCTCGTAAAAAATGCGAATTTCGTCAAAAGATCGCGAGAAAAATGCGAATTTCGTCAAAAGATTGCGAGAAAAATGTTTATTTCGTCAAAGATAGCAGAAAAAACGCTTTTATCAAAAAATTGCGAAAAAACGCTAATTTTATCAAAAGATCGCGGAAAGTACGCAAATTTCGTCAAAAGATCGCGAAAAAACGCAAATTTCGTTAAAAGATCGCGAAAAAACGCAAATTTCGTTAAAAGATCGCGAAAAAAACGCAAACTTCGTCAAAAGATCGCGAAAAAAAAAACAGTAATTTCGTCAAAGGATCGTGAAAAAAAAGTGAATTTTTCACAGGATCATGGAAAAAGCGCGAATTTCATCAAAGGGCCTCGAAAAAACTCATAATTAGACCGGAAGGGAATCCCCCCTCCCCTTTCCTCCCCAATCCTTTGGCTGTGTAACCTTTCAGAAAATTTGCTGTGAATTTCAGAATTTTTTTTTTTATAGAATTTCCCATGCAAAAAAATTTTTTTTTGATGTCTCACGTTTTTATTTTGGAAAAAAAAAGACTATACATGAATATAGCATAGAAAATGTTATGAAGTATTATTTTTTTCATTGCATGTGCATATGTTATGCATTTTTAAGCACCCAAGAATACGTCATAAAAATTGTAAGGATTTCAAAATTGACATGTTGGCAGGTATGCTAATACAAATTTGTCTAAAGTTTAGTTACCACTATTTCCAAATAGTAATTTCAGCAAATATCTTAATTTCTTATTAAGACCACCACCACCTCGAGTAACATATCTACTTATAGGTTGTTTAACGGAGTTTCCTTCCGATACAGTTTTGTTAAGAATAGAGTGCGCTCCCTGGTGGTGGAATGTGGAACTGACATAACACAATTTTGTTAAAATTAGGAAATATAACAAGGCGATCTGTTTGAAACTTAAAGATAGTTTATAACACATAAGAAAAGGTTTATAAAAATGGCACGTGAAATTTCGGGTATGGGGGAGGGGCGCTAATTTCACTAATTGATTTATTTCTTTTATATACTTATTTTACAAAGCAGTCACGTGATGTTTCATTGCAGTATACTTCTGAACGGTGTCCGATTTTTAAAAATACAGCATAAATGTTACTTATGCCAGATAAAAATGTCAGAATATTGATACCACAATTTTCGAATAGTAATTTCAGCAAATATAATAAATTCTTGGTTAAGACCGCGACCCCCTCGACTAGCATATCTCCTGATAGGTTGTTTAACGGAGTTACGTTCAGATACAGTTTTGTTAAGAATAGAGTGCGCTCCCTCGTGGTGGAATGTGGAACTAACAGACCACGATTTCATTTAAAGTAGGAAATCTAACAAGGCGATCTGTTTGAAACTTTAACATAGTTTATAACACACAAGAAAAAGTTTATAAAAAATGGCGCGTGAAATTTCGGGCAGGTGGGGAGCGGGGGATGTGCAAAATATTTATTTTTTGTTTCATACCGTTTCAGGTGCGTTTTTTTTACGGAGTCCTCAGATACATGGTACTTATTAAATATAAATATGTCAAAAGTTAAATTACCACTATTTCCGAATAGTAATTTCAACAATTATCTTAAATTCTTGCTGAAGACCGCCACCCCCTCGAGTAACATATCTACTAATGGGTTGTGTAAAGGAGTTTCGTTCAGATACGCTTTTGTTAAGAATAGAGTGCGCTCCCTGGTGGTAGAATGTGGAACTAACGGAGCGCGATTTTATTTAAAGTAGGAAATCTAACAATGCGATCTGTTTTAAACTTTAAGATACTTTATAACAAATTATAATGAAGTATAAAGAAGAATGGCGTGTCACATTTCGAGGGGGGAGGGGGAGGGAGGGGCGCAAACAAAATTAGGAAATATAGCTGGACGATCTGTTTGAAACTTTAGTTTAGCTTATAAAACATAACAAAAATTTTAAACATCAGGCTGCGTCAAAAATCATGGTGACCATTACCCCACTTCACCCCCCCCCCCAAAGGGGGCACTTTTCTAAATTTGGCAGATACCCTTCATGTGATATATCGTAGCATTTTGAAGGGGGGGGGGTGGCACGAACAAAATTAGGAAATATTACAAGGCGAATCTGTTTGAAGCTTTACGATAGTTTAGCAAGGGTTTGCCAAAATTTAGAAGATGTTCCATGGCGATAAATGTACTGGACGTTTTGAAAGGAATATTAAACGAAACCCTTTGTGCGATCTATGATCACACTTACCCACTTGTTTTTTTTAGTAAGTATTTAAAGATTTTTCTTACATTTAATAAAAATGATTTCGAAAGTCAGGTTAACTTAAATTTTCTTTCAGTGTATGATGCTACACCTTAATTATATCTTCATCTTGAGCATTTCTTAAATAATTTTAATACAATCTTGTCATGTGCATTATAAGTTTTTTTTCTTCAGAGAGCGGAATGTATAAGAAGGTGCTTATACAGGGGTGATGTCTAAATTTTGTTTCTAGGAGATTTTATCTACTTTAACAGACTATTTCACTTAACCCTAAATATTCACATGCGACAAAATTCCATTGAAAGAATTAAGTCAATGCAAAATAGATATGTTAAATGTCTATTTTCATAAAGACGTAAAAATCAAGCTTTTTATATACAACTATTTTTTCAATTTTAACCAAATATTATACATGGAAATATTACAGGTACTCAAAGAAATCCGATAGCATCATGACTCTCCCTGCTTTTAGTGGCTTTGTTTTCCTTCCACTTACTTTTACTTACTTCGATGGTAAAAAGTGAGGCTGTTTATAATCATGCCGGTTGCCAGTTAATAAAAACCCTGTTTGATTTTTTGAGATAAACATTATAACAAATACTACATTTTAAAGAAAAATTTTCGTAATCATTTTTACTCATTTTGGAACCCTCGTGGGCCCAAGGCCGCGGCCTAGCCGGCCTGTGTGGTAATCAGGTCCTGGCCACACTCAGTGTAACGTTATGCTCCATAAAATTATGAATTTAACTGATATAACTGCTCTAACGTTGCACCACAATGATGAGAATTCTGTTATTTTCACATTATTATGGTGTGATATTACACCAGTTATATCAGTTTAAATTACACCAATTATATCAGTTTAAATTACACCAGTTATATTAGTTAACTTACTCCATAAAATGGGTGTTGCAGCATCAATGGCGGATCCAAAGGGGAGGTCATGGGGGTCATGACCCCCCTCTGAACACCAACAAAATTATTCGAAAGATCATTTTTAAAATGAAATATACAGTAGAGTCCCGATTGCCCGAGTCCCGCTTAATCGAGTTTCTGCTTTAACAGAGTTATTTTCTTCTGGTGGACTGATGACTTCCATTATTATAAAACAGCCATTATAAATGAAGTGTTAAAAAAATATATGGCCATTTTCCCCCCATTCTGACTGGAAAATCAGAGCTCTTAACTTTTTACGTCTGTTCTTTCACCTTCACCTGACACTTCATTTATAATGGCTGTTTCATAATAATGGAAACCATTAGTCCATCAGAAGGAAATGATCCATTCCAAAGGTATAAGTTCGATTGAAAAAACTATTTAATACTTTGAGCAGAAAAAAGAGGCTACACCTGCAATTTTCATGACACTCATAGAATCACATAGCTGCCAATGTGTACGGTTTTGTGACCTCTAAAATTGAATACAAATTTTTGCCCTCTTTAATCGTTGACGATTGTTAGACTTTTT
The DNA here is from genome assembly GCA_963932465.1 of Maratus speciosus. NCBI lineage: Eukaryota > Metazoa > Arthropoda > Arachnida > Araneae > Salticidae > Maratus > Maratus speciosus. The sequence continues at coordinate 9,334,426 of OZ010791.1, forward strand.
AAACTGAAATTCCGGAAGTGACAGTATTAGGCAGTATAGTGACAGCCAATTGTTCCCTTGTGACAACATTTTCTGAATGAATCTTTACTATTTTTTTAAATGGAAAACTCTTTAATTTTTTGGTATCTGAACAAAATCGACAAATTTCATATATTTACGAATATTAATGCTAATTTTTTGTATTTACGAATAAGACTTCGCGAAAGTATCAGAAAAGTAGTTAGTTTGGATTTGGGAATAGCTTTCAATATGAAAAATTCTCACAAAGAGATGTGATCCCCTCCCACCCAAAAAAAGAAAATCCATGCCCCCCCCCCTCTCTAAATGGTGGGCTGGATCCGCCCTTGTGTAGCATGCTGACATCCATTTTATGGAGTAATTTTACACAAATGAGTGAATTCTTGAACAAATAATAAATATTTCAATTCAATTTCACATACTGGTTTCCAGGGGTGGGGAATTTCTAGAAAATCTTACCTGACAAGGATTTATTTCACCAGCCAGTAAAATGCAACGTACAGTTGAAAATTTTTATGACAAAATTACGCAACTCAAAAATAGTTGGTTACTATTACTATAATGCATTTTCATATATTTTTTTCCTATAAAATAAGAAATATAAACAAGAGATGAAAGTTTAATATAAAGTAGAACTCCGTACCATGTTTACATCGCAGTAACTAGGAAAGTTGAAAAATATAGCTAACTACTAAAGATACCTTTATAGTTTGCAGTTTTCAAAGATTACCTAAAATGTCACTCGCCAGTGGCGAGTAAAATGATGCATTTTCCCACCCCTGCTGGTTTCAGATTTGAAAGTAACTTACCGTGTATACTCGCGTAAAAGCCGCACCCTCGATTTGAAGCAGAAAAAAATCGTCAAAATATTTTCTTTGCATAAATTGGATGGATGAAAAAAGGAAGAAAGATTAGATTGGGTTCATTGGAGCAAGTGTGGAGATAATGTGTTTCTTTTAATACCAGTAATGTTTTATCATTAGTGTAGCAGATTTCCCCGCATAATAGTCGCACCTAGACTTTCACAAGGAAAAATTGGCAAAAAAAATGGTGCGACTATTACGCGAGTAAACACTGTACTTAAAATTTCAAAATGAATGTTGATTTGGGATTAAATATCTTATGGGGAAATAAATTGCTGTCATAATAATAATAATAATAACAATCATAATAATAATTAAACAAAAACCTAATTTGCAGAACAAAAAAAAAAAAAAAAAAAAAATTATTTCCTAAATTGTTTAAGCCCGAGAAGGGGAAGATATTAAGATATTTCATTCAATTCGTTCTACATTTAATGTTAAATTTTTGTAACAAATAAGCTAAACCAATTGAACATTAAAAAATAAAAATGAAATTCATACAACATAATGCTTTAAAGACCTATACACTTAGATTCCGTTCAAATGAAATCGAAATAAATCTTAGACTTTTTTTAAAGCTTTGTATTTTGCATGTACCTTATCATATTATGTACAATCGTCATAAACATAATGCAAAATCTGCAGCACAAATATTTACAACTTAAAAATGGAAAAAGTCTAAGATTTATTTCAATTTCATTTTGAACGGAATCTAAGTATATAGGTCTTTAAAGCATTATGTTGTATGAATTTCATTTTTATTTTTTAATGTTCAATTGGTTTAGCTTATTTGTTACAAAAATTTAACATTGAATGTAGAACGAATTGAATGAAATATCTTAATATCTTCCCCCTTCTCGGGCTTAAACAATTTAGGAAAAAAATTTTTTTTTTTTTTTTTTTTTTTGTTCTGCAAATTAGGTTTTTGTTTAATATGTCAAGTTTTTTAATAACTACTACATTCAGACAAACACATTTCAAAATTAATGGACGGTATCATCATCAGGCTTTGATTTGTGCGATATCGCATCACAATTTGTGATGCAATTTACCTATGTATAATTCAAAATGTTTCAGCAGTGCAGTAATGCAGGCTGTTGTAGTTTGGTCAAAAAATTACAATCTAAACTCAAAAAATTTGCTTGAAAATGTCATTTTTTTCCACTATGACGTCATATTCATCTTCTTTTTAATTCTTAAAAAAAAAACCTTTCAGTTTCATGTTTCACGTGAAAATCATTCAACTAAAAATAGGCAAATTATTAATAGGGCTTTTGAATTATTTACAACAATGAAGGAAAAATGTTAAATTTTATTAGAAAATGTCCGTTGATTTTCAATGAAAAAAGCGAAATTTGGAATTAAGAAAAATATTTGAATAATGTAAATAAAAATTAGCCCATGTTACTCTCTAGATTATAACCCAAATATATGCAAAGGCATTTTATGATCCATTTTGATCCTGACGTCTGGCAAATGTTTTTACACTTTGAATTTATAATATTATTAAAATTAGCAAAGAATAAAAAATGAGTGGCATCAGGGACAAAAAGGTGGGAAGAAAAAATGTTATCATCTCCATAGGCTTTTCTATGTTAAATTAACATTGAGAAGTCACACTGGAAATAAATAAGTATTGCGCTGCCGCGCAATACTTAAATATAATAATCATAATTGCTGTCCTTTTAGGGATGTTCTCCTTTAGGGATTTATAATGATTTGCAAGATTTAAAAAAAAAAAAAATTACTTTTCAAAGATTTTAAGAGAAATCTATTGTAAAATGGAAATTTAAAGAGCATAGTAATTTAATAGTATATATATATTTTTAAAATTAAGAAATTTCAATCGAAAGGAATCATGCAAATTTTATTGCATTACTAACCTTGATTTGGAATTGATTTTTACTTCCATATAATTTCAAGATTTTTGAAGTAGAGTCGCAAACATCCCTGTTTTTTTTTTTTTTGTAAAGCTGGCGGGTAAAAAACTATATAGCTTACTCAGGACGGGTGGGACGTATGCGCCCCATATTAAAGTCCGTATTGTGTTATTCTTTTATTATCAGAATATATTAGTCGTAAACTTTGCCTCGCCAAATAGTAGAATTCTTGGGGGGAAAAAAGCTAAAAATAATAATACAAAATTTCTGAGATTAAAAATTTAAATGTTGTTAAAGGACGCCCATCCTGAAAGGGCTAAATAAATTTAAGCATGCATGGGTAAACTGCAAACTGTAATTTTTAAGGAGCTGTTTGTTAAATATCCTCAAACATTCCAACCGTAATATGTAAATTGCGTCAAAAAAATTTCTCACGAAGAAAAACCTTATTGACAGATAGTCTTTTGTTTTGTTTGTCATGATTAAGATCACCAAAGACGAATCAGACGAATTAATTCATAAGAAAACAAGTTCAACATCTGCTTTAAATATTTTTTATACAAAAAATGTCTCCCTATTCTAAAAAAAGGTAACTACCGCTGTCACCGCTGCCGGTTTTGAATTTTTTGTGACCGGAGGTCTTTCTTCGTTAATATTAAGAAAAATAATGCATATAAAAATATGAAAATCGGTAGTATTATACAGAAATGTTTGATAAACACGCTGATGCAGACAGTTTTCAAATCGAAGAATTATTTTAAGAGATATTTAATGCTAAAGTTGGACAAAATCGTTCCACTAAAAAAGTTTTATAGGAGCAAAAACTATTCATAGGAATTTAATCATTTTTAGATCATTTTATACGTTAGAATTTGCCGGAGTTTGAAGTTCCCGGTGTGCAGATTGTATTTCTTTTTTTAATTTGGCTAATTTTTTGAGGTTTTATTTCTATTTTAAATTCAAATTTTCAGCATTTCTAGAGATATTTTTTACAGATTTTAGTAAGTGATATTAATTTAAACTGTTGCCAACTGTATAAACAGTGGAAACAATAATGTTTGCTTCACAGAAAAAAAAAAAATATATATATATCATGGAAGACGGTAGTATTTCGAGTGACGCAGCCTTAAGCCTAAAATCGTATCGTATCGTATCATAGAATTCGTAGATGGCGGAACTCATATATACAGCTAACTCGACATCAAAGAAAACGCGAAAAGCCACCTTTTAATAACTCAGCAGATATATGTCTTATTGTTCTGAATTTTGTAGAACAGTCTTATATCTGCAATCTAATCGTATACTGAAATTTTTGCATTTCTACGTGCAGTATATTTTGAGATCTAAATAGCCATTTTTAAAGTGAAAATGTTGGTATAATATCGAGGAAGTTCCTAATTTGAAAATCTCAAACGGTTCTAACGATTATTTTTAAATTGATACATATAGTCCAGGCAAATTAAAGTAAATACACCTTCAACCCGGGCAAAATTGCAATAGAAGCTCTGTTAACTGATTTTTAATCAGTAACCATTACTGAGAAATATAACCAAAATCAGACAAAATCCGATCACGGGAACACCCTTAAAAACGGATTTCAAAACGGACTGAATCATATGCCGTTTTGCGTTGTTGTGCTGTTGTATAGCTTTTAGTTGAGACGAAAAACGACAGAGGGCAGCACTAAACAATTTGAACTGCAAATACTCATTTTCTATCCAACAACTGACAACCAATAATGCTTTTGGAACAAGATAAAGTAAAGTATCTACAACTCATTCTAAACTGTATTACTACTAGACTGATCTCCTAACAGTCATCCGGTATGCGGTGAGTTTTTCAAGCTCTGGCGATGAGGAGATATATCTCCGGCCTCAGGCAAGCCCTATACTATATTTTCTTTCTACATATTAAGTCTCCCTGAACATTTTAAGCCCTACCGCATCAAAATCGGTCCAGTGGTTCGCGAGATATAGTTCTTTTAAATTTCTCTACTTTCTGTTAATCTCGTTCCTCTATCTTATGTCTCCGCAATTGCAACTGGCTCCGAATCGATTCCAGTGCTTATAAATGCTAGTTGTCCATAATTTTCCCAGGCATCTGAACATTTTTAATACTATGCTTTAGGGAATTTTTCAGGACAAATATCAGTATTTTGTAATAGAAGAATAAATCTAGCTTAAACGCGCGAAATTTCGCCTTATTTAAGAATTAATTTTCTATAAGAAAATACTGGTACCGAAAAATTTCCTTACTATAAAATTTTAGAACACGTACGACCCCTGTATTTATGGACATTTCATCACCAATTTACTTTGTTAAGGAGACTTTAAGCAAAGATATCGATATTTTTTATACATGCTGTGCTGTGATTGTGATCTGACTAGAGTAGTTTGTCATGTCAGTGTTTTTTAAGATTATATTTATGATGTTAAATGATTATTTAACTGTGAATTACTACATTATTTGTGTAATTTGAAGCTTATACAATACTAGTGAGTGAGTTTTAGATTTTTTTTTTTTTATAAATTTTAGTATTTTAATGAGCCTCTGAAATGTACATGCTTTACCATTGGCGGCCATTTAATAATGCATCTCTGTGGAGATTATTGTAATGTTAACCTGTTTTAATTCATCTCTAACCTCTAACATACATAATAAATGCAGCTCCATACTGTGCTTTTTATTAACGTAAGTGTATATACATTGCTCTGCCGCCAGTTTCAATTCAAAATATCAATTTTAAGTGTACTAAATAACGTTTTGAAAATAGTTAAAAATTGTGTTCTATGCTAACTTTTAGCTTCAAACTCCCATAGAAATAACATTGGGAGTGTGTAACTTTTATAAAATTATCAAAAATACCTATAAGGGACAGCAGACAGAAGAGGAGCAGCAATGTCATTTAAAAAGTGGCTGATGTACTGGAACACATATCGCCATTTCATTCTGATTCTACTCTACGCAAAATTGTTACAGGCGTAACAGCTAAAAAAGAAGTTAATGTTGATGAGCTGCACTCATTTGGTACGATCATCATCTCCAAAATGATAGGGAAGGATATATTTAGGTATTCGGCTAAAAGGTTGGATAAAGTGAAAACTCTAGGATCTGCTGCCGCCATCTGTAGTAACAAAGATGACTTAGATATACAAATAGATCCAGCGCTACTCTTTCAAAGAATAATGACTGTTGCCACTTGTGGTGAAATGAACCTTGGAGATGTCATGCGTTATGAACTGTGTGCGTACCCTGCAGCATTATTTGAATCACCAAATATGATGAGGAAATCCGACAAATCACAGTTAGCTCAAGCACTAAGCAAACACATACAAAATTTGAATAATGAAGAATCTGATAACGTAGAAAGTACAGAAAGGTACATTTTGGACGGAGGATTCCTTTTGCATCGCGTTTTCTGGTGTAGCAATGAGACATATGAAAATATTGCTATGTTTTACGCTGATTTTATTCTGAAACAATATGGAAAGCCTATCATTGTTTTTGATAGTTACATTGGGTCCCCAACGATCAAAGATGTGGCTCACAGACGACGATACAAAAAACCCAGTAGAGATATTAATTTAAGCCCATGCATGAAGTTTATTGGCAAAAAGGAAGAGTTCCTGGCCAACGAAAAAAACAAGCAATCAATGATTTCCCTCATAGGCGAATTGCTTACAAAACAAGGCTGTACAGTTCATAACGCAGACGGGGACGCCGATATAGACATTGTTCGTGCTGCAGTCTCATCTACAGAACATGCACACACTACTGTAATAGGTGAAGATACCAACTTGCTTATTCTCCTTCTTTACCACGCAAAGGATAATGGCTTCATGTTATACTATCGTAGGATCTTATTCCAAACCAGTCTATGATATCTTCAAAATGCAGTCTCTATTAGGTCATGAAAATTGCAACTTACTTCTGTTTCTGCATGCTTTCACGGGCTGCGATACAACATCCAGAATTTTTTCAATTGGAAAATCATCAGCATTTCTCAAGCTGATGAAGGACCCAGAGCTCCATTCTATTGCAAAAATATTTTGCTCAAATTCATGTCTACATTCAGATATCGCAAGGCTGGGAGAAAAGCAATGCTTCTGTTTTATGACTGCAAGACACTGGAATCCACAGACAAACTACGTCACCAAATGTTGGTAGAGAAGGTAACTACAGCAAAATCATTTGTTTCACCTGAACGTTTGCCTCCGACCGATTCTTCAACAAAATATCGCAGCTATCGCACTTACTTACAAATAAATATCTGGAAAGCACTGAAGAAAGTACCAAGCCAGAAGAATGGGGTTGGTATGTAAAAAATAACTCGTATTACCAAACACTCTGCGACTTACCACCAGCTCCAGATTATGTACTTAATATGATTCGATGTTCTTGCAAGACAAACTGTGGTACTTTACGATGCGGATGCCAGCGTAATGGATTGCCCTGTTCTACAGCTTGTGGGGTGTGCCAAGTCAATGGATGTAACAACAATTATCTAACTCCTAACTATGAATATGATGAAAGTGATGAAAATTATTGATACGTTTTATTTTTCACTGGAACATTTCTGTAAAAATTAATTTAAGCAGTAATTTGTAAAGAATAGTAGACTTTTGTGTGCTGTTTAACTTTTTTGATTATACTTCAAAGTTAAGTTGTGAAAATAAAGCAATATATTTTTATGAGCAATATATTTTTTGCCTTAGTTCCAGAAAATTCCTCCGCCATTTTGAAATCCGTATATAGGGGTGTTCCCGTGTTCAGATTTTGTCTGATTTTCAGTATGCTATTAAGCAGTAGTTCCTGATTAAAAAAACCTGTAAAAAGCTTCTATTGCAATTTTGCCCGTGTTCATTCACAAAATGCCTGGACTAATAATATAAATGTGATTAAGGCGAGGTGAATAACACTTTTCTTTTTTCTGGGAAAACTCTCGTTCGTTAAATAATTCGATTTTTTTTCTCTCGAAAATGACACGGGCGATTTTTTAAAAATCAAATATGTTTCAGATGAACCAAATAACAATTTACTTGTTTCCAGCAAGACTCTTGTTCGTTTTATAATGCGCATGAAAAATCGGACTATATTTCTTCGCCATTCTATGGAAATTTCACCGAAAATGCATGACACTGTATTCATACACATGCTTTCTTTTTAACCACTTTTGGGGAGAAAAATTTTGTCTTCCCACTGGCTGAGTGGCTAAGGGCCATCGTTTACTGACCTTAAGATAGGCAGTTCGATACTCTGTGGTACGTGTTTTCACATGTGAATGTTTTTTTAAAGTCTGCTAGTTGACCATTATTCTCAGTTCCTTTGTAATTTTTTTAATTGCTATTAAGTTAAATAAAATTACAATTATAATGACGCCAATTTGATGATGATTATTTCTTGGCAATTTTTCAACAATAAAAATATTACCATAAATTTTATAAATATATTTAATTTCAATCACTTTACAAAAAATATACATTAATAAATTTGAATATAAATCACACGATCAGAAACGTAAAAAAATAATTCATTTCAGCTCTTCTTTTTATAATATCATTTTTTATTATTATGACGGTCAATCAATATATAATCACTGACATCCATAATATTATTATTATTATTATTATTATTATTTTCCTTGCATAAAAGCTATTGTGATGTAATAATTCTTTTATAATAAATAATTTAGTTGAAATGTTTTTATAAATGTCAATGAAGTTTGATAACACCGAGACAATTCTTTTTATTTAACTTTGCAATATTTACAGTTTACATAATAAGCATATCAGAATTCTGGTGTCGCCATCTTTTGACGCAATTGCGTAGTATTATAGAGAAATGTTTGATAAAAACGTTGAAGCAGACAGTTTTTAAATCGAAGAGATTTTTTAGAGATTTTTTTTAAAAAATTTTAAGAGATATTTAATGTTAAATCTGGATAAAATTGTCTGTCTCATTAAAAAAGTCTCATAGGAAAAAAAATATATATACATGGGAATTTAATCATTTTCATTCAATTTAATCATTCAATAGAAACTCGAAGTTTGCAGAGTGCATTTATTATTCTTAACTTGCCTAATTTTTTGACGGTTTATTTCAATTTTAAATTAAAATTTTCAGAATTTCCAGAGATATTTTTTACATATTTTAGAAAAGGTTATTTTAAATTGTTGCCAAATGTTAAAACAGCGCAAAGAATAATATATCCTTTAAATTAAAAATTTATTCACACGTGACTATTATAAACAGAAAAAAATCCTTTTAAATTAGAATTAAATGATAACGTGTTAAAAGCAGGAAAATATTAAACATTACGTCATAAAAATTGTTTTTACACATGCTTACTTAAAATGAAAGAAAATTATAAAATAATCAATTATTTTCAAATTAGAATTAAATGATTACGCATTAAAAGAAGGAAAACATTGAAAATTACGTCATAAAAATTATATTTACACGTGAATATTAAAAGAAAAAGAAAATTTTTAAATAATAAATTCATTGATATGTGTTAAAAGTCGTAAATGGAGGAAATTACGTCATATTGGCCAAAGTAGCCAAAACAGTTTACAAAACACATTGCAAAACATATTGCAAAACAGTGTAAATTAAAAAATATATTTATATGAGAGATTTATTTCAAATTTCGAGATGATATTTTTAACTATAGTTGCTAATTTTAAGGTAGCGCAAATAATAATATTATCTTTCTAATAATAAAAATATTTTCAGTTGAATGTTACAAAGAGAAAGGAAAGTTTGGTGAAAATTATGTCAGATTTAAAACGTTACATTTAAAATCTCTTATTTAAAATCATTTTCTTATAGCGTTGTTAAAAAATACCATAAAGCAAAGACTCTGTTGACTTAGTTCCTTTTATATTTGGTAATTTTCAAATGTTTAACTAATCTTATTTAATCAAGCAGGAAAACAGCAACTAACATCAGCTGATTCGGTTTTGAAATCCCTCAGTAAAAGGGAAACCCGTTTACAGTAAGATCGCCATTGATTTTTTAATTATACAGAGCAGCCTCGATTATCCGAGCTAATTGGGACTGTTAGTAAATCGGAATCGGAAATCTCGGTTAATAGAAACTGTGTGTAAAAACTCGCCGTGCTTGCGAATTTAACATCTCTTTTAAAAAATATATATAGAACGTTTTTTAAATAATAAAAGTAAATATATGTAAAGTTCTGTTTCACAGCTTAACAAATTTAAAAAGAAAATAAACTACCAGTAGTAAATTTTAAAATGCAAATTGAAAAATTTACGAAAGTTCACACAGCCGCTGGAAACAAATCATTGTTCGCTATTGACTTCTCAGGGTCCAATGTTTCTTTGGAGTTGAGGGCTTTTGGGGGCAGAAGGGCCTGTATAGCACGGACAGTGAGCTAAAGAGTGTGGTTATTTTTAAGGCTCATTCAAAAGGAAAAAAAAAATCAGACTTTGTTATCGGCTCGGTTAACAGAAACCTCGATTAATCGAAGCTCGGTTAATCCAGGTTCTACTATAATTCAATCTTCCGTAATCTTTTTAAAGCAGATCAAATTAATGGACTTTAGCACAAAGTCACATAGCTGATAACTGCCATGCTTGTTGGCCACCTTTTTTTCAAAAAGTTTGCTTCACCTTATTCAATTAATGAGATATCTCCGATAAAATAAGTCACATTTTCCCGTTCTAAAATACTGGTATCCAAAAATCGTAGCATGTAACTGACACTTCAAGTACTCATGGAACTAGACTATTTTAAGTCTGATTTTTATTATAGACTATATAAAATTATTAAAAATATATATTATGTATTTATTATAAAAATATATATTAAAAATATATATCATTATTAAAAATATGATAGGAACTAGCGGGCTTCGTCCGCTATTTACGTTACGGATATAAAAATCATGTTTTTTTTTAGGGAAAAAGAAATAAAAACCTATTTAACGATAGGTTTATAAAGACATATTTTGTATTTGTTATATTTCCGGGGATGAGGAGGGGGTGGGGCTATTTTGATTAAATATCGCAATTAGTCTACATGGCAGATATAATTATGATAGACACTAGCGGGCTTCGCCCCTCTATGGCACCTTATGGGTCCAGCTTCCATAACTCAGAAACTACCTTTCGGACATCAATGCAACAGATTCCAAACGTTATAATTAACTTAATAATCACCCTATATAGCATTAAAGTAAATTTATGAGTACTGCATACTATTTTTTTATCGTAATTTCTGAAGAGAAAAAATTATTTCGGTTCCATTCTTAGGTACTGGTCTGAAAAATTTTGAAAAAGGGGGGAAGGAGGGGACATGAGACTGCTGTTTGTCAAACAACACAACGGGCTCTGGCTTATTCAACTTGGTTTTTGATGACTTCAATTGGAAGGTGGTTTGTTTAAAAGAGTGCGTTCCCTGCCCCATGAAAATTGGAACTATTGGTGCTATATCTATGTAAGGATTTAATAATTATAAATTAACATTTTGGATTTATTAATTTAAGGATAAAGTGTTTTTAAAGGAATATCAAATGAAACCCTCTGTGCGATCTGCGATATACTTACCCAGTTGTTTTTATATACAAACTGCTATAAGGAAAATTGTAATAAAATAGTAAAAATTAAATCTGCATTAAATTCCATAAGTATCTTTTTTTTTAATCATTTTATCACTAACCTCAAAAAAGTAATGATATCAATGCAAAAACCCTTGACGGGTTAAAAGTTTCTGACGCAGCACTTTATCTTATGCTCTAAGAATTTTAAATATGGAACTTAAAAATACTGATATCAAATTTTGAGTGACGTTATGCTATTTCTTAAAAAATATATTTGTATTTATTTCACCATTTTATTTTTGTTTTATTTATAATCGCATGTGCAAAAGTTATGTTCAACATGAAAAGCTGCATAAAATTTTATTCGCTGTTGCTTTATCATTTACATCTCTCATAAATTCAAAATATGTGTTTTAAAAGATATGATATAAAATGGTTTATTTGCGTCAAACTATCCTTTTTCATACATTTCATGTAGTTTGGACACAATGACGCAAAGAAACCATTTACATAAATCTTACTCACAATTTTGAATAGCGTGACACAAAAGATAAATCAATTTATTGAAATAAATACATTTCAATGCATAGTATAGATTCAATGAAAGTGATATATTTAACAGTGAATTGGAAAATTAAAAGTATTGTGTAGATGTAAAAAAAATATTTTAACCAAGTCAAAAATAATTTAAATTGAATTTTAAAAAACAAACCTTTTAAAGTCACATCAAGGCGTCACTTAAATTTTATATCATATCTTTTAAAACACATATTTTGAATTTATGAGAGATGTAAATGATAAAGCAACAGCGAATAAAATTTTATGCAGCTTTTCATGTTGAACATAACTTTAGCACATGCGATTATAAATAAAACAAAAATAAAATGGTGAAATAAATACAAATATATTTTTTAAGAAATAGCATAACATCACTCAAAATTTGATATCAGTATTTTTAAGTTCCATATTTAAAATTCTTAGAGCATAAGATAAAGTGCTGCGTCAGAAACTTTTAACCCGTCAAGGGTTTTTGCATTGATATATATATATACGTGTAATAAATTAAAAATTTACTTACACGTGACAATTATAAACAGAAAAAAACATTTGGAATTAGAATTAAATAATTATGTACAAAAAAGCAGGAACTTATTAAAAATTACGTCATAAAAACTATAATTACACGTGAATTTTAAGAGAGAAAGGAATTTGTAAAATAATAAATTTATTAACATGTGTTAGAAGTCTTAAATAGGAGAAATTACGTCATATTTACGTCAAATTACAGTTATTACATAAAATGAATACAAAATAATATTGCAAAACGGTTTAAATTTAGAAACTGCGCTAGACATTTATTTGATATTTTGAGAGGATATTTTTCAACTAATTTTGTTAAGAAAGCGCAAATAATATTTCATTTCTAACACAAGTATTTTCACGTGAATATTAAAAAGAGAAAGAATAGTTTGGTCAAAATTACGTCTGATTAAAAACGATTAATTTAAAATGTCTTATTTAAAAGAACTTTCTTTTCGCTTTGTTAAAAAATACCGGGAGACAAAGATTCTGGTTACTTAATTCCTTTTATATTAGCTTATTTTGAAATGTTTATCTTATTTTACTTAATCAAAGACGAAAATAGCGTATGTATATGTATTTTTGTATGAACATATGTATTTTTGGTACTACTTAGATATCCGATCAACCAAAAATTTATCATTCGCCAAACTATAAGATTAAATGCCAATAATGGTTGATCATAAATGTCACATTCACTTGACTTTCAGGAAGTTACACGAGTCTACGTCATCAAGTTATTTTTATTTCAACGTTTTATTTGTATTTTTATTAATGTTGCACTAATTTATTTGTTCTTTCGTTATTTAAAATAAAAATGATGTCAATTTGTATAATTTGGCGAGTGCTTTGGCGATTTATATAATTTGGAGAAATTGGTCGACGGGTTAATCAAGTAGTACCGCAGCGGATTTGGCCTTAAAATTCCCCAGTCAAAGACAAATGAATAGAAATCCGTTTATAGGGAGATCGCCATTGTTTTTTAAATTATAATTCAATCTTCCGAAATCTTTTTAAAGCCGATCAAATTAGCGTTCTTTTAGAGTCTGCGGTGTCCCAACGGGGGTTGACGAGCTTAGCTCGTAGGGGGTGGAGCCCCCTAGTAATTGAAAAAATTATAAAAAATGATAATGTATGTTTTGACAAGCTAAAGATTGTGGGTATTGAGTATAATGAGTCTTCTCCTATTATGTATTTCTCCATGTTACATCACACATGCAAGTTATCCCTTGGGATATATTCCATACAGAACAAGGCAGGGGTCGGTGCAGGTTTTTATTCTTGGGTCCCATTTTGTGAAAAGTAGAAGTTATTTTTGTGAATTTTATTATATTTTTGTGAAAAATAACATTTTGTAACGAAAGTTGAAATCCAGTTACTCAAATTTGAACAAAGAATTTATGAACAAAAACTTTCTCAAAATACCCTTGCTAAAGTTTTGCTTTTCGTGACCTGGTTTCATTTACAAATTACACATTTTAAAACTAGTTTTTATGAAAAAGAATGTTACGCAGGAGCCTATTTTATTAAAAGGAATTTTGTGAAGGGGCTTGTTTTATTAAGTTCATTTTTGTGAAGGGGCCCATTTTATTAAATTTATTTTTGTGAAGGGGCTCATTTTACTAAATTATTTATATGAAGGGCACTATTTTATTAAATAGATTTTTGTGAAAGGGCCCTAAATAGGCCCCAAATTTTGCCTGGATCGACCCCTGCAAGGTATTTCCCCATGCGCCATTTGCCACAATTGAATAATTTGAAACAGATGAAGTAGGTTTATTGAACTGTATAATTGAGAATTGTTATGTTCCTTAAACAAATTTACGCTGTATCAGAAATAAAACAGTTTTCCATGTTTTGTTTTATTGCGCTATTTTGTTTGTACTATTTTGTGTTTAAAATATATTCCTTGGATAATACACTAATCAATGTTTTCATATACTATTTTATCACAATGCAGAGATACATATTTTTTTGATTTCATTTGTTCTAATTAATAATTCTTTAAAACACTAATAAGTGCAAAACCTTTCTTATATTTCAATAGATCGCTTACCTGGTGTAATGAATAAACAAAGGCGTTCTCGAACAACATTTACTTCAGAACAGCTGGAAGAGCTTGAAAACACCTTTGCCAGTACACAGTATCCTGATGTGTACACAAGAGAAGAACTCGCACAAAAAACAAACTTATCGAAAGCCCAGGTGAAAGTAAGTTGTCACTGACTACATTTTGTTTTTTGAAAAATCTGTTATTCTGCTCTCGAGTTTTTTTTTCCCCTACTCAACAATGTGAAATAGTCTGACCCATATTATTGGTATACTTGATATTACTACACTGTAAAAAAAAAAAAATTGGCAGTACAATTTTTGCATTTTACCGGAATTTTTTTCATGCAATAATTTTGTAAATGTGTCAAAAATTAGCGAATATGGTTTTTAATAGTGCTAAAAGTCTAGTTAGTTTTCTTTTCAGCCAAGGCTTATTTATAGGGATATTTTATATTTTTACATTCTGAAAAGAATTTCCGTATTTTGCCGGTTCAATTTCCAGATTTTTACGGATTTTTTTTCTTTTGTAATATAATAATAACAACAAAAAATCGCAGCCTTCGAAAAAATTAAAATTTAGCATTATAATCCAAACATTATTCTCAGATCCATAGTTTTAGACACATTCGCAAAATCATTTAAATTGGGGGGCAAAAAATCCATAAAAGTCCGGAAACTGTACTGGAAATCAGCGGAAATCTCTTTTGAATACTAAGAATGGAATAGTGTTTCTTTATTTTCTCATAAATAGAGTACACCTTGAAATGTAATCAACTGATCTCGGATGACGACCATTCTCGGACTGTCGTAAGGTAATGTGCTCTATCTTCGTCCCTCCAGTCACTTTTAGGCCCTAAATGTTGTAATTTTGAGTGAAAACCTACCGAATTTGGATTTTACATAGACTAACTACCCACGTACATAGAAACATAAGGAAATATCGTACAAAAAATTTTTAACGAAGCAAAAAATTGTTTTTTTTTAAGTATCTAAAAAATGCAAAAGAAAAAAAAATGGTCCTAATTTCGTTCCCCTCAAAAAATCTAATACGCCGAGGCTTAACTTATAACTAAATCAAAATTTATTTCAAAATGAGTAAGTAATTTAATTTACAAAAAAATAGGCACAAAGAAATGTACGTGGAAGAATAGCATAACGAAACGTTACCATCCAACCATGAGGAACAAATTGTCATGAAAAAGGCATTCCTATTTTCGTCCCCGGGACGAAAATAAGAACTGCAAGGGGGACGAAATTGGGACCACGATACTTCCCAATACGGCAGAGCTTCAGTTCCCGTAAGATGAAATGAGCTCCTAAAACTCACTGTATGCTATTGTCAGCATCTTACCTATGTAAAATACATGCAATGAATAAGAAATAAATAAATACAGTACAGTAAATAACGTTCTGCAAACGACGTAATAAGAACTCAGGTCTTCTAAAAATAGGAAATTCGGCATCTTTAATTTATGTATGCATCTTGGCGAACGAAAATCACAATACTGAACCCTTTTAACTTGCATTCCCTGTGCCTTGCGTCATAAGGGCGCCCTTTTGGCAGAAGCGGAGAAGTACAGGGGGACGAAATATGGGCACTTTACCCTATCTCAAAAAATCGACTTAAAATATTAATTTTGACAGCACTTTCTGGAAAATCCTTTCCATTATAGAGAAATGGAAAACACTTCGATTTTTTCGGATCTGAATTTAAAATGAAGCTATAACTTTGTGTTTACTAATAAACACGACTTTATGAATGTGTCAGAAATTTGCCTTTATTTAAGAACCCAAATTTCTTCCATTTTTGGTAGATTTATTTTCATTTACTTATGATTGTTATTTACAGCGAAAGTGTTTTTTCTTGAAATTTATTAAATTTTTTTTAAGACCATGTATTTTTTTTCTCCATGTAGGATTGGTTTAGCAACCAACGAGCCAGGCTTTTAAGACAAGAAAGAGGCTCAAACCTTTTCTCCTCCCCAGTGTCTCTTGGTTCTTGTTCTGAAAATTCTGTTAGAACAGGTAAGATGTTTTATAAAGTGCAGGATTAGTTGTAATAAACTTAATTAAGCCCACGAAAATCACCATGTTTTTAAATGTTAAGAGGCTACTTCAATGAGGCGAAAACACCTGTTCGATAATGTTAATCCTATGGAAGAAATTTTTAAAGATATCTCGTTTGCCTTTTAATATTTTTAAATGAAAATTATTTATTTATTTTTTTTCATTGGATAACTGAGATCGATTTCTACATCGGCCATTTTTTACTTTTGTTTTCGTTTTCAGGTATTTTTAATTAGAATAGTTTCACTTTCGGAACCGGAGAAATATGTAAAAGATTTGAAATTTAAAAGACCGACGAAATTGGAACAAATATTGGTTACAGGCTAGAATCCAACGCAAGCCAAGTTGTAATTTTCTGAAAACATTAAAACGGGTATTTTAAATTTATTTTAGAGAAAGAAAACACACACACACACACACACAAAAATAAAGATAAAAAAATTTCTGTGAAATTTTTTATTGTTATTATATTGTTATTATAGTCTTATCTTATATTGTTAGCATTTTTAGGTTTCATGTTTATGATGATAATAATAATAATAATAATAATAATACCACCTAAACAACTAAAAGATTTGTTGGGAATTTATAAAACCAATATAAGAAACAACAAAAGCAAAGATCTAAATTATTTACAGTGGAATTAATTTTGGGATAAAAATTCAGGCTCACCTATGGACTGAGTAAACGATTGGGTACTGACACTCCTGAATTTAGTGACCCCCGAATTTTGTTTTAGGGAATTTTCATACTGCTGAAATTTCAAGCCTATTTTAACCTTCTAATCATTATAATCAATATTTTGTACTTTTAAAATAGGATAAGATCATATCTAGATGTGTGACAGTGTATTCATGTAGCCAATCATATGTTTTATAAGGCATCGAAAATGTTTAGTTTTTTTAAATAACGGAGGCGGGGCGGGTGGGGGACAATATCAAGCCCTGGACTCTTTGTCCGATCTGTGGAATTATCTGAATATTGCCCCTTTTGCGACAAACTCGAAAGAAAGCTCGCTGCTATTTTTTTTTTTTCCATAGAACTCTTGTTCATTTCTTTCTGTATCCAAGACTGCCCTAAAGGAGTTTTCTTCCCTTGTTTGACCCCAACTGCTTCCCCTTGGACCCCTTGCTTGAGCCCAACTCGTTGATAGCTGCATAAAGGCATAGGCGTGTTTAGAAAAGAGGGGAGGGGGCAGAGAACGGACACACGGATAACTCAGATCCCGAAAAAAAAAAAAAAATGCAAAGCCTTAACTTTGAAATCTACCTGCGCCTGTAGGCCGAGTCGGCAGAGATTTTTTTCTTTTTTTTACTGATGGTGATATATAATCAATGTGATTTGCAAAAGTGTTCAAAATAAGGCAGGGAATAAGATTGTGTTGATGAAATAAATAGTCCTGCCATATTAAAAATAAATAAACAATCCAGGGGTGATTCTGTTCCGAAAAATTGAGGCAGTCATTTCTGAAAAAAAAAAAAAAAAAAAAAATCTATCATAAATCCGAAAATTCGGACATAAGCTATATCGTGAATTTCGACAAATGTTCACCGAAAAAAAAAAAAAAAAAACAATTTCGTCAAAATATCGCGGGAAAAACGCCAATTTCATCAGAAAATCGTGAAAAAATGGCAAATTTCCTCAAAAGATAGCGAAAAAACGGCAAATTTCCCCCAAAACATCGCGGAAAAACGGCAAATTTCGTCAAAAGATCGCAAAAAACGGCAAATTTCCCCCAAAAGATCGCGAAAAAAAGACAAATTTCCCCAAAAGATCGCGGGAAAAGACAAATTTCGTCAAAAGATCGCGAAAAAAACGGCAAATTTCGAAAAAAGAACGTGAAAAAAACCGCAAATTTCGTCAAAAGATCGCGAAAAAACCGCAAATTTTGTTAAAGGGCCGCGACACCCCCCCCCTCGAAGATAGCGGAAAACGGCAAATTTCGTCAAAAGAACACAAAAAACCGCAAGTTTCGTCAAATAATCGCGAAAAAACGACAAATTTCGTCAAAAGAACACGAAAAAAAACCGCAAATTTCGTCAAAAAATCGCGAAAAAACGACAAATTTCGTCAAAAGTTACGATACTATGACATAGCTGCCAACTTGTACGGATTTTGTTCTAATTGTACGGATGAACAGTACGATTGTACGGTTTTGCGCGCGGGAAAAACAATCGCTGAAAAATGCGAATTTTGTCAAAGACCGCGTGAAAAAACGCTAATTTCATCAAAGATCCGTTCAAAAATACTACTTTTGTCAAAGGATCGCGAAAAAACGCCAATTTTCTCAAAGATCGCAGGAAAAAACACTAATTTCGACAAGGGATGGTGAAAAGTACGCGAATTTCGTCAAAAATCGTGGGGATAAAACGCGAATTTCATCAAAGTTCGCGAGAAAACGCGCGAATATCGTGAAAGATCGCGGGGAAAAAAAGAATTTTATCAAAGATATTTGAAAAAAAGCAAATTTTGTCAAAGAATCGCGAAAAAAACGCGTATTTCGTTAAAAATCGCGCAGAAAAACACTATTTTTGTCGAAAGATCGTGAAAAGAACGCGAATTTTGTCAAAAATCGCAGGAGAAACACTAATTTCGGCAAAGAATCGTGAAAAGAACGCGAATTTCGTCAAAGATCGCGAGGAAAGAACACTAATTTCGTCAAGGGATCGTGAAAAGAACGCGAATTTTGTCAGAAAACGCGTAAAAACGCTAATTTCGATCAAAAATCTTTGAAACAAAGCTAATTTCGTCAAAGATCGCGGGAAATAACGTGAATTTCGTCAAAGATCTCGTAAAAAAACGCGAATATTGTCAAGGTTCACGTAAAAAAATGCGAATTTCGTCAAAAGATCGCGAGAAAAATGCGAATTTCGTCAAAAGATTGCGAGAAAAATGTTCATTTCCTCAAAGATAGCAGAAAAAACCCTTTTATCAAAAAATTGCGAAAAAAACGCAAATTTCGTTAAAAGATCACGAAAATAACACAAATTTCGTCAAATGATCGCGATAAAACGGCGAATTTCGTCAAAAGATCACGAAAAAAAACGCAAATTTCGTTAAAAGATCGCGAAAAAAACGCAAACTTCGTCAAAAGATCGCGAAAAAAAAAACAGTAATTTCGTCAAAGGATCGTGAAAAAAACGTGAATTTTTCACAGGATCAAGGAAAAAGCGCGAATTTCATGAAGGGGCCTCGAAAAACTCATAATTAGACCAGAAGAGAACCCCCCCCCCCCTTTCCTTCCCAATCCTTTGGCTGTGTAACCTTTCAGAAAATTTGCTGTGAATTTCAGAATTTTTTTTTTAGAATTTCCCATGCAAAAAAAATTTTCTTTTGATATCTCACGTTTTTATTTTGGAAAAAAAGACTATACATGAATATAGCATAGAAAATGTTATGAAGTATTACTTTTTTCATTGCAAGTGCATATGTTATGCATTTTTAAGCACCCAAGAATATGTCATAAAAATTGTAAGGATTTCAAAATTGACATGTTGGCAGGTATGCTATGAATTTGAAAACTTTTAATAACTTTTTGAAAATTAATCAAACAATGGGAATGTTGAGCTATTAGAAAATAATAATATATTTCTAAAGGAAAATAAAACACTTTGTCGAGATAATGTTGCATTTCCATGTGACAATAATATTTTCCATTTTATTCTCATGAATTTATTTTAACCCTTCCAGACAACATTCGAAGAAAAATTTCGGGAAAAAAATCTGCAAAGCCAAGAGAGGAACCTGAAGAATATGAAGTCGAAAAGATACTGGAAAAAAGAATATCAGGCAGGGGTAGAGTAGAATACCTGCTCAAGTGGAAAGGTTATCCAGAGTAAGTGATTGTGTCCTAGAATGAATTTTGTTTATGGATATTGTTTTTTGAAGTACCTTATTCAATTCCTACTATTAGTTCACACTCTCCCTATATTTATTTATTTATATATCTTGTTCAAATTTTCAATCATTCATAAAATACTTATTATTCATTCTATCAAGTTGAAATAATTTTTTAAAAACTTGTACTGGATGACAATTGATGTTAATATAGTTTTTTCCAATATTAATTAGGTAATTAAATTTTAATTAATTAATTTTAGTTTTACATGGGAGACAAAATGGCGGCCATTGGTTATTGAAGCATTTAATGCATCTTCCTATCTATAAGGGGGTTACCATAGGGGGGACCCTGTTCTGCCGTCAAATACCGCCACGTTTGTCGCCAACTTGGCGATATATCGCCAAATTGCCATAGACTTCCATTAGAAACCAATAGTGATTACTTGCTTACAGAAAATCAACAAATTGAGATATTTTAATGCAACAAAAACTAATATTAGCTTATTCTTGGATGACCTAAGTAGGAATTGACTTTAAAAACAAAATTTTTATATTACTTGTTTTATTGTTGTATATAAACTTTCAGGGTTTGAGATTTTGGGCAGTGTTCCTTTCGTTTTCCTTTTATATAGAGATCAAGTAAAAGGAGAAGGAAAGACTGCTGTAAAATAAACCCCTTTCTGAGGAGCCTCCCACGGTGTACCAGGGTTGCAAAAAAGCCTGCTGATTTTTTAATTAGTTTTAAATACATTTAATTGAGTTAGAACTTAATAAATAACTCTTAATAATGAAGACATTTATAGTATTAAAATAACGCATAGTAGCTGCTAGTGATTTGTAGTCAGAATTGCAAATAGGTCAGCTGAATTTTAAAAGGGCCAAACCAAATTGCTTTATCTGCTTTAACCGTTATCTGTTTGAATTCTGTTTGGTTTTTACCTTTAACCCCCGCCCCCCCCCCTCTTTTTCCCCTTTTTACTGCTTTATATAGTTTAAGAGGACATGATGATTGCTTACTTGCATGTTTGTTACTTAACTAATTTTAAGAGGTATTAATGTACAAGTCTTATTTCATTTCTCATAAACATTTAAAATCATACATAGAGCCAATTAATAAAAACACCATTTCTCGCTACTAAAAACAGTACGATGAATAACATATGCATGAATATGCACTCTTTTAAGGGAGGTAGGATTAGGGCCTAATTTCTAACAAAAAAGTACCGGAGCCCTAATATCTCACGGTACCGCTACTAACAACTGTAACCGTCCCCCCCCCAATCACTCCAATCTGCATATTTCAAATTCATACACTAACTGCAAAATTTAAAGCATTTTTTTTTTCTTTAGTAAAATAAAAATTTTAAGTATACCAATCAGCATATACTTAGCTGTCAACTATTCCACATTTTAGTTATCACTCCTTCCGAATAGTAATCTTTGCCTAATTTTAATGTTAATTAATTGCAAAATTCTGCGATTAAATAGGGTAAAGATTATGAATCGGAAATAGTGTTACCACAAAAAGGAATAGTTCACAGCTATGTATTTTTATGAAAAAATGAATGAAATTTACAGAAATTAATATTTATATGCTGAAGAATGGAATAATGTTTTTCAATTTTCTATAAAAGGTGCATATCTTAGACTATAATCTATTCCTTCCGCATAACAATCTTTTGTGGAGTCCCTGAAAATCAGATTAAATTAAAAATTTGACATAGTTATCGGAAAGATTCGATGCTTTTATAGAAAAAGGGAAACATTGTTCGATTGCTTCCTATCTGAATTACAATATATGGCAATTATATCTACTTACAAATGAAAGTGATTTCGCATATGTGCAGAGCAGAGCCTTAGCATTCATCACAAAGTTCAAAGTATGGCAGCGTTCATTACAAAAAATAGTGCACAATAGAAGATAGAAAACCTTAACCAATCGTTGACTAAAAACAGAAGATGAGTGGCGCATCGCGCCGGTCGATGCCAGACATAACTCTGTAAATATCATTATTGTAATAGAAAAATATGATTTTTGTTTCCCCTTCACTCCGTTCAAAATAGCAGTAAAAAGGAGGAAAAGATCTTTTTTTTTTAATTTAAGAAGAGATTGAACACTGATTGGACCCGTTTAATCTCCTACATGTGAGACACATTACGTCACATAGAAATGTTTTAATAGAAAAGAATACAAAAACTTAGAGATGAAAGGGAAATAAAGGGATAATTTTGGCTTCGGTTTCTCGGAAGCGCTAATGCACTGGGCTCCGGAGCCCTATATTTATGAGCTCTGGTGAATTCAGGCCAATATTTAAATATTTACTATAAATAGAGAAGTACCGGAGCTGGGCTCCGGCGCAAATTAAGCCCCGGGTAGGATACATTTGAACACGTCGAAAAAATAAAAAATATCATGTTCCAAGCTTCAAAACTTGTGTAATAAGTCAAAAATAAAAATCAAATTTCATTTAAGTATAAAGCTCACGTTTAAATTTATATTTAAATATATATATATACTTGAAAATTCATAAATAAATATTGAAATGATAAGTTTAAAAATGTATGATAATAAGAGAAAAAAAATTTGTGCGCATGATAAAATCTGAAAACATGCATTTAAAGAGAAAATTTTGGTGAAAATAAATACATATCAAAATCGAGACAATTGCGCATGCGACCGTTTTCTAACCTTTTTTATTTAGAGGAAAGTAGAACGAGTCCCTCCTGACGCAGCAGTTTACAGCTCTGAATTTTTGTAGAGGACACAGGTTCGAACACAATGCTCGGCCAAATGATTTCTGTAACATTTTTGGCGATAATTTATTTCAATAAGGACATATTTTATTAGGAGGAGAAGTTATATTATTTTTATTTTATTATTATTAGCCTCCGGTACGGTATGCTATTTCTTTCTCCCAGCTTATTTTGTGCCTAAAAAATAACGTTACCTTACAGAAGCTTGCCGTAAAACACAGCATTACGATTCAATACTCTTTAGCAATTTTTTCAACTTCTAAGCATCGCACATTTTCAATTTTTATACCGTCGTATTGGGGAAAGAAGTTCTTTTAAATGCATTTTGTTTGAAAACTGTATCTCCATTTATTTTTGAAATATTAATTTTTTTGTAGTTTTTGGAGCCATTTGCTTGCAACGGAAGTACTCCATTTCTGTAGAAAATAAAGGAAAAATAGTTTTAAAATAGTAATTATATCTTTTTCTTGCCATTTTCTCGTAACAACCGGAAGAAAATGTCATTAAAATACGTGCTATTTTGAAAAAAAAAAAATAAACGAATAATTTCTGTTAAAACAATGGAGCTATTATATACTATATTTAATTGTAAGTATTTATGAATCATTAGATAGCCGGGATTTTTTTTTCGAATTTCTTGAATGACGGCATCTTTTTGCTGCATTTGTGCATTATTTTGCGATAGCGATGTGCTATGCATGCTTTACTGTAGATGTTTAAGAGTAGATCGTAAATGCGGAATTCTTAAGCGGATGCGAATGACGTCATTTTACATAAAATAAAATGTGTGCTTTAAGTCTTAAAATTGAAATTTGTTTTGTACTTCAGTAGAGTCTTGCTTAACCGAGTTATTTTCTTCTGATGGACTGGTGGCTTCTGTTATTATGAAACAGCCATTATAAATGAAGTGTTAGGTGAAGAGGAAAGAGCAGCCGTAAAAAAAAAAAAAAATATGGTCATTTTTTCCTCCCTTTCTGACCAGAAAATCAGATTTCTAAGTTTTTCGGCTGCTCTTTCATCTTCACCTAACACTTCATTTATAATGGCTGTTTTATAGCAATAGAAGCCAGCAGTCCATCAGAAGAAAATGAAGTAATGGAAATGCAGGGGGCGACACTAAATTCTGAAAAAGCAGAATTCCTGTTCTCTAGTTATTATTATTTGAATGCTTTAAAATCTCTCTATTCTGAAAAGCAGTAACTAACTAACGCTGTCACCGCCGCCGGTTTTGAATTTTTTGTGACCGGAGGTCTTTCTTCGTTAATATTAAGAAACATATCGCATACAAAAATATGAAAATCGGTGGTATTATAGAGAAATGTTTGATAAACGCGTTGATGCAGATAGTTTTCAAATCGAAGAATTATTTTAAGAGAGATAAATTCTGTCATTTGTTCCTTTAGTTCTGAAAATACATGGGAACCTATGAGCAATTTGGACTGTCCAGACATGATAAAGGAGTACGAAGAAAGCACTAAAAGAAAGAAAGATGGCAAGAAAAGGAAGCAACCTGATAACGAAGAAAGCATGGAAAAAAAGAAAGATAACAAGAAAAGGAAGCAGCCTGATAACGAAGAAAGCATGGAAAAAAAGAAAGATAACAAGAAAAGGAAGCAGCTTGATAACAAGAAAAGGAAGCACACAGATAATGAAGAAAGCTCGAAGAAAAAGAAAGATAACAGAAAAAGAAAGATCGAGGTGAGTCTATTCCTAATCATTTTCACTTTTTGTCTACTATTACATTAAAATCTATTTGCATTTCTCAACTGCTTCTCCTACAATGTTGGACAATGCAATTAACAATGCAGTTATCCAAATAGAGCTTAGGAAGGTCTCAGAATTTTAAAATTCAAATTAGTTTCAGAGATACACTTTCCAACATAGTTGAAAAGTGTTTATGAATTCAGTTTGCCTGTCTATCTGTCCGTGCTCTAACTCGCATACAGATAGAGTTCAATTTTCATGAAATGGATATAGCTTATTAGGGTTTACTAGGGCATGTTCAGTATTGAAAATGAAATGTGTAGCATTTTCAGTTCCCTGACAGGGACACTCAAAAGAATTCCTTTACATTATGGTCTATGGGGAAAATTCGTTTGCAGTGTTTTTTAATGATAATACAGTACAGTGAAACCACCTCCATTAAGCGACCACCTCCCTGAACGATCCTTTTTTAATGATTTTTAAAAAGTCCCCTTTTTAAGCACATTTTTATGAATGTTTTTTTTTTCTCTTTGAAAACCAGAAGAATTTAATTTTTTTTTGTACTTGTTAGTTATCCCGTCGACCAAATTACTGTCGCCAAATTGTAAGATTAAATGTCAATAATGGTTGATCGTAAATGCCACATTCACATGACAACATGTGTTTACGTCATCAAGTGATTTTTATTTCGACATTTTATTTGTATTTTTATTAATGTTGCACTAATTTATTTGTTCTCTCATTATTTAAAATAAAAATTATGTCAATTTGTGTAATTTGATGGGTGGTTTGGCGATTTATATAATTTGGCGTAATTGGTCGACGGGATAACTAACAAGTACCTTTTTTTTCTTGAAAGTTTCTTTGTTTCAGTGACCCATTTAAATCGTTTAAAAATAATGTATATTCTATGATTCTGTCTATAACCAACAAAGACATGATCTGACCCGAAAATTTTCGACCTATCTGGCAACAAACAGCGTTGCCTGTATTTCAAAATACTTATTATATATGTACCGGGTGTCCTAAAAAGGACTGACTGATTTTAAAATTCGATAACTTCCAAACGGTGACAGATATTTAAAAAATTCTTGCAGGAGGGTTATGCATGAGGTCAAAAGTCTGTTTACAGTGATTTTCTATTTTAGTTCGAATTACAAACAATAGATGGCGCTGTAAGCAACAGGTGCTCAATACAGGCTCGATTTTTTGGGCTTTCTCTTCTTCCATGCCGAAAAAGGACATTAAAATGTATTGAGTCGGTCCCGAAGTACCAAAAATCGAGCCTGAATTCATCGTCTATTGATTGCAGCGCCATCTAGTGTTTGTAATTCGAACTAAAAAAATCAAAAATCACTGTAAAAAAACTTTTGACCTCATGCATAACCCTCCTGCAAGAATTTTTTAAATATCTGTCACCGTTTGCAAGTTATCGAATTTTAAAATCAGTCCGTCCTTTTTAGGACAGCCGGTATATTTAATACGTATATATAATACATACGTA
This sequence comes from Maratus speciosus, assembly GCA_963932465.1. Classification (NCBI taxonomy): domain Eukaryota; kingdom Metazoa; phylum Arthropoda; class Arachnida; order Araneae; family Salticidae; genus Maratus; species Maratus speciosus. Next base: position 9,360,751 of record OZ010791.1, read on the forward strand.
TTTTTTTTTTTTGAAAATCATTTATTAGCTACCATTTATTCTTTTGGTCAGCAATTAAAGTGCCGTTTCTAAAAAACAACATTCCGTTATATAAGCCAGCCGTAAAACAAAGCAGATGTATCATTGTACGGGATAATCTCTACTACAATATTTTAAACTTCTAAGCATCGCACATTTTTAATATTTATACCGTCGCACAGTGGATCAATCCTTCAGAAAGCGCGAACATAGGACCGAAAAAAATTTATTAAATAATTAATATTTTGCAATGAAATATTTTAAAAGAATGTCTACAAAATAGGAATATATGTTTATTTTTCAGATTATGCAAGTATATATAATATTCCCTGGAGAATACTATTTCAAACCCTGTTTCATTTAAAATATAAAATTGTACAAATTAGAGATAGGGCCTCCAAAATTAAATTCCTTCTGGATAAAAATGTCTGAATTAAACACAGACTTTAGATGTATTTGATGTTACTATTCCAGGCCCGAGCAATCCTGGGCAGGCCAGCTAGTAAATAAAAATAAACTATGAACTTTTCACTCCTTCATTAAAAGCCATATTGATTCTACAAAGTGATAGATAGCATTGTATCCCTAGCATCTTCTAACTTGTTACGCGCAATTATACTCACACTCACAAAACAATGAGAAATCTGACAGTCAGCAAACAATAGTATTCTCTATACTTTCTGAAAATCAGACTTAGATATGCTCTCCCCTCTCCCCCCAATCAAAAAAAAAAAAAAAAAATTGCATAAATAAAATTTCTAGTTTTTTAAGATTAACAATCAGTTGGAAATCTTATTTTTTTGCTTTTAGCAAAGCTGAATTAAAAAAATTGTAATTAGTAGTATGTTAATGCTGTCTTATGGCCAGGAATGAGAATCTTGAAGATTTCTGTGGATTCTCGCCTTAAAAAATATATAAATAAATATTAATAGGTCTTAATCCCTCTCCCCAAGTTTTCATTTTTCCTCTTTTGCTTCCCAGCACACAAATTTCTTGTAAAAGTAATGGTTGATAGATATCACTTGAAATCAAAATATGGCAATGGAATTACCATATTATGTATAATTTTTTAGGTAGGGAGGGGCTTTTAAAATGGAGGTACTTTATATTTTACTATTCCATCAGTGGAAATTCTGTAATTAATAAAGTTTATAGAGTAATATTTACAAATAACCTATAAATAAATGTATATAAACATTAGCAAAGATACAGAAGCAAGGGTAATTAAAATATGTAAGTTGATACTCGAAAGAAGGGGAGATGCCAAAAGAGAAACAAAAGCGATTGCCAACCTTTTAGTCCTCATGGACCATTAAATTCATAATTTAAAATCCTGTAGACCACTAATATGAAATTCTTTTAAACATACAAATGCATTTGTGCAATGAGGATCAGACAGTTTCCTTTTTTTTTATATATATATAAAATTCACCAATTTAATGTAACAAAATTATAAATGCTTATTTAATTGTACTAATTAATGTTTATATAATCATAACAAAATTTTTTTAAAGGTTACTTAATTGGTACAAAATTAAACATAGAAATGCTTAATTCATCTTTACTTAATTCATCTAACTACTTAAAAGATGACAGAATACTAAAAAGATGTTAAATTATTTTAATACCTTAGTACTTTCAACTGTAAAAAACATAGTCTTCATCTGAGGAATATAAGAAATAGTTGTTGGCAGGGGTGTAGTAGAGGGTATACGGGGGTATATGCCGTATACCCTCTGGATTTTTTGAAGGAACACCGTATACCCTCTGTTTCTCAAAAAAGAAAACCATATATACACTAGGGTATACCATCTGCCTTAAGCGTATACCCTCTGTTTTTTTTACGACTACACCACTGGTTGTTGGCGTCTAATTTTCAAAACTCACGTAGATGGTGACGAAAGGAGTGAAAGTTGAAGTTAATTTTTAGATCCGGAAAACATTAATAAATAAACCGTGGATATAGGGAAGTGGAATATTACTCGTTTTATCTTATACTATATTGCGAGCAAAAATTGTGTGTGTATGTAAATTTTATCTTAAAAACGGTTCTAACAATTTTGACGAAATTTTGTATTTTACCATTTTCGGGCATGATAAGACCATTGGGCTAAGTCACGTGTTCGAGAAAATTCGATTAGTGGGTCATTTAGGGTCGTAATCGGTCAAGGTCAAGCTAATTATATCTAAAAAACGGCTCAATCAATTTTGACCAAATTTCACATCCAACCGTTTTTCGACACGAAGAAACTTTTGGGCTAGGTCACATGTTCGAGAAACTTCGATTAGTGGGTCATTTTTGGGTCACTGTGGGACAAGCCAATTTTATCTAAAAAACGGCTCTAACGATTTTCAGTAAACTCTATGTTCTACAGTTTTGGATTACGAGAAGACCATTAGGCTAAGTCACATTCGAGAAAATTCGATTAGTGGGTCATTTTTGGGTCACCTTGGGTCAAGCTAAGTTTATCTAGGTAACTTCCTTAACGATTTTGACGAAATTTTGCACCCTACTGTTTTTGGGCACAAAAAGACCATTAGGATGGGTCTTGTGTTCGAGAAAATTCCATTAGTGGGTCATAATGGGTCAGGGCCAAGTTAATTATATCTAGAGAACGGCTCAATCGATTTTGACTAAATTTTGTATTTTACCATTTTCGGGCATAAGACCATTGGGCTAGGTCACGTGTTCGAGAAAATTCAATTAGTGGGTCATTTTGGGTCGTAATGGGTCAAGGTCAAGCTAATTATATCTAAAAAACGGCTCAATCGATTTTGACCAAATTTCACATCCAACCGTTTTTCGACACGAAGAAACTATTGAGCTAGGTCACATGTTCGAGATACTTCGATTAGTGGGTCATTTTGGGTCACTATGGGTCAAGCCAATTTTATCTGAAAAACGGCTCTAACGATTTTCACCAAACTCTATATTCTACAGTTTTGGATTAGGAGAAAACTATTGGGCTAAGTCACATGTTCAAGAAAATTCGATTAGTGGGTCATTTTTGAGTCACCGTGGGTCAAGCTAACTTTATCTAGATAACTTCTTTAACGATTTTGACGAAATTTTGAACCCTACTGTTTTCGGCCATGAAAAGACTATTGGGATGGGTCTCGTGTTCGAGAAAATTCTATTAGTGGGTCATTTTGGGTCATAATGGGTCAGGGTCAAGTTAATTATTTCTAGAGAAGGGCTCAATCGATATTGACTAAATTTTGTATCTAACCATTTTCGGGCACGAAACGATCATTGGGATGGGTCTTGTGTTCGAGAACATTAGATTAGTGGGTCATTTTGGGTGATAATGGGTCAGGGTCAAATTAATTATATCTAGAGAACGGCTCAATCGATTTTGATTAAATTTTGTATCTAACCATTTTCGGGCACTAAAAGACCATTGCGATGGGTCTCGTGTTCGAGTAAATTCGATTAGTGGATCATTTTGGGTCATAATGGGTCAGGGTCAAGCTAATTATATCTAAAGAACGGCTCAATCGATTTCAACTAAATTTTGTATCTAACCATTTTCGGGCACGAAAAGACCATTGGGTTGGGTTACGAGTTCGAGAAAATTCGATTAGTGGATCATTTTTGGGTCACTGTGGGTCAAGCAATTTTTATCTAAAAAACGGCTCTAACGATTTTCTCTAAACTCTGTATTCTACAGTTTTGGATTACGAGAAGACCATTGAGCTAAGTCACATGTTCGAGAAAATTTGATTAGTGAGTCATTTGTGGGTCGCAGTGGGTCAAGCTAAGTTATCTAGATAACATCTCTAACGATTTTGACGAAATTTTGCACCCTACTGTTTTCGGGCACGAAAAGACCATTGTGATGGCTCTCGTGTTCGAGAAAATTCGATTAGTGGGTCATTTTGGGTCATAATGGGTCAGGGTCAAGCTAATTATATCTAGAGAATGGCTCAGTCGATTTTGACTAAATTTTGTATCTAACCATTTTCGGGCACGAAAAAACCATTGGGATGGGTAACGTGTTCAAGAAAATTTGATTAGTGGGTCATTTTTGGGTCACCGTGGGTCCAGCTAAGTTTATCTAGATAACGGCACTACAATTTGACGAAATTCTGTAATCTGTCGTTTTCGGGCACGAAAAGACCATTGGGATGGGTCACGTGTTCGAGAAAATTCGATCAGTGGATCATTATGGGTCAAGGTCAAGCTAATTATATCTAAAAAAAACGGCTCAAGACATTTTCACAAATTTTTTTAATATACGGCCGTTTCTGGTCATGAGAGAACCATTGGGCCAGGGTCAAGCTAATTGAATCTAAAAAAATGGTCAAAACATTTTGACCAAATTTTATATTACGTATACCGTTTCTGGGCATGAGAAGAGAATTGGGCTTAGTCACATGTTCGAGAAAATTCGATTAGGGCGTCATTTTGGGTCACAATGTGTCAGGGTCCAGCTAATTGTATCTAAAAAATGGCTTAAACGATTTCGACTAAATTTTGTATTCTATCGTTTTCGGGCTCGAGAAGACCATTGGGCTAGGTCACAGGTTCACGAAAATTCGATTAGTGGGTCATTTTGGATCACACTGGATCAGGGTCAAGCTAATTGTATTTAAAAAGTGCTTCTAAACATTTTGACATAATTTTGTATAATACCGTTTACAGGCATGATAAGAGCATTGTGCAGGGTCGCATGATCAAGAAAATTCAATCAATGGGTCATTTTGGGTCCTAATGGATCAGGATCAAGCTAACTGTATCTAAAAAACCGCTCAAAAGATGTTGACAAAACTTTGTACTACACCGTTCTGGACAAGATAAAATTATTGGGCTGGGTCGCATGCTCAAGAAAATTCTATTAGTGGGTCAGGATCAAGCTATCGGCATCTCAAAAAGGTTCAAACAATTTTGGCAATTTTTTTTTTTTTTTTATACCGTTTCACAGTACAAAAAGACCATTGAAATAGCTCACATCTATCGATGAAATTCGGTTAGTGGTTTTTTGAATCAACATGGATCAAACTTATTTTACCTAGAAAACGACTAACGATTTTCACTAAATTTTGTGTTCCATCGTTTTCAGGCTCGAGAAGAGCATTGTGATAGGTCGGATGTTCGAAAAAACTCGATTAGTGGGTTATTTTGAGTCACTATGTTTCATGGTCAAGCTAATTGCATCTAAAACAGCAAGAATGATTCAGTAGGAAAAATGTATCGAGATAAACAGAAAGATAATTTTGATCGAGCTTAGCTCGGTCATTCGTGTTAGTGATTATTTAAGTAAACTGAGCCAAATTCTGGGTATGCTGTAGGATAAAACGTCATTGCAAACAGTATTTCCTTTAGTAATAATTTCTATTGATTCGCGGATGATTAAATCATGATAATTCTTTGAGGGATATATAATTTTTGCGTCTTCGAAATTAACTTGTATATTCTGCTTCTGGTTAAGTCTTGACAGGGGTGTTGCAGGTCGGTTATACTTTAAATCTCTCAAATGTTCTTTAATACGGACTTTTTGAACATTTGAGAGATTTAAAGTATAACCGACCTACTACAGCCCTGTCAAGACTTAACCAGAAGCAGAATATACAAGTTAATTTCGAAGAAGCAAAAATTATATATCCCTCAAACAATTACCATGATTTAATCATCTGCGAATCAATAGAAATTATTACTAAAGAAGATACTGTTTGCAATGACGTTTTATTCTACAACATACCCAGAATTTGGCTCAGTTTACTTAAATAATCATAAAACGAGTAATATTCTACTTCCCTATATCCATGTTTTATTTATTAATGTTTTCCGGATCTGAAAATTAGACGCCAACAACAATTGTATTTCTTATATTCCTCAGATGAAGACTATGTTTTTTACAGTTGAAAGTACTAAGGTATTAAAATAATTTAACATCTTTTTAGTATTCTGTCATCTTTTAAGTAGTTTTGCACATAGTGTAAATTTAAGTTTAACTTTTTAAAGATGAATTAAGCATTTCTATTTATTTATTTACTGGTACAAAATTCTTAGTTATTTTAAATACTAGAAAGATAGCCCGTCAAAAATGACGAAATATGAGGTAAAGATATATACAGCACATGTGCAAGAATATGAGTTTTCCTCGCTTGTTCCGCAGTGATAGAGGAAAATACCAGATTTTAAAAACGAAACTCATTTATGAAAAACTGTAATTCAGTAGACGACCACTAAGTAATCCGCACAGCTTGGCTCCAAGTTGTGCGGATTTGAGGCTTTTTGCAGATTACAGGTCATGTCTATATTATAAAATTAGATATATGGCTTCTTTAAGCTAAATAAATTGTATAAATACTGAAAAAAATTGCATGTGTATATGAAATGAAGTAGCGAATAGGTTGCCAGAAAACATGTTGCCAATTTTCCTTCTTCATGCACCAAGGCCCCTAAAGTGGAAAAGTACAAAGAATTTTACTTTTGTATCCAAGTATATAAAGCCCGGCACTTTTTCAGTATGGGGACATTGGCGTACTTTTTTAAAGTTTGTCATAATTTGGGCTTCACAAGTGAGATTTTTTGCAAAATGATATAAACAGCTATGAAAACAAAATTAATGAACTTTTAAGTTTATATAACCTATAAACATTTTATTTCTATCTATATATTATTGATTTTTTTTATATCAATTTACTTCAGTTACAATTTACTTCAGTTTGTATACAAAAATAGTTAAATGGCTTCTTTATATTAAATAAATTGTATAACTATTGAAAAATTACTTGTGTATATGAAATAGTGAATAAGTTGCTTGAAAATATGTTGCCAAATTTCATTTTCTCTATCTCACCAAGGCCCCTATACTGGAAGAGTACCTAAAGCACTTTAAAATCGGGTAGTTAGGAGCTCAAACAATACAGCGCCATCTATTGTCTTTTATGTTGTTAGTAGCATCGAGATGAAGATGTAAAGACGTGCATTTTCATATATTACACTTTAAATTCTCACGCATAGATTTTGAAAAAAAAAAACCTTAAAAGCGCGGAGTTTAAATTAAATTGCGGTGACCTCGATTATGAAATATTAATGGTTTTAAATGGGAATTTCGCCAAATTAGCTAGCTATCGCCAAGTTGGCTTCATATATGACAAATTATTTTTGTCGCCAAGTTGGTCAACATTTGCCGCTACTTGGTAACCCTGCATTAGTAATTTTCAACAATTTCTCATTACAATAAGGCGGTCCTTCCGGAATTGTGAGGGACACACAGAGATTTGGATTTTATATAATTAGATTACAAAATAATCAAAGCTTGTTGAAGCATTTAACATTTTTAATGTGATATTTGTTCATGCTTAGTTAAGATATGTTTATAGAATTTTAACACAAATGACATCATTGCAAGTTGAAGAGGTTTTTTTTATTATTTTCAAGCCAATGAAGCTACCGAACGACTCTTGCTACTTCGAGCCTATTATTAGTCTTGGTGGGCGGGCGGCTCAACCGCCGCGGCGAGTGGCCTCTTTTCGTCCGCAGCCCTTTATTCTTCCACTTATTCCGACTCTTTTGCAAAGTTTTAATTACTTTGTACAGATGAAAATTTCTTTTCGCACAAATATGTTGAAAACTGAATCGAAATATTCATTGCCTTTTCATAAAGCAATGGGTGTTCATTTTTTTATGGAAAGCCAAAAAATATGTCTTGATGTAGATGGTTGGAATTTAGCTCGAGACTGTCATTGGACGATAGATCATTTTTTGAATTATTTAAAATTGCTGTCTTCAATATTTGCTGTATTGCAAATAATACCCAAATTTTTCTGTGGACCATCTAAGTTTTTCCCCGAGCAACTAGTTGGCAATTGCTGATCTAAATGAACACTGTCTTCAACACACAAAATTTAAGATCTTTTAACTCTTTATTTAAAAAAAAAAAAATTATATATCCTACTTTTTGCATTATTGATTTTTAGAATGATTAATAATCTAAATTACACATTTCTATCTGTGTTAGTGCTTAGCTTTCAGAGTATGAACTAGAAGACTGCATAGTAAGTACAGCTGATCTAGATTTTCCCTAGAGTGTTCACCCATCTCTTCTGTTCCCTCCTATCAAAAAAGCAGAACTGCTAGGTGTTGAGGAAAGCCTCTGCTTATAGTAAATGCTTCTGTGTTTTTTTTTTTTTTTTTTTTTTTTTTTTTTAAATTAGGAAAAATGGTTATTGTCATCGTCAGGGTAGGAAATCAAAAGCATATCTGAAGTATTTTATTGGTTTAATCCGCGTTTTATTCGTTTTCTGATGGGTTTATACACTAACCTTTACTTTCAACAGAGATGGATACTTCTGTTGCCACTATGACAAAAAAATAATAAAAACTACAAAAAAAAAATTAATTAATAACTCAGAAACAAATTGAGATACAGCTTTCAAACAAATTACATTTAAAAGTACATTTTCTTTCTCTATACGACGGTGTAAAAAGTAATAGTGTGGGATGTTTAGATGTTTAAGAATGAAATTTCATTTAAAATGGGTCATCAGATTTCTTGGAAATCTGAGGATGGAAAAGCCTTTTCCCGAACAGCCAATGAAATGCTTGGATAATACGTAAGTTTCAGGAAATCTTGCAATTTTTACGTGTCATAACCAGGGGTGTAGTGAAGGGTATACGGAGGTATACGCCGTATACCCTCTGGATTATTTTGAGAAGCTCCTCTGTTTCTCCAATAAAGCACAGGCGTATACTATATCCATGAATGTTCATGACTCTAGCGTATAGGGTAAATGCACCAGTAGTCAGCCACTTTGAGATAAAATACGTTATGAATATAAAGATGAAAATAAGCACTCGCCAGTCGCCACTTGGCGACTAAACGTGAAAAACTGGCGACTAAAAATTTGAAAGGTACCGGCCAAATGCAGGATTTTCCAAAGGGATTTCGTCAAAGAACCACGGAAAAAACCCAAGCGAATTTTGTCAAAAGATCGCGAAAATAGTCAAATATCGCCAATAGATCGCGAAAAAGCTAATTTCGTCAAAGAATCGCTCAGAAACCCACTTTTCGTCAAGTGATCGCGGATAAAACGCAGATATCGTGAATGGATCGCGGATAAAACGTAGATATCGTGAATGGATCGCGGAAAAAACGCAAATATCGTCAATAGATCGCAAAAAAGAACTCGAATTTCGTCAAAGAATCGCGAAAAAAACGAGAATTTCGTCAAAAGATCACGTAAAACGCCCATTTCGTCAAAAGATGGCGGAAGAAAACGTAAATTTCGTCGAAGGATCGCGAAAAAAAACCCAAACATTGTGAATGGATCGCGAAAAAACCCCCAAAATCGTAAATGGATCGCGGAAAAAACTCAAATATCGTCAATAGATCGCGAAAAAACACATATCGTCAATAGATCGCGAAAACCCCTCGCAAATATCGTCAATAGATCGCGAAAAAAACGCAAATATCGTCAATAGATCGCGAAAAAATGCAAATATCATCAATAGATCGCGAAAAAGACGCAAATATCATCAATAGATCGCGAAAAAGACGCAAATATTGACAACAGATCGCGAAAACGAACGCGAATTTCATCAAAAAATTACGAAAAAAATGCGAATTTTGTCAAAAGATCGCTAAAAAGAATGCACATTTTATCAAAGGATCGCGGAAGAAACACAAACATCGCCAATAGATCGTGGAAAAACGCGAATTTTGTTAAAGTATCTTGTAAAAAATGCATAATTAGTGCCAGAAGAGACCCCCTCAGCCCCTCCCCCCACCTTACATTTCAGAAAATGTGATGTAAATTTCAGATTTTTTTTATTTTTTTTTAATTTTGAAAAGTAAGTATAGTGGACTTATGCAGTTAGCTATATAAGCATGTTACATATAACTTTGCTGTTAACTTAATTTAAAATTTAAAATAGATTGGAAATTAGTATCTCAAGTTTATTCAAAACAATATGAATTAAAATATTTTTATTTATTACATAAATTACTTATTTACTCTAAACTTATATATTTTAAAATTAAATATTCAGTGACATAAATGTACTTACTGGCGGCTAAAGAAATTAATCTCACTAGCCTGTAACTGGCTACTAATAAATATCAACTTACCGGCCAGTGGCCACTAAGCAAAATTCCTTATTTTCATCTTTATATGAATACAGGGTTCATACTCATCAGGGGATTATGGGATTCCTGGGATAATCAGGGGATAAATTTTGGCCCTAAAAAATCAGGGGAATCTCAGGGGATATTGCAAAAAATTCTCCAAACCTGGGAAAACCTAGCAAAATGATTGGTTACTCTGGGAAATTGAGGGCAATTGCTGCTGTTTGCGTGTTTTGTGTAGTCTTAATGAAGTCAAACTAAGACGTTTTTTCTAACATCGTAATATGTAGAATTGGAAATTAGCCACTCCTTCTTACAGTTTAGATATAACATATGTTATATTTAATCTGTACTACTAACGTCTGGCGACATCCATTCAGTCACTAGACATAACTTCTAACATCGTGAGGTTTGAAAACTGTTAAAGAAGAACTTAAGAAAAATAAAGGACATTTAAAAATTGATAGAGACACTTGAGCCTTCATATTATTCATAATGCTTTTCAAAAAGCTAATAAAATCCCTAAGTGGAAATTAAATTCTTACAGCAATCTACCAAGTTTTTTAAGGAGAGCCCCACAAAGCTTGCAGACTTCATCTCTGTTATACACAAATTAATGTTTTTCCTTTAAAGTTCTATTCATATTGTTTATATAGGTGATATGTAAACTGTATTTTTATGTATGTATAGATTATCTAGTTTGTATTTTTTTTTTAAAGAGAAGTGGGCGAGGGGTCGTGATACTGGTTTAAAAAATGTCATTAATTGTTGACATGGAAAAATTATGCATCCTTGAAAATACATCAGGGGATTTTTTCTTGGAAAATCAGTATGTACCCTGGAATAGCGTATTTTTGATTTCACATGAAATATTACAATCCCCCTATATGTAGCCATCCTTTATACGTCATAAGCCATCAGCAAAGAATTGTGGGTATTTTTATTGCGTTAGTAATCAGCCATTTTTTATTGGGTTGCAGTCAAATAACCGTTTTTGCTATTTTTTTGTTAACCGATGACAAAATTTTTAAAAGACTAGTATTAATTTATTTTTTATTATTTTCTGAAATTATAAGACTATTAAAAAGTTTAATAAACTAATGTTTTTCAGTATCAAAATTAAATAAATGTGTTTGTCTTAATTAATTTTAATGTGGCCGACTATTGGGTATTATATTTACTTACATGTTCAGTAATTGGCCACCACGGTTGACTACTGGCTAAAAGGACATTTCACTTTTTTGAGTCTATTTTTAATAATTTGATTTTTTTCGCAATTTGATTTTTGCAATTTGAGATTTATATAACCTTTTACTTGCATTTCATTTTATGTACACTATATATATAAGGTGTCCTGTAATAACGCCACCTTAAGATTCTACCAATTTTTACGGCTTAGTTTTAGATTTTTTTTTTTCTCCCAAACAAATATAGGATTTGATACAGTAACTTATTGATTATGTATACAAGAAAGACTATTTTAGCAGATAGCAGATTCATAAAATATAGTGGCATGATTTCTTAACCAATGCTATTAGGCGTTATTACCCACCTGTTGGGTAATAAAATAACGTCTAAATCGCGACCCTCACAACGGCTCTAATCACAAATGCATCCAAGAAATTCTCTTGCACTTTGCCCTGGCTCATACGATGTCATTATAATTTACTTTAGTGTTGCCTTTTTAGACTTCATAGTTTTTACAAATAAAAAATGAGAAAAAGACTTAAAATATATCATTCTATAAGACTTATATATCTATATGACTTAAATATCATTCATGCACAAGTTAAATGAAATTGATTTGCGCTCATACGTTTGTCAGAGACTGCAACGTTCACGAATTTTGTTCGTTTGTGATCGCGAATTTAGTACATTTTTGAGACTGCTGCATCCAGTGCATTTTTTTATGAGTTCTATGCGCTTATTCATTCCTTAGCTTTTGCGGCGTTAGCGAAATTCGTTTGTTTGAGATCGCGGCTTTCGCGAGTTACTGCGTTTTTGAGACAGCTGCATAACGAGGTTGCTGCACTGAGTGATGTTTTTTTTCGGTTTTGATTAGCGCTATTAGCTCATACGTTCGTTACTGATTGCGGCATTAACGAATTTCGTTAGTTTGCAATTGCAGTTTTCGCGAATTACTGCGTTTTTGAGACAGCTGCACGACGAGGTTGCTGCACCCAGTGATGTTTTTTTTTTTTTTTTTTTTCGTTTTTCAAGAGCGTTATGCTCTTATACGTTTTTTCCTGATTGCGGCGTTAACGAATTTCGTTCGTTTTTTATTGAGCTATGCGCTCATACATTCGTTACTGATTGCGGCGTTAACGAATGTCATTCGTTCGTGATCGTGGCTTTCGTGAATTACTGCGTTTTAGAGACCACTGCTCAACGAGGTTGCTGCATCGTGATATTTTTTTTCATTTTCATGAGCGCTTATGCGCTCATACGTTTGCAACTGATTGCGGCGTTAATGAATTTTGCTCGTTTGTGATTGCGGCTTTTGCGAATTTAGTGCCTTTTTGAGACTGCTAGACGACGAGGTTGCTGCACCCAGGGATTTTTTTTTCGGTTTTCATGAGCGCTATTAGCTCATACGCTCATTACTGATTACGGCATTAACGAATTTTGTTCGTTTGTGATTGCGGCTTTCACGAATTACTGCATTTTAAAGACTGCTGCACGACGAGGTTTCTGCACCCAGTGATTTTTTTTTCTGTTTTCATGAGCGCTGTGCGTTCATTACTGATTACGGCGTTAACGAATTTCGTTCGTTTGTGATCATGGCTTTCGCGAATTACTGCATTTTAGAGACTGCTGCACCCAGGGATTTTTTTTTTTTCGGTTTTCATGAGCGCTATAAGCTCATACGTTCGTTACTGATTACGGCGTTAACGAATTTTGTTCATTTGTGATTGCGGCTTTCGCGAATTACTGCGTTTTAAAGACTGCTGCACGACGAGATTTCTGCACCCAGTGATTTTTTTTTTCTGTTTTCATGAGCGCTGTGCGTTCATTACTGATTGCGGCATTAACGAATTTCGTTCGTTCGTGATCGTGGCTTTCGCGAATTACTGCATTTTTAGAGACTGTTGCACAAGTTTGCTGCATCCAGTGATGTTTTTCTTCGGTCTTCATGAGCGCTATGCGTTCATACGTTCGTTACTGATTGCGGCGTTAACAAATTTCGTTCGTTTATGATCGCGGATTTCACGAATTTAGGACGTTTTTGAGACTGCTGCACGATGAAGTTGCTGCATCCAGTGATTAGTTTTGGTGAACGCTATGCGCCCATATGTTCATCACAAAAAAAAAGATAACAAAAAACAAGATTTTTTTTTATAAAATCGAATAATTATATCAAAACGTCTGTTACTTTAAAATCACAAATCTATAAGAATACAATAACTACTAAAATAAGAATAATAACAAACGATTGCTTTGTCACATGTATTTAAAATATCGAATAGGGGAAAACAACTGAACAAGAAACCATATTTTCCCTTAAATAAGAATTGGCGCCTCATTCTGCTTATATTGTTCAAAGATACTACGAGACAGACTGTAATGTTTGTAATGTACTATTCGAGATATGCAACTTATGTAACTTATTAAAATTACATTTCAAAACTCGATTACGAGATAGTAATGCAAAAATGAAGAATTAGCGCCGCGTTCTGCAAATATCTAACCACGAAATCCCAAGATAAACTGAATTATTTGCATTGTACTAGTCAAGACATGCAACGTATTAAAATTTCATCCCGAAACTCGACGAGATGATAGTAACGCTAAAATGACGATTTGGCGCTCCCTACTGCTGATATCACAATAAGATATGCATCGATAGATCAGTCATTTGTGTTCTGTTAATAATCTTGTCCTACATCATAATTTCATTTTGAAACAGGATGACGTAATAATTTTTTCTTTGCCCGCAGCCTAGTCTACGATGGTTAAACAAAAAATTTGAAAGGCCCACTACTAGATAACTTGGTATTTTTAACTTTACTTTCCATAAGAAACAAGAATGAAAAATCTTGCATGAAGAATAGATTATAAAAGCATTTCCCATGACTTGCAGAATTCTTCAGCGAAATTGAGGTGCTTAATACCGTAAAAAAAGTAAACATTTTAGAAAAGCCATAAAACTTTTGAAAACCAGATTATGGTCCCTAACCGAAAAAGTAGTTCAATTCTTTTGAGCAGTTCTGTATTTAATCTAAAGATTTGTATATCATTCTATACATAGTATGATAAAACTTAGTATAGTAAGAAAATGCATAACAGGTTGAAAATTTACCTTCAGCAATTTCTACCCCTATACGTAAACGTACTTGAGTTATTTTGTACAGCCCTGTATATTACCAATAGATTTTTATATGCCGCACATATTAAGCTAAAATTTAATTAAGGCTAAAACGTGGTTAAAACTACTGAAATGATACTTCCACACATTATTATCCCTGGGAGGTCATGTATTCAGTTCTTTGCGTGGCCCAGTATATGGTTTTATTTATATTATACAAACTTCTCTTAGTATATTAAATATAGTTCAGCTTTAAAGAGCATAAAAGCCTCTTTTAAGCCATTCACGCTGATACTCCACAAAGCTTACAAACTCTTTTGTGTAGCCTTGTATATGATCTATATCAGTTATACACACCGCATTGTAAGCAAAGGTTTAATTAACCTTAAAAACCTATGTCATAAACAAAATCACACTTACAGCAATTATCGCTAATAGAAAGATACAGTACTGTATTTGAATTTTTTGTGTTTCCCTGTAAATGAACGATAAATGCTATGCATATCATGTTATACAACGAGTATTTTGTAGTAAGCCTCAGTAATGCTCTATATCAATTTTATTCTATTTGATGTAGAAAAAGAGAGCTAAAATTCGCTGCAAACTGCTTATCCCATTCATAAATGCATATTAATTTCATTATATTTGAAATGGCCAACATCATTAAAATAAACTTGAAGCAATTTTTTTCATTGAGCGTAATGCATCGGGATATTTTTGACTGTCCTGAGATGAACTACAGTTAGATTATTAATGTAGATGAACTATAAATTCTACACACTTTATTTTCAATAGCGATCGTGCTATTGTTAACGTCAAAAACATACCAAAATTTCAAGGAGATTCGAGTATATTTGCGAGTGTTAGAACTCGGACAGACTGAAGACAATCCAAATTCACAAACACTTTTAAACTATGTTGGAAAGTGTTAAATACTATTATAATATTTTAAATTATTACAGCAACATTATAAGAAAAGAATAAATTAACACATTTTATCATTAAAATGCTGTTCTGTTTATAAAAGTTATACTTTAAGTTATTTAAATAACAAAGTATTTAAGTGGCCGACTACTGGTCCAGTGATGGCCGAACACTAGAATTGAGTGGCCGACTACTAGACCTTTGCTACTTTTAAGTTTAACTTTTTATAAATAAAAACTGTAATCAGTTTTTTTTAAACAATTGCTGAAACAGTAAAAGAAAAGTGTACATTAACATGTGTCACTGTTAAAAATGTTGTATTGCTTTTTAAAATTACGCTTTGAGCTATATACTTAAAGAAAGCGCTTAAGTGGCCGACTATTGGTGCTTTTACCCTACCTTCTGATTTTTTTACGACTACAACACTGGTCATAACACTATTAATGTTTAATTCATGGCATACGTAATGTAGGATCCACTCCGTGCGATTTTTTATGTCTTAAATTTTAGTCTTTGAAAAAATCATTTTCCAAATGATCGTTGTAATTTGTTAAATTGCTTTTTTTGATTTTGTTTTATATTTGGTGTAACTAATTTTTTTTTTTTTTTCACTTTCTCTAGGATGAAGGAAGATTTGTGAAAAGGGGGAGGCCTGCTTCACCTGAAATACCAGGTACTATCTGTTGAACTAGTCATAGATTTCTGTGAACTTGTATACTTTTGTGTTTATCTGCAGTCTTTTGCTGACTGTTATTGAGTGGCCTATCATTGGATAGGTCTTTCAAAATGAAGACGATGTTTCATTGACCATTTTGTAGTCAGAAGCTCCGTTTAAATATGACACAAGCTGGAAGTTCTGTACTTTGGATCGCTACCTTTACTTAACTCTAACCTTTATAATAGACATCTATAGGCCTCATCAAAAGAGTGTTTGTAGATAGGAACTAATAATTAAACACAACTTAAAAGTCATCCATACAAGTAAATAAAAAATAGTTTCATATTGATGAGAAATAATTAATTAGGGTTTTTTTGATTTTTTACATTTAATATGTTATTGAGTCTGATCTTACAGAATCAGGTTTACGTTTTAATATATATGATTAACAACTCAGCTATATTAAAATGAGCTGTTAACAAAACTCAATAGATTTAACATGTTAAACATATAACATGAGTCATCGGTAATTTTATGTCACAGTGAAATAATTACTGTAAGAATGATAGATAAGATTTATGCATAAATATATGCAATAATCATGCTTTAGCAATTTTCTACTGTATTAGTTTAAATAGCTACTTTTTTAAATAGTTCTTACAGTATCTTTTTTTTTTTTTTTTCCAGAGAGTGCACAGCGCGAGAAATGGGAGATCGAATTAGATGAAATGGTGGAGTGTAGAGATGTGTCATTTGTTGAGGAACGATTCCGGCAGTGAAACTGAAGGAACGATTCCATTCTGCAAAAAGGAATCGGTCCTTTTCGGATTCGGTCCTTTTTGGAACGACTCCTCGGATTCGGTCCTTTTTGGAACGACTCCTCGGATTCGGTCCTTTTTGGAACGACTCCTCGGATTCGGTCCTTTTTGGAACGGTTCCTTGGATTCGGTCCTTTTTGGAACGGTTCCTCGGATTCGGTCCTTTTTGGAACGGTTCCTCGGATTCGGTCCTTTTTGGAACGATTCCGAAAAGGAACGACTCCACGGAATCGGTCCTTTTCGGAACGATTCCTCGGAATCGGTCCAAAATGTACCGACTCCGAAAAGGACCGATGCCTCGGAGTCGGTCCATTTCGGAATTGTTCCAAAAAGGACCGAATCCGAGGAACCGTTCCGAAAAGGACCGAATCCGAGGAACCGTTCCAAAAAGGACCGAATCCGAGGAACCGTTCCGAAAAGGACCGATTCCTTGGGAATCGGTTCTTTTCTTGTAGACTGGCCAGTTTTAATAAATTAAAATACGCTATTTTATTTCATAATAACAGATTTTGATTCTATTAAAGCTGACTTTATTGCCAAAATATCCTTCTAATGTGTGTGCCACTCCCCCCCCCCCCCTCCTCAAAAAAAAAAAGAAAAGTAAAGAAAGAAAGAAAAAAGAAATTGAAGTGTGGGGCGGAGTAGGGCGTTTAATAAACATTACTATTTCATCTTCTTGTGCTAAATTAATCTGAAAGAAATAATTAAAAAAAATATTTTATACGAATTGGATTCTTTACACCTGAGAGAAAAAGTGCCTGAGATGGGATTCGAACCCAGAAACTTTACGTGCTTTACCGATTGAGTACCTGGACCCCGAGGGTAATGGAACACCATGTGTACTTTAATACACTAATACATTTTCTAATTGGTAAATGTATCATACGAAATGATTTTTTTCTAAATGAATTCTTAAGGCTGTTCTCAAATCCAAAAGGATAAATTTGTGACAAAAGTTTTAATTTATTTTTATTCGGAAATGCATGAAACGAACAGGTGTTGTTGTTCAGAAACTATGTAATCGAGCTGTTTTTTCCGTTTTTTTGCAAACGCAATAGGCCTTTCAGAAAATAGTGTCAAAGTGGGCATTTTGAACCGAATTTCCGCGCGAAAGAGGCATAATTTCTCAAAAATGGGTGAAAAACATGTTTGTCACGTGATCAAAATCGATTATAACTCAATAGGTAATTTACTGATCAAAAGATGGAAAACACAGTTCGATTCCAAATCGCTTCCATGGTCAAACATTCCAATTTTATATCTTTCCGTTAAAAAATGAATTTGTAAATGTGTCAAAACGTTTTACGCTTGTTGAGCAGATCACTTAAGAACAGCCTTAAGAAAAACAAAGAAAATGCTTGTTTAATTAATAGTGAAAAATATTTTTTTAAATCTGACTAGAAACAGTTTTGAATAATGTAAGAAATATATCACTAGGCCATAAAAATTGCATTTTAATAGTATAATAATAACTGATTTTCATTTATTTTAATAATTGTAGAGTTACGCACTTTCATGCATATTTCACTATTTCATGTTTTTTCCTCAAACATAATTTCAATTTGAGAATCCTCTTTGTCAAAATAAATATATGACCAGCTACGAGCGCTCGAGTACCACTTTATTTCCACAGTTTGGCGTCTTGTTTTTCTCTCCTGAAGAAGATGATTAAAAAAAATCTCGAAACTCCCTAAGATTGTTGTTTTAATCAACTTGCATTGAGGTTTATTACATAGAGTAAAATCTGTTAGAACAAGGAAATTTTGTAAAACGTTTCTTTCTTTCTTAAGATAATGAATATTTCAAAAAGCGTAATGTCTAATAATAATAATAAGATAACAGTAATAGTGGTGGGTGGGATTGAAATAATTTAACCGCGGTTCGCTCTCTTAATGGCCGTTTTGAGTATAAAAACGGGAAAGAAAAATCACGTGCTACATATAGATTATCGGACTTTCTCCAACACTGCGACATATATAAAGCTGCATATTTTATGCTTGTTTCGGTTTAATAGATTTATGTTAACCCTCCGCCTACCAGAGGGGTTCAATGGCCCCGACAGGTACATTTATAATGATATTTCTAATTTATTTTAAAAACTGAAATTTCTGTAAATATGGGTTTTTTCTGGGATGTTCTATTCTTTTGAGTAGAACATTCCAGAAAAAGTCACATATTTACAAAATTTTCATTTTTTAAAATGTGAAAAATCAATTTGAATGTATCTATCGGGTCTGTTGCACCGGTCTGGTATGCGGAAGGTTAATATTGCATTTTAAAAGTTTTACAATATACGAATTTAATTATTGGTTTCCAAAGAATGCACGTTGCGATTTTGTACAGTTTTTTCAATTGTTATTTTACTTCTATTTCTTGCTAAATAATTAGAATTTAAATAACTGTGACTTTGTTTTAATTCAACGTAAAATAAAAGCAAAAAAAAAAATCGTTTATCGTAATAATTTCTTATAATAATTCAGATTTCTTGATCATTATTGATACTCGTAAATCCCGAAATCAATGCCACGATTAATGCCTGTTACTGTGGTGATGGATAATACATATCTGAGTTTAATTTCGAGCAAATCAAGGCTCCCTTCATGCTAAACTAAATTTAATGTTTCAAGCCTAATACCAAATTTCCGTTTTTATTGAGGTAAAACTTACTGCAAATACGATACTAAATTTTATGTATTTTCCTTTCTTATTGTTATTCTTTTCACTTAGAAGATTTATTTATTTATTTTCTTTTTTTTCTTAAATTACATAAAGTTTTCTGAAAAGTTCGAATTTAACAAAATGTTTTATCTATTTTAAATAATTTTGACAATAAAAAGTTTAACTCCGAATAAAAAATAGTCAAATTCTCAAAAAATTAAGGTTGGTATTATCTATAACACGTTTACAACAGATATCTTTCATTCAACGACCGAAACATCGTCAAAAGGATAGTTCTTTATATAGTACTACACTCTGTAATAATAATTGACATACTTTTAATTTGTTTAATTTAATTAAACCAATAAACCGTTTTTCAGTTAAAATGTTAGCAAATTTCAAATTTAAAGAAATAGAACTTTGAAGTTTAGTGAATCACTATATTTTTTGGCGGAGATAATATGTACTATATATGAATAAAATATATATTACTATATATATAATATAGTAAGAAATATATATTACTATATATATATATATATATATTATAATATTAATGCATATAATATTATCTTATAAATATCACTAGCCATAGCCCTGCTAATGAATCTGTTTACAAATCATCTGAAGGAACTTCTACCCTTTCGTGTAACACAAGTGTTCTATGACTTCATGAGTTATGAAGCTCCAAAGATCCCAATCCAGACAAACATGTTAGCATTGCAATTCACTCACACCGAACTGAGGTTCTGTATCATATAAGTGGAGAGAGAGTGACGGCGGATGAGGGTGTGAAATTAGAGAAATTCCGGTAGGTTCTCGTGAAATTGGAGATTCAAAAAGAGTTGTAAGTTTATTGAAATTCTACGTAGTTAACAGCAGTTCACAAAAAGCGATGTTAGGGTAAAAGACAAGACATACATCAGTCACTCAGGAAAGACAGTGTGCAAAAACGTGCTTTAATTTTTAACTCTTTCCAGTAAAGTTAGTGTTTATGAATGCGGTTTGTCTGTCTGTCAAACCGTCTGTTCACGCTCTAAGGCAAGTCACATACTAAGGTGACACATAAGACATGTCGCTTGAATTCGCTAGAAAAACTGGTTTAAAACAAGTTTGCAACAACTTCGTTCTTTGTTTCGACCGGTTTTTGCACTTCATGTTGCACTTTGTGTCGTTGTGGGGTCTCAGTGTGTAATATACCTAACTCCCGTAAATATACTCGGATTCCCATGCAATTGATATATGTTAATGATGTTTACCATGGGATGTTTGGTATTCAATATGAAGAGTGTAGCATTAATAGTTTATTTACAGGGGCACTCAAAAGTATTTCGTTACATTATGGTCAACGGGAAAAAATCGTTTGCAGCGCATTTTAATGACATTAAGCTATTTCAAATGCATTAAAATTGATATATATCACTGAATTGCACTACAAGATGATTGCTATAGAATAGGGTGTTTCACTTCTGAACCAGGCGGTGATAATAATGTTGATGAATTATGCGAAATATCCTGTGTGCGTAAAGTTAGGGAGCTGAGGAGAAAGACGATAAAGGGCATAACGTTATTGAAAGTACGGACACTGGAACAAAAATGTAATCTGCTTTAACTAGTTACATATCCAAACCAGTAGGGCCATCCAAATGAAAAATTAGATTCAGAATGAAAAATGAAATTAAGATTACCTAGAGGTAGATTTTGAAGAGGAATCTATGAGACTAAAAATTCCTAGACCCTGGTGACAAATATCAGAGCAATAATAAAATTTCCTATACAGGATGTCCACTCTCAACGATATCCAATAGCTAATTCCTAAACCGTTAGTCATAGCCATATAGTTCCAATTACAAAAATGTTTTAAATGGGGGTAAAGAAGTATTTAAAAAGTGATTTGGGTCAATAGAATCATTTCTTGAAAAATTATGAAATTTAATTTTTTATACGATCCCCCTGTCCTTCAAGTTATAGTTAGTAAAACTTTCTTATTACACTTACAAGTAAGACAAATAAAAGTCCTATTATTCTACGACTAAAACTGACCGAAGTAATGGCTGTTTCAACTTGGAGCATATTTTTTGCTGCGAAATAGGGGTCATTTACAAATTTACTAGAAATATAAATAATCTTCAGATATATAAAAAATATAGTTGATAGTAAAATTAACATTGCATTATAAATTTGAAATCTATAATCATTCTGAAATATTAATGCAAAATATACAGCTTGTACTAAACATATAACAGGAAAAAAATAATAGAATTTTCGTTAAATAAAATGTTGAAAAGCAACAGCCTCGATTCTTTACACACTGAATCCAAAAATGGCCTTCATGTTTTATCACAAAGTACAGATTTTTTGCAAATCGTAAATTTGAAAGCTAAAAAGTGAAAAAATTTCGGAAATCTGATTCTGATAGTATAAAATAGATGTGATTGTTATTTCTTTAACTTTTGATAATTGATTTTTATGTATTTTTTACTATTGAATCCGAAAATGACCTTCATTAGTTTTTGGTGTAAATCGCCCTGCAGGTGGCGCTGCTATGTAGCATTTTGCAGGATTTCCGCGAAAGCTCTATCTCAAGAACTAATGCACGGATTTTTATAAAACTTCAGATTCCGTTAATCCTTGATATGAATTAGTGCTGGTAAAGTTTTGGTGCAAATCGCCCAACAGATGGTGCTGCTATGCTGCATTTTGCAGCATTTACACGATTTTCGTAATAGCACAATCTCAAGAAATAATGCACGGATTTTCATCAAACTTCAGATTTAGTTAGTGCTTGACATGAATTGACGTTTTGCCCCTTGTGGTGTAAATCGCTCAACAGGTGGCGCTGCTATGCTGCGTTTTTTGAGATTTCCGCAATAGCTCTATCTGAAGAACTAATGCTTGGCTTTTCAACAAGCTTCAGATTTAGGTATACTGGATATGAATTAGTGCTGTTTATGTTTTGGTGTAAATCGCTCAATAGGTGGCGCTGGTATGCAGCATTTTTCACGATTTCCACAATAGCTCAATTTCCAGAACTAATGCATGGATTTTCATCAAATTTCAGATTCTGTTAGTCCTTGACATGAATTGATGTTTTGTACCTTTTCGTGTAAATCGCTCAACATGTGGCGCTGCTGTGCTGCATTTTTGTGATTTCCACAATAGCTCTAGCTCCAGAACTAATGCACCAACTTTCATCAAACTTCAGATTCCGGTATACCTTAATATGAATTAGTGCTGTTTGTGTTTTGGTGCAAATCGCTCAACAGGTGGCGCTGCTACGCTGCATTTTTCAGAATTTCCCCTACAGCTCTATCTCAATAAGTAATGCACGAATTTTCATCAAACTTCAAATTCAGGTATACTTTGATACGAATTGGTTCTAAATTGATGTAATTTCTTTTACTATTTAAATGATTTAATTGACGTGATTTATTTAGAAGAAAGTTTTGTGATGGCCACAACATACTAGTTTAACTTTGAAATTTGCCATTTACAAAAAAAGTATAACATGATGGTTAAATATGAAGGTAATTTTTACATTCAGTGCTAAAAAGCACATACAAATCAGTCGTAAAAGTTAAAAAATACAACCATCGACTCTATTTTATAGTATTAGCTATTTTTTCAATTTTGAAATTTACTATTTTGAAATTTACTAGTTGCGAAAAATTCTGACATGATGGTTAAAAATGAAGATAATTTTCGGATTCAGTGCTAAAAAATACATAAAAATCATAATTTTAAAAATATATAATTTAAAAAAAAAAAACAACCATCGCAGTCTTGTGTTATCTAATCTAAAACTTTTTAGAAAACTTGTTGGCAGTAATCTATCCGAAATTTTTTGTGTTACCCTGTAAAATAAGTACATAATGGTAAGCACTGAAAATCATAATAATATTACATTGTCTTCTGATTTACGTCAATATGTAAAATTTAACCTCGATCGCATATTTTAAAGTGAGTTGAATTTCGAGTACAAATTTTGAACTGGAAAGACATACATACGATCGTTTCAAGTTAACCCGTTACCCGCTGGTGTTGCGTTCACGCAACGGTCAAAATAATTGCTCATGCTTACATTAATTACTTTGTCACCACTATTTTACAATTAAAAAAATTGCCTTATTTATTGGCAGAAATTTTGATATTTTAATAAAGCGGAAATTAGCTTTCTGAATTTGTGGTGACAAGCGACTTTCAACAAGAAATTTGAAAATTCCTACTTATAGTTTTGGCGGTTAATAGGTTAAATAAAAGCTTATAAAAATAGCATAGTTTTTGTTAAAAAAATCATGAAAAGAAACAGCTTCAAATCCTTACAAAAATCTGTCGTAATACGATTTCTTTCAAAGCGCAGCTACACATGAAATAAATCCTTCAAATACTTTAAGCACTTTGTTTACGACCCCTAGAAGCATGGCTAAACTCATGTGTATTCGGATGCAGAAAAGTGGCATAAGTCTTGCATTTCAAAGTTTCGTATAACTTCATGAATTTTAGTGTTAGATGAATGGGACTTTTTTTGTCTTTCTTTTAAGAGAACAGGAAATTTTTACTAAATATCTCTTACAGGGCGGAGGACCGTATAAAAAATTAAATTTCGTAACTTTTTTAGAAATATTTTTATTGATCCAAACGACTTTCAGAATAATTTTTTACCTTATTTAAAACATTTTTGTAATTGGAACTATAGGTTTAGGACTTAGCCACTGAACATCGTTGAGAGTAGAGACACACTATATAAAATAATAATATAAATGGACGGTCATTTGACGACATATTTTCAAGAGAAACCAATGATTACACTGAAAATCGAACAGACCTTGCACCGCCCTTAAATTTCCAAAAGGAATTATGCTTTATACCATAAATCATAAAGTTAGAAATAACTGCAAATTAATTGCACACGCTGATCAATGAAATGAACTCTTAAAAACAAAATCATCTGTCCAAAACATTACAAAATTAAAGCGACTGGATGCCTAAGAAAATGGATGGGTACATAAGAAAATAAATTAGTAAAAAATATTATGGATTGCATGTGGTTCTCTTTATCTCGGAAGTGTTTTTTTCCCCTTGGAATTCTTTATTTTTCAAAATCGTTCTTTTTTTCTCGGATTCGTTCCTTTTTTCTCGGATTCGTTCCTTTTTCTCGGATTCGTTCCTTTTTTCGGAACGATTCCGAAAGGAACGACTCCAATGAACTCGTTCCTTTCGGTGAACGATTCCGGCTGGAACGATTCCTTAAAAGGAACGATGTTGCCCATCTCTAGTGGAGTGGCATGAAAGATTGGGCCTCGAAGTACCTCGTGAGTATCCTCTCTATCACAGCTGCCACTGGCGACTCTTTTTTAATTCTATTTCGCACTGCTTTTTCAAAACAAAAATCTTTTACATATGCTTTGACAACATTTACAAAAGAAATAGACTACAAAATGCATTTTTTTAAAAAATAGTGGTGCGAATGCAATATAACAAGTAATATAAAAAAAAAAATTTTTAAGTCAATTCCTACTGAGGTCATCGAAGAAAAATTGAATAGAATCCTTTAAGCTAATATTAGTTTTTCTTTCATTCAAATATCTCAATGGGTTGATTTTCTAGAAGCAAGTAGGTTTACGATGGAACTCTATGGAAATTGGACGAAATAGGAGAGATATCGCCCAGTTGGCGTCACTTTGGGTGACTCATTTTGGCCGCCCAATGGGGTGATCTATCGCCGAGTTGGAGACAAACTGGGCTGTATTGGGTGACAGAACAAGGTCCCCCCTAGTGTAACCTCTTATTGAAAATACTTTCATTGATCTTCAATAACCAATGGCTGCCATTTTGTTTCCCATGCAAAACTAAAATGAATTAATTAAAATTGAATGAATGAATTAATATTTGAAAAAACTGTATTAACATCCATTTTCATCCAGTACAAGTTTTAAAAAATGTATTTCAACTGGATAGGATGAATAATGAGTATTTTATGAACGATTGAATATTTGAACAAGATATATAAATAAATATAGGGAGAGTGTGCACTAATAGTAGGAATTGAAAAAAATAGTGGTGCGAATGCAATATAAAAATAGTCACTGTGGCAACCCTATTGCTTTTGGTAATTGTCTTTTTTTACACTTTTATGACTTCAGATTTTTTTCGCCGTTCTCTAACTCCCTTAAATAGCGCCCAAATCACTCTGTAATTTTTATGTGTTATTGACGCTTACAACATCACGATTGCCAATGAAAATGAAATGGGTAACAGTTATAGTTAGTTTACAGGGACAAACGAAAGTAATCCCATTCATTAACCCCTTTGAAACCGGCGGCTTTAACGCAAACTTTATTCGGTTGGCATAACTTAAAAAAAAAAAAAAATGTGCGTGTATATTAGCTTATTAGAAGGTCCCTAGAGCTCATTCTGAGTGAAGACCTGAAATAAAGATTTCTGATTTAAAAATAAAAAAAAATAATATAATTTATGTACTTGCCATTTTTTTTTTTTTGTTTGTTTTTTTTGTGTGTGTGTTTACTCATGAAAATATTATTTAAATAACAAAATGCTCTGAAACAACTTTTTCATCAAAAGGTCAAATCTTGGTCTCAATCCAGATCACAGATTATATTTATTAAGTGGGTAATCTGTCATCTGGATAAAATGAAAAAAGAGTGAAAATTATGTAAATTAACATGTAGTCGTTATTTGTTTTAGAATGCCAACACGTGTGCTTTGTTTATGTGAAAAGTTACATCTGGAAGAACGTTAGCTGATCTATTCCGTGTTTTACGTTCGAAAAATATCGATTTCAAAATTAACATTACACTAGTAACATTATTGCTTTGAAACGATTTTCGGGCATTTTATTGCTTTTAAGGGTGTTTAGAATTTAAAAATCTGTATATTTAATTTTGAAAATTATGTAAATTAACATGCAATCGTTATTTGTTTTAGAATGCCAACAGGTGTGCTTTGTTTATATCAAAAGTTACATTTGAATGAACGTTAGCTGATCTATTCCGTGTTTTACGTTCGAAAAATATCGATTTAGAAATTAACATTATACTATTAACATTATTGCTTTGAAACGATTTTCGGGCATTTTATTGCTTTTATGGGTGTTTAGAATTTAAAAATCTGTATATTTAGTTTTGAAATTGATTTTTCAAAACAAACATTCTTAAAAATCCAGGTGTACTTTAGCTAGCTTCAAAACAAAACTTTCAATATCCAATAGCAAATGATTTCATCGCAAAAAAAAAAGGCGAGGGGTTTGTTTATAAATTATCAAAATGAATCAGGTCCATAAAACCTTATACTGAGATATCTGTAGGTAAAATTTATATATTATACAGGGTCATCGACAAATAATGCCTAGATTTAAAAAATCATAACATCGAAACCTTTTATGTTAAATGAGTAATTCTTTCACTACACGGTAACTGGTGAACGCAAGTTTGGTTTTAGTTCACCAGAATTCGTTTGCGTGTCTGTGTTATGCGTGAATTAGTTCCGCAGTCGTCAAAATTCAGCCGACGCGCCAGACTGCAGCTGCTCAGTAAGATGATGACCGTGCAACAAAAAGCACAGTGCGTGATTTGGTATGTGAAGTAAAGGTCAATAGTCAGTGTACAGCGGCTTTTTCGGAGAACTTATCCAGGTCAAACTGTTCCTGATAACAAAGCGTCGGCTGACCTTGACGACTG
This sequence comes from Maratus speciosus, assembly GCA_963932465.1. Classification (NCBI taxonomy): domain Eukaryota; kingdom Metazoa; phylum Arthropoda; class Arachnida; order Araneae; family Salticidae; genus Maratus; species Maratus speciosus. The sequence continues at coordinate 9,387,906 of OZ010791.1, forward strand.
CGCAACTAATCCATGCATAACACAGACACGCAAACGAATTCTGGTGAACTAAAACCAAACTTGCATTCACCAGTTATCGTGTAGTGAAATAATTACTCATTTAACATAAAAGATTTCGATGTTATGATTTTTTTTTTAATCTAGGCATTATTTTTCGATGTCCCTGTATGATTGAACGATTTTCTTTCTTCTGTGCGGTGCTTTGTTACCTTAAGTTTTTTTAAACACATGATGATAAATATGTTTTATTTAGGCTGGCTGAGAGAAGGTGATGAAGATGAAGAGGAATCAGAGGCTGTACAAGACTCTGCAGGTAGCGTTTACTTTCACTGTCATTCAAAAATTATGATATGGCTGTTTTTAAATGTTTCTATTATTGTATTATCTGTGTTGTCACACCCCTCCCTCCCTTTTTCTCAACTAACATGCAGCGTACAGTGATGAATAATTTAATGATTTGCTTTTAGAGTTGTACTTTCTGAAAATTTTTGTATAATTGATATTTGACGTTTATTTTTTATATAGGAATTCATGACCTTTTTATATATATTCTAATGATTTTTTTTTTTTTTTTTTTTTTAATCTAATGATTTTTTAAATTTAAGTATTTATTTAATTTAAGAATTTTTTTTATTTAAATAATTTATAATTTTTTATGTTAAATCATTTTTTTTTTCATAAGTTATGTAAAATATATTTATTTATTTTACTTTTTCATGTTAGTTCAAGTTTGGCATTTATTAGATGACATTAATTTCTGCCTGTAATGGTGCAATATTTCAAAAATTTGATCAACTACTGGAAGAATCAACTAATGATCCGGTCAGTAGTGACGTCACCAGGCAATCAGAATCAAAATGAATCAGGGCCATAAAACCTTATACAGAGATATCTGTAGGGAAAATTTATGTATTTTTTTATGAACGATTTTTTTTCTCCTGTGCGAACTTTTTAAGGTGACAAAGAATGCTTTGTTACTTTTCTACTTTAAAAAGAACTTCGCTCATATCATAATATTAAAATATTTATTTGCTTAAAAGACGTTATAAAAACACATTAAACGTAAATTAAAAACTCTTTATTTACATGTTTCAACTCATTTTCTGAGTTGTCGTCAGAATGTATAATACAAATGCATAGTGAAAAATAGAAAAAATCATCGAAAATAAACAAGTAATCCTGTAATGCGCCCTCTATTTTCGGGATGGCTCGTGTTCCCTCTAAGTCGCGATGCCGTAATTTATCCAACCATTCAACCCATAAATTCGGGATACGAAAAGATAATGTATCGTTACAAACTCCTGAACCCCTTAAATAAATTTCAATGGACTCTCTTATGAATAATTGTAAATAAAAATTAGACCTGTAGATGATTTTACTCTCGTTAAAAAGTATGTTAATGTTCTCTATTTGATTTAGCCGGGATAAATCAGTATTACCTCTATTGTATTTTATGTCCGCTATATGTTGGATAAATTACGGCATCTCGACCTAGAGGGAACACGAGCCATCGCGAAAATAGAGGGCGCGTTACAGGATTACTTGTTTATTTTCGATGATTTTTTCCATTTTTCATTATGCATTTGTAATTTTCTATTATACATTCTGACGACGACTCAGAAAATGAGTTGAAACATGTAAATAAAGAGTTTTTAATTTACTTTTAATGTGTTTTTATAACGTCTTTTAAGCAAATAAATATTTTAATATTATGATATGATTAGAAATGGACGTAATTTTGACTTCTTACTCGCACTTATTTGCAAGAACTTCGCTTTTAAACTCCTGATGATAAGTATGTTTTATTTGGGTGACTGGAACCAATATTTTGAAGATATGGAGGAATCTGAGGAACAAGATTCTGCAGATAGCGTTTCGTTTCACTACTATTCAAAAATTACGGCTGTTTTTAAATGTTTCTATTGTTGTATCCTCTCTGTTGTCATTCCCCCACAACTTTTCTTAACTAACATGTAGCGTACAACGACGAATAATTTAGTGATTTGCACTTTCTTTGGAATTTAATGGCGTATAATTGATATTTAATATTTATTTTTTATATATGAATTAATGACTTTTTTAACCATTTGGAAAAATGCTTATTGTTCTCGTCAGGATGGGAAATCAAAAGCATATCTGAAGATTTTTATGGGTTTAATCCGCATTTTATTCGTTTTCTGATGGGTCTATACAGTCATCTGTATTTCCGTTTACTTTCAACATAGATGGATACCTTCTGTTGCCTCTATGACAAAAAAGTAATAAAAACTACAAAAAAAAAATATTAATAACTCAGAAATAAACTGAGATACAGCTTTCGAACAAATTGCATTTAAAAGTAAATTTTTCTCTCAATACGACGGTGTAAAAAGTAATAGTGTGGGATGTTTAAGAATGAAATTTCATTTAAAATGGGCTGTCCGATTTCTTGGAAATCGGATGATGGAAAAGCCTTTTCCCGAACAGCCCATGAAATGCTTGGATAATACGTACAAGTCGCAGGCGATTTTTCTCGCTTGAAATTTTTATGTGTCATAACACTATTAATGTTTAATTCCTGGCCTACATCATGTAGGGTCCACTCCGTGCGATTTTTTATGTTTTAAATTTTAGTCTTTGAAAAAATAATTTTCCAAATGGTCGTTGTAATTTGTTAAATTGCATTTTTTTTAATTTTTTTTTTTTCTTTCTTGAGGATGCTTTTGACCTGCCTTTTATCGGTCAAGATCGAGAAGGGGTAGGTGAAGAAGAATTGTCTTTTCTTTGTTCGCGAGGAGGGGATAAATATACGGCTGTTGAGATGAAATAATCCTGAGCATGTTCAAATGTTTCATTTTGATACTTTCATTTATTACAGGATAACACACACTCAAATAATTTTAATGTAAGAGTAAGGTAAAAGCTACTTGTCTATATTGATGAAAAGTTATTACATGTAATTAATATCCATTTTGTGAAATAATTCAGGATTTAAAAAGTAAAACAGATTGTTTGCCTATTTTCTTAGAAAAAAATGTGACTTTTAACCCTTAAATACCCGATTTTTCACAAATCATTGTAATAATGTTTTTCGGCTTTCATTTTTAGGTGCGTTCGTAATTATATAAGTAGTCCTATAGTCGTCGTTCAGTCCGTCTGTCTGTCTGTCCGCATATAACAGAGCAAAAACTACCCAACTGAATGGTCTGAAATTTTAAATATAGGATTGTTGCAAAATTTTGTCGAGCCATTTCAAATTTTATGAAAATCGGATGTATACTTTAATTACAGGGGCAGTCAAAAGTTTTACGGCCAATGGGGAAAAAAATATTGCAAGTGCACTTTAATGATGTTACAGACTATGCACTTATGAAGTTAAAAAATATATACATTCAGTACAATATGGGGTGCAAAAAATAATTATAAAACTAGTTATAGTACGAACGCACCTCATTTACAACGTTTGACGAGCAATTTCCTACATGTTTCTTCTAAAAAAAGTCGCTAAAATTAAAATTTTTTAAAACAACTTGTGCATTTACAGGATAACAGGAACTTCCCCAAAAATAGGTCCTACAGACTAAACTGATATTTAACAACTGACAGTCAACTTCAGAAAAATGCAGACATCAACATCAAAACATCTATGCAAACGCTGCTGGTTCAGATCTGTACCCCTACTATTAGCCGAGGAAGAAATGGCACATAGACAACATCGAGCTTGTTCAATTCCTACTATTAGTTCACACTCTCCCTATATTTATTTATTTATTTATATATCTTGTTCAAATTTTCAATCATTAATAAAACACTTATCATTCATCCTATCAAGTTGAAATAAATTTTTTTAAACTTGTACTCGATGACAATGGATGTTATACAATTTTTTCAAATATTAATTCATTAATTAAATTTTATAGTTTCGCACGGGAAACAAAATGTCGGACATTGGCTATTGAAGCATATAATGCATCTTTCTATCTATAAGGGGGGGTTACCATATTGGGACCCTGTTCTGTCGCTAAATACTGCCAAGTTTGTCGCCAACTTGGCGATATCTCTAATATTTCGCCCAATTCCCATAGAGTTCCATTGTAAACCTACTTGCTTATAGAAAATCAACCCATTGAGATATTTTAATGCAACAAAAACTAATATTAGCTTAAGGGATTCTATTAAATTTTTCTTTGATGACCTAAGTAGGAATTGACTTAAAAAAAAAACTTATATTACTTGTTTACTGATAAAATGAATTAAATGTACGATCACGATGATGAAGGGTTCAAAATGCTGAGAAACTGTCAGGGAATATTGAGCTGGGTATCAAAATAAAGGGAATTAAAAGTGCAAAACAATGGGAATGTTGTAGAGATCTGCACGGGCCGCGGGCCGATTTTCATTCACGGCACTCAGGCCAGTCTCCATTCTTCTTGGGCCGGGCCCGGGCCGTACATTATTTCTGAAGGCTCGGGCCGGGCCCGGGCCATACTTTATTTCTAAGGCTCGGGCCGGGACGGACCTAACTTATTTTTTCTGTACAGAGTCGGGATTGGTTTCATTCAGTCTTCACGGCCCAAGCTTTTCAGTCCTAGTTTTGACTCAGCCCGTATGAAAATCATTGTATCAGCTTGGCCAGATCCATTCAAAGATCAGTCAAATTAGGCCTGGCCCCAAATTTTTTGCAAAAAATGCATGCATTTTTAAATTGCCATTATTCTACACTTATACATTAAATTTTTTCTTTTTAAAGAATAGTATATTTCTACGCTTATTAAAATATAGCTAAATTAAAATATAGTAAAACGTGTGAAAAGGGACCTGCCTATGATGGAACCCTGTTTTAAACTGAAAAACGTGTTGATCCATGCAAAATTAATATACTAATACGTAAGAAAATAATATATGATACATTTACACTTGCTAAGAACTTGTCTATAACGCATTTTTTTTTTTTTTTTTTCCCCTACGCAATTTCGTCTTAGAAGATTTTACTGTATAGAATTTTTCAGATTTTTGGCATACATGGAATACATGTATGTTAATGCATGGAATACGGATTAACAATATTAATGATAACCTAAACATTTACATGCAAGAAATAGAGATTCGTTAAAAAAATAAATATCGCAGTCTGTGTCACTTCTTTAAAAATGAAGATTATAAACATGAGAAAAAAAATTAAGATAAATATTTTTGGTCAGAGCTATCTCATACGAGACAAATGTTTAACCAAATCAACGTAAAAATCAATGTTGTGTAAAAAAATTCACTCGGGCTGGGTTTTTTTTTTTCTCGGGCCGAGATTTTAGCTTTTTTCCGGGCCGGGCCAGGCTCGGGCCAATATTTTAACTTTTTTCCAGGCCGGGCCGGGCCCGTGCCTGGAAATTTTGGCCCGTGCAGACCTCTAGAATTTTGAGCTATTGAAAAATAATAATATACAGTAAACTCTGTCTAAGGCGGAATCGATCGGGACTGAGAAAATTTTCCGTGGTAGACAATATTCCGGCTTATGCAAAAAAGCTCCCCTCCCCGCACCCCAAAAAACTCGATGATGATCTTTCATTGATTTTACTGACTCGAAAATCGGTTGAAAGCTGAAATTGGAAAGATCTTTTGTCTTTATAGATAAATGAGAAACACTATTCAATTTCTTAGTACTGCTGTAATACATGCGAATTGAAAGTTTACACACAAAAAATAAATAAATATATAAACTTCGCGAATGAGACAGAAAGCTATAACTTTGAATTTGAGTACAACCTTAAAGTATAATATATTGTATTTTCGAAAATATATATTTTGATAAATGTTCATTCTACTAGAAATATTAACTTTTAAATGCAAATTTGCATATGAAAAAATGACATAAGAATAAATTCCTTAAAATTTAATCAGTTTCTGTTCTTTTGAATTAACTTTTTCAAAATGTTACGGAATTTAACTAACATGCTCGACATTGAGTATTTAACTTAAAGTTTAATAAACAAAATGCCTTTCATTTTTAAACTGTCCTTTTGCCACCTTATGCAAAATTTAGGTTTTGGCGGGACCTTAAAATCCTTTCCGTTTCCGCGTTAGACAGATTCCGCCTAATGCAGCATGAATTAATGTAACTTTCTATGGGCTCGCCGGGACTTGAAAAATTTTCCGCGGTAGACAGATTTCCGGCTTATATAGAGTCCGCCTTGGACAGAATTTACCGTATTTGAAAAGGAAAATGAAACACTTTGTCGAGATAATGTTGCATTTCCATGTGACAATAATATTTTTCATTGTATTCTCATGAATTTTTTTAACCCTTCCAGAAAACATAATCGGTTCAAAAAAAAATCCCGAGGAGGAATATGAATATGTTGTTGAAGAAATTGTAGATAAAAGAGTCACAGCCAGTGGTTTAGTGGAATTGTTAGTCAGGCGGGAGGGTTCTGCACAGTAAGTATAGAATGAAATTTGTTTATGTATATTGTTTTTTGAAGTACCTTATTTTATTGTTGTATATAAACTTTCAGGGATTGAAGTTTGGGGCAGTGTTCATATCCAAGATACCAGAGTTGCAAAAAAGCCTACTAAATTTTTTAAAAGCCACATGGTGGCTTTTATTGGCTCTAACTGGCTTTTTTGGCCATATTTAGCTTTTATACAGTGAAGTGTTTTAATCAAAAATTGCACATTTTTAAGTGTTTTTTAATTAGTTTTAAATACATTTAATTGAGCTAGAATTTAATAAATAACTCAAATTCTTAATAATGAAGACATTAATAGTATTAAAATAACGCATAGATAGAGCTGCTTGGAATTTGTAGACAGAATTGCAAATATGTCAGCTAAATTTTAAAAGGGCCATATCAATTGCTTTATCTGGTTTAACCGTTATCTGTTTGTTTTTTATTTGGTTTTTACCTTTAACCTTCCTTTTTTTCCTTTTACTGGTTTATATAATAACAGATATAGTGGTTGCTTACTTACATGTTTTATTGCTTAACTAATTTTAAGAGGCATTAATATACAAGTCTTATTTCCTTTCTCATAAACATTTAAAATCATACACAAAGCCAATTAATGAAAACACCATTTCTCACAACTGAAGTCAGAAATAAAAATTTGCGATTTTTTTTTTCCATAAAAAATAAAACGGAAAGAAAGAAAAATATTCATATAAGAAATACCGTATTTTATGGAAGAAACGCTGCGGCGTTTACGAGTTTAAAAGTTAATTTTTTTCCAAGTGCGGCGTTTACGATTTTTTTAAATACCAACTGAGTTTCCTTAATTTAAAAATTCAAAAAAATATTTAAAATCGGATTTAAATATTTTAAATAAAACTTCAGACATCTTAAGATATTAAACGAGGCATCCTACACTGCTCAGAAAACTTTGATTAAAGTTAGGTCAATGTGACGCTGTCAACAAAAGTAGCATTCCAACGGATGCGGCAATTACGATATTTTTAAGTTTATTCAGGCCAATTTGAGGAGTGCGGCGTTACGCCGCACAAATGTAAAGCACAATATCACAAAAACAGAACTCTGAAAGAAAAGTCTGGACAGACCCCCTGGGCAGGACTAACTTCAACTCTTTATTTGAATGACTTGAGCATTGGAGCTTCCACAAATAGTTGGAGTCTAAACATCGCTTATTGTAGTCAAATAATGTCAAGCAAATAGCTTTAAATAATTATTAGAGGTAAACAAGATTTGAGATAAGAACATATGGGACGGTGACCAGGGGGTGGTATGGCAAGTGGAAATACGACCAAAATCTGAGGAAACACTGTGAGCATCGGCTTTTTATTCACCTAGTGTAGTAATACAAATATGACGTAGGTCGTGCTCTCAATCAATTAATAATTAAGGATACCACACGCCATGTGCTGACAGAGTAGCAGATGAATTTGAAGGTAAAAAGGCAACCCCAGAATAAGCGTGGGAAAGTAAATTCTCGGAAGGAAAAAAAATGGCTGTAAAAAGAACATTCTAAAAGGAAAAAAGATCAGAAATGGAACATTTAATTTAAGAATACTAAAAACGTAATATTTAAGTAAATTAGACAAGTGAGACATTAAATTAAAGTGAATTTAACAGAGTTAAAGATTATTTAAGAATAAGGATTTAGAGTAGTAATTTAGAATAAGATAAGGAAATCGTGGAATCGGATCTAATAATGTAACATACATAGTATTGAATAATGTTAAAATATTTTTCTTTAGAATTTCTTTATATTCAGAATTATTATTTCAAAATAATTATTTCTTTATATTCAGAATTTCTTTAAAATATCGGGTCAACACGAACCCACCTCCAAATATTGAAAACCCAACACGAAACAATTACCGCTTTACCTTAACTTTACTGGCTAAAAATAATTAATGAAAATTGTCTTATCCCTTTAGATCACAAAATTTGCAAATTTCGTGACCTATTGATAACATTCGTGAGATCACATTACTAGTTTAATTTCATGTTTTTTTCCCCGCGATCATCTAACGAAATTTGTGATTTTTTCTGTTATCATTTTACGAAATTCACGATTATTTTCTGTAACAAAGGTTAGAAATTAGGAAATTTAAGTAAGGCATCAAATGACACCTGCAATTTTTTTTTTTTTTTTCTAGGTGTCAAACTGCATTTCATGCTTGCAATTTTATATATCATATTTTCTCATTTTTTTTCGCAACCATGTTAACAATAATATTGTTTCTATTTTTATATGTTAAAGAGTTTAATATGTACAGCCCACCCCCTGCCCTTTATCTCTGTGTTAATCACTAAAACAAAAAATAAAAATTGGCTTTTTATAAAAGTGTGAAACTTGAACAATTTTTTGCTCGTATTAGCCGTGATCCTACTTTTGTAGCACGCCATAATCAGGGAAAAGCTTATTACTGCTTAAATTACGAACCTTTGTTAATGTGCAAATGGTTCATTTGTATTTGGAAATAAATAGCATTTTCTTAGGACTGAGTTATACGTGCCATGGGTAAATATGCCTCTGCTAAAAGGAAGTACTGTTTTCTTTCTTGGTATGTTCCAGCATGTTTTAAAGATTCATGAATTACAATTTTTCCGTAGTCAATTCTGTCATTTGTTTCTTTAGTTACACATGGGTTCATGTGAGTAACTCTCCCACTTCCATGAAAGAGCTCGAGGATTATTGGCAGAGACAGGAAAAAATCAAGAAGAGGAAACACCCTGGCTGTGATGTTCCTAAGACAAAAAAGAAAAAGGTAAGTGCATTCCTAGCCATTTTCTCTTTTTATCAGGGTTGTTACGCTACCTGGAAAACCTGGAAAAGTCAGGGAATTCAGAAATTTGTCTAATAAGTCAGGGAAATGTCAGGGAATTTCTATATTTTATCCAAAATCCTGGAAAAGTCAGGGAATTTAATAAAATTTCATGGAGGTCGCCCAATAAGTACAACCTTTGTCCCATGGCAAATGAGAAAATTTCCCACATTTTTTTCAAATTCCAATTTTTAGAAATTTTATTTAATCACCTCCTAAAATTTCCTCTTTTCTTTTTTACAACTGTCATCTCCACACATACTTTAAAATTTTTAACTGTTTAATATACTTTTTTGAAAATTTTCTGCAATACTTTTTTATTGACATTTTAATGTAACTAACAAATCATTTCAAATCTGCTTAACCTCCACCCTGAAATGTTTGCTTCTCAACCCCTTTGCCTAAAGTTGAACTTAAGTGAGATTGTGATAGATGGTGAAGTAAATTATCATTCAATGCAAAAATATTGTATGTGCATATATTTTTTTCCATTTTACAGAACACTTACTTTGAAATACTCAGAAATTATTAAAGAAAGCAACTTCTATTGGATTCCTAAAAGCATTTTTTTTTTTTTGTGTGTGTGTGAGGGGGAAGGGGTGTGCATATGTGAAAATTTTAATTGTGATATATAGTTGAAAATTTTTATATTTTCACGTGGTACAATATATATTTTACTGTCGTCTTGTCCAGTTCACATTACACCGCTAGACTGAAATTTCCATAAAATGGACCTGGAAAAGTCAGGGAATTTTATTCTCCTATACGAGTAGCAACCCTGTTTTATCTATTATTATGAATTCACTTTGTCTGTCTCTCTGTCCGTGTTCTGACTCGCATAAATAGAGTTCAATTTCCATGAAATTGATATACTCTCTTAAAAAAAATCCAGCGTTTTTAACTCAGACTGAGTAATTTTTCGCTCCTTTCCGATATTGAAAATGCACTTATCCTATAGGAGCGAATTTCATCCATCTTGCGGAGTGTTTATCTTCACTCCTTTTTGATAAGCAGTTTTCACTCCTTTTTCATAAGCCATTTTCAGTCTTTTTTTGACTAAATTAATTGGCAGAACGAGTGACAATTATATGATTATTATATTAATATTATGACTTATTGATAATCTATTTTTTCATTCCTTTTTGACTAAATCGCTATGCCAAAGAAGTGTTTTCACTTTTATTTTGAGAAATTAGTACTTTTTATTTTAATACAAAAAATAATGATTTTTTAAAAATAGCTTTATTTTTTTTTCAGAAATATTTTTAATGTATATTTGGATTAATTTTAGATAATTCATTGATTTTTTTAAATTTCAATTAAATTTTTAATTTTAATACCTATAAATGTCATAATTGGAGAGAAATTTTAGAAGAGATTTCATCCATTGGGATAAAACATATATATACATAAATAATACTATTAAAGTTCAATCATATTTAATGGTTAAAAATTAGAATTTTTCTGCTTTACTTATTAGCTTATAACAAAAGCTAAACCTCGAATGATTAAAATATATAACTAAAATTACTTTTATAATGTCAGATACTGTGTTTTGGCAGATTTGTGATTTTATTAAACTTCACCCAAATTCACATTTTTGTGCACCAGCTTCCCCCCCTCTCCCCGAGCACACAACTGTCTTGTAAAACTATTAATTTTCTTCTAATTTAATCCTGATGCAAAGAAATTTGGTTATTTTTTTTAATTTTCAAATGATAAACTGGGTAAAAAATATTGTAAAATCAAGACAAGATTTCTCTCCTAACTTAGAATCATTCGATGCATTGTATTTAAATGATATGCTTTGTTGTATTTATACATTGTATATATAATTTTAGCGTTACTTAACGTTGTTTTGTTACTTTTAATATGAAAAATATTAATTTCTTCGATTATTTTTTATATTATTATATATTAATATATTTTACTTTATGATACTGAAAAATATTTGTAAAATAAAGAATGCATAATAATAAAAACTTTTTTTTGCTTGTGTGTTTCTTTAAATTTAGGATATGCTTGTTATGTATGTTCTATGCTTGTTAAAATATTTAATCCATGCACCATACAAGTATTTAATAACTTATCTTCATTCAGATATATACAAAGGTACACATCTAGAATTTATTTATGTATAAAGTTAACTACTGTCAGGAGAATGTGATTATTAATAAATACTTGCATACTACATACTGAAATATTTCAACAGAAATAGAACACATACCCTATTTTTAAAAAACACAAACCTTTTATTATCATGGATCTGTGTTCAACAAATATTTCTCTGTATGATTAGCAAAAAAAGTTAATAAATAATAATGTAAACAAAAAATATGTTTACATAAAGTAAATCTGAATTAACGTAATTATACAACTTGAATATAAGACAATAATATTTTCAAGAGTGTTTTATAGATCGCAATAAATTGCTTTAAATTTTCTAAAAGTTATTGTACTAAATCATAATATGAAGTTTGCGAAATATTTTAGAATACATTTATCTTACGAAAAAGGAAAAAAATCATAGAAATTCATATTTTCTGTTTAAAAATAATAGCATTAACGCCAAAATAATATATACAATGTAAAAATACAACAAGGAATATCAAAATACAACAGCGTTACCTTACAATGTACTGCAGGAGAAAAGTCTTGTCTTGTATAACCGGCCATCTTGTTTTCTGCCGTTAGGCATCATGTATTTTTATGTAAAAGAGTACATTCCCTAATACATTGTGTTTATGGAAAATGTAATCACTCCTATTCTTTAGGGATACAAAATATGTAACCTTTTAGGCACATGTATTCCCACTAATATTAATATATGCAGCTAGTATTAACAACAAGCTTCAAGCTTCACAAAACAAACAACTCACTTTTTAAGTAACAGATAGATAACGCGCTCGGAAAACCATGTACCACGTGACGGGATTACAACCAATGAATGGGCTTTGAAATCCACCCTTTAAAGAGTTCTTTCTAGTTTGGTTTAAAATCAGAACGATTCTGTGTATAACTCCAATATGAATACTTTGTCAAACCTGTTTTCTTTGAAAATAGTAACTTATTGAGAAAGTCGGTACTCAGAAAGAACGAACGTCGTCAGAAAAACTTCCGTTCTTTTATTGATTGAATAATTCATTCTTTTGAATTAAGAGTGTAGGTTATTAGGGTTTTCTTGGCATGTTTGGTATTGAAAATGAAGTTCACTGACACTCAAAAAAATTCCTTTACATTATGGTCTATGGGGTAAATTCGTTTGCAGTGTTTTTTAATGATAAGTATGTGCATTGAAACCTCCCTGAATGTACAGAAATGAAATGCACAGTGAAACCTCCCTGAATAACCATTTTTTCATGGAACGAAATTTATTCCCATAGGCTCAATGCTAATTTTACCTGCATGCAGCGACCCTCTCAGTTGAACCCATTCCTTTGAAGAAAATGAAACAAATTCTGTTTTTCCCTGGTCGCTCGAAGAAGGTTTTATTAGAAAAATAATTCCAGAGAGTGCATTATTCATCCAACAAGTAAATTACAAACTGTAATAAAATCATTTAGAGAGAAATCCGCTTGAATTTTTGTTATTTTTAAATTTTCTTATTTTTAAATTTGGAACTATCAGTTTGATAACCAAAACTAGAGAATTCTCTTATTGGATCTGTCACCTTCTGCATCAAACAGGAATTTGTGCAAAAGCTTTATTTTATTTGTTCTTTCATTTTTAATAGCAAGTTCCAGTTCAGGAATACCAACCAATTTCATCATGAAATAAAAAATATATGTACTCACCACTAAGAATAATATCCACCATGAATGAAGAATTTCGAATTTCTTTTATTTTTATTACACCTTAGGCGATATTATCACACTCATCATGCTTGTGGGTGTCAACTATTTCACGCCACTCTTAGCCCCAATTTTAGGGAGAATATCTTCGCTGACACAATAAAGTACTACTTTAAACACAAGAAATAGATGCCATTCCTGGTTATGTTGTTATATTCTAAGCTATTTACCTAACAATATTTACAAGGACTATTTACAAAATTACTAATAAATAAAAATACAATAATTAATTTCATCGTCGTGCACACATCTCACTTCATTTTTATGCGTCTTCTTTTAAAAAACATTCTTTTGCACATTTCTCTCGTTCGCCGCCAAAACACAATCCAACGTTCTTTTTTCTCCAACTAACTTCAGCTCCTGCTCGCAATGCGCGTCAGTCGTACCGAAGCCTAGCTCTAGTGCGCATGCGTTAGGCGGAATTGCTGTCACCAATCACTGGACTGTCTTTAGATGGCAGAGTTGCGATCTCAAAGAAAATAGACAGGATTTAATGGTGGAAGGAATTACTTCCCACAGTTCGTCCATCCTGATGTCGTTCGGCCTATTTTGTATTTTCTATATTTGACAATTCTTCTGTGAGAAAACATGTCTGAACATTTAATATATATAATATACGTTATATAAAAAATTGACTTTGCAATATTCCTTTAAAGTATTCAAAGTTTCTGGCATATTCATTATTTACCTATTTCTTAATAATGTCTATTATTTATTCCTATCTAATTTCCTTTAAATTTAAAATGCCTATACTAATAATTATCTTATTCGAAATCTTAATCTAAAACTTTTAATCCCTTCATATAAATTTATCAACTATCCACGCTATAGAAGCTAGTTCGCTGGGAGCAGCACTTTTGAACACTTTGGTAAATCCCATTGATTATATTAATATATCTCAAACAGTTTAAAAGAAAAAAAAATTAAAGCTCGTTTATAAACTACTTTTAGTCAACAAAATTTTATAAAAATGCCAAAATAACAACCATAACAAAAAAAGAGCACACGAGAAAAGCATATGCTATTTTTTTAAAGAAAATGCTTAAAACTTAATCATATATGTTTAACCCAATTCTATGGTATTAGAAAAATCTGTCATTTCAACTCTTTCACTTTCCGTAAGTTGGTGGTCGCGACCCATAGATTAACAGTTTTAATTTTACTGCCAAATAACAAATTTTTCAAATGGAATGGATTTTCCAAATTTGGAAAAATGGTTATTGTCCTTGTCGGGGTAGGAAATCAAAAGCATATCTGAAGTTTTTTATGGATTTAAACTGCATTTTATTTGTTTTCTGATGGGTCTATACAGTAATCTGTATTTCCCTTTACTTTCAACAGAGATGGATACCTTCTGTTGCCACTATGACAAAAAAGTAATAAAAACTACAAAAAAAAATGAATAACTCAGAAACAAATTGAGATACAGCTTTCAAACAAATTGCATTTAAAAGTAAATTTTTGGGCCTCTATACGACGGGGTAAAAAGTAATAGTGTGGGATATTTAGAAGTTTAAGAATGAAATTACATTTAAAATGGGCTGTCAGATTTCTTGGAAATCTGACGATGGAAAAGCCTTTTCCCGAACAGCCAATGAAAGGCTTGGAGAATACGTAAGTTTCAGGAAATCTGATGAGTCGCAAGTGATTGTTGTCGCTTGCAATTTTTACGTGTCATAACACTATTAATGTTTAATCCATGGCGTACGTAATGTAGGATAAACTCTATGCAATTTTTTGTCAAATTTTAGTCTTCGAAAAAATTATTTTCCAAATGGTCGTTGTAATTTGTTAAATTGCTTTTTTTTCTTCTGTGAATGATTCTTCTGTTTTTACTGAGAATCTATGTTCTATGAACAGCATATGCTATCAGTTCTAAAGGAAACATGAACTGGCTGTGATATTTGAAATGACAAAATTTCATATATTAAATTTAAATTAACAGGATGGTGATGGAGATATGGAACGTTCACCTCGTGGTTCAGGACCTAGGAGCCGCCCTCCTTACAGATCTCGCATGGATAGGCGACGACCACGTCGAGACCGACAACCAAGACCTAGAGCTGATTCTGGTGCTCCTAGGAGAAAGAGAGATGATGTTGATGCTCCTAACAAATCAGATGATTATGAATCGAAATCTGATGAGCCTGGTAAAACACATGAAAATAACTCTGATAATGTAAATGTTTCGCCTTCTTCAAATCAGTTGTCTTCAGGTTCAGGCGAACCAAGGGATTCAGCGCAAACAAATGAAGGATACTCAAATTCATCAGAGCAGGTATGTAGTTTCTCTTATTTAAAAAAAAAAAAAAAAAAAATGAAACTTTTTCATTTTATCATTATTTTGTATCTGTAACTTTTGTATCTTTTATACATGTGTTTTGATTCAGGGGTCTGTCCAAGGAAAAAAACGGAGTCCATTCACAAGTGTGAAGAGTCTCCACAAAGTCTTCACAAGTTGATTTGTTGTGAAGTCTTCACAAAGGAAAGTCTTCACAAGTTGTGAAGAGTCTCCATTCTGAGACTGTTCACAAAAGTAAATTTAAAAAAAAAAAAACAACCCTTTCACAAAAAAAAAAAAAAAAATCTAGACCACTAGAAAACAGGAATGGACCCTATTCTTGTGACGTCAACACCTTTTCAGAAGTGAGATTATTCCATGAATTTGGGTGACTTTTAATGACTCTTTGGGTGACTCGGAAATGGAACCTGGGTAAACTGTTGTAATAATCGATTTAAAATATTGCTATTAATTTCCTAAAACATACTTTAGATCATTGCTGACTACATTTTGTTTGAATTTTACGATTTGTTTTACAATATGAAAAACACATACAAAATTCACGGTTTCAGAAAATTCAAAATTATACAACTTGCATTTTTTACAGTTGTTTGAAATTTCAAATACATGTGCTCCTGAAAGCTTATACTTTAATGTGATGTAATGGATTTTTTGCGCAAAGCTGCGCCTTTTTGAAATAAATGACTCTCTAAGCAGCTGTCACATAATTGTCTGTTTCCTCAAAACACACTAAATTGGCTGTAGACAATTTTTATTATGAATTACGTGGTCATTTTTGACCACATGTTTACTGTAGCTGATGACGAGCTGTTATATTTTTAGCTCGAAACACGTCCTACGTATTGTTTTTATTTTAGGGTGATTTTTTACAAAGTTTTATTATTTTAGTTGCTTCATATCGCCAGTTTTCGGTGCTGTTTCGCTGAATCCTAAATTAGCTCTTTCTCCCTTCTGCTTCATTAAAAAAAATAATACTAATAATAGTAGTAATACCGCAACTTATAGTAATAATCTTATTAATTTAAACATGCTACTGACAGATTTGGTATTATTTGAGGAAAAAAATTACAAAAATCAATGAACATTTGACTATAAAATATTAAAAATCGTGACAAATAGTATATAAGAGTGTCAGCTCTAATTGTTGCCCAATGACTAATTTCCTAAACCAATAGCTTTAGAAGTATAGTTTCAATAGCAAACATGTTTTTAAGTTGTTCTTCATCACATTAAATCTGTTTATATAAAAAAATGTTTACAGAATTTTTTTTTTTTTTTTTTTGCGGGATTCAGGTACTGTATAGTTAGTAAAACTTTCTTCGTGTAATAAAACTTTCATTTTTGTACAAATAAAATTTACCGAGTTATGATAACCTTAATTTTATAAATTTTCAGTATTTTTTGTCATTTAAAACGGAAAAACGCCTTTTATCCAAATGTCAAAAATTTTCTTGTCATGAAATGTCAAAAAACTCGGGCGGCAGTTTGCACCGGGCCCATTTAAATCAGAAGTCCCCCTTCTTTCGTAGTAAATATTAGTAAGTATCCTCTACTTGAGAAAGTATAGTTCATTTTAATATTTTATTTGCATTTATTACGTTGAATATCTTAAAAGAATGCAATGCTAGATGAATGCAGACCATTGTCGCCAATATTTACCATGGCTGCATTCGCATCCAGAAGAATTTGGGAAAAAATATATTTGCTTTCACTTTCAAAATAGGTATCCGAAAAGTATCCTAATGAAAAATATTTGTAAACAAAATTGAAAAAGTAGAAAACGCCATTTGTACAGATCGATCTCAGCTAGCCAATGCAAAAAGAATTCTTTAAAAATACTGAAATGCAAACAAAATATCTTAAAAAATTTCTTCCAGTATTAGCATTAGTGAGCGGATCTTTCAGGTGACTGAAGTAGTCTCTTAATTTGAAACAGTCTTCTAATCCATGGTGTGATTGGATTTCAAAAATATGAAATTTAACATTGTTAAATACACCGGTGAACGTAGGTCATTTCGCGCCTCATGGCGGCGATATTTTTCCTACGCTGAAAGTAAGTAAACGTTCACATTTTAGTACAAGCTTTTTAGACCGGACTTACATCATCTACAAAAATTTGGAAACGTTCGAACGAATAGAAATGTTTTTTTACAAAATAAAATGTACGAAAATTTCGACTAAATCAGTAAAAACCTCAATGTTTCGTCACGGTTTTGCCCTTCCATAGCGCAGTTTAAAGGCACTGTCAAACCAAGAACATATTCTTAAAGAAGAAACCTTCTTCTAATCGATGCTGTAATCGGTTTTAAAAAATTTGAATTTTAACTTTTTCAAATACACCGACAAACGCAGTCATTTTGCGCCTCACGGAGACGATATTTTTTTCCTACACTAAAAGTAACCGAACGTCCGCATTTTAACACAGTCTTTTTAGAGAATCTCAAGGAACCAGATTTACATCACTTACAACTTTTGGACGGGTAGAAATCTTTTTTACAAAAATTAAATGTGTGAAAATGTCGACAAAATCATTAAAAACCTCAGCGGTTTCTTTCGCTTTCAGTACGCATAAGCTGCAAAAATCAAATTACCGTATTTTATGGAAGAAACGCCGTGGCGTTTACGAGTTTAAAAGTTAATTTTTTTCCAAGTGCGGCGTTTACACCATGTGCGGCATTTACGATTTTTTTAAAATACCAACTGAGTTTCCTTAATTTAAAAATTCATAAAAATATTCAAAATTGGAATTAAATATTTTAAATAAAACTTCAGACATCTTAAGATATTAAAAACGAGGCATCCTACACTGCTCAGAAAACTTTGATTAAAGTTAGGTCAATGTGACGCTGTTGACAAAAGTAGCGTTCCCATAGGAGCGGCGTTTACAACGGGTGCGGCGATTATGATATTTTTAAGCTTATTCGGGCCAATTTGAGGAGTGCGGCGTTTCTTCCATAAAATATGGTACGCAGAAAATATAATACCAAATAGCATATACTTTTAATTCAACATTTGTTCGCGATTTTTTTCATTTAAAAGTATAAATTCAGACAAAATGGAGTTAAAGATATAAAAGCATACAAATTTGAGGTTCATTTAATATTCATTCATCACGACCCCAGGCAACGCTGAGCGGGTCAGCTAGTATAAACATAATTTTGTTAGGAGAATATTTATTCTGACAATATTTTTTGTTCTTGCTCAAGGAATTCTAATGCACAACACAGATACGTTTTTTCTTCGAAATGTTGTTATTTCTTGAAATAAATTTCTGTTACCTTCTTTTCACTTTAACGAAAAATAAAAATAATGTGGTGTACTGTCCACAAAAAAGTACTTTGAATATATAAAATTGATTGAATGTGATCGCTCAATTAGATAAACTTAGCACTATTAGAACTCTATTATATAATTAGGTCTATTAGATTCTATAAATTTTATTAGAAGTTTAAAGGCTATAAAAATGTTTGAATTCTGAAATGAAAAATAAATGCTTTTTTAACTTGATTTTATTTATTTTGCTCCATGTATGAGAAGATTTTTCACTCACCTCCTCATTGTGCTAGAGTTCTAGGAATTGTGTGTTGTTGTGTTCTCAAGTTGGCAATGCAATATTTTTCTAAATTTAATTATCAATTAGTAAATTAATATTAAACGTTCTGAAAAAAATTTACTGTTTGGTACATTTCTGGGAATAATAATAAAAATAATAAGCATATTCTAAAATTATGCCATACATAGACTAAAGTGTTATGAATACTCAGGGGTGTTTCTGTTTCGAAAATTCAGAAAAATTAAGGCAGTCATTTCCAAAAATAAAAAGAAATCGGTCATAATTCCGAAAAATCGGACATAAACTATATTGCGAACTTCGACAAATGTTTGCCGAAGAAAAAAAATCCCGTCCCTGTATTTCCCAAAATGCGATGTGAATTTCCGATTTTTTTTTTTTTTTTTTTTTTTTTTTTTCACTCAGAATCACCCCTGCGGATACTTAACTAAAAATGTTTGTCAAATTTTTTGCCAATCGAATGAGTTTATAAATTATTTTTCGCATTTCTTTTTTTGAGAATTTACCTCTTACATCATCGCATTGGACGAAGAGATACAAGGGTGTCCGAAAAGTCCCTGACCTATTTTAAAATTCAATATAAAATCAAGTCATTGTTGTATAGGCTAAAATGCTTCTCACGATGAAAGGTTTTTTTCGTAAACGAAAATAATGAGTTTGAAACTTCGATCACAGATGGCGCCGTTTGTCCGTATGTTTGGTTTCAGACATTCTCTTTTCCTTATTTTCTGATTAGTTTTGACGCTTTGACATAGAAATGACGACTTCCAGCGAAAAAGCTAATTGTGTAGATCCCTTGCATTCACGTCACGTTGCTATTAGTTACGACTGATACTATTGCATCTGGAGTACACACGTGGAGCACAGATCTGTTCGTTTACCGCTAAAATCACGTGTTATCTTTCTGTTTAATTTAGATCTTCCTTATTTTTGTTATTATAGTGCAAATAAGTCTAATAAATCAAATGGAGAGTACCACATTCGCCTTATATTTGGGCGCCATATGAAGCGATTTCAGACATGTGATGTCACATGCAACCCGTCTATAGGTTGATACTACGAAACCAAATTGAAATTAATCTGAAAATCAGAAAAAAGCATGTTTGAAACCAAATATATGGACAAGTGGTGCCATCTATGATCGAAGTTTGGAACTCATTTTCTTATTCGCTTGAGGAAAAAAAAACTTTTCATTGTGAGAAGGATTACTTGGTTTTATATTGAATTTTGAAATGTATCAGGGACTTTTGGGGTACCCTGTAATTCTTGGCCTTCCAGGTAAATGACTAGCACCATGAGATTTCTTAATCGTTAAAAAAATGTTCACGCCGTAATTTTGGTCTGTTTTTCTATTAGATTTCTCACATTCCCCAAAAGCTGTCATTTCAACTCATTTTCCGTAAGTTGGTTATTGCGACCAATAGATTACAGTTTTAATTTTATCGCCGAATAACAAATTTTTTATTTACTAGGGGGCTCGGCCCCCTACGAGCTATGCTCGCCAACCCCCATCCAGACACTGCAGACTCTAAATGCACGCTAATTTGATCGGCTTTAAAAAGATTTCGAAAGATTGAATTATAATTTAAAAAACAGTGGCGATCTCCCTATAAACGAATTTCTATTCATTTCTCTTTGATTGGGGAATTTTAACGCCAAATCCGCTGTGGTACTACTTGATTAACCCGTCGACCCATTTCGCCAAATTATATAAATTGCCAAACCACTCGCCAAATTATACAAATTGATATAATTTTTATTTTAAATAACAAAAGAACAAATAAATTCGTACAACATTAATAAAAACACAAATAAAACGTCGAAATAAAAATAACTTGATGATGTAGACACGTGTAACAACATTTAAAAATAAGCTAATATAAAAGGAATTAAGTAAAGAGAGTCTTTGTCTCCTGGTATTTTTTAACAAAGCGAAAAGAAAGTTCTTTTAAATGAGACATTTTAAATTAATTCTCAAAATATCAAATAAATGTCTACCGCAATTTCTAAATTTTTGCAATATTATTTTGCAATAACATTTTTGCAATATTATTTTGTGTTCATTTTATGTAATAACTATAATGTGACGTAAATATGACGTAATTTCTCCTAAGACTTCTAACGCATGTTAATGAATTTATTATTTTACAATATCCTTTCCCTTTTAAAATTCACGTGTATACTTTTTATGACGTAATTTTTAATAAGTTCCTGCTTTTTATATGTAATTATTTAATTGAAAGTTTTTTTCCTGTTTATAATAGTCACGTGTAAATAAATTTTTAATTTGAAGCAAACATTATTGCTTGCGCTTTTTATACAGTTGGTAACAGTTTAAATTAGTACAATTTTCTGAAATCTGTAAAAAATATCTCTAGAGATGCTGAAAATTTGAATTTAAAATAGAAATAAAACCTGAAAAAATGAGTCAAAATAAAAAAATTAATGCAATCTGCACTCCGGCAAATTCTAACGCATAAAATGATCTAAAAATGATTAAATTCCGATGTATAGTTTTTGCTGCTATAAAACTTTTTTAGTGGAACGATTTTGTCCAACTTTAGCATTAAATAACTCTTAAAATAATTCTTCGATTTGAAAACTGTCTGCATCAGCGTGTTTATCAAACCTTTCTGTATAAAACCACCGATTTTCATATTTTTGTATGCATTATTTTTGTTAATATTAACAAAGAAAGTCCTCCGGTTTTTTTCCTGTTTATAATAGTCACGCGTAAATAAATTTTTATTTTGAAGCAAACATTATTGCTTGCGCTTTTTATACAGTTGGCAACAGTTTAAATTAGTACGATTTTCTGAAATCTGTAAAAAATATCTCTCGAAATGCTGAAAATTTGAATTTAAAATAGATATAAAACCTCGAAAAATGAGTCAAATTAAAAAAATAAATCAATTCTGCACACCGGGAAATTATAACGTATAAAATGAACTAAAAATTATTAAATTCCGATGTATAGTTTTTGCTGCTATAAAACTTTTTTAGTGGAACGATTTTGTCCAACTTTAGCATTAAATATCTCTTAAAAAAATTCTTCGATTTGAAAACTGTCTGCATCAGCGTGTTTATCAAACATTTCTGTATAATACTACCTATTTTCATATTTTTGTATGCATTATTTTTCTTAATATTAACGAAGAAAGACCTCTGGTCACAAAAAATTCAAAACCAGCGGCGGCGGCGGTGACAGCGGTAGTTACTTTTTTTTAGAATAGAGAGATTTTATAGTTGATGTAACTAATTTTTTTTTTTTTTTCACCTTCTTCAGGATCAAGGAAGGTCTGAGAAAAGGGCGAGGCCTACTTTATCCGTCTGGAGGCGACCCGACCCGAACAGCCCGAGTCTTGCAGAAGGGTTAAAAGGTACGATCTGTTTCATATACGATCTATTCATAGATTTCGGCGAACTTCTAGAGTGTATTATGCTAAATAGTGGCTCTTTTTTAACCATTTGAAAAAATTGAATCCCGCATTTTATTCGTTTTCTGATTGGTTTATACAATCATCTGTATTTTCCCTTTACTTTCAACAGAGGTGAATACTTCTGTTGCCACTATGACAAAAAAATAATAAAAACTACAAAAAAAAATTAATTAATTACTCAGAAACAAATTGAGATACAGCTTTCAAACAAGTTGCATTTAAAAGTACATTTTTTTCTCTATACGACGGTGTAAAAAGTAATAGTGTGGGATGTTTAGAAGTTTAAAAATGAAATTTCATTTAAAATGGGTCCAGGAATATGAATGTCTGACCCATGGCGTACGAAATGTATGACCAGCGCCGTAGAAGTTTAAAAATTGACAGTACCGAAAATTGTAAAACTGAAATTTCTTTTAAAATTGGCTCATGATGGGTCCAGGAATGTTAATGTCTGACCCATGGCGTACGTAATGTATGACCAGCTCCGTAGAAGTTTAAAAATTGACAGTACCGAAAATTGTAAAACTGAAATTTCTTTTAAAATTGGCTCATGTTGCTAATAAAATACATTCTGAAAATATTATTAAATTGATTTCCAACATGTAGATGGCAACACTTGCGCTGTTTAAGAATAAAGATATTTTTATTTTTTCAATTGTTGCTACTTGTTAACCATTTGAAAAAATGGTTATTGTCCTCGTCAGGGTAGGAAATAAAAAGCATATCTGAAGTTCTTTATTGGTTGAATCCACATTTTATTCGTTTTCTGATGGGTCTATACAGTAATCTGTAATTTGCCTTTACTTTCAACAGAGATAGATTCTGTTGCCACTATGACAAAAAAGTAATAAAAACTACAAAAAAAATTAATAACTCATAAACAAATTGAGATACAGCTTTCAAACAAATTACATTTAAAAGTACAGCCGTGGAAAAAAAAGTAAACACCCCCTACTAACTTCTCAAGAAATTATCGTAGAAGAAAGTTACTGGTACCGAACAATTGGAAATAAAGTCTACTTTTAAATGATATATATAAAATTTGTTTAAGGGGCCATTTACATATTAAAACGAACCATAACTTTTGTTTTTTTCAATAGCAGTACACAATTCTGACAGCATAAATGAACTCTACACCTTTCAATTAGCCTATAAACAAATTTTTATGGAATTCGTGCCATAAGTTTCCGAGAAATTAATTATTTTAAAACGAGCGTATTTTAAGGGCTGTATCCAAATTGAAGTTCCGAACTCGATTGTTAACCGAGAGAGCCGCCTTCTTGATCAAGGCACGTTTAAGCGTCAATGAAACCTGTTTGATTACTGGATAGCAGAATAAATTTCAAAAATTTATTCACTCCTATCATAGACGTCCCTTTAAACCATCATTTTGCCGTTTTTTAAGCATAATTTGAAAACTACTTGGAAGAAAATTGTGAAATTTTAGATTTCCATAAAGCAGGACTTAATAAATCTAAATCCACCAAAAAAATTGTAGGTTGCAATTCATAATTTTTTCGAATATTAATTTCATAATTCATATCATAAAATTATAAAAATTGCAAATTCAACGTATTTATGTTTGGGTATATTAGTATTATTGCTACACAAAAAATTAGCTCATTAGGAGCATAATTTAAGGAGATATAGATAAAAATATGAAAATGTAATAGATAAAAATATGAAAATGTAATTTAACATTAGAAGTACTAAATTTTGAATGTCTATAATTCAAAAACTTATCATTCGAATGATTTGAAATTTGGTTTCTAGGCATATTTTGAACCGAAGATTTGAAATATCTCATTAAATTTGGGTACTGCTGTTGAAAAACATGAAGTTTGGATTCGTTTTAATATGTATATGGCCCCCTAAGTAAATTTTATACACACCATTTAAAAGTAGACTTTATTTCCAATCGTCTTGTACCAGTAACTTTCGTCTAGAATAATTTGTTGAGGAATTAGTAGGGGTGTTTACTTTTTTTTCCCACGACTGTACATTTTCTTTCTCTATACGACGGTGTAAAAAGTAATAGTGTGGGATGCTTAGAAGTTTAAGGATAAAATTTCATTTAAAATGGGTCGTCAGATTTCTTGGAAATTGGACGATGGAAAAGCCTTTTCCCGAACAGCCAATCAAATGCTTGGATAATAGGTAAGTTTCACGAAATCTGACGAGTCGCAGGCGATTCTTGTCGCTTGCAATTTTTACGTGTCTTAACACTATTAATGTTTAATGCATGGCGTACGTAATGTATGACCAGCTCCGTAAAAGTTTAAAAATTGACAGTACCGAGAATTGTAAAAGTGAAATTTCTTTTAAAATTGGTTCATGATGGGTCCAGTAATGTTAATGTTTAATCCATGGCGTACGTAATGTAGGATTAACTCTGTGCGATTTTTTATGTCTTAAATTTTAGTCTTCGAAAAAAGGATTTTCCAAATGGTTGTTGTAATTTGTTAAATAGCTTTTTTTTTCTTTTTGTTTTGTTTGGAAGCTTGCGAAATACCCTATTTTGTTCTGCAGTGAGCAAGTAAAATTGATTTCTTATTATAGTTCCTAAAATTCTTGTGTGTTATAGAATTTTACCAAGGAAAATTATTTTTTCAATTAAAAACCCGTATTGCCGATGAGTAACAAACGGTTTATTAGCCGTAAACCATACTTAAAACAAAATATGATTTTTTAAAGTATTTTTCCCATGATTTATTTAAAAAATGAAAGCCGAAAAACATTATTATAATTATTTTTGAAAAATCAGGCATTTAAGGGTTAAAATAAATAAATGCTTTTTGCATTCTTTATTTTAATAGTTATAATAGTATTGATATATTAGCATATATCAATATAATATATAGTATGGATATATTATTGATGTATTTTAAATAGTTCAGTTTTACTTCAGTTAAATTGCACTGAAACTTATTTTTTATTTATGTGAGTAAAGACGGAATTTTGCAATCGGTTTTTAATTCATTTCTTGATAGTCTTAGAATTATACAAATTACAGTAGAATGCCGATTATCCGAACAAGTCAGGACCGACCCTAGTTCGGACTAGCAAAAGTTCTGATAAATGGGCAGACAATTTAATGGATGTTCCTGACTATACTAAGAGACCTTCACACTTCATCCAGGCTTAGGATAGGAAGCACTAGTTAGTGCTGGCGTGATTTAAATTTTATTTTGTTATTTATTTTATCCTTTTTCTGAACTCCAGGCTCCAGATGAAGCAAAAAAGCTAATTGTTGCTTGTTTCAAAGAAGACATTCTTTTCAAAGCTGTCCCTGTCCTATTTTGAATTCTTCCTAAATAGGCTAGTGGAATAGGATCAGCGTTCTTCTGTCGCTCGAGCCATTTCATAGCTGTTTCCAAACATTCAAAGGCTCCGTTATGTGGTGGTCATTTTCAGAGAATTTGTTTTCTTTCATTTCACCCCTTATTATTCTGTAGTTACGGCTCCCAACGACACACTGACCGGGGATTGGAATCCTAATCATCCTAAATCTAAAGGGAGAGAAAGAGGGTGTTTGGATAATTGGAAGGAATACAGTACAGTATAAACAAAACAGAAGAACATAGAGTAGAAGGGGGAAAAGAAAGCAAGTTGGGAAAAAAAAAAAAAAAAAAAACGCATGAAAATAAAATTAAAAATATCATAAAGGAAAAACATACACACATATTAAAATATGTGAACGCATGAAATAAAAATAAATAAATGAATAAAATATAAAAACAGACTAATATCAGTTAATACAAAGAATAAATTATAGGGTAGTACTGAAAAAGTTTTTCCAAGCTGCAGAGAGCATTGTGGAATCAGTTGATCATTAACAATAACTTCACGATTAAGATAAATAGCTAAATTTTCAAGAAAGTCCAATTCAGAGAGACTATTGGCATGAAAGATAATTTTAGCATTTTGAAAATTCAAACTATGGCTGGAATCCCAAGAGTGCTTGGCAATAGAAGATTTAGAAATTTCTTGATTAATTACATAAGGAGAGTGTTCTTTTAAGCGGATTTCAAGATTTCTTTTAGTTTGACCCATTCTTTTTTCTTCATTTTTTTAAAAATATTAAACCATGGATATCAATATAATTTATTTTATAGTTCTTATATGAATATTTTTCTTTCTTTTCATTTTATTTATTAACCATTTGGAAAAATGGTTATTGTTCTCGTCAGGGTAGAAAACCAAAAGCATATCTGAGGGTTTTTATTGGTTTAATCCGCATTTTATTCGTCTACTTATTGGTCATACAGTAATATGTATTTCCCTTTACTTTCAACAGAGATGGATACCTTTTGTTGCCACTATGACAAAAAAGTAATAAAAACTACAAAAAAAAAATTAATAACTCAGAAACAAATTGAGATACAGCTTTCAAACAAATTGCATTTAAAAGTACATTTTTTTTCTCTATCCGACGGTGTAAAAAGTAATATTGTCGGATGTTTAGAAGTTTAAGAATGAAATTTCATTTAAAATTGGCTGACGATGGAAAAGCCTTTTCCTGAAAAGCCAATGAAATGCTTGGATAACACATAAGTTTCAGATGGATAATGCATCAGTTTCAGGAAATATGACGATTCACAGGAGATTTTTGTCGTTTGCAATTTTTACGAGTAATAACACTATTAATGTTTAATTCATGGCGTACATAATGTATGATCAACTCCGTGCGATTTTTTATGTCTTAAATTTTAGTCTTTGAAAAAATCATTTTCCAAATGGTCGTTGTAATTTGTTAAATTTCTTTCTTTTTTTTTTTTTTTTTTATGGAAAAGAATGGCAAACTTTTCCTTCTGGCTCACACACTTATATATTCTTGATAATGGTAAAAAAATATAAACAAAAATTGCAGATCAGCTCAATTTATTTAATCGATAATTACTTGCAAAATATTTTAGGTTAAATATTTTAAATATAAAATTATTTTTTCAAGATATTTTTGAGTGTTAAATTTTATTTAATGATAATTCAAATAATAATAAAATCAAAATCATATAACTTCTCCTCTTAATAAAATATGACTATCGAAATGAATTATCACCATAAAAGGTACAGAAGTCATTTTACCGGGCGTTGGACTCGAACCTGGGTTGCCTACAAATGTTCAGAGCTTTAAACTGATGCTTTAGACCACTCGGCTAACCAGACTTGCTCTACCTTACTTCTAAATGAGAAGATCAAGTAAATTTAACTTGACGCATGCGCAAATGCGTGAATTTTTTGAGTCTGATCTTACAGAATCAGGTTTACGCTTTAATATATATGATTAACAACTCAGCTATATTAAAATGAGCTATTAACAAAACTCAATAGATTTAACATGTTAAGATAAACATATAACATGAGTCATTGGTAATTTGTATGTTACAGTGAAATAATTACTGTAAGTATGATAGATAAGATTTATGCATAAATATGCATATGCAATAATCATGCTTTGGCAATTTTCTACTGTATTAGTTTAAATAGCTACTTAAAAATTTCTCACAGTATCTTTTTTTTTTCCAGATTACGAGAGGGCAAAAATGGCACACAGCCGCAAAAAATGGCGGCGCATGCTTCCTGAAATAAAACGGTGGTGTCGTAGATGGGGCATCTCGCCACATGAACCTTGTGAGTATCCTCTCTATCACCACTGGCGACTATTTTTTAACTCTATTTCGCACCACTCTTTCAAGACAAAAATCTTTTACATATGCTTTGACAACATTTGCAAAAGAAATATATTACAATATATATATATATATATATATATATATATATATATTTTTTTTTTTTAAATAGCGGTGCGAATGCAATATAAAAATAGTCGCCTGTGGCATCCCTATTGCTTTCTCGTTTTTAGAAATATTCATGTCCGAAATCGAAAATTAGAGGAAAGGGTCGAAAAAATGGTTTACCACTTTCATTTTGGTAATTGTCATTTTTTACACTTTTATGACTTCAGATTTTTTCGCCGTTCTCTAACTCCCTTAAATACAGCCGAATCACTCTGTAATTACCCGACTGAAAAGAAGGGTTATGTGTTTCACGCGTATCTGGATATGTGGATTTCTTTATACCCTCGAAACATCCCAACGGCTGGATGGATTTTAACGAATGAGGTCTCTATCGATTCGTCTTAACCATCCGATGGTTATAGGATAGGTTTTGTTTAAATTCAAAAGGGCGGTAGAGACGAAATTTTTTTTTTTTACGTACCCTATTGGGTGGCATTGGATAGGTCTTTCAAAATGAAGACGATGTTTCATTGACCATTTTGCAGTCAGAAGCTCCGTTTAAATATTACACAACTTGGAAGTTGTGTACTTTGGATCTCTGCCTTTACTGTAACTCTAACCTTCATAGACATCTATAAGCCTCATCAAAACAGTGTTTATAGATAGGAACTAACCATTAAACAACTTAAATGTCACCAATATAAGTAAATAAAAAAAAATAGGTAAGTAATATAAAAAATAGTTGAACATTGATGAGAAATAATTAATGAGTTCGCTTTTTACGCTGTCGGGTTTTTTGATTTTTTTAAATTTAATATATTTATTTTTATATGTTATTGACGCTTACAACATCACGATTGCTAATGAAAATGAAATGGGTAACAGTTATAGTTAGTTTACAGGGACAAACGAAAGTAATCCGATTCATTAACCCCTTCGAAATCAGCGGCTTTAACGCAAACATTATTCGATTGGCACCACTTAAAAAAAAAAAAAAAGCTGCCTTTACTTAAAGAATAGCAAAAATGCTCTAATAAAAGAAACTAAATATTACTTTTCCTTTTTACTGGTGTCTAAAACAAAATCTGTATGCTCTTTTTGAGGGTAGATATATGCACCCATGGTCCCGAACAGGTTTCTTTTTCGTTACCTTTCTTATAAAATAAACGGAGCAAAAATTATGTGTCTTGTAATGAATTCATTTGCTTCAGCTTTGTAACAAGTGTAAAAAAAAGCAATGAATTTTTCACGATTGAAGTTCATTGTCGACACCAAATTGATGTATGGCGATAGGGAGTTTTGGGAGAAAAAAAATGATTTGCTATAAAAACATGTATAAAAATCACTTATAAACAGATTAAATAAAATAATGCTATAAAAGTGATAAAATATCTTTATTAAGATTGGCGATCGTTTCGTCGCACCAATGGCAACATTTTCAAAATCATTTATGATAGAAAATATTTTCACATAATTTAAAAACAATAAACATAGTAAACAATGTCACGGGACATGATGCATAATAAAAAACATTGCAAACATAAAATTACATTAAAATTAAATTAGCTATTATTTAATATGATTTCCTGTCAAAAAATTAGGCGGTATTTTCAAGATGACCATTAAATGCATTCTAAAACTATTTTTGCTGTTATTTAAAATAAATGAATACTTTTTTAGCTTGCTTTTATTATATGGAATGTTGTAATTCATCTCACTTCCTCATTGTGCTAGAGTTTTAGAAATTGTGTATAGTTGTGTATTCACGATAGCGATGCAATAT
Source organism: Maratus speciosus (assembly GCA_963932465.1). Lineage (NCBI taxonomy): Eukaryota > Metazoa > Arthropoda > Arachnida > Araneae > Salticidae > Maratus > Maratus speciosus. Next base: position 9,417,850 of record OZ010791.1, read on the forward strand.
TTTCCAAATTTAATTATCAATTAATAAATTTATTAATTAAAGGTACTTCTCGTCGATCACTTTCCATTAAAAAAAAAAATAAACTGTCACCAAACTGCAGGACGGAACGCTAAAATTGCATGATCGTCGCATCACATTCACTTGGCTGCAGATGCGTTCCACGTGTTTGTTATGTTATCAAATGATTTTAATTCGACGTTTAACTGTATTTCTAATGATCTTTTACAGATTTGCAGTTAAGGATTAATGACACTTCTTACATTAATATCTTTTACCAGGTCGCCCAGGTTGCCCATGGGAAGCAGGTTACAGGCAAAAATCGCCTGTTCCTCCGTACTCTAAGAGATATCGTCAACGATATGGGTATCCTGCGATTCCGTGGACACCTGCCGGCTCAGGAGCTGAAAGTCCTCTGCAAGGTATGTATAATATGTAATTTTTCCTCATGCTCCTTTCGTCTACCTCTCAATTTCGTGCACTTTAATGTAAAGCTACGTACTATTATCACTTGATAAATCAATATAAATTAAAGGTGCTTCTGTCCTCGATCACTTTCCATAAAAAATAAATAAATAAAAATGGTCACCCATGATCGTGGCATCCCATTTACTTGTCGCCCTATACGTTCCACGCGTTTGTTATGTTATCAAGTGATTTAACTGTTATTTCTAATAATGTTTTACTGATTTGTTCTTTTGTTAATTAAAGTAACAGTTACGTTCGTAAATGGCGACGCCATGACAATAACACAGAAAAATAGTTTAAAATTTTTAAAAGGTAACATTAAACGTTTCGAACCTGTTTGTGTTTAGAAAGTTCCTCATCAGTCATTTAAATAAACGCGAATTGACGAAACATGGGAAAATCTCACAAACAATTCAATACGGAAGTGAAGATTTGAGTGAGATTAAAATGGCAACCTCGTTTCACTTCTGTTTACGAGATTCCATTCCCACTGGGAGTGGGAAATTCCTATGGCAGATTAGTCAAGTCTCCTGATTTTGGCATGAGACTCCTGATTTTCACATGTTTTTCCATACCCCTGATTTTTGACCTATTTCTCCTGATTTTTCACATATTTTAAAATATTCTATTATTTTACAATCAAATTTACTGTGATTCAGTGATGAAAACTCCAGTACAGGTGTAGTTATTCTCTAGTATAATTGATCAGTAGTATTTTATGTCTTTTCTTACAGTTACTATGGACAAGTTTTGGATTATTAATAACTTGTCTCGATTAATACTCCAGGCAATAGAGACCATATATGGGTTCTACCTAGCAAAATTCATGGTAGTTCTTTAAAAAGGCTTACTATATGTTTTTTGGGTCGCTGAATCCGAATTTTTAACTTCTCACCAAAATTTCACCCGGCAACCACCCGAAATTTTGGTAAAAAGCTCCCAAAAAAGGTTTTTATTAAAAAAATAAAATTTTTTATTGTTTTAGGGGGAAAATATCTAGAAATTCAAAAAGTAGACAAAATTTGCAACAAATTAGATATATACATTATGACTTAGGATGAAGGGGAAGGGGGGATCTGCCTCGAAACATGCGCTCGGTGCTGCGTGAACTAAGTTGCACAATTCCACTTAACCACTCACACGTTTACACCAACCTCCATTCAGACACCACAGAATGTAAAAGCACGCTAATTTGATCAGTTTTTAAAAGATTAGAGAAGATTGAATTATAATTGAAAAAATCTATAGCGATCTCCCTGTAAACGGGTTTCCATTCAATTCCGTTTGATTGCAAAAATTTAAGGCCGAATCATTTGCTATTATGACATCCACCGGTTGTTTTCATGTTTGATTAAAGAAGACCAAGTAAACAGAGACAGAAGACTAAGTAAACAGAGTCTTTGCCTCCCGGTATTTTTTGACAGCATTATAAAACGATTCACATAATACAATTTACTACAATTACTACAATTTACTGCTTTAACCCCTTCAAGGGCGGTAGTTCATTTTTGGACCACTTAATTTTAGTTCTTAAATGTACCAGAATATTGGAATGAAAATTTTCCTTTTATTATTAAGTGAACAAAAGCATTTTCGTATTTCGAAATTTGTTTGTAAATTCTGGTGCCATTTACTGATTTCAACATTTTACGAATAGAAGTACCTTGCCCCTGAAAGAGTTAAACGCATATTAATGTATTTATTATTTTAAAGTTTCCTTTCTCTTTTAATATTCACGTGTAAATACAATTTTCAATATTTTCCTGCTTGTAACACGTACTCATTTAATAGTAATTTTAAAGGAGTTTTTTTTCTGTTTTTAATAGTCACATGTAAATAAATTTTTAATCGTTAGGAAATATTATTCTTTGCGCTGTTTTTAGAATTGAAAAAAATCTCTATACTAATATCCTAAGTCATGTGACTATTATCAACAATTCTGGGCGGATTCCTTCGCTTTTTATATTCCAGGCGGTCATTTTGGTACTTTAATGTTAGCCAGACACAGGCGATAAGTCGCCAAATATTATTCTATCGCCATGATTTCACTTATATTACAATAGTCCAAGTCATGTAACTGCCATAAACAATTACAACACTTCGCTTTTCCTAAGAAAGGTTTCCATTTTGATTAAAGAATCAGTTATTTTTTTGAATAAAACTATATAAAAGATGCCATGATCACAAAGAATTCTTGATACTTTTATGTTAGCCGGGTGAAAATCTCGCCAATAGCTTTTTTTAACTCGACAGTTAGCATTTTTTTATTTTTCGAGTGGTAAATTAAAACGGTACTACTTGGTTATACCATCGACCAAAAATCTATCGCCAGAATATAAGATTAAATGCCGATAATGGTTGATCGTAAATGTCACATTCACTTGACTGTAAGGAAGTTACACGTGTTTACGCCACCAAGGGATTTTTATTTCGACGTTTTATTTTTATTTTTATCAATGCTAGGCACAGATGTCATATACGCCCCATATTGGCGCGAATTTTTTCCAACGGCAATTTGGCGAAAACATCAACAGCATAAACAACAACGTCCGGGTTACCATATCAAGTGGCGCCAGTTAAGTACCCGTTGCATATATGGCATTGGTGTCAGAAAAAAATCGCGCCAATATCTATACGATATCTGTGCCCAATGCTATACTAATTTATTTCGGCACAGATGTCATATTGGCGCGGTTTTTTTCCAACGCCATTTTAGCGAAAACAACACCACCATAAACAACATCATCCGGATTACCATATCAAGCAAAATAACTATACTTTGGCATCAGTTAACCTTTAACCGGAATCGCTAAATTGTTCCATATTAGTGGAATCTTATGTCCAAAAGGGCCCTTTAATTAAAATCCAAGTTATTTTCTAATATATATGAAATTACCACTTAGATGGTTATAAGCGCATTGAAAAAAGTTTCATGTGTTTATATAAATCAACTTTTATTCATATATATCTTGAAATTATACATTTTTTTAAAAATTTAGTTCTTTAAGCATTGATGCGCGCGTTTCGAAATTAAACGTTTTTTTTTTTTGTCGTTGTCCGGTCAAAATGGACACACGATTCCGGTTAAGGGTTAAGTACCTTTGCGTATACGACATTGGCGTCAGAAAAAACAGCGCCAATATGGGGCGTATATGACATCTGTGCCTTTATTTGTTCTTTCGTAATTTAAAATAAAAATTACGTCAATTTGTATAATTTGGTGAGTGCTTTGGCGATTTATATAATTTGGCGAAATTGGTCGACTGGATAACTAAGAGTACATTTAAAACATTGCTTTGAATTTGAAATTAAATGTCAGGATTTCTTGCAATATTTAATCGGGTTTGGCGTGTTTTTTTTTTTTTTTTTTTTTTTTTTTTTTTTTTTTTTTACGACAATTTGGCGAAAACCTCGTTTTCGAATACCAGTTACATATGTATATGTATTTTTAAATTATTTTCTATTATTTTTAAAATGAACTAATAATAAATAAAAATAATTAATTAATAACTATAGAACAAAGCAATTTATAACTTTTTTTTGTTTGTTTTATATAAAAACAAAATAAAGGTAAATAAATAAGCAACAGTAGCCGGGTTACCATGTCAGGCAAAACAACGCCTTTTGGCGCTATTTAGGTAACCCGGTGCGTATATGACATATTTTTCTTTTCGTTTCGTTTAAAAAAAAAAAGAAAGAAGTTAAAGCCATTGATTTTAAATTTTTCAGTTTGAAATGAAAGCTTTGTATTAAATAAAATGATAATGAACAACAACAAAAAAAAAAAAACATTGTACTTAGCATAGATTCAAGTGAGGCCAAACTGGTCACAAATTAATTAAAAATAATAACCCTTTCTGAAATACGAAAAGAAATATCAGTTATGATTAAAATTTGAGTTGCCATCATTAGAAAAATGTATAAAAAATTAGAAAAAAAAATATTTTGAAAACTAATTCGAATTTAAAAATTCTAATACCAGTTTTGAAATCTGCGGATCAATATTGATTTTTGGTGTTAATTTCATCGCAAAGTATTCCATATTTTAGGAGAAATCGCTGTGAAATATAATCAGTTGTTTAATCAGTCGATTCATACTTGCGTTTCATACTTCCGTTACATACTTCCGTTTCATAAAATGTGTTTCATTAGGATTTTATATATATAGGGTAGATTAGTTGCAAATTTTGTCTACTTTTTGAATTTCTAGATATTTTCCCCCTAAAACAATAAAAAAATTTATTTTTTTAATAAAAACCTTTTTTGGGGGGCTTTTTACCAAAATTTCGGGTGGTTGCCAGGTGAAATTTTGGTGGGAAGTTACAAATTCGGATTCAGCGACCCAAAAACATAAAGTAAGCCGATTTCCAGAACTACCATTAATTTTGCTAGGTAAAATTCCCTATTGCCTGGACTGTAAGATATATTTCAGAACTTTGCTATAGTTTTATATATGTTAATGGGGCCCTCACCCTGTAATGTGTAATTAATTTAAAAGTATGTTAAAACATCCTAAATATCATAATGCTTAACTTGTATAGCATATGCATTTTCTTACTTATAAGGAGTATATATTTTCATTATTTGAGTAAGAGTGACGTATTTCTTTGGAATCTTCAGTAATAATCTTAAACGTGCATTAAACATGTTTACATAAGTTTTCATTGGCAAAAATATCTTCTGATTTTTGGCTTGCAGAACTTAACAATTTCTGCCTATTAACTCTCAAGCTTAGTTGAACTTTTTTCTCTGAATGTTCGGGCAACTCTCCTAAGCCATTTACAATGAAATATGCCTACTTGTATATAAACAAGTAATATAAAAATTTTGTTTTTAAAGTCAATTCCTACGTAGGTCATCCAAGAAAAATTTAATAGAATCCCTTAAGCTAATATTAGTTTTTGTTGCATTCAAATATCTCAATGGGTTGATTTTCTAGAAGCAAGTAGGTTTACAATAGAACTCTATGGGAATTGGGCGAAATATTAGAGGTATCGCCAAGTTAGCGTCACTTTTGGCGACTCATCTTCGTTGCCAAATTGGGTGACAGAACAGGGTCCCCCCCCTATGGTGACCCCTCTTATAGGTATGAAGATGCATTAAATGCTTCAATAACCAATGCCGCCATTTTGTTTCCCATGCAAAACTAAAATGAATTAATTAAAATTGAATGAATGAATTAACATTTCAAAAAACTGCATTAACATAAAGTGTCATCCAGTGCAAGTTTAAAAAAAATTATTTCAACTTGATAGGATGAATAATAAGCATTTTATTAACCATTGAAAATTTGAACAAGATATATAAATAAATAAATATAGGGAGAATGTTAACTAATAAATAAATAATAGTGCAAATTTGTTAGAATGGTACTAACTTGATACTTATTTTACTGACCTTGACTAAATCTTGCTAATTCCCGAGTTGAACTCGTGAACTGCAACTTGCTGATCACTAAGCTCCGGGGCTGTCCATACTTCTTACAACGTCCCCGATATCCATTCAACTCGCATTGTTTTAAAAATTTAATCAAATATAAATGGCCCCACCCGTGTCCGAGAGGTTCTGCTCTTGAAGCTGGTAGACAGGAGGGGCTGGATTCGAACCCAATCATGCCCGTCGGCCTAATCGTTCAGAGTTTTCGTGGTTTTCTTTGAACCTTGGATTTCCATGCATCAATACGGGTTAGGTTCCCTTAGAAAGACCCCCATGAAGGGCACTCTCCCCCCTGGGCCTATATCCATCTTGCTGATAATTGGCCGTCATAAACACAATTAACCAACCTTGCGAATGGCATAAAAATATTTCGGTTTTAAAAGGGGTTCGACTGCCTGAATTTTTTGAAATGTAAAATAAAGGGAAACCGAATACATTGTTTCATCAATCAAACCATTGTTAGAAAGTCCAGTAAACTGAGATACCGAATATAAAACATGCAATATTTATGAATTAAATTCCGGTGCACGGCTGAAAATTAATTTCCTAATAAATAAGCACATTTCCTAATGAACGACGCCCCACCAGTGGCCGAGAGGTTCTGCACTCGAAGCTGGTAGATGGGAGATGCTGAGTTCGATCCCAATCGTACCCGTCGGCCTAATCGTTCGGAGTTTTTGTGGGTTTTTTTCGAACCATGGATTTCCATGCGTCAATACGGGTTATGTTCCCTTAGAAAGAACCCCCACGAAGGGTACTCCCCCCCTCCCCTCGAATAGATAATTGGCGTCAAAAATCAACCCAACCCAAATATAAATTTAGTATATTGTGTTGTTTATTAATCTTTTAAAATACTCCTGTGGTTTTTTTTTTTTTATGTCTTTACAATAATATATATTTAATCATGTTTTTATCACTTTCATTTAGTCACACCAGAAAGAAATGTACCACCACCTAAGCCTAGCGGGGAGAAAAGGAAGAGGTCGTCGGAAGATGTAATTATCAATATATTATCTACTGCTTTATTAAGTAGACAGGGTTGTCACAGGCGACTCTTTTCTAATTCAAACTGCCACCACTGTCTCAAAACAAACTTTGACGACATTTGCAAGAGAGCTATACTTCAATATTTATATTGGAAAAACATTGGTACAGACAGAATAAAAAAAAAAGTCGCCTGTGGCAATCTTATCTATATCATTTCTGTTGTGAACAGCATTTTTTTCTCAACTAATATCTGGCGTACAACGATAAATGAGGTATAATAAATGAGGTAAAATAATAATTTAAAATTTTTTAAAAATTTGAAACTTACAAATTTTGTAGATAAGTGTTTTTTAAAAATTTCGAAAAAAATGTATGTTTTATGTAATATTATAAGCTTAAAATTTTGAAATTTTTAAAGTGGGATCTCCATGGGATCAGGAGTTATAAAATAAAAGCTAAAGTTTACCATACAAAAAATAAATAAATAACAAAATAAGTTTGTCAGATTATCATTTGTATTGTAATATTTAGCTTTTATTTAATAACTCCCGATCCCACTGAGATCCCGCTCTAAAAATTTCAAAATTTTAAGCTTATAATATTACATAAAACATACATTTTTTTCGAAATTTTTAAAAAACACTATCTAAAAAATTTTTAATTTCAAAATTGAAAACATTTATGCAAGCCAAAAAATGATGATTTTTCAAAATTTAAATAATTAATTGTATGAAAATTGAATGAGATAAAAAATTTATAAAAATATATTCTCATTTATATCATCAGGGACATAATGATTCCTGGCAGTTTCATTGAAATCTGAAATGGTCAGGTTGAATATTGAAATTTTTTGGTTGATTTGGCATGGACATTTTAATATTCAAAGTAGCCCATTAAAAAAAAATATCACTTGCACATTATAGCATTAAAATTTTTTATAAAATATTTATGTGAAATATGAAGATTTGGCATGCAAATAATAACGCAAAGAAAACAAACGTAAAGAATCTATTAAAATTTGCTTTTCTCTCTTCAATCCCCCCCCCCCCCCCCCCACACACACACACACTTTAAATGAAGTTTGAAATAGAAAAAGAAAGAAAGAAAGTTACTAGAAAAAATATTTTATACATGAATTGAAAGATTAGATCCCTAGATATATTAATTCATTTTTAAGCATTTAAGAACATTTATTTATTTCTACTTTAGAAAATAGTTGATTATTAATCAACTTTTGTTAATAATTTATTAATCAACAATTGTTTATTAATCATTTAACCAATTTAAATTGCTGGACATACATACAAATCATATAGCATATGGGGAAATTTATTATTTTTTTTTCCATAATGTAATTAAATAAAGACAATTGGGGAATTCTTCACCCCTATAATATTGGAGGGGGGGGGGGGAACCTTTAAAATCATTATTTTTGCTTTTTTATGAATCTTTGAAAAGCTAAATCGTTACAAACCTTTATATTTGATTTATAAATCAAGAAAAATGTGCACACATACATTTTCATAAACAAACATCCGAAGTATATTAAAATTTTTCCGATAACAATGTATTTTTTAATTATTGTCTAAAATAAAACTAAAATAATCATTTATATTTGATTTTATAATTCATATTTATTCTGTTTAAAAAAAAAAAAATGTCTTAGGAAATAAGTAGTAAATCATTTTATGATTGAATAGTTAGTAATGTTTTCTTAAACAGAAGTAACTATTTTTACTAGTTAAATGACGTGTAATTTATTAAATTAACCGTTTATATTTAAATACATTTTTAAATTATTTTCCATCGAATGAATAGAAAAATAATTTTTGGTGATTCAAATTTGCATTTTGAAAAAGTAATAGCAGTTATTCAATATGACTGAAATATAGACTATTTCAACACAAACAAAAGATAATAGTTGTTTGCTTATGCTGATTGCAAATGCAGAATTTGCCCTCATTTTTTGCTGTATTCATACTTGATCTCAAGGGAAAAAATAGCTTGACTACCTTCGTTTAATATTTTGTAAAAAATTAATTTTACAAAGATTGAAATATGCTTTAATTTTTAACCTGTTGGAGATATGTAGGCAATGTAAATTACAAAAGAGTTCAAAATAAGGTAGTACAAATTAAGATTATGTTGACAAAATATTCCTGCCATTAATTTTCAAAAAGTTATTAAAAGTTTTCAAATTCATAGTTTCATAACTCAGTACTGTTGTAGTTGTCAGAGCATAGAGATTTTTTTAAATATATCTTACAGTATCTATAGACCATATAAAAATCAAACATGTGTACTTTTTTAAAACTGAATGGCAGGACTATTTCATCAAAACAATCTTATTCCCCGCCTGATTTTAAACACTTTTGCAAATCCCATTGATTATATTATCTCCAACAATAAATAAATAAATTGTAATTTAATAGATTACAACGACATTTGGATTTTTTTTTTTTTTTTTTTTTTGACTTAATATTTACTTAGTTTTAATTTTTGAGCATTTCGACAAGAGAACCGAGAAAGATAAGAGGTTAAAAATCGAAAGCAGTTCCACCGAATCATCCACAGACCGCGGCAAATCACCTTCGTAACAAAACTGAACCAAAAAATCTACATTTCGTCCACCCAATTCCGTCGCATCCTCTTCAACAACAGATTACAAAGATCAAACTTCAGACGACCCAAACCTTCATCGATAAACTCTCCAAGTCCCGTTTTGAGAAGAAAAACAGTTTACAAATCGAAAGCAGTACAACTGAATTAACAATTTTATGCCTTTTGATTACCTATCCAAATAAAAATTCCTCTAAAAGTAAAGAACATCGTTGAATTTCGTTAAAAAAAATAAAATGCGAGCATCATTTGGCCCCATCCTCGACCGAAACAACAACCATTTCCAAATGGTTAAAAAATTAAAGCTTGTTTATCGACTGGTTTTAGTCAACAAAATTTTATAAAAAGGGCCAAAATAACAACCATAACAAAAAAAAAAGAGCACACTAGAAAAGCATATGCTAATGTTTTTTTAAGAAAATGCTTAAAACTTAATCGTACAGTCCTCCCCTGTTAATCGGGTCACGGATAATCGAATACCCCACTTATTCGAATAGAATCTTCTGGAACCAAATTTTTTCCTATTGGTTCTATGTTATTTTTCCCCGCTTAAACAGAATACCTTTTACGAACTTCCCCGCTTAATCGAATAAGAACTGCGTGACCGATGTTTAAAAATAGGCGCGGAAAACACGTTTCAGCTGGAATTTCCTTCCACCTTTTGCCATTTTAAGTTCCTTTACGCTGAAAACAAATTTCCAGTTCTTCCTGCAATGATTTCGGCTGGCAGGTTTATAATGGACAAGCCAAATGATTTCCTCACCATCACTTCTTGCACCATCACACCATGCTTTAATGGCAATGCGCCGCCACTTCGAGACTCGAGATGGTAGTTGTGATATTTTGCACTCATTCGAAAAATAACTCGATATTTACTTCTTTAAAATTCCACTTAAGCAAACCACTTTAAACGATTCTTTTAAAGTAGTATAAGTAACGTAAATTAGAAATAGCAAAGTTTTGACCCAATTCAAATGAGCTGCGTTAAGTGTGATGTAAACCATATAAATGTATATACTGACATTAAATTAATACGTATTTACTTTATATTAGCATTTGTATTTATTTTAATTTATGTTATTCTCGTAACGATTTATTATGTTGTTAATTAAATAATACCGTAGATGGTTATTTTGGCTTTTTATTACACATTAAATATTACAGTTATGATTCCCCGTTTAATCAAATAACCCGCTTAATCGAATATTTTTTTCTGGAACCGTCAATATTCGTTTAAACGGGGATGACTGTATATGTTTAACCCGATTCTATAGTATTAGAAAAAGCTGTCATTTCAACTCTTTCACTTTCCATGAGTTGGTGATTGTGACCCATAGATTAACAGTTTTAATTTTATTGCCAAATAACAATTTTTTTATTTATTTTATATTTGATGTAACTAATTTTTTTTTTCACGTTCTTCAGGACGAGGGAAGACATGCAAAAAGGGCGAGGCCCCAGAGACTATTCAGGGATACAGCTTCACTCAATAGGCCCAGCCCCATAGCAGGTGTGTATGATCTTTTGGAACTATTCATATATTAAAGTGAACTTCTATATACTAATGCACTTCTACTGCACTCTGATAGAGGTTTTTGTATAATTTTCTCAGGTTTTTTTTAGTTCCGTTGTCCATCAGCAGCTCGTGTAGCGATGGGAACTCGCGTCCTGCTAAGTTGGCTATTCGCAAAAAACTGATGCACAACAAAATATCGAAAAGCTATTGACTTCAATAAATATTATGATCGAGATTAACTCGTTTTTACTCCGATAAATTGACTGAAGCAGAAATTTAAGACGAAAATCAAAGTTGGTATAGTATTTAATTAAAAATATTGCATTTTTAGATGATTTTTTTTTTTGCAGTGGCTAGCTGAGGTCAATCTGTAAAAAGGCCGTTTTTTACTTTTTCGATTTTCATCGGGGATTTTTTTCAAGAGGATACTTGAAGTTAGGAACCGTTCTGAAAATAAGTGTCCCGATTAAAAACACTTGTAAACGAAATTGAAAAAGTAGAAAACATCCTGCATACAGATCGACCTGAGCTAGCCACTGCAAAAAAAATCATCTAAAAATACTGAAATGCGACCGAGATATCTTTATAAATTTCTTCCATAGGAATAGCATTAGAGAAAGGGTCTTTTCGCGTGACTAAAGTAGGGCCTTAACGGATCTTTTTAACCATTTGGAACAATGGTTATTGCCCTTGGCCAGGGTAGGAAATCAAAAACATATCCGAAGTGTTTTATTAGTTAAATCCCACATTTTATTCATTTTCTGATGGGTCTATACAGTAATCTGTATTTTCCCTTTACTTTCAACAGAGATGGATACTCCTGTTGCCACAATGACAAAAAAGTAATAAAAAATACAAAAGAAAAAAATAATAATAATCACTCCGAAACAAATTGAGATACAGCTTTCAAACAAATTGCAATTAAAAATGCATTTTTTTTTCCTTAAGACGATATAAAAAGTAATATTGAATAAATCTCAGAATAAATCTCAGAGATTTATTCTCCGAGATTTATTCTGTTGAGCTGAACCAAGCTTCAGACTAGATGCTATAATCATTAAGGTTAGCTGGGTGAAAAAGTTCGACCAGATTCATCCGGGATAGCTCAGATGGCAGAGCACAGGTGGTTTCAGCCAGGAGATCCCTGGTTCGAATCCTGGTCGGGGCATTTTTCGCCCAGTTGGAAATTTACATTTAATATGATTTATTTACCAATTGGAATAATTGTGTTAAAATTAATCTAGTGTAACTTCATTTGTTTGTAAACATTAATATACACACTTAAAATTAAATAGAGTTTATAATAGCTCTATGTTTTAACAGAAATCATTCCTTTATATTTTTTCAAAATAGCACATATTTCAATTAGATTTTCTTTCGGTTGTTAGAAAAAATGGCAAAAAAAATATATATATATAATTACTATTTTACAACTATTTTTCCTTTACTTTTTACAGAAATGGAGTACTTTCGTTGCCAATATTAAGCAAATGACTCCAAAAACTAAAAAAAAAATGAATATTTCAAAAATAAATGGAGATGCAGTTTTCAAACAAATTGCATTTAAAAGTACTTTTATTTTTCCCAATACGATGTTATAAAAATTGAAAATGTGCAATGCTTAAAAGTTTAAAAAATTGCTATAGAGTATTGAATCGAACTGCTTTGTTTTACGGCTGGCTTCTGTAAAGTAACGTTATTTTTTGAAGATGACACAAAGTAAGCTGGCAAAAAGAAATAGCATACCATACCGGGGGCTAATAAATAGAGAAAAAAAATTTCATAACTTCGAGTTTTTAGGCCCAATACAATTTAATAGTTAAAAAATGGCTAGTTATTTTATCGCCCTGGCAGCGCTGTCATTCTATTAACACCTCCCCCTCTCTTCGGCTTTTTGAAGAAATTGTCTGCGGTTTGATAAAAATATCTGCTTTTATTGAATTATGAAAACTTTTCCATTATTTTAATCTCAAGTTTTTAATTAATTTTTCAACTAATTATTGGAAGTTTAAATTTGTGGAAATCTTGTGCACCAGGAGAGGGGTTCGACTATCCTCACAAAAATTTTCAGCTTCGTACGGGCTGTAGATTTTGCTAGCCATCGCACACACAGAACGAAACTTTCTTTTATTAGTTTTATAAAGAAGCGAACTTCTCTGTTTTCAAATTATGTGGGAAGAAGTCTTCCTAAAGAAAAACTGAGTACATATCACCCAGGTGCATAGAAAGACTAGTGGAGCTCTAGGACATTGTAAGTGATGATGGATTATGCACTTAAAACATGGCATGCCTTCACAGAGGATGTGAGACAAAGCTAAGTGTTTTGAGTTGCAGAACACCCTGATAGAGAACTAGCAAAGGAATTCGCTAATGCCTTTAAGGTGACAGAGATGGATGTTTAAAGTTTTCTCACGGGGTCCGAAAGAAAGAACATTTTTTCAGAGAAAGAAAATTAGGGGATCAGTTTTGGAGTCGGGAATTGGAGTGTGTGTTTGCTCGCACGGACGAGTGAAAAAGAGATTTTTCTGGGCTGAAGGCATGAGAGGTGCCGTGATAATTGAGCCAGGCGCTCGGCACTTAGACGGCGAGAAACTTCCCTGTAAAAGCCACCCGACCAATGAACACTGTGCTAGAACAACAAACAGGATTATTTGACTGTCACCACTTTTTAAAAATAGTATGATTGGCCTTATTTTTCAGAATTTTGAATCTATTAGGTAGATTTCATAAGAAATACTACCTATTTTTAAATAGGACTAATATTTCTATTTAAAAAAGTGGTGACAATCAACAATCTTGGGACAAAAAAGTCCCCAATCTGGTAACACTGGTTGTAATATTCAAGAATTATCATTAGGGGAGACCGGGACTAGTATGCACAGTATAAATGATTATTACACTAGTATAAATGATTATTTAATGCTGCCATCTACCGGCACTTCAAAAAATTAAAAAGTTTATATATATAGACAAGCTTGTAAACGTTAGTTTACACAAAAACCTTCAGTTATTTTAATACTGTGTGACTTCTATAGAAAAAAGTATGGTTAGGGTTTTTCAAAACTTGTATGAATTGCAAGTTTATCAGCAGAAGTTGGGTTACCACATGTGGCACCATTCATAAAAGTGTTCCTTTTGTTTTCTTATATCCAGGGTTCGCACAGACTCCTTAGACTCCTTGGAAACTCCTTAGAAATGAAAACATTCCCAAGTAGTACTTAGAACTACTTAGATAAGCACACTACTACTTAGAAACTCCTTATATTCTATTGCGGCTTCGGACGCAAGCGATAATGCTGTCGAGGAAAAAAAAATCGTGATTGAAAATTCACGGTAAATCCTTTATGCACGTCATTCATCTGAAGCACAACATTGATTGGGTAGGGTAATCTTAATAGCAGGTCTCCCACTAGGTCCGTTTTTCAATTATTAGGTCCGTAAAGTCCGTTTTTTGACACTGTTAGCCGACCTTTATTTTAAATTTTATCGATGTTTGGCATTTAGCCAAGAATCTCGGGAAAATAGCGTTTTTTGCAAATATGTTCCAAAAAAATACCGTCAAATTTCGTCAATCGATCGCGAAAAAAATTCGTAAATTTTGTCAAAGGATCGCGAAAAACACACAGTTTCCGTCAAACGATCGAAATAAAACGCGAATTGCATTAGAAGATCGCGAAAAAGCGTGAATTTCCCCAGAAGATCGCGAAAAAAACGCGAATTTCATTAAAGGATCGCAAAAAAACGCGAATTTCCTCAAAGGATCGCGAAAAACACGCGAATTTCCAGAAAGGATCGCGAAAAACACGCAGATTTCGTCAAAGAATCGCGAAAAACACGCGGTTTCCATCAAAAGATCGCGAAAATAACGTCAGATTCGTTAAACAATCGAAATAAAACGCGAATTCCATTAAAAGATCGCGAAAAAGCGACTTTTCCCAGAAGGTCGCGAAACAAACGCGAATTTCTCCCAAAAGATCGCGAATTTCCCCCAGAAGATAAAAAAAAAGCGTGAATTTCATCTTAAGATCGCGAAAAAAATGCGAATTCGTCAAAATTTCACCTTAAAAAAAAGCGATTACCGCTGTTCTAGAAGAATAAATTCAAAACTTCTTATATTTTTTCTTGTATGTTGCATTTAGCATTCTTTTTTGCCTTTTAAAATTTTCTTTAAGATGTATCATGTATGTGATATACATAATAAGTGTTTGGAGTTTGACTAATCTCTATTTATATGACCTAGGGGTGATTCTAGTGCGAATTTTCCGAAAATTTAAAGCATTCATTTCCGAAAATTTTAAAAAATCGGTCACCAATCCGAAAATTTGGACATATGGTTGCCGAAAAAAATAAATTTTGTCACTCGTTTGCAGAAAAATCGCCAATTTCGTCAAAGGATCGCAGGGAAAACGCAAATTTCGTCAAAGAATCGCGAATAAACGCAAATTTCGTCAAATAATCACGAAAACCCCTGCAAATTTCGTCAAAAGATCGCGAAAAACCCCACAAATTTCGTCAAAAGATCGCGAAAAAAAACCCAAATTTCATCGAAATATCGCGAAAACCCAAAAATTTCGTCAAAAGATCGCGAAAAAAGGCAAATTTCGTCAAAAGATCGCGAAATGAACACAAATTTCTTCAAAAGATTGCGAAAAGAACACAAATTTCGTCAAAAGATCGCGTAAAAACCCGCAAATTTCGTCAAAAGCTCTCGAAAAAAAACAACAAATTTCATCAAAGAGCCATGGAGAAAACGCATAACTAGTGTCGGGAGTGGATTTTTCCCTCCCCCCCCCCCCTCTCTGGTGTAACTTTTCAGAAGATTTGCTGTGAATTTCAGAATTTTTTTTTAAAATACCAGAATCACCCCTGTGACATGACCATTGGTCACTGCATAAAAGAGTAGATTGTCAATTTTGTATTTAAACCTACGAAATCAATAAACAATATATTGTGAATACTGCGCAACTTCAGCACTAACAATTAGATTCTAATAGAGTAAAATTTGTTTTTGAAATGTTTTTCTCTCCAAATTGGGCATTAAAAATTGGAGTGTGCATACCCAAGGGTGATTCTGTTCCGAATTTTCTGAAAAATTAAGGCAGTCATTTCCGAAAATTAAAAAAAAACGGTCATAAATCCGAAAATTCGGACATAAACTATATTGCGAATTTCGACAAATGTTCACCGAAAAAAACAATTTCTTGAAAGGATCGCGGGAAAAACGTTAATTTCGTCGAAGAATCGCGAAAAAACGCCAATTTCGTCAAACGATCGCGAAAAAACGGCAAATTTCGTCAAACGATCGCGAAAAACCCGCAAATTTCGTCAAACGATCGCGAAAAACCCGCAAATTTCGTCAAACGATCGCGAAAAACCCGTAAATTTCGTCAAAAGATCGCGAAAAATCGCAAATTTCGTCAAAAGATTGCGAAAAACTGTAAATTTCGTCAAAAGAGCGCGAGAAAAACGGCAAATTTCGTCAAAAGACCGCGATAAAACGGCAAATTTCGTCAAAAGACCGCGATAAAACGGCAAATTTCGTCAAAAGATCGCGAAAAAGTCAAATTTCGTCTAAAGACTGCGAAAAAACCGCAAATTTCCTCAAAATATCGCGCAAAACGGTAAATTTCGTCAACATATCGCGAAAAAACCCCAAATTTCGCCAACAGATCGCAAAAAACCCGCAAATTTCGTCATAGGTGTGCGACTTCTTCCTCCCCCAATGTATTTCCGAAAATGCGATGTGAATTTCCGAAAATTTTTTTGCACTTAGAATCACCCCTATGCATACCACATAACGATGCAGCACATAAAAACATCGACAACAACAACAAAAAAAATGGCAAATCCTTAAAATTTTTTGGACTCCTTGGATTTTTTGGGTACTCCTTGGATTTTTTCTTCCCAACTCTGTATGAACCCTGTATATCGCAAGGACAATCACATGCGTGAATATTCGCTGAGTAATAAGAATATTCTCAGAAATCAAGTATAATTTTAACAGCAATATTTTTATATGAAATTCGATGTGCTTTTCTATACTGAACTATATCACAAATTTGAATCTACAAGGACTCTGGTGTTCTGCGATTCATAATAGTCGACGACCCACGTTATTAAATTATTAATTTATTATTTTTTGTTATGTTACATAGTCAAGAATTTCAAATAAAACTTTTGATTTATTTTCTACGGTAGAGATATTTGTTTCTCAATGCTACCGTTCAATTAAATTGATCGAGGAGCAATTCTCCACAGTTCATATTTCATATACAGTGAAACCTCTCTGTAAGGGCCACCTGCCGTTCCATTGAAAATTGGCCCTTATGAGGGGTGGCCCTTGAATAGGGGTGACACAACTAAAATAAGGAAATCAAAACCTATATGGGTGAAAAAACTGTTTATTAATATTTTTGAACTTTATACATAATTGAAAAAAAATTCTATTTAAGTTTGTTTACTTTTCATAATTTTTTCGCAGACAATTTTGGTTTCTAATGATTCTTTTATACTTTATGGAACAAATTGCTTAAATTTACATCATAATTTATTAATGCCTTAGAATGAGGTATAACTTTATTTATTTCAAAGTGTGAAGAACATGTGTTTGTCTCACTTGGGGAAACCTTTGTGGTCCTTCATTGTGTTACTAAATGCTCCCCATCTCCCGCTGTCTTCTTTGTTGCAAGTGCAGTTACTTGCTGAACTCTGATTTTTTGTTTCAGGAATTCAATACACATGTTTAGAATTTAAGGCCCATGTGAAAAAATGGCCTTTATGAGGGGTAGGTGTGGCCCCTAATAGGAGTAAAAATAACATAATGCCTATGGGAAAAATGTTCGTTCCTAAAAATATTGGTCCTTAATAAAGGTGGCCCTTGAATAGGGGTGGTCTTTAAGAGAAGTTTCACTGTATAACATTATCAACAAATCTGAATGTGCAAATTATAAATGGATTTATGCAAATTGAATATTATGTATTAACAATTATAAAAATCTTTGAAGCAAATCCTTATAACATGTTCAATAAAGTCGCATTTATAAAAATGTAAAAGTTAAAAGTAATTTTTTTTTTTTTTTTTTTTTTTTTTTTTAATTATAATTACTTTTTATTCTAAGTTATCTGAAATCATCTATGATGTGTAACACATTTTACGCATCTATTTGCAGGTTCGAAGCCGAAAATACCCACACCGCCACCTCGGAAAAAAAAATCTGCCGCCGAAGGTAAGTGTCCTCTTTATTTCATCTCCTTTCATTTTTCTTCTGTTCTCTTTTTCTCTCTCTTTTTCATTAAAATAAAATATAAATACAGTCAGAACTCGTTATCCCAGTTTTCACGTCACTCCGCTTATCACGTCAGTTTTTCAAAGTCCCGATTTTCTTTTTCTGTATATGAATTTAATGTAAATAAACTCTGGATTTTACGTCGTTGAATACTTTTCAACTCCAGATATCCTGACGGTTTAGGAAAATTGTCCATTTTTCCTAATCTATGCACGGAAATGAATCGGTAAGAAATGTCTTAGCCAAACGTTTCACAAAAGTGTTTAAAATGCCCATTGAGACAACTGAGAAATTTTACTTCAATCCTTTATCTGAATAAATAAACCCAAATACTATGAACGACCCACTGAAGCTCCTGATAGACGGATCAGTCTACTCGCGCTCTTTTTGTTCTGGTCAGGCCGCGCTTTCTTGTGGTGACACATAGTTTTTCATCCGACTAAAACCGAAGCATTGTATTGCATTGAAACGATCCGAAATTATCTAACATCCATTCTTGAAACAACGAATATTGATTACAATTCATTGTATAATATTGAAAAAAGAATTGTAGGAAGCACAAGCAACCCTTAATTCAGCAATATTTCATGTAACAATAAAAAAGACATGTCATCGTAAATCTGATTTTTATTCTTTTCAATTTTGTTTTTGCCTTTATTTTGTTTAATAACAATTCTTTATCGCTTAAAACTGCAAGAACAATTATGAATTTAAATTGTCTTAAATTTATTAAAAATACAGCTTTTTATAAACATATTTTTCTCCAACTCCGGTTACCACGACGTTCCGCTTATCACGACACTTTTTCTGGTCATTACAATGTCGGGATAGCGAGGTTCGACTGTATACCAAAATATATATATATATATATATATATATATATATTCATCAAAAGTTATTGATTCTTCGCTTTGATATCAACTATGATATATAATAATTTTTACATTTACTTGCAGTCATGGCAGAACTTAAAAAGCAGGACCCTGAGAAGGAGGGTAAGTATCGTCTCCATTCTTTAATTTTTCTTGCGTTGTTTCCCCTTCATCTTTACTAAAATGAACATTTAATAAATACAGCCTACCATTTTATAATGGGACATAAAATCGAAGAGAGAGGTAAAATAAAATACCGGTTTTGACATAAAACACACCAAAATCATAAATAAAACATTTTACATATCCTTCAATTTTCAGGCTCAAAATTCCTCGCTTTGCTACAATCCGATGGGTTCTATTTGTATCCGCAAGTTCTTGGAACTAAAATTTAAAACTCATTTCTATCTCTCTCTATGTGCAATATATCACTTGATTCACTGGATTTTTTTTTTTTAACGTTCACGTTGCTCACATTCTGAAGGAAAATATCTCCTTTTTAACACTTTCCAACAACGTTGAAAAGTGTTTCGGTTTGTCTGGCCGTCTGTACATCTGTCCGTCTGTACGCGCTCTAGTTCCCGTAAATAATGTCGGATCGTTCTGAAATTTTTGGATGTTAGTGACCTCTACCATAGCACGAACCCTATTTCAAATGAAGTTTGTAGCATGTTTAGTTCATTTACAGGGACAGTCAAAAGTTTTCCGTTACATGACGGCCTATGGGAAAAAAATCGTTTCAAATGATTTTTAATGATGTTACATGCTTTCAAACGTAATAAAATTGATATGCATTTATCAAGTGCGCTAAAATATGTATTCTGTAGTATATGCGGTGCAAAGAATAATTATTATTCATTTACAGGGCCACACAAAATAATTCAGTTACATAATGATGTAGGGGTGGAGGGAAGTGTTTGCGGCGTATTTTAATTATGTTAGATTATTTCAAGTATAATGAAATTGGTGTATGTCGCTGAGATTTTCTATAAGTTGTTTCATGTATAATATAAAAGTGCATAGCATTTACAGGGGCACACAAAAGATTTCAGATACTATATTGTATCCGAAGTAATGTACATTAATGAGGATTTCTAGAAATGCATTTTTAATTATGATATGCGCTCTTATGTTTCACTCTATTTATACATACTATAGGGTGTGTATAAATGCTGTAATTCAAATACAGGGCTACACAAAAGAATTCGTAATAGTTACTTTGTATGATTGCAAATTGCTTCAAAGTGAATTTTAAATGAGTTATGCATTTTTACGCGGAACTGCATTTCGTTTACTAAGAAATGTTTGTAGAGCATGGGCAAAAGGATATACAGGGTCACGCAAAGAATTGGATACATGGCCGTCTGTAAATGGTAATTTCTGGAAATGTGATTTCAGTAGTTTTAAGAGTATTTTACTTTGAATTAAACTTTAGCTACATAGTAGCGTGTAATAAAGGTGCTAGGTTAACTACAGGGCTGTACAAATGTATGTTTTCATCTATTAGTATAAATTGCTGAAAGAGAAATTTCAACCTGTTATGTGTTTTCTTGCTAAACTAAATTTTCCCATTACATAGTATGTATATCAACCTACAGATCAAATACAGGGCTGTTCAAAAGAATTGGAATGCATATTTGGCTATGGACGGTAACTGCTGAAATCAGTTTTTTAAATGTTTTATGCGTTTTCTAAAATGTTTACTTAGTTACCTTATTTACCTTATTTCCCTAAATAACGAAGTTTTGTTAAGGCTGTTCTTAACTGCTCTGCTCAACAAGCTCAAAACGTTTTGACACATTTACAAATTTATTTTTTAACGGAAAGATATAAAATTGGAAAGCTTGGCCATGGAAGCGATTTGGAATTGAACTGTTTTCTCTATTTTTGGATCCATCCGTTACTTATTGAGTTAGAAGCGATTTCGATCACGTGACAAACACGTTTTTCTCCTGCTCTTGAGTGCTCTTTCTTCCTTCGCGCGGGAATTCGGTTCAAAATGCCCCCTTTGACACGAACACACGGAATTTAATAAAAATTTATATTCAGGTAGTCCCTAATATAGATTGGTGCTGATTAGTTTTTGGTGTAAATCACCCTGCAGGTGGTGCTATGTAGCATTTTGCAGAATTTTCGCAAAAGCTCTATCTCAAGAACTAATACACGGAGTTTTATAAAACTTCAGATTCCGTTAATCCTTGATATGAATTGGTGCTGGTAACGTTTTGGTGCAAATCGCCCAACAGATGGCGCTGCTATGCTGCATTTTGCAGCATTTACACGATTTTCGTAATAGCTCAATCTCAAGAAATAATGCACAGATTTTCATCCAACTTCAGATTCAGTTAGTGCTTGACATGAATTGACGTTTTGCCCCTTGTGGTGTAAATCGCTCAACAGGTGGCGCTGCTATGCTGTATTTTTTGAGATTTCTGCATTAGCTCTATCTCAAGAACTAATGCTTGGGTTTTCAACAAAATTCAGATTCAGGTATACCTGGATATGAATTAGTGCTGTTTATGTTTTGGTGTAAATCGCTCAACAGGTGGCGCTGCTATGCAGCATTTTTCACGATTTCCACAATAGCTCAATGTCCAGAACTAATGCACGGATTTTCATCAAACTTCAGATTCAGTTAGTCCTTGACATGAATTGATGTTTAGTACCTTTTTGTGTAAATCGCTCAACAGGTGGCGCTGCTGTGCTGCATTTTTGTGATTTCCACAATAGCTCTAGCTCCAGAACTAATGCACCGATTTTCATCAAATTTCAGATTCCGGTGTACCTTAATATGAATTAGTGCTATTTGTGTTTTGGTGCAAATCGCTCAACAGGTGGCGCTGCTATGCTGCATTTTTCAGAATTTCCCCTACAGCTCTATCTCAATAAGTAATGCACGAATTTTCATCAAACTTGAAATTCAGGTATACTTTTATACGAATTGGCTCTAAATTGATGTAATTTCTTTTACTATTTAAATGATTTAATTGATGTGATTTATATAGAAGAAAGTTTTGTGATGGCCACAACATACTAGTTTAGTTTTGTTTCATTACAAGTGATTAGCATACTTATTTGTTGATTTCTTTAGAATTTGTCTACTATAAGATGAAACAACCATCACCTTAATGAAATTTAATAATTGAATAAATGACAAAGGAAAATATCATTTTTTTAATGAAAAAAGACTATTTTAAACGAATTTTAATTTTTACGCTAGTTTTAGTTTTGACCGTACTGTAAAACACAAGTTTCATAGGATTTTTTAGATGACCAACTCAAAGAAATATTGATAATTAAGAAAGGCAATTGTTTTAAACGAAAAGAAACTAATTTATAACCTAATCAATAACTGGCAATACCACATTACAAAAATATATTTCGGGGAGACAAAAATGTTTGTAAAAAAAACTCTTCGAGCACCTCTTAGTGGGGGAAAAATGATATTTTTAACGAAAAAAAAAAAAAAGAATTAATTGGAGTATTTTAAACGAAAATAGAACAAACTGAATCGCTGTTAAATCACCTTGAAAAACATCGATTTTAGTTTTATAATACACGAATATACACAAATTTACGTAATTGTATAGGGAAATTTCTACAAATTTATTGTCATTTATTTTTAACTTTTCATTACACTATTTTAACTTATCACAAGCGATTTTAATGTTTTGGACAGAAAACTTGTTTTGAATATGTTGAAGTGCATTCTTTCAATTCCTACTATTAGTTCACACTCTCCCTATATTTATTTATTTATTTATATATCTTGTTCAAATTTTCAATGGTTAATAAAATACTTTTCGTCCTATCAAGTTGAATTTTTTTTAAAACTTGTACAAGATGACACTTGATGTTAATACAGTTTTTACAAATATTAATTCATTCATTAAATTTTAAT
Source organism: Maratus speciosus (assembly GCA_963932465.1). Lineage (NCBI taxonomy): Eukaryota > Metazoa > Arthropoda > Arachnida > Araneae > Salticidae > Maratus > Maratus speciosus. The sequence goes on from OZ010791.1 coordinate 9,440,932, forward strand.
TAATTAATTTTAGTTTTACAGGGGAGACAAAATGGCGACCATTGGTATGGCCAATGGCCAAACCATTGGCCTATTAATGGCCTATTAATTTTTGGCCATTGAAGCATTTAATGCATCTTCATATCTATAAGGGGGGTTACCCTAGGAGGGACCCTGTTTTGTCGCCCAACACCACCCAGTTTGTCGCCAACTTGGTGATATATCGCCCATTTTGGCGACCCAAATGAGTCGCCAACAGTGACGCCAACTTGGCGATATCTCTAATATTTCGCCCAATTCCCATAGACTTCCATTGTAAACCTACTTGCTTATAGAAAATCAACCCATTGAGATATTTTAATGCAACAAAAACTATTATTAGCTTTAGGGATTCTATTAAATTTTTCTTTGATGGCCTAAATAGGAATTGACTTTAAAAACAAAATTTTTATATTACTTATTTTTCTTTGAAATTGATGTAAATTTTTGCTGTGAAATAGAACAATTGGCAATTAAATTTCATATTTATTTTCAGAGAAAAGGCGGCGGCTGGAGGCACTGGAGCAGCTCTGTAAGTACCCCCTCTATTCTTTCGCTTTCTTTGTGCTATGAGATTGTTTACAGTATAACCTCAAAAATCCGGCATCGTCGGGTCAGAGACTAAGCCGGATTTTTGTAAATTTTTACATCTGAAAGAATATCAAGAGTACTTCAGATTTTCATAAGGGTGATTTATATTCATTACTAGCTACAGTGCCCGGGGTTGCCCGCAATTTTAAGAATGTTTGTTTTGAAAATCCAATTTCAAAATTTAACATACAATATCGAAAAAAAAAAAAACAGTCGAAGTGTTGTACACACGAATGTAATGAAAACCCAATATAAAAATGTAGTATAAGTTTATATAACAACCGCAATAGAATACAGCTATAAATGAGCTTATTTCCATTCACCATTGGAACAATAATGTTAAAATATGCCACTATTTCCATAATCGAGTTTTTATCATGCTTCAATACATTTTTTCACATTTAAAGGACATTCTATATTCACCACGTTCTTTGTATTTCCAATAGGACGTAATATTCCATTTTTTATTTCGTCAAATTAATTAAATAATTATAATTTTTCACATGGAAATTCTAAAACAGGCAAAATAGGACGTAACATTCACTTTTGTTTTTAATTCGTCACACTATTTATTTTATTTTCATTTTTCACTTGGAAATCTTCCAGTAGAAAAGTTATTATGTAATATTCCCTTTTTAGGTGCGTTCGTAATTATATAAATACATAGCATCTAGAGTCATCGTTCGGTCCGTCTGCCCGCATATAATAGAGCAAAAACTACCCAACCAAATGGCCTGAAATTTTAAATGTAGAATGGTTGCAAAATTGTGTTGAGTCCTTTCCAATTTTATGAAAATCGGATGTAGAGCTGAATGACAGGGGCAGACCAAAAGTTTTCCGTTACAGGACTGCCCATGGGGAAAAAATGATTCCAAGTGCATTTTAATGATGTTAGAGCCTTTTGAACAGAATGAAATGGATAGGCACTTATGCAGTGCACTCAAGTATACATAGTACACTTTGCGGTACATCCGGACCAGGATTCGAACCAAGGAGGATTTCAGCCAGGAGATCCTTGGTTCGAATCCTGATCCGGATATTTTTCGCCCAGTTGGAAATTTACATCTAATACTGAAATAGGCTTTTTAAATGAGTGTAGACATCCCCTCATTATTAAACGTATTCTGAAAAGATTAGTTTGTTCTTTTTCTTAATGGATGTGTTGTTATGTATGCTATGAGATATAATAAGCAGCAATTCATTTTCATTTATTTGCTTTTGCAGACCAACAGCCCGGCCAGGCAGGACCCAGCCATGTGACGCTAACTGATGGTAAGTGTCCTTCTTTCACATTCCGAGGAGTTTTACTTCCTTCTATCTTTACAAATGGGAATTTTCGCTGTTATACTAGGTTGAGCAAAAAGTTCTGTGAAATTTGTGAAAGTTGCGTTGTTATACACAAATTAACAACAAAAGCAACAAGGACTGTTCTTCAAAGTAGAGATCATCCTAGTTCACGAGTTTCTGCCGTTGTTCTGCCAGATTCCATATTTTGCTGAAAGTACCATGGTCCTTGGAATCGCCGTACCAGCACCTTCAACCTCATTCATCTCATCAACGGCTTTCAGAATTTAGACCTTTTCTCCAATAATAACGGATCAAGACATGCAAATTATACTGTTTAATAGGCATTTTGGAGCTGGAACTCCTATAGATATACCACTAGTACTCCTATATTATACAATACTAATTCTGGTAACTATTAGATTAAAAATGTCCCAGAACTTTTTGCTCAACCTAATATAAGTTATGAGTTAGAACTATTAGCAATTACATTTTATGTATTTCCTTGTAGAGGAGCAAGAGGAAGCTGGGGCAACTCAACGCTGGCCATCGGCTAAGTGTCCTTCCCCATTCTTGTCTTTTTTCAGCTCCTGTTATGCTATTTCTTTCGACTACCCATTAAAGTGTCTCTAAAAAATAACGTTACATTGTATAAGCCAACCGTAAAACAAAGCAGATGTAGCATTGTGCGGGATAATCTCTATTGCAATTTTTTAAACTTCTAAGCATTGCACATCTTCAATTTTTATTTCACCGTATAGGGGAAAAAAAGTATTGTTTGTTTGAAAACTGTTTCTCAATTTATTTTAGGTAGATTTTGCCATAAATACTACCTATTGCAGTCATTACCATGGTGCTACTTTTGAAAAATTCCTTCATAACTTTTCATTATAGGACTCCAAGAACTCAAAAGCACACCCACCTAAAAAGTACATATATATATATAGATATAATTATATGTATGTATGTATGTATGTACTAAATTTTGCCCGCACTATGAAAGTCGCAATAATGCACGGATCGTCTTCAAACTCGCTAACAACTTTGAGATGGCTAATATCTCGGCAGGGATTGAAAATGGGCAAAATGGGCCCAAGGAAAAGGAAATAGGGAGGGAAAATGGAAAAGGAAACATGATTATTCTTAACATGATTCTGATAAAACCAGCTCTTACACAACAATGACAGCAAAAAATAAATAATTTTCATTATAGCAGTTGCCAACAATTAAAAAAAAGCAATAAAATTCTCACCACAACAATTGTTTTTCTTTTGCAAGATTTCTCACGGGAAAAATTAAATAGTTTGATGAATTGAAAACAAATTGAATATTACGTCATAAGTTTACCATTTCCGCATGAAAACTCAAAATGAAATAAATAGTTTAACGAATTAAAAAATATATATATATTGCGTCCTATTGGAAATATAATAGACTTCAGCAGGTGAATAGGTAACGTCATGTGAGTTTGAAAAAACATATTAAAACATGATAAAAACCCAACTATGGAAAGATTAACATATTTTAACACTTTGAGGTTATCTGAATTTGTTTTAGTCATTTTTAAACTAATTTCATATACATGCGTGTGTGTGTATTCGTGTATATTAGAATTTTCACAAAAAGTTTAGCTCCCTAGAGCTCATTCTTAGTGAAGAAATCATGTTTATCTCTAATCTTGATTTAAGTTTGATTTTATGGTAATGGTGATTTTAATACTTAACTTCGAAATCTACCTCCGCCTGTAGGCCCAGTCGACAGGGATTTTTTTGAGGTATTCCTTTTTCTTTGTAGTTTTAAACGAAATTTTTTAAATCTTAGCAACTGTAGTACTCCATTTCTGTAGAAAGTAAAGGAAAAATAGTTCGAAAATTATACTATATCTTATTGTTGCCATTTTCCGATAACTGATTTTTTAAAAATTAAAATACATGTTATTTTGAAAAATATAAATGAATGATTTCTGATAAAACAGGGAGCTATTATAAACTATTTAATTTTAAGTATCTATATAAATGTTACAAACAAATGAAGGCCTATCAGGGATGAGAATTTTCCGTCTTTTGGCGGATTTCCGCTTTTTTTGTTATTTCAAGGAATTTCCGCTTTTTTTTTCTCGAAATTCCGCCTTTTTTTCCGAGGATTCCGTATTTTTTCTCCTGTAAAATTTTGCTATTTTCCGAAATTTTCACTTTCCTATCGATTCTGCTTTTCTTCCGATTTCGAAAGAACATTCAAAGGTGATGAAAAAAACGGCAAATTTCGTCAAAAGATTGCGAAAAAGTGGCACAAAAGATCGCGAAAAAGCGGCAAATTTTGTCAAAAGACCGCGAAAAAGTGATAAATGTCACCAAAAGATCGCAAAAAACTACAAATATCGTCAAAAGATCGCAAATAAACGGCAAATTTCGTCAAAAATCGCGAAAAAGCGGCAAATTTCGTCAAAAATCGCGAAAAAGCGGCAAATTTCGTCAAAAGATTGCGAAAAAAACAGAAATTTTCCTCAAAAGATCGCGAAAAAGCAGAAAATTTTGTCAAAAGATCGCGAAAAAAAAGCAAACTTTTGTCAAAAGCACGCGAAAAAGCGTCAAATTTCGTCAAAAGATCGCGTAAAAGCAGAAAATGTCGTCAAAGGATCCGAAAAAAGCAAAATTTTGTTAAAAGATCGCGAAAAAAGCAGCAAAATTTGTCTAAAGATAGCGAAAAAAACGACATATCATCAGAAGATCGCGAATAAACGGCAAAGTTCGCGAAAAAACGGTAAATTTCGTCAATAGATCGCAAAAAAGTGGCACATTTCGTCAAAAGATCGCGAAAAAATTGCAAATTTCATCAAAAGATCGCGAAAAGGCTGCAAATTTTGTCTAAAGATTGCAAAAAAGCGGCAAATTTCGTCAAAATGGCGCGAAAAATACATGTATTTAGTGCTTTTAGTGTATCCCCCCCTTCCTCCCTCTTTTGTAACCTTTCAGAAAATTTGCTGTGAATTTCAATTTTTTTTTTTTTTTTTACTCAGAATCTCTCTTGATTCAGAATTCACATTAAGCTGGCTTTAGGTCCTGGTCCAATTTGCCCGTGTGACCAAAAATAACTAACCATTGTGATTTTCACTAAGTTTTTCATATTTTTTGCTAAAAAATTTATTAAAATTATGACACACAAAAACCCTATTCTCAATTAAATTATTTCATTTTCAGGAGCGATCATGATTCTGATAAGTCGAGCATTTCATATGACCTACGTTTTAAGAGCTGTGTGTAATTTGGCTATTTTCACTCCTGTAATGTAGTATACAGGTTTGTGCGATTTTCTCCATTTGCCCGGAAATCAGACGCTGGTTTTATTTCTTAAAGTATCTTTCACGGATAAAATGTGGTACAATTTTTTGTTTGCGCATGGTTTCAGTCTTTTTGCTTTTTTACAATTCTCATCCCTGGCCTATGCATTGTTGGATAGCCGATTTTTTGGGTTAGAGTTTCTTGAATGTCCACATCTCTTTTTGCTGGAATTGTGTATATTATTCTGCGATAGTGACGTCCTGTGCAAACTTTTCTGTAGCTGATGTTTGACTGGATTGTAAATGTGGTATTCTTCAGCGGATGCGAATGTAATCATTTCATATAAAATAAAAGTGTGTTTTTAAGTCTTAAAACTGAAATGTTTTGTACTATCTATATTTACATACATAATTTTTTTTTTCATCGGGGCAACACTGAAAAAACAGAATGCCTATTTTCTAGTTTCCTTTCTTCTTTTTACCCTACTAGGAGGGTTTCCCCCCCCCCCCCCCCCCTGCTCGCTACGCTCACCAACCACCCACGTAATCGCTTAGCGATTCCATTCGGTATCGCGAAGCAATCATTATTTTCTAGCCAACTCCAGGCGTAATTGCTTCGCATTTCCATTCTTGATCGTTTCGCGATCCCTTATTTTCTGTGCATTCTATTTTTAGATTCCACTTGGTAAAAACGTGCTCCTCCCCAACTCCTGACAATTTTATTTCCTTATCTCCAAGCACATAATCATTAGAGTGTACAGAGTTTCATAATTATAAGAATTATTAAATATAAAATCATTAAAAATGTTAAAATTTATAATTTATTTGAATAATTACAAATTTATTAAAGTTATTTGGATTTTTTTTCCTTATCTTTGTAATGATGTTGCTAATTTGTAGTTACAGTAAATAATCTTATACACTACTGGCCATTAAAATTGCTACACCAGCAAGAAATGCAGATAACAAAATGATATTTATTGGACAAATATATTATACTAGAAATAAAAAGTGATTAAATTTTCAAGAAATTTGGGTGCATAGATCCTGAGAAATTAGAACACAGAACAACCACCTCTGGCAGTTATAACAGCGCTTATACGCCTGGGCATTGAGTCAAACAGAGATTGGATGGCATGTACAGGTACAAATGCAAATGCAGCTTCAACACGATGCCACAGTTCATTAACCGTAATGACTGGCGTTTGGTTATGGGCCAGTCGCTCGGAAACTATTGACAAGACGTTTTCTGTTGGTGAGATATCTGGGGAGCGTGCAGGCCAGGGCAACAACTGAACATTTTCTGTATCAAGAAAGGTCCGTAAAATACCGGCAACATGCGGTCGGGCATTATCCTGCTGAAACGTAGGGTTTCGCAGGGCGAATAAAGGGTTTTCGAATAAAGGATTGTAACACATCCCAAGTGTAATGTGCACTGTTCAAAGTTGCATCAATGCAAACAAGAGGTGCATAAGACATGTATCCAATGGCACCCCATACCTTCACGCCAGGTGATGGGCAGTATGATGGTGACGAATGCACGCTGCCTATGTGCGTTCACCACGATGCCGCTAAACACGGATGCGACGATCATGATGCTGTAAACAGAACCTGGATTCATCTGAAAAAAAATGACCTCTCGCTATTCGTCCGCCCAGGTTCTTCGCTGACCACACCATTGAAGGTGCTCCTGTTAATGACGCAGCGTCAAGGGACGCCGCAGCCATTATCTCCTAGCTGAGAGTCCATGGTGCTGTAAACGCCATCGAACTGTTCGTGCAGACACTCTTTGTCTTGCAAACGACCACATTTCTTGACTCAGGGCTCGTGACGTGGCTGCACGATCCATTACGGCCATGCGGATAACATGCCTGTCTTCTCAGCTGCTAGTGTTAGGAGGCCGTTGAGATCCTGCATGGGTTCTGTATTACCGTCCTGAACTCATCGATTAAATATTCTTATAACAGTCATTGGATCTCGACCAAGGCGAGCAGCAATACTGCGATACAATAAACCGCAATTCTGGTGTGCTACTTGTGTCATTCCATGCTTTTAAAATGCCTTTGTACATCAGAATAGACATCAGACATTTCAAACCAGGGCAAGACTACAGTGCCTAGAATAAATAGTGTGGAAATGTGCTGTGCAAACAGCGCTAAAAATTTGTGTCCCTTAAATGTGCAATGATGCTCAAATCCAAAGAGTCCATCTCAGCGACATCTACGGTATATTTTCAAATTTCAATGTAAAAGTCGTATTATTACAGCGTCTAAACCAAATAGTCTTGTAGTTTTAGGAAATCCCTGAAGATGTCGCTGTGATCGACTGTTTGGATTTCTGCATTGTTTAAGGGATCCAATATTTTAGCACTTTTTAAAGTATTACTGTAATAGCCGATTTCCACACTATATATTCTAGACGCTGTATTGAAGTTAGCTTACTTCGAGATAAGCTTTGATATTTCAGCACCAATGATGTAATAAATGCATTCGCAATAATTTCCCTTATCCTCTTTCCAGAACCACGCAAACGAGGGTAGCCAGGTTAGCATTGATATTGAAGGAAATATCCCCGAAGTTTGGCAATTTATTTTCCTTTTTTTTAACCGATAAAGCCTTTTCACTCCACTCACTATGTTCAGTTCATCCACTCAGCTCTTCAATTGAAAAGGGCTTATGAATTTGGTTTTTCTGTGTGCCGTCAGTCCTTAATATAACTCTCGTAAATAGTGTCATGAAATTGATGTAGGTTATTGAAGTTTACCATGGCACGTGCGGTATTGAAAATGAAATGCTATTTCGAATACGAATAAGCTATTGCGAATAGCTTTTACACGGATACTCAAAAGAATTCTGTTAGTCTATCTGGGAAAAATAATTTCTGTATATTTTAGTGATGTTACATTATTTCAAACATATTGAAATTGCTATATGTGATTGAGGTATGCTACAAGAGGCTTTCTATAAAACATGTTGTGCAAAGCATTCATCGTTCACTAACAAGGGCACACACACACAGAAATAGTGTTACAGTGCTGCCTATTGACAATAATTGCTGGAAGGAAGTTTCCTGAAATGAAACTCATTTTTGGCCGGTATATTTATAGATCCTATAGAGGACGGCACAAATGATTTATTTCCGATTATTAATGTACATTTGGAATTTTTAACTGTGCAAGGAGTTTGCTAACCGAACTACATTTTAGCACACTATGTAGCACACTCCTCCTGAGACCCAAGCAAAATATTATAATGCATATATTTTTTTTTTAATATGAGTTTTTTTCAACAAATAGGCATCAAAAATGATGTTTTTAAAGAAATTAATAAATTTCGATTTTTTTATTTTGTTTTACAGCACATCCATCTAAATGGATCACATCTGCTATTAAAATTGAAAAAAAAAAAATAGTTTAAACAAATTAAAATAACATAAAAACGAAACTTACCAGTAGAACGTAAAATTCCAACTTGACTCATTTATTACGCCATTTTGTAAGCAAAGTAGTGACCGTTGCCAAAATCCAAATGCTGAATGTTAATTTTTGATTCATACATTACCATGCCAAATTGGTTTTAGATTGCTACAATGAAATTTAACGCAATAGAAGGAGAAAGCAAAACATCCATTTAAACGGATGCCAGGTCTCAGGAGGATATAAACAACGGGGTTGCACATTTTTTCTAACTATGGATGATAATTCCTTAATTTAGGTTAAATGTATTTATGCGTTTTTCAAATTGTTTAATTAGACATACATCACCATATTAAAACTGTTAAATCTGGTTAAAGTATTCTGCAAGCATTGGAATGCGATTCATAATCTATGCTGAACCATGATTTTATGTTCTTTTTGGAATTTTACTGTTGGCTATAACGACACTAGTACGAAGTTTTTAAATTTTACTTAAGACTGTTCTCTAATCGAAAAAGGCAACATTCTGACATAAGTTTTATTTTATTTTTTTTTCAAAAATGCATGAAACTAGCTGGTGTTGTTGCTCAGAAACTATGCAATTGAGCTGTTTTTTCCATTTTTTTTTTTGCAAACGCAATAGATCTTTCCGAAAATAGTGTCAAAGTGGGTGTTTTGAACCCAATTTCTGCGCTAAGGAAGAAAGAGCACTCAAGAGCGGGCGAAATATGTATTTGTCATGGGATTAAAATCGCTTCTAACTCAATAGGTAATGGATGGATCAAAAAATGGTAAAACAGTTCCATTCCAAATCGCTTCCATGGCCAGGCTTTCCAATTTTATCCCCTTCGGGACGGACGAAATTTTTAATCTTTTACGAATCCCTTTTACGAAATTTTTAATCTTTAGTCACCGTTTTTTAAAAACAGAAATGTGTGTCCTCTTGAATCAAGAAAATGCGCTGATAAGGCAAATTTTACAGTAAAATTTTAGTGGTGAGGAAAAACGAGGATTCTGAGTGCTTAATGTATATGTGTCGCTCGTCCCCAAGGGGTTAAACCTTTCCGTTAAAAAATGAATTTGTAAATGTGTAAAAACGTTTTGCACTTGTTGAGCAGAGCAGTTAAGAACAGGCTTAAGGGCTCTTAAAGGTTCAAAATTCTCGAAATTTAAATTTTTTAGTACGTTAAAATTTAGAATTTAATCTTCAGAAATTTTTCATCATATAATTGGTTCCTCGAAATTTCTATTAGAACAAGAGTTATGGCTTTTTAAATTATGAGTCGCGGAATAACTGAAGCGGCATTTCCGAAAGTTTGACGCCATTTTGAAATAAAATGATGTTTTTGGGAATAACACGCAGGATATCTCAAACTTCTCAAGATTTGTTCATGAAATCTTCAAAATACAGACTTGCAAAGTCTCCTGATTTCGGCAGGAGACTCCTGAGTTTTGCTTGTTTTTCCATACTTCTGATTTTTGACGTATTTCTCCTGATTTTCTGACACATTTTTTCTCATTCTTTTTTTATACTTAAATATGTTAGAAAAATCTTGGATGTTTATTTCTTTATGTTTGATTAGTGCTACTTGATATGATAGAAGTTCAGATCAAATATGTAGGATGCCTATTTAAAACTTTGGCTCTTAATATGGGCAAATTTACAATTTTCATTTTTAAATGCAAAAATCTGTTACAATTGATTTTATTTTCTATAATGAATAAATAGTAACTTTATGTTGCAAACTGTAATTATTATTTTTTTAGTGGAATAATCGTGTATCATTTTGTTTTTAATAATTTCTTTATTAATTAAAACTTATCATTCATAACTTTTATAATTGTTCAGAGACAATTTGTGTGAGAAGATAAAATCCATTCCTGGTATTTATAGTGATGGATTATAAATTGTTTTAAAACTTTTATGTCATTTGCTTGATTAAAAGCATTTTGAAGCCCATAATTAAAAACGTTTTTAATTTATTAAGTATATATAGCTACAATATTATTTCAAATAAATGTATTATTGTTATTTTATGTTTGCATTTAAAAATGAAAAAAACTTCATTGAAAAGTCTCCTGATTTTTACCCTCTGGAACTTGGCAACTCTGAAAATATATGTTAATCTGCACAAACGGAACCTAAAATTTTCTTTTTATTATTCAAAAAAATTATTTTTTAAGGAGGATTATACCGTTGAAATTTTCAAAATTTTGTATTGGATAAATACAACTTTTTTTTCAAACTATAAAAATTATTTAAGTACAAATTTATTAAGGTTCAAGACAATCATTACTAACTGAAGTATAATTAGGCATGAAAATTTTCATTTGTAATCCTGCGAATAAGAATAAGCAGACAATTTCCTTATGCCGATGGAAATATTATTCAAGCGATCCAAACAATTTCAAAAAAGGAATACTATATGAAAAAGTAACTATTTGTGCTATTTTAAATATTCTAATCATGTTTTTTATAATGATTATGTTTTATTTTCATTATTATTTTACATATGGCGTGATATTTTTCAGCTTATATGAATATTTTTAACAAATATGTCTAAACTCTAACTTTAAGGATTACGCACACGAGGGAGTATTTAGGAGTTTTGAATTGGAAGGGTAATTATTAAAATATATTCTAAATATAACTGTACAAATCTCTTGTCTCTCACTTAAAGTTTTTTTAAATCTTTCAATAAATATTATTTATAGCATTTAGTACTAATTTAATCTCAAGATTATCTTCCGGTGGTACTGTGTGTTTATATAATATATTTAATGATATTTCAGAGCTTTTCTAATAGTATAAATTGAAAATTGACTTGTCTGACTTTAAAAATATTGTTTTGAAGTAGTTTTTTTTTTTTTTTTTTTTTAATTCTCATACTGAAAAAAATTTCCTGGGTGTTTTTATACATCTGCATTGCTTTTACAAAGCACAATGTGCATACATAACTTTTGATTATTTTATGTTGTTGAAAGTTAAATTATTTGAAATGTATGTAAAATATATTAATATAAGCTTTAATAGATATGTTTCATGTTAATAAAATAGTATATGCTGTTTTTATGGTATTTTAAAATATTTGACTTGGGCAGTTTTATAAATCCCATATTTTTTTTCATATGTTGCTAAAAACAAGGTAAATATCTCATATTCACCATATTTAATATTCCTAAAGGGTTAAAATATATTTCGTGAAAATATTTATGTAAACTGAAAAATATAATGCAATATATAGAATAATATTGCATAGAAAGCAGAATCATTATATATATAAAAAAAAAAAAAAAACATGATTAGAGTATTTAAAATAGCAGAAATTCTCACATTTTTAAGTATCCTACTTTAAAAAATTGTCTTTTTTGGATCAAGGGGTGACGTGGGGGAGGGGGGGGGGAGAGTAAAAAATATAAGATTTATTTCGATTTCATTTGAACGGAATCTAAGTTTTTAGGATGTTTTAAGTATCATATTGTATGAATTTTATTTTTATTTTTTAATCTTCAATTGGCTTAACTAATTTGTTACAAAAATTTAACATTAAATGTAGAACTAATTGAATGAAATAACTTAACATCTGTCCCTTCTCAGGCTTAAACAATGTAGGAAATAAATTTTGTTTTTTTAATTTGTTCTTCAAATTATGTTTTTGTTTAATGTGTCATGTTTTTTAATGACTACAGCACTCAGACGAACACATTTCAAAATTAATACAGAGTATCATCATCAGGTTTTGATGAATGCGGTATTGCATCACAATGTGGGATGCAGTTTACCAATGTGTAATTCAAAATGTTTCACCACTGTAGTAATGCAGGTTGCGGTAGTTTGGACAAAAACTTCCAATCTGAACGTAAAAAATCTGTAATCAAAACATAAAAAATTAACTTCCCTTAAATTTAGATACCCTATTTCCCACTGACTCAGGAACGCTATGAATGTAAATGTAAATTCTGTTGAATCCTTACTGCTAATATTTAACAATATTACAGCTGTGATACAGTAAAAAATAAAAAAATAAAAGTTTTACTTGAATTTTTAAACCTTATTCTCTCCCAAAGGGTGATGTAAACACATCAGAAAATTATTACCTAAGTTTAACTTGGGGTATAAATAGTTCTCATCTCAAAAAAAAAAAAAAAAAATTTTTAATTTAAGTTATGTAATTCCCCACTAAGTTCGCTACCTGCGTAAAAATAGCTATCTATTAGAAACTTTTTACTAAAATATAAACTTGACCAAAGCAAAAACGTATTTTGAAAATATCCTTTTTATCTCCACTATGACGCCATATTCACCTTTTTAATTTTTGAAAAAAAAAAGAAAAAGTATTTCAATTAAAATTTTTCATGCGGGAATCTTTCTACTAAAACCCAATAAATTATTATTACGGCTTTTGAAATTTTTGCAACAATGAAGAAAAAATATTACATTTTCTATTAAAAATGTCCGTTGATTCTCAATGAAAAAAGTGAAATTTGGAATTATTAAGAAAAATATTTGAATAATATACAAAAAAAATTGGCCCTTGTTTCGCTCTGGGTTATAATTCACCCATATGCAAAAGTATTTTGCCATTCGTTTTGACCCTGACGTCAGGCAAACGTTTTTAAACTTTAAATTTATAATATTATTAGAATTAGTAAAGAATAAAAAATGAGTGGCATCAGGGACAAAAAGGTGGGAAGAAAAAATGAAAAAGTTATCATCTCCATAGGCTTTTCTATGTTAAATTAACATTGAGAAGTGACACTGGAAATAAATAAGTATTGCGCTGCCACACAATACTTAAATATTCCTATTATAAAGAGGAAAAAATTGTTTATTTGTTGGAGATAAGCTCTGGAACTACCAAACCGATTCCAAAAGTAATGGTATCAAAATGATGATGTTAGTCCAACTTAGAACATAGGCTATATCTTATGTCGGTGCCACTACCCCAGAGGGGGTGTAGGAGCAAAAAACGTTCTAAAAATGCGATTTTAGCGTTATTGAAGGGCTTAGAAATATGAAATTTTGAATATTAGTTGCTTATAAGATATAAATGATGTCTAAGAACAGTTCTTAAACAATTCAAAATTTAAAAGGGTTTGAAATGCACAAAAAGTGTTCTAAAAAACGTTCTAAATGGTAGTTTCTACACAATCTCAGGAAATACCAAACCGATTTAAAAAGTATTGGTGTCAAAATGATGATGACAACGCTTGCTCCAAGATAGACTATGTTTTATATCTGTTTCCGGGCAAAAAACGTTCTAAAAATGTGATTTTAGCGTTACTGAAGGGCCTAGAAATATGAAATTTTGAATATTAGTTACTTATAAGATATAAATGATATCTAAGAACAGTTCTTAAACAATTCGAAATTTAAAAGGGGTGAAAATGCACAAAAAGCGTTCTAAAAAATGTTCTAAATGGTAGTTTCTGCACAATCTCAGAAAATACTAAACCGATTTAAAAAATATTGATGTCAAAATGATGGTGACAATGCTTGCTCCAACATAGGCTATGTTTTATGTCAGTGCCACTACCCCAAAGGGGATGCAGGAGCAAAAAACGTTCTAAAAATGCGATTTTTGCGTTACCGAAGGGCCTAGAAATATGAAATTTGAAATATTGGCTACTTATTAGATATAAAGGATTTCTAAGAACAGTTCTTAAACAATTCAAAATTCAAAAAGAGTGAAAATGCGCGAAAAGCGTTCTAAAAAACGTTCTAATGGTGGTTTCTACACAATCTCAAGAAATACCAAACCGATCTAAAAAATAATGGCGTCAAAATGATGGTGAAAACCCTTGCTCCAACATAGGCAATGTTTTATGTCGGTACCACTACCCAGACCTGCCAACTGCTACGAAAAAATTGTAGCTGCTACGATTTGGACCTGTGAACTACGATGCTACGAAAAGTGGTCTTAAACTACGATTTTTTTGCAAAAAACACAAAAGCATTTTTTGTTTCTAGTTGCGATTTTTATCCCACGCAGCATATTTTTCAGGAGTGATTCTGTTCTGAAATTTCCAAGTATTCATTTCCGAAAGTTTTAAAAAATTGGCCATTAGTCCGAAAATTCGGACATTAAAAAATGCACATGAGAAAAAAAAAATCTGGGCAGCAAAAAAACTTTTTAACATAAAACACTCTAATCGTGTTGTTGTAAATATGTATACAGGAATTCCGTTCCTTAGAAACAAGGGTACCATTTTAAGAATTCTGGAGGGGGTTCCTTGAGGGGCAAGATTTGAAATAGTATGCAAAATCGCACAATTTGCGATAAACTATCGCGAATTCTGACAAATGACCGTGTAAAAAAAATCAATTTCGTCAATTGGTCACAGAAAAAAAATAAATTTCGTTAAAGGATCGTGGTAAAAATGTGAATTTTGTCAAAATATCGCAGAAAGAAAACGCGAATTTCATCAAAAGATCAGTAAGATAATGCAAATTTCATCGAAAGATTAGTAAGAAAACGCAAATTTCACCGAAAGATCGCAGAAAGAAAACACTAATTTAGTCAAAGGATTGTGGTAAAAAAACGCAAAATTCGTCAAAGGATCGCGTAAAAAATGCGAATTTCGTTAAAAGTTCATGGTAAAAAGTGCGGATTTCAACAAAGAATCGTGATAGGAAAATTTGAATTAAGATGGTGGGAAAAAAATTGTGAATATCCTGAAATGATGGCGGGAAAAAAATCGCGAATTCCGTCAAAATTTACTGCACTGGGCTAAAAAATTGAAACCAGGCTCCTTTTACAAACGTAAAAAAAAAAAAAAAAAAAACACTGCGAAACGAAAATAAACTCTAAAAATCATATAAAAATTTTCAGAGAAAAAAATTTACTATATTGAATTGAAAAATGGAAACCTTATTTTCCTCTTACGAATGTCAAAAGATGGCTGTGAAACACGAAAAACCAACCAACCAACCTCCAGATTAATTTTAATTTTGTGTGCTACGATTTCACCTTTTCAAAGGTTGGCAGGTATGCCACTACCCCAAAGGGGGTGCAGGAGCAAAAAACGTTCTAAATTGCGGCTTTTGCGTTACGGAAGGGCCTAGAATCGTGAAATTTGGAATGATAGTTAGTTATGATATCAATGATCTCTAAGGACATTTCCTAAAAAAATCGAAATTTAAAAGGGGGTCAAAATGCGCAAAAAGCGTTATAAAAAACTTTCTAAATTGCGACTTCTATGGAATCTCAGGAAGTACTGAACCGATTTCAAATATAATGGTGTAAAAATGATGGTGACAGTTCTTGCTCCAAGATAGGCTATATTTTATATCTGTTTCCACTACCCCAGAGGAGATGCAGGAGCAAAATGCGCGAAAAGCGTTCTAAAAACTTTCTAGATGCCGATTTGTTGGCAATATCTCAGGAAGAATGAATCTGATTTCAAACGTAATGGTAGGAAATTGATGCTGACAGCCTCTGCTCTAACATAGATGCTATTTTATGTCGGTATCACTATCACCAAGACGTTGCAGGAGCAAAAAAGCGTTCTAAATTTCAATTTTTGTGATCGGTAGGGGCTAGCAACTTAAAATTAGGCAAGGTACATATTTATTAGCTATAAATGATCTTTAAGAACAGTTTCAAAAAAATTGGAAATTTAAAAAGGGGTGAAAAAACGTTCTAAATTGCGATTTCTACTCAATCTAAGGAAATACCAAAGCTATTTCAAAAGTAATGGTTGCAAATCAATGGTGACAGTCCCTGCTATAACATAGGTTATATTTTATGTTGCTGTGACAGCAACATAAAATATAACCTATGTTATAGCAGGGACTGTCACCATTCATTGTACCATCTGAGGGTTGCAAAAGCAAAATATGTTCTAATTTGCATTTTTTGCACAACTGAGGGGTCTAACACTTTGAAGTATGGCATGGTATTTACTTACAGGATGCAACTGCTTTCTAAGAACAGTTGAAAGAAAATTCCAAATTTTAAAAAAATGAATAGTAATTTTTGAATTATTCCTAAAAGTAATAAGTACCTTTTAATAAAATATAATATTACCTTTTAATGAAATAAAAATTTAGTTAGCACCTTTTGATAAAAATTAGACATATAAATATCACTTGGCATATTTCAAATATTATGCGAGCAAAGCCGCGGGGTTTGCTAGTTATATATAAACAAATAACTATGCAAATTACTTTTTTTTAAGAAGGGTAAACCCTTCGTTTGCTTACAAAATATCTTTAGTGCCAGTAAATTGTAATGAAGATATTTATAGCTATATATACACATAAGAAATCTTGCATCTTTACTATGAATCTCAAGCCCCCCCCCCCCCCCACCGTCTGTACCTCTTTTCCAGAAAATGATTTAATTTTATAGTTGTAAAAATTTAGTTTTATATTGATGGATATTTTAGATTTTGTAACATATATATTTCAATGGTTAGAAATTTTGAGAAAACTTTTAACATATTTCAAAACAGTTCAGAAAATAAATCCTATTTCAAAACCATAACATATTTATAGGATACTCAGTATTTTTCTTTCTTTTATATTTATTTACATGAAATAAATAAAGTCAGAAATAAGAATGTCACCATGGGAAAATCAATGTCATTATTAACAGAAAATTACTTTAAAAACTTGATTTTAAAAATAATATATTCCCCTCTGGCCTTAGCAAAAGAATTACTGATCTGAATTTTATATGCTTTTGTTTCACAATCACCGCACGCAGACGACAAAGTTTGAAATGGAGGGTATCGTTGTCAGGGAAACCACCTTCACTTCTGATGTCATGAGTCTTACCCAGGAGGCATTGTAGAGGGGGCAGTGGTTTATTTAGACATCTCATTGTAAAGTTTTGTGAAAGTGTTGGAAAGTGTTTCAGAATCTATGCATTTTTTTTTTTTCATTTTTTGTTGTTTCCTAATTCATGTGAATTTTCGTTGTTATATGAGATATAACAATTAGCAATTAAATTTCATGTATTTATTTGCAGAGGAAGAAAGGTCACTATCACCGTGGCCTGAAATTCCCTGTAAGTGTCTCCATTTTCTTGTACTCCTATTTTGAATGATCCGCCCCCCCCCCCCCCCTAAAACACTCGGGGACATTCTCCAATTAAAAAAAAATTATTGAAACTTCCTAATTTTTATTTCATTTTTAAAATGTTGGTAGTGAAAGGATTTCCTTTTTACTGTTTGTAAGAGGAAAGTAATTGTTGATAGATGTTTTACTTACAAATAATTTTTAATTAAATGTGATGAATTTCACTATGTATATACATATATACAGGATGTCCCAGCAGTAATGGGGAGGTAGGGGACATCACAAGGATTCAGATTTGCATGCAACCCAGGGTCGGAAACGCTTTCCTGTCTCGGTACTGACAACACAAAACACAAGAAAGACAGGATACGAATAAGAGGAGAAAACATGTTTATTATCCTTAGTACATCAAAAAAACTAAAAAGAAAAAACATTAAAGGGACAACAATCGTCATCAAAGTAGCTGTTCGAAATGACAACCCCGGGCCGTGATGCATGGAAGTGCATCTTCTCGAAAATACAGGGAGTGCCCCGGACTTCCCCAGCAGCTGCCACGTTGCGTGCAACAAGTTCCTCAACGTCAACACTTTCCAGCATTGTCCTGGCATTATTTGCAGTACTAAGAATAATAAACATGTTTTCTCTCCCTGTTCGTGTCCTTTCTTTCTTGTGTTTTGTGTTGTCTTGTCACTACCGCGACAGGAAAGCGTTTTCGACCCTGGGTTGCATGCAAATCTGAATCCTTGTGATGTCCCCTACCTCCCCTTAAAGTTTGTGCCATTACTTCTGGACACCCTGTATATATGAGTGCAGTTACGGCTTAATGACACTTCTCCTATTAATATCTTTTACCAGAGCATCTGTATGGGTTCAGGTCACCCTCATCAAGTCCTCGCCAAGCCCCTTCTCCGACGCCACCCCACCATGGCGTGCAGAGTATGTATAATATTTCATTTTTTATGCAATCATTTTAATCACTTTGTTTTACATCCAAATGAAGGGATTTGAAGTTTGTACCATTTTGCCTAGTGAGCTTTAGACGTGCCGACACAAAAACCTCAAAACTTTTGCACTTTTTTTCGGTATTTCGCAAATAACTCAAACAAGTTGGAAATGGCTCGTCAAACGTGGCAAATGAGGTGCGTTCATACTATAACTAGTTTTATAATTATTTTTTGCATCCCATAGTGTACTGAATATATATTTTTTGCACTTCATAAGTGCATAGTCTATAACATCGTTAAAATGCACTTGCAATAATTTTTTTCCCATTCCCCGTCATGTAACGGAAAACATTTGACTGTCCCTGTCATTAAAGTATGCATCCGATTTTCATAAAATTTGAAATGGTCCAACAAAATTTTACAACAATCATATCTTTAAAATTTCAGATCATTTGGTTGGGTAGTTTTTGCTCTGTTATATGCGGACGGACTGAACGACGACTATAAGTGCTACTTTTTTTATATAATTACGAACGCACCTAAAAACGTTCTTTCTACAGAAACAGTCCTAATTTATATATTGTAGGGCATAGAATTCTTCGTCCATTGAGTGCCACAGGACCCATTATTGCACCCATAATAAGCGAGATAGAGTAGATCAAAAAAGTGCATTTTTCCTAATTTTTCTAAAAAGAAACGCATAAAATTGGTTTTTTGCGTACCCATTATCAGTTAAATGAATCATTTCCCTTACTAAACAGTAGAACTGCCTAAATTACCAAATTGCACTGCTGGATTAACAACTTCAAAATTGAATGACATCAGTATGGGAATTTCGCCAACCTTTCCAACAGAGGATGACACTTGAAATGCAACCAGTGTCCCCAAATTAATTTTAATTCTGTCCTTTGTAAGCAAATTATTTTTTGAGGTGCATAAATGATTCTATTTTAAAAATTCTATGAAAGGGTGAATATAAGGGATAGGTCATTTAACAATGAAAGAATTGTTTTATAAAACAGATTTTACAGAACACTATCAGACACAGAAAATCAAGTGTTATATCTGTTCTGATAGGCACTAGAGGGCGCTATCAGCGCTGGCATAATGTTATCGGCAGTCCGTAGCTAGCCGCGATGTACAGTCGTCCCCGTTTAAATGAGTATTGGCTGTACCAGAAATAATATTCGATTAAGCGGGTAATGGATTAAACAGGGAATCACAACTGTAATATTGAATGCGTAGTAAAAAGGCAAAATAAACATCTATGATATATTTAATAAACAGCATAATAAATCGTTAATAGAATAAATAAATACAAAAGTAAATACGTATTAATTTAATGTCAGTACATACATTTGTAAGGTTTACAGCACACTTAAGGCAGCTCTCTTAAATTGGGTCAAAACGTTGCTACTTCTAATTTACGTTACTTATACTGCCTTAAAAAATCGTTTGAAGTACAGTGGAACCCGGTTAAGACGCTCACGGTTAATACGCGATCCCGCTTAATGCGCAGATTTTTCCCAATCCCTTGAACATCGCCCATAAGACTAATGCAAAAATATCACGTTTAAGACGCGAACGGTTATTACACGATCCTGCTTAATACGCGATAGATTTTCAGTCCTTTGTGGCAAAAAATCACGTTTAAGACGTGAATTCATTGGTGAAGATGCGCATTCCTTCTCTCTTCTTCAGTGTTTCCAATTTAGCGGATTTTTTTATTCAGATAAAAAAACACTGCTTCTGTATACTAATATTTACTTTATTTAATAACAGATTAATTAAATCGAAAATTACTAATCGAAAATAGTGGTAGGTTTTGGAATAAAAAAAACCCTCTAAATTAGCAAAACTGCAATTCTTCTTTGATCCCGTATCCTAACATTCTTTGTCTCTCGCTTCGTGTATTTTTACTTTCTTTTATCTTTACAAGAAAAAGTATTCGATTCATGAAATTTTTCGAATTCCGATTTTCGACGAATTTAGGGGTCAGAGATCACGAAAAACATGTTTTTACAAAATATCTGTCTGTGTGTGACACAAATTTTGTGTGCGCTCTATCTCAAGAACTAATGCACAGAATTGAATAAAAATTGATATTCAGTTAGTCCCTGATACAAATTGATGCTGATTAGTTTTTGGTTCAAATCGCTCAACAGGTGGCGCTGCTATGCTGCATTTTTTATGATTTCCGAAATGGCTCTATCTCAAGAACTAATGCACGGATTTTCATGAAACTTCAGATTCAGTTAGTCCTTGATAAGACTTGATGCTGATTAGGTGTTGGTGCAAATCGCTCAACAGGTGGCGCTGCTATGCTGCATTTTTTATGATTTCCGAAATGGCTCTATCTCAAGAACTAATGCACGGATTTTCATGAAACTTCAGATTTAGTTAGTCCTTGATATGACTTGATGCGGATTACGTGTTGGTGTAAATCGCTCAACAGGTGGTGCTGCTGTGCTGCATTTTGCACGATTCCTGCAATAGCTCTATCTCAAAAACTAATGCACAAATTTTCATCTAACTTCAGATTTAGTTAGATGTTAACACAAATTGTTGCTGATTAGGTTTTGGTGTTAATCGTCTAATAAGTGGCTTTGCTATGCTTGCATTTTCATGATTTTTGCAATAACTTTATCTCAAAAACTAATGCACGGATTTTCCCCAAACTTCAGAATCAGTTAGACTTTGACGTAAGTAGTAGCTTGGTAGTTTTGTTTAACATAGGTTTTGGTGTAAAGCACCCAATAGGTGGGGCTGCTAGGCTGAATTTTGCTGCATTTACACGATTTCGTAGATAGCCATATCTCAAGAACTAATGCACGGAATTTCATATCTATAGAATCGTCATGATGAGCATAGATTGCCGTTTAATTTTGGTAGTGTGATAGCGAATTTTCAAGTATTAACATGCATGAGATAGGGGAAAAAAAAAAAAAAAAAAAAGAACGAAACTCCGCAATGATGTTATTTAATTCTTTTACGATTTCTTTACTTTTGCTATGCTAACAATATTTTTTACACAAAAATTAATAAGGATAGTTTTTTCTTACATTAAAAAGAAGGACATATCCTATTGGTACTCATTATCACAAGTACTAAATATGATTTTACCAATTGGATTGTGCTTCAAAATTTAATATTTTTAATCTTTGTGTAAAAAAAAAAAAAAAAAAGCAAAAAAAGATGGATCAATAAATTACCTATTAAGTTAGAAGCGCTTTGGATCGTGACAAAGACTTTTCACCCTGTTTGAGTGGTTATTCTTCTTTCACAAGGAAATGCGGTTCAAAACGCCCACTTTCACACTATTTTCTGAAAAACCTATTGCGTTTACAAAAAAAAAAAAAAAAAAAAAAGCAATTTAACAAATTACAACGACCATTTGGAAAATGATTTTTTCAAAGACTAAAATTGAAGACATAAAAAATCGCACGGAGTTGATCATACATTACCTACGCCACGAATTAAACATTAATAGTGTTATGACACGTAAAAATTGCAAGCGACGAAAATCGCCTGCGACTTGTACGTATTATTCCACCTGAAACTTACGTATTATCCAAGCATTTCATTGGCTGTTCGTGAAAAGGCTTTTTCATCGTATAGATTTCCAAGAAATCTGACAGCCAATTTTAAATGAAATTTCATCCTTAAACTTCTAAACATCCCACAATAGTACTTTTTATACTGTCGGATAGAAAAAAAAATGTACTTTTAAATGTAATTTGTTTGAAAGCTGTATCTCAATTTGTTTCTGAGTTATAAATTCTTTTTTGTAGTTTTTATTACTTTTTTGTCATAGTGGCAACAGACGTATCCATCTCTGTTGAAAGTAAAGGGAAATACAGATGACTGTATAGACCCATCAGAAAATGAAGAAAATGCGGATAAAACCAATAAAAAGCTTCAGATATGCTTTTGATTTCCTACCCTGATGAGGACAATTACCATTTTTCGAAACGGTTAAAAAAAAAAGTCCAGCTGAAAAACTATTTTTGCTGTTTTATCTTTGGTTGTCACTGTTTCTAGTCAGATTTAAAAAAATATTTTTCATTAGTAATTAAACAAGCATTTTCTTTGTTTTTCTTAAGGCTGTTCTTAAGTGATCTGCTCAACAAGCGTAAAACGTTTTGACGCATTTACAAATTCAGTTTTTAGCGAAAAGATATAAAATTGGAAGGCCTGGTTATGGAAGCGATTTGGAATCGAACTGTGATTTCTACATTTTTTGAACAATAAATTACCTATTGAGTTATAAGCGATTTTGATCACGTGGCAAAGACGTTTTTAAACCTTTTTTTGAGTGGTTATTCTTCTTTTGCGCGGAAATTCGATTTAAAACAACCACTTTGACACTATTTTCTGAAAGATCTATTGCGCTTTAAAAAAAAAACAGTTTGATCACATAGTTTCTGAACAACAACACCTGCTACTTTTATGCATTTCTGAACAAAAATAAATTAAAACTTATGTCAGAAAGTTGCCCTTTTGGATTTTAGAACAGCCTTAATGACAATAAAGCCATGTTTGAATCCATATTTATTTTCAGTTATTATTTCAGTCGGTCCTATAAAAAAATACACCGAGTAAAGTTGGATACAATTAAATTTAAATCTAAATATATGTATAATACACAATTTTCGACCCTAAACATATAAATGAAAAGTCTAAAGTTCATTGAGACGATTAGATGTGTAAATAAGCCCAGTTCCTGCAACATTATCCAAATAATCACGTTTAATACACGATCCCGCTTAATACGCGACTTTGGTCCACTCCCTTGAAACGCGTCTTAACCAGGTTCGACTGTAGTTTGTTTAAGTTGAATTTTAAAAGAGTAAATATCTAGTTATTTTTTGAATGAGGGCAAAATATCACAATTACCATCTCGAGTCTCAAGCAAGAAGTGATGGTGGGGAGATCAGGGTGGGGAAATCATTTGACCTGTTCATTATACACCTGCCGGCCGAAATCATTGCAGGAAGAACTGAAAATTTGTTTTTAGCATAAAGGAACCGAAAATGACAAAAGGTGGAAGAAAATTTCTGCTGAAACGTACTTTCCGCGCCTATTTTCAAACATCGGTCACACAGTTGTATTCGATTAAGCGGGGACTTTCGTAAAATGTATTTCGTTTAAGCGGGGGGGGGGGGGGATAACATAGAACCAATAGGAATAAATTCGGTTCCGGAGGATTCTATTTGAATAAGCGGGATATTCGATTATCCGTGACCCGATTAAGTGGGGAGGACTGTATTTAATGTAGTAATTTCTGAGAACGGGCTCTGTGACAGACGGACGGACTTACAGACAGAGGAGTGCGACGAATAGACTTTCGTTAGATGAACAAAACCCTAAAAAAAGCTTAAAATATACATGTTAGAGCCCACAGGGGTGAATATAAAACTTTTTCAAAATCATATGATGTGTCGCTTCATGTGAGGTATAAGTATGCAAAATTTCACATCTTCAACCTATGTAGTTTCTGAGAATGGGCTCTGTGATAGACAGACAGAGGAGTGAGGGGAATAGGGTTTCGTCAGATGAACGAAAACTCTTTAAAAAGTAACATGAAACGTTTCGAACATGTTAAAAAAGTTCCTCATCAGCAATTTAAACAAAAGCGAATTCACAAAAGATGACAGAAATTCAATCTCACAAAGGTGGCCGAGAGGTTCTGCTCTTGAAGCTGGTAGACGGGAGGTGCTGGGTTCGATCCCAATCGTGCCCGTCGGCCTAATCGTTCGGAGTTTTCGTGGTTTTCTTCGAGCCGTGGATCTTCCATGCGTTAATACGGATTAGGTTCCCTTAGAAAGACCCCCACGGAGGGCACTCCCCCCGGGCCTATATCCCTCATGTAGATAATTGGCCGTCAAAAATCAACCCAACCCAACTCAATCTCACAAACATTTAAACACGGAAGTGGATGTGAGGTTAAAATGGCATATTCTGCTGGAACTGAAGTAGTTTCGTTGAGTGGAAATTTCAATCTAGTAAAAAGTTCACTAGTATAAATAGTTAAACTGAAAATTACAAGTAAACTGTAAAAATAGAAAGAAATATAGCGGGAATAGCAGTTACGGGCACGGTTTCATTTTCGCCGGAGCCCAGCTACGATACTTCTTTGTTTTTAGTAAATATGGGTCGGAATTCACCGGAGCTCATAAATACAGGGTCCCAGTGGAATATCGCTTCTGAAAAACCGAAGCCTAAATGACTCTTTCCTTTCCTTCCCATCTCCAAGCATTTGCGTTATTTTTTATAGAAACACTTATATGTGACAATGTGTCGCACACATACGAGAGGGAGATAAAACGGTCTCAATTTTTATATTAAAATTTTGGGCTTGGACTGACTCAAGCTCAATCTGTCTTACATATTTTATTCATGTATAGAAAAAAAAACACTTCCCTCCTTCAAAATTACGTATTATATTCTATTTCAAATAATTTTAATGCTATTTTGATCAAAATGAAAGGATAACAGATGTGTCTTCGTGTTCTTCTAGTCGGGTGATATTTTCAAATTTTTGTTTAGCATTGATGGCGGCGACGTGTTGATACGGCGCCACTCAATAGCCAGAGCAATGAATTTGCTTTCAGTTCGATTTTCTTTTGTGACAGTAGGATCATTTCTAATATGTTTTTTTTATTAATCAGCTATCTAGCCTGAAAAGAATATTTTTTGTTTTTAACCAACGTGCATCAGCTTGATGTTTTGCTTGTTTGAGGTTTTTTTTACTTCTGCTGCGTACGAAAATTACATTGATTTTTCTACCTATTTTGTATTATGAACTATGCTAAGGCTTTGCTCTGCACATTTACGAAGTCACCTTCAATTGCAAGTAGATATAATTGCAATGCACTGTTATTCTGATAGAAATCAATCGTTCAGTATTTCCCCTTTTTCTATAAAAGCATTGAATCTTTACGATAACGGTGTCAAATTTTTAATTTAATCTGGGACTCACCACAAAAGATTGTAATGCAGAAGAAATTGATTAAAGTTTAAGATAGGCACTTTTTATAGGAAACTGAAAAACATTGTTCCTTTGAGCAACATTCTTTCAGTTCAACATTCCTTTGAGTTCTTTTGAAAACATTGTTGCTTTTTTCTTCAGCATATCTATTTATATAAAATCCAAGTCTTTGTGTGTCCCTCACAATTCCGGTTGGACCACCTCATTAATAGCGGCCATGGTAGGCTTCCTATGGAGAAATTGGTATCAGCTTCAACAATACGTAATTGTTGCAGGGTTACTACAATAGTGTCAAATTTTAACCTGCTTGTCAAATTATTGCCAAATTTGACGACAAATATAAGTATATAAGTTGCCATATATGAAGCCAACTTGGCGATAACTGGCTAATTTAGCAAAATTACCATTGAAACCCATTAGTCTTTATAATCAAGCTCACCACAACTTAATTTAAACTCAGCGCTTTTAAGATTTTTTTTCAAAATCTATGGGTCCGAATTTAAAGAGTAATATACTTAAATGTACGTCTTTACATCTTAATCCCGAGGCTACAAATAAAATAACCTCCACTAGACGGCGCTGTACTATCTGAGCTCCTAACTACCCGATTTTAATGTGCTTTACATAGCCGGATGCAGAAATTAAATTCTCGGTACTTTTCCAGTATGGGGGCCTTTACGAAATAGAGGAAACTGCCTTTGCGAAGAAGGAAATTTGGCAAAATATTTTCTGGCAACATATTCACTATTTCATTTCATGTACACACGCATTTTTTGCAATATTTATACAATTTATTTAATATAAAGAAGCCATTTATATAATTTTATGCAGAAACAGAAGTAATTTGTACATAAAAAAACATTAATATACATTTAATTAAAATACATATATAAACAAACAAGATTTTCATCAAGTTCGTTTTTATAGCTGTTTGTATCATTTGGCAACAAATTTCACTTTCCGATGCCCAAATTTCGCCAAGCTAAAAAAAAAAAAAAAAAAAAAAAAAAAAAAAAAACTCCAATGCCCTTATAGTGGAAAAGTACCAAAATCCTTTTTATTTTGCAGTATCTGACCATAGTTTGTGTTATATGCAGGGGGAGGGGGGAAGGACTAAAAGTTTAGATATTAAATTTTTTAATTTCTATAAAGCACTATAAGACTAAAAATTTAAGACTAAAATAAATTTAAAATAAGACTAAAAAAGAGCTGTATGACAATAAATAAATAAGTAAAATAAAATAAATGTACTTTTTTTTAAAGATATGCTTTCGTTAACATTCACAAGAACGTAGAAAATACATATATATTTAAATGCACTAAACAGTAGAAAATAATTTTGAGGCTAGAAATAAAATTGTTTTATTTCCTCATGTCCAAGAAAAAAATGAAAGCCTGGGCACCAACTGTACATTTGGCACAATTTAAATGAATGAGTAATGAATGAAATTAATTGATATGAATGAAATATCCAGTTATACTGTCATTTGCAATGACAATGAATAAGTCACAAGGACAAACATTTTCTACAGTTGGAGTGTACTTAAAAGAACAGTTTTTTTTCCATGGACAATTATATGTAAATATTTCAAGGTGTAAAGAGGTAGGGCAGTTAAAAATTTATGTCGAAGATACTGGAGAGCAAGATCATGATTTAAATAATTGCAAAAGTTTTTACAAAAAAAAAAAAAAAACCTTTGTATATCCTGAAGTTTTGTGGTCAAATTTTAATTTATCCTTAAATTGCATTTTTAATATATTCATTACATACATAGTTTTTCCTAAATGTGTTTCTTTTTTTAAATGTGTTATTTCCATCTGTCATTGGGAAACAAGCGAGAGAAACACATTATTGCTCATGTGTTGTATAAATCTTTATAATTCATTTTCCGTCATTTTTGACGGAATTAAGCCCTGGTTACGGGTTAATTACATTTCTCATATTAATATCTTTTACCAGGTCCTCTGTCCAGGAGACGACGTCATCCCCCACTTCCCTTGACGCCAAGCTCTGCCAGCTCCTCATCCTCCTCAAGTATATATTAATTTCTAGTATATATTAATTTCTGTTAACCTCATCCATTTTTCCATAAAAATACATAGCTGAGAATATCCCTTTTTTTGTTGTCCCTGCCGGCGAAGACACTCACGAGCTAATGCTAATCCTATGGGGAAGGATTTTTCTAATATCTCGTTTGCATTTCGTGATTTTTAAATAATTTTTTTTTGCATTGAGCAGCCGAGATTCCTTTCTACATCGTGCCTTTTTTACTTTTTCGATTTTGGTTGCAGATATTTTTTAGAATGACACTTTCATTTTCAGAACCGGTTTTGAAAGTGAAAGTAACTTTATAAAAAATATCTGCGACCCAAATCGAAAAAGTAAAACAAGGTGCGCTGTAGAGACGGACCTCGGATATCCAATGCAAAAAAAATTATTTAAAAATGTCGAAATGCAAACGAGATATTAGGAAAATCCCTCCCCATTGGATTAGCATTAGCTCGTAAGTGTCTTCGCCGGCAGGGACAGGACCCTTAACACTATTTCTGAATCCTAATCCTTACCCTATTGAATTGCAGAATTCTGCAATTCATGAGCACTATAATGAGGTAAAGATTACTATTCGGAAGGAGTGATCACTAAAAAGTGGAATAGTTGACAGCTAAGTATATTCTGATAGATATATTTAAGTATGTATTTTTTGCTTTAAAGAAAAAAAAAGATGCTCTAAATTTTGCAAATAATGTCCGAAATGTAAATATGCAGATTGAAGTGACAGAGAGGGGGGGGGGGGGGGCAGTACAGTTTTTAGTACCAGTACCACAGAATATTAGGCACTTTTTTAGTTAAAAATGAAGCCCTGGTTACAGGCTAATTACATTTCTCACATTAATATCTTTTACTAGGTCCTCTGTCCCGGAGACGCCAGTATCCTGCAACCCCCTTGCCCAGTTCTTCATCCTCCTCCTCAAGTGGCGAAGAACCCAGTCCTCGCCAACCCCCAATCCTCAGTCCTCCAAGGCCAACATGGAGGAGCCACCATGCTCTGCGGCGTATGTATAATATATTTCATTTTTTGTCATGCTCCTTTTATCAATTTCGTGACCTTTAGTGTAAAATATGATCATTTTTCTTCAGTCATTAATCTATGCTTTTCTGTTAGTGCTTTAAAAAATTAAAAATGATTAAACCACCCTCTTGATTCTTTTCTTAACCCTTAAATGCCTGAATTTTCAAAAATCATTGTAATTGCCTTTTCGGCTTTCATTTTTTAAATAAATCATGGGGAAAATACTTCAAAAATCCTATTGTTTTAAGTAGGGTTTACGGCTAAAAAATAGTTTGTTACTCATCGACAATACTGGTCTTTAATTGAAAAAATAATTTTCCTTGATAAAATTCTATAATATTAAACACACAAGAATTTTAGGAACTATAATAAGAAATAAATTTTACTGGCTCACTGTAAAACAAAATAGGGTATTTCGCAAGCTTCCAAACAAAACAAAATGAACAAGTAGCAACTATTGAAAAAATAAATCTTTATTCTTAAACAGCACAAGTGTTGCCCTCTATCTGTTGAAAATCGATTGAATACTATTTTGAGACTGTATTTTATTGGCAATAATAGGCATTATAGCTTCAATATTATTCTAATAATATTTTAGAAGCCTAAATTGGGTATGTTGCCAAAAAGCAACACTCGGCATTTAAGGGTTAATCTATGCTTTTCTGTTGGTGTTGTTTAAAAAATAAAAATGATTAAAGCACCCTCTTGATTCTTTTCTTCACCTCGCTCACTTGAAAACGTAATGTTAAACCAATAGGCAGATTGTTTTCAAATTTCTCGTTTCAATTTCAACTAATATGGCTACTATAATAGGGGTGTTTTTACTTTTTCTATTTCAGTTGCAGATTTTTTTTTTTTTAAATAAAGGGGCTGTGCATATATAACGTAATCATTTTAGTGGGAGGGGATGGAAAATGATATCGTAAGATATCGCTAGGGGGAGAGTGGGAGTTACTCTTTTGATATCGTTATCATTTTTGATCCAACCAAAACTTTTTCTTTTTATTTGTAACTTGTTCTTTAGGTCAAAATAGTGTGTTATATATATTTTTAGTCTATTTTTATGGCAATACAAAGTTATTATTAAAATCATTAAATAATTGTAAAATTATTTCATTCCAAAATATTTAATACCGCCAACTTTTTGCATTCCTATTCTTCTGTCATATAGGTATGATTTTATAATCTGCTGTTCGAGAAACCAACTGCGAAGTATGTTTGAAATGATGCTTGTTCTGTTTACTATAGTAAAATAAATGAGAAGAAATAGTGTCCACCCATTTTGTTGATAAGAAGTTCTGCCCCCCTCCACCCATGAGGGGCAAGTGCAAGAAGACATTATTACTGTGAATGCATTATGTAACAAAAAGCCATAATTAAATACTTTTAAATAGTAACTATTTCTTTTAAGTGTTATTTGATATAAAGTTATTTCATATACAAAGTTATATTTTATTGATTTAATTTCATTTGAATCAATAAAGTATGCAAAAATTAAATGTATAACAATATATCACTCCAAACAAAAACAAGAATTCCAAAATGGAAATTTGATTTTTAGATATTGATAACGATATCATTACGGGGGGGGGGGGGGGGGGGGGGTCCAAAATTATCAAAAAGTTGATAACGTTATAGATGCATAGCCCCAAAGGTACTTTCACTTTCGGACACGTTTGTCCTTTATTAGGATAAGCGACTCCACTAGGCTACACAAATTGCATTTTGTCGTACACTTTACAAAAAAAAAAAAAAAAAAGTATTTTGACTTGAAATTAAACATAAAAATAAATTAAAATCTGTAGATTTGCACACTATTATTTTTTTACAGAATAACTTTAAAAAAAATTGTTGTTTTAATTAATTTATTTTACATGTCGTTTACATTACCATTACCATTACACATTACCATTACGGTTGCATTTTTGCAAATAAAATATGAAACATGTCTATTTTCAGAAGAAAAAATAAATCATGGAGTTACGATTTCTTTTATGAAACTTTTAAAATATACCTTTCTTTTTATGAAAATTATATTATATTTTCAATGAATTTAAATTTGGGAAAATTCAATTATAAAAGTATTTTTTATTCTTAAGAATTCAAGTACACAATTTATTCTTATTAGGGTAAATGATTTACGCAGACGATACTGACGCATTTTAAAAGAATTATATTATGATTTTTTTTTTCTGTAAAGTGGCAACAAAAGAATTGTAAACAAATTTATTATATAAATATTTTGTAAAATTTTGCTTCAAACATATTTTTATTTATACCAGTCTTATATCATAAATAAAAAATTCCGAGGCTCATTTCTCATTATTTGGTTCATTTCTAAAATTAAAATGCACCAAAGCATAAAATAACGTTTTTGCTAAATAAAGATGCAAGAATAATATAAAAAAATAGTGTTATTTTCAAATATTTATCTTATTAATGCTTCGCGAATCCAAACAAAGCATGGTTTTTGCTACTAATACAGGGTGGCTATTAAATACTGTAACACTCCAAAAAATACGAATTAATTTTAATCGTTTGGTAAAACAATTTATTTCTCTATTTTAACGTTTGGCAATCTTCTATTAGTGCAGACGAATTTTGTTATAAAGCAAATATTTAAAATTATTTTAAAGAGGGAAGCGAAAAGAATGATGATTAAACAGCTCTTTGATCGCAGATTTTCCGCTGGTGAAATCTTTAAGCAATTAAAATGCCTTGATTTTAATTGAATATTTATATATAGAACTATAAATCGATTATTGGATGCTAATAGCTATGCAAAGATCGATCTAGGCCAGGAAGTCTAAGTTCTGTTCGCACAATAGAGCACATCAAAAGAATTTGTGAAAAGGTGTGAAGAAATCCACAACGTTCTGCAAATAAAATGGCTGCAGAAGAGAACGCGAGTCGCAGAACTATTCAAGTTATTATAAATGAAGATCTGGGTTATGTCCCTTATCGCAAAAGAAAAATTCAAGGTTTGACGGCTGCACAAAGAATAAAAAGATTACAAAGAAGGAAGAAATTGATGAAGCGGCATGGTAGGAAAGTGTTGATAGAATAGTATTTTCTGATGGGAAGCTATTTTGCACTGAACAGTGTTATAATGCTAAAAATGATGTCGTATATTCACCAACCCTCGAGGATATACCTGAAACCTTTCGAATTGTTATACGCTTTCAGAACAATAATTCTGTTAGAGTTTGGGCTGCAGTGTCAAACAATGGAAAATTGTCTTTGAAGTTCATCGATAAAGGGATAAAAATCAATGCGAATATTACAAACAGAACATATTGGCTACACATTTATTGCCACAAGCTGAATGGTTGTATTCCAAAAAGAATTTGACATTTCAGCAAGGCTCTACACCTTCGCATCAAGCTAAATCAACACGGGTTTGGCTGCCTGTCAATTGTCCAAACTTTATCATGCAAGAAGATTGGCCACCTTCTTCACCGGATCTAAATCCTTTAGATGGGGGATTTTAGAGGGTAAAGCAACAAACACAGGACTCTCACAAAGCTTCCATATTGCGTGAATGGTACAGATTACGTGCTGCAGTCTGGCATAAGAGATTATCTTTGGTAATTGATAAAGATGGCGGTCAATTCGAGTAAACTTTCATCTCTGATGTTCATCCTATTAGTGTCGTTATCATTTTCTATTTTATAATTGTAAAATAAAAATGACGTAGAAATAGAAGAAATTTTTGCCATTAACACATCCTACTAGTTTCTTTTAGCATTTATTTATTTAGATTTGCTTATTTATACATAGTTTTTTATTAATCTATTTGAGAATGATATATATATATATATTTTAAATTTTAATCCTTAATAAAATATATAATGTATATTGAAGTTATACATATATTATAAATGTACATATATTTTTTTGTTCATATGTCACAATATCGATATATCGGAATATCGTGATATAAAGCTGCCGATTTATCACGATATTTCATTTTAGACATCGTCCAGCCGTAAACTTCAGTTATATCGGCTAAATGACTCAATATAATGGAGGCAGCAAGGGTTTTGATGGAGTAGCGTTACATAAATTTTTACAGTGAATATGCAATATTCTAAAATCTCACCTCAAAAATGATGTGATTAATTAAAGTACAGTCCCATCAAAATTCATGTAGCAGAACTCAAGTTATCAACCGCCGGTATGAAATTTTCATTTTATGTACAGTGAAACCTCTCTGTGCGACCACCTCTATTAAGTGACCACCTCCCTAAACTATCATTTTTTCATGGAACGAAATTTATTCCCATTGGCTCAATACTAATTTTACCTCCATTCAGAGACCATCCCAATTGAACTCCCTCCATAAGCAACCCATTTCTTTGAAGAAAATGAAATAAATTCCGTTTTTTCCTAGTCGCTTAAAGAAGGTTTTATTAGGAAAAAATCCCTGCCGGCCGGCCTACAGGCGGAGGTAGATTTCAAAGTTGAGTATGTTAATTTCACCAACAAAAACTAAATCATGATTAGATATAAATCCAATTTAACAGATTGTCTGGCTGCTATTGATGAGTTTTTATTTCATTTTTATATAATAGCTGGTTTTATCAGAATCATGTTAAGGCAGTATTTAAAAAAATACTTTTCCATGCTCAACGACACGAAATTTTCTGGCACATTTTCAGATTCAAAATATGAAACTTCAAAATATGAAAAAATATGAAACTTGCTGACGTGATTTTAGAAAAGATTTATAAGCAACCTGTTTTTTATTTTTCTTCCAATTAATTAAGACTTGATTAATAAACAATTATTTTCTCAGTAGAGCAATATTTTTCGTTTCTAACACAATTGCTTCGGGAAATTCCGTTTAAAATGCCCACTTTGACATTATTTTTTTAAATATAGTCTGCCTCTATCAAAAAATCGATCATTACGGTACATTATATAGTTTCTGAATAAGAGAATCTACCAATTGGAAGCGTTTGAGAGCAAAAATGAATTTAAAAATGAGTAAGAAAATAAGCAGTTTGGATTTGAATACAGATTAATAAGATGATTTTTTTCTTCAACCGCTATGTATTTTTAATTTGCTTTTGCTGTAAGAATGGGTCCTATCAAAAACTTGTCTGCATAAATATTGAAGACAATATTAAGAAGATATATGATAAATTCATGGGGATATTATATCTTGTAAATTGACAGAGTTATGGAAATTTTTCTTCTTCAACCCCTCTTTTTTTGTTTTTGTTTTTAATTTTTTTTGCGGTACAAATGGGTCCTATCAAAAGCGTGTGAATATAAACGTTGTAGATAATATTAAGGAGATGTATAATAAAATTATTTGGGTTAAAATTATTTGGGTTCTGATATCTTGAGAACTGACGAAGTTACGAATTTTTTTCTCCCAAAACCCTATTTTTTGCGTCCCTTGAGCCCATTTTTAATTTTATCAAAAATCTGTCATACATTAATTTTTGGCCCTATTTTTAGAAGTAATAAAAACTTTAACCTTATTTGATATGTACAAAAATTAAGAAGTTTTGGGTTTTTTTCGGTTTTCACAAAACCCCTCCCTATTTCCATCCCCTTGGTCCGATTTTGCCCATTCACGAACTTGACCGAGATTTTATGCCCCTTGATTTTATGTATCAGTTTGGAAGAGATTTGTGCAGAATTGTCGAAGTTATCGTGTCCAGAAGAAAGTGATATATATATAGATAGATAGATTCTAAAAACTTTATCCAAGTTTTTTACTGAGGGTGGTTTTGGGTTCTAGAAGTCTGTATAGAAATCTGTCTAGATCTGCAAAAATTTTTCAGGAATTCCAACATAGGAACGATCCCAATAGGTAGTATTTCATACGAAATCGGCTAATACTATTAATGCACGTAAACGTCTGTATGTATGTTAGTATGTTACAAAATCCCTTGAAGCCGGAACTACTTTTTTCACAGGTCACGTAGAGGGTCGCGTACGGTGCCAGTTTTGGGTGCCTTTTTCCGGGAAACCCATTCTTTGCAGTCACGAGAAAATCCGTCTGCAATTAACAGAGCTACGTGCTAATTAGTCTCATTAAAAAATCGTAAGATGCGAAACTGGTTTGCACCCCCCAACATACACCTCATTTTAAAGGTAATTAAATTTCCCGTTAAAATATTTCAGTGTCCGTCCCCCCACTTAACCCCCCCCCCCAAGGGGGGGCGCTCTTCAAATATTTTCCGATTTTGCACCCCCCCCAACATACAGCTTATTTTAAAGGTAATTAAATTTCCTGTTAAACTGTTTCAAAAAATTAAAGTTACAAGGCACCCTCATCCCGCAGGGGCCCTGCAACTTTTAGGGCTGTTTTTTTGTAAAATTCGCTTGCAGCTGGAACTACTTTTTTCACTGGGCACGCAGAGGTTCGCGTAAGATGCCATTTTGGGGTGCATTTTTCTGGGGAGCAGATTGGTTACGGCCGCGAGAAAATCCATCGATAATTACGAGCTAATTAGTCTCATTAAAAATATGTATGATGCCAATCTGGTTTGCAACACCCCCCCCCCAAAAAATATACCTTATTTCAAAGGTAATCAAATTTCCCGTTATAAGACTTAAAAAAATTAAAAGTATGTGGCACAACCACCCCGCAGGGTCCCCCCAAAGTCTAATTAGTCTCATTAAAAATTCGTATGATGCCAAACTGGTTTGCATCCTCGCAACATATACCTTATTTTAAAGGTAATTGAATTTCCGGTTAAAAGACTTAAAAAATTAATGGCACAAGGCACCCCCACCCCGCAGCATCCCCCCAAAAATCGTATGATGTCAAATTGGTTTGCACCAACGTACACCTTATTTTAAAGGTAATTAAATTTCCTGTTATCAAATTTCATTACCATCACCCCGCAGGACTCCTCCCAACATTAGGTGCTGTTTTTACTTTGGCCCATAAATTTGCCCCTAATTGACCCACAGTGGGGAAAAAAATTCTGAGAAGGCTCCAGCGAAGCTAACTTTTCCCTGCCAATCGAAAGGCAATCTCCATTTTTCGATAAATATCCTTCCCCCACTTTATATTTTTCAGTTACCCGTCATGTGACATTTCGTAGGAAAGGTCTGTGAAAGCTGATTCATGTTATGCATCTCCGGTTTTCATCCTCCCTCTTTTCACCCACCAAGGGGGCACTTTCTAAACTTTGGCGATACCCGTCATGAGATATATCGTTGGAAAAGTCTGTGACTGTTAATCATATTATGCATCCGAAGTGTCCATCCACCCACTTTGGCCACCAAGCGCGATTAGCTATTTCACAAGATTTTGCAGCGCGTGTGCAGCACGCCTGCTATACAGTGCCATAGGCAGCGGGGACAGGGTTCGAGGTCCGTTTTAACTAGACTGCCTTTTTTACAAGATTTTGCAGTGCGTACGCAGCACGCCTGCTATACGGTGCCGTGTACACAGTTCATGGTTTGTTCGAGCGAGATTGCCTTTTTCACAAGATTTCGCAGTGCGTGTGGAGCATGCCTGCTATACGGTGCCGTAGGCAGCGGAGAGCCGGTTCGATGTTTGTTCGAGCGAGATTGACTTTTTTAAAAGAGTTTGCAGTGCATGCGCAGCACGACTGCTATACGGTGCCGTAGGCAACGGGGAGCCGCTTCGAGGTTCGTTCACTCGAAGTTCCCCCGTTTCGAGGTTCATTCACAGGCGAGTTACGTTCTTTCGAGATTTTATAAAAAAGAAGGGGACCGCTAGCGGGCGAAGCCAGCTAGTCTACCTAATAATTTCGGAGGGCGGATTATTCATCAGATTTCTAAACTAAGTTTAGAAATTTTTTTTTATTATTCTGGTAATTTTTTTGTGTTTAAACCCCTTTGTGCCTTTTTAGGCAATGAATTTAAGGCTGTTCTCAAATCCAAGAGGGCAACTTTATGACATAAGTTTTAATTTACTTTTGTTTGGAAATTCATGAAACTAGCAGTTGTTGTTATTCAGAAACTATGTAATCAAGCTGTTTTTCTGTCTTTTTTGCAAACGCAATAGATCTTTTAGAAAATAGTGTCAAAGTGGGCGTTTTGAACCGAATTTCCGCGCGAAAGGAGAAAAAAAACTCAAGAAAGGATGAAAAATGTGTTTGTCACGTGATCAAAATCGCTTATAACTCAATAGGTAATGTATTGATCAAAAAATGGAAAACAGAGTAGCAAATCGCTGCCACGGTCAGGCTTTCCAATTTTATATATTTCCGTTAAAAAAATGAATTTGTAAATGTGTCAAAATATTTTGCGCTTGTTGAGTAGAGTAGTTGAGAACAGCCTCAACTCTGAGGAGGAATTAAGAATGACGGTCCATAAACTCCCCTGCCTTATTTTGTTAGGAAACTCTCAAAGAAATAGATAAATTAATAAAATCGTCATTATTTGTTCCCGTCCAAAAAAAAAAAAAAAAAATTGCATTTATTGACTGAACTTCGAAAGGACTTTGAAATAAAAGTTATGAAAGATAAAATCGTAAATTCAAAGCAAACGTCAATATATTCATTTTTTAAACTGTGCACTCATTAACTTATGTAATTAACTTTTGTTTTGATACTTAAATTTTCATATTTTTTTCTAATGTGAAAAATAAATTTTAGTAACATTAAATGTTACATTTTTTCAACAATTAAAAATCTAGATTTAAACATGACCTCCATTAAGAGACCCCTTCTCGAAGCGACCCATTTTTTATTGGAACGAAATGCGGTCACTTTAAGGAGGTTTTACTGTATGTAGTAGACTATGCATTATAGTTGTATTTTTTTTTTTTTTTAGGTTACAACTTAAGGACCGATTTGCCGAGGGAGGATTACGACGTGGATGCTTATTTCGAAAATCTGGATATTGACTGGGGTAAGTAGATTAATTTTATTAATAAGGTGCGTGTGAAAACATAACGAGCCTAAAGGATATAAGACCGGCAGCACAGGCAATCACCTCATCGAGTTCACGGCTGCAATTCCAGAATGAGTTAAAACCCGATTCACCCATTAAGACCCGTTCGCTAATGCTAATCCTATTGAAAAAAATTTATAAACATATCTCGGTTGCATTTCAATATTTTTAAATGATTTCTTTTGCATTATTCAGCTGAGATCGATCTGTACAAAGGTTGTTTTTTACTTTTTCAATTTTGTTTACAGATATTTTTTATGGGGACACTTTCATTTTCGGAACCGGTTTCGAAAGTGAAAACATCCTCATAAAAAACATCTGCAATGATAATTGAAAAAAATAAAAAACGGCCTGCATACAGATCGATCTCAGCTATCCAATGTAAAAGAAATCATTTAAAAGTATTGAAATGTAACTGAGATATTGTTATAAATTTCTTCCATAGGATTATTCCATAGGATTCGGCATTAGCGAATGGGTCTTTTCGCCTGACTGAAGTAGCCGCTTAAAACACAATCGGTATGCCAAGTTATATCTTGGTGGAAAACACCTGAAAACCTGATTTTAACGGTTGACTCGTAGGTTTACCATTGTGTTTTCCTGTGCCCAGTCCTCCCTGTTTTCATACCTTTGGGTGCAGGAAAACACAAGGGTAAACCTACGAGTCAACCGCTGAAATCGAGTTTTCGGGTGTTTTCCACCAAGATGGGGTTTGACAGACCAAATGTGTTTTAATAGGCGAATAAAGTTTTAATAATTCTGGAATTTCAGCCGTGAATTCGATTGACTGTCTGTGCTGCCGGCCTATGTTCTTTAGGCTATGGAAAATACTCATTTCCTTTCAATCGACTCATGATTGGCTCACTTGATGGGATTCTAGGATGCTCTTGTTTCTCGGATCTAATCAAACACGTAACTTTCCATTATGTTTTTCTACTACAATTAAGCTATTTACCGAGTCAGTAGGTTTGTTTACCCGTGATATAATACATCTTGTTTCTAAATCAGCTAACATATCTTTTAACTCATTCATTATAGCTAGGAGGAACTCATCTAAAAGGGTCCATAACACATTTTCTTTTAACTCTATAGGATAAAGGTCACCTGAAAACTTGCCAAGACCTTTCAACATTTCATCCTACTGGGACAAAATTTCATCTTTCCAAGAAATGTCAATATTATCAATTCTGTGTATTAGATTTAACAATTTATGACCTAAAATAGGTCTAGAATCAACATCGACAATAATAAAATGTAATTTTTACGCTTATCTGTTGAACATAATAAACTTACCTCGCCTTCCGGCTTTAGTTTGTAGTTACCATAAGATACTAGGACAATTTTAGTTTCACTTAAATTAGAACATTCATATAATTTAAAGGGTACTTTTCGGTTAGCCGGGTGCCAGTGTTATATATACATATGTATGTATATCTATATATACATATATATGTATATATACACACACATATATACATGTATACATATAGCTTTTATGCATGTATAAATATACATATATATGTATATATAGGTATACATACATACATATATATATAACACTGGCGCCTGGCTAACCAAAAAGTACCATTTAAAGTTATTAAATACACATCAAAGTAATATATTAGCTTCTGCTCCAGTTCTACACTGGTGTCCAAAATTAAGGACCAGTCACAAAATGCTAATTTTTAAGTAAGCGAATACTCAAAAGGAAATAATATAATTCAAATAATTACTATCCCTACAGCACAGCTAGTCCATATAGCATCTCATTCATGTCACACAGGGTCACAAGTATCAGAATCACTACGGTGAACCAAAAAATAGGAAATTCCACACGTCTCATTAAGGGTCTCAAATGATCACTATATGTGACTCCACTGAGACGTCAATGTGACTGCTGCTTTGTGAC
Source organism: Maratus speciosus (assembly GCA_963932465.1). Classification (NCBI taxonomy): domain Eukaryota; kingdom Metazoa; phylum Arthropoda; class Arachnida; order Araneae; family Salticidae; genus Maratus; species Maratus speciosus. Next base: position 9,480,349 of record OZ010791.1, read on the forward strand.
GAGTCACCAGGTGACTTTACAATGTAGTTACATCGTGACTCTCATGTGACTGTCATCTGTAGACTCAATTTCAAAGTCCTCATGAACGTTGCATTATGATAAGTCACCAAATAGTATCACATTATAGTCACATGGTGACTTTCCACAAAAGAGCACAATGGTGACTTCACAGTAGTCTCTCTGTCACCTGAAAGTCATCATGTGATTTTAATGTGACATTATTTGGTAACTTATCACAATGCAGCATTCAAGATGACTTTGAAATTGAGTCTACAGATGACAGTCACATGAGAGTCACAATGTAACTACATTGTAAATTCACATGGTGATTCGTCACAAAGCAGCAGTCACAGTGATGTCTCATTGAAGTCACATATAGGGATCATTTGAGACTCATAATGAGATGCATGGAATTTCCTATTTTTTTGCTTCACCATAGTGACTGTGACACTTGTGACCATGTGGGACAGGAATGAGATGTTATATGGACTAGGGGTGCTGTAGAGATAGTAATTATTCGAATTATTTTATTTCCTTTTGAGTTTTCGCATACTTGAAAATTAGCATTTTTTGATTGGTTTTGGACACCAGTGTAGTATCTAATGTAAAGTTATAATACGGTTTAAATATGGATTTCCACAAAAATGTTAGATGTTGTTGAGGATTGCTACAACAGTGTCACCAACCAGTTATCTGTGGATCCCCTTCTCCATTGTCAGGAGAAAAATCTGGGCACTTGCATTTTCATGTTTTACTAATAATAAAACTAATAATGCAACATTCCAAGAAATTAATTGTGACAATGTGAAGAATCCAATGTAATTCACAAAAAAAGTCCCATATATTCTCAAACAGAACTCTAGATAGGAAAAGCAATGTATGAGCATACCAGCTCAAAATATTTCTCAAAGTCTCAAGGTTCTGCAGGAAATGATAAAAAGAATCGATTCATCTCAACCAATCTTACCTTTTGACTGAAAAGGAGCAAGGCATGAAAAGAGTAGGAGTTACGCAATCCCTTTTAAGAAACAAGCTTGCAGATATTTTCCCAGGACAACTTAAAAAGGAAACTAGATGTGAAATTTTCTCACGCTAGCAGAGAGGGTCTCTCTTGGCCTATGATATCGAAGCTTGTTAGTGATGTCATTCAACCTAGACTCTGGGTGGGCCATAGATAGCCTTTGTTTTAGGAGGCGAATTTAACGAACAGAGAAAGGAAGGGGGGATGTGTTTTTGAATCCCAAAGAGAGAGCTGCTCTCAGAGTTGGGACTGAGGTCAGAAGGGATAGAAAAGTCTGCCGATTCAGGCAGGTTAATGTTTCTCCGGTCGAGGTAAAAAGGAGTTGACAACGGATTGTTGTGCACGAGAAACAGCATCAGCAGTTTTCGTTACGAATTAAGGTAAAAGGACTAAACTTTTATTGATAAAAAAATCCATTAGAAGATTGGATGCCAATCCCATGCTTTGTAAATTCCCAATCCCATGCCTATGCTTTTTTAATGAACATTGTTGTCAGCTGTAACATACCCAGAAAATATAATAGAGTTGTAATTCAAGTAATAATCAAAAAAATTAATTCATTTTATGTCATTTCAATAAATTGTTTGATTTAAATATTACTTGGGCCTCCGCTTGACTCAACGACTTCCACCTGTTAGTCGAAGGTTTTACAACAGTAAAACCTGTAAAAATCGAATACAATTCCTTTTTGACAGGTTTCCATCTTAGCAGGTAAGCGCAGTGTTGAATTCAGGCACTTTTCTCCAGAAGGGATGACTGATGCTCCCGATTGGTAGAGAGCATGGAGCTCCGTGCAAGCGCTTCTTTTGCCCACGGAACTATTATTAATAAAGAGGAACTGACATATCCTTAAAAGAGTGAAGCTTCAACTGTAACCGCTTTCGCAGGGATTAATTACCGCTGGGTTAAACTTCCACCAGTAAATTAAAAAAAAAGACATTTTCTCCTTATTTAGATGCTTTATTAATACAAAATTTCAGTCATAAATAATGGCAGAAACATATATTAATTTTTATTGGTGAAAGTTTATTTTGGCGGTAGTGAGATCCTGCGTTTCTTCCATATTGTGACAACCTAGACAACCTTCTATCAGTGTCAGTGACCTGATAGACTGATAAACATTATAATAACTAGGCAAACTGATACCAGTAAAATCAAATAAAAAATTTTAGAACATTTGTGAGAAAATATTTCATCGCTTCAATAAGACGAAATTATCTATTCAAATTTACTGGTGGGAAGTTTTACCGGTGTTAATTAGAAACTGTTGATCTGATAAAAAAACAAAACAATAAAAGACAGTCTCCATCTTTTGACAATCTTCTCAGTTACTTCACTTGCAACTGGTAGACAGTATACTATATGTCTCCTCCTCTGTATTCATAACTCCATTGTTTTGCCACCCTTCTCCAGTTTTCATGGAAATCTTTTGTTCTGGATCCTTCTGTAGTTTATTCACAAAAGAATCAACTATGGGTCAGGAGCTCAACTCTACTTGACGGAATGGACCATCCTTCTAACTGTTATGAGTGTCGGCGTCTTTTCTTGTGCCCACGCAGTGTTTTTGATCTTGAATGACTTTAAAAGGACTGATGTCCTGCAAAAGAGGAACCTTTCCATCAGGTACAGCTGAGCTCCTTGTCTCCTGATCCATTGTTGCCCATCCTTTTGTGAATAAACCACAGAAGAGTCCAGAACAAAAGATTTTTTGGAAAACTGGACTAAGGATGGCAAGAGAAGCGTTTATACGCAGCCTTAGGGTGGGAGTTGCACTTCCACAACTTTAATAAGCACAAAACTTCCGGGAGTGACTTTAATAAGCACAAAATTACAAAACTTCCGACAGTGACGTTTCGATGGTCAGGGTTGAACCCTACCCCTGAAGTCATTACTTAATGTATGGTATTTATTTCAACGGGACCCTGAAATGCTCTTATGTAAGACATGATTTTCTTATAGACAGGTTCCATTTACACAGATTTTACAGTATTTATGGGATTTTAGATGATTTAAAATTTAATAGAAAGAAGATCCTGATAACTACGTTAATAGTTACGTTATTTATTTATAAGACAGGTAACACTCTCACATATTTTAATGAATTGTTTTACACATGCTTCAAAACCATAATATGTGTTTATAACTGATAAACAGTTTCAAACAGTTTGGACAATAGAGAGAAAAAAAAAGTCGTCTTACATGCGTCTTACCACTAAATATCAGTAGTTTTTTTATTAATCTTGTGTACAGGCTTTGAAACCATTACAGTCCTCTCCACTTAATTGGGTCATGGATAATGGAATTGTTACTGTAATGATTTCGGCCGGCAAGTATATAATGGACAGGTCAAATGATTTCCCCACCTTGATCTCCCCACCATCACTTCTTGCTGTTAACCAGGCTTTAATGTCTCGAGATGGTACTTGTGATATATTGCACTCATTCGAAAAATAACTCCATATTGACTCCTTTAAAATTCCACTTAAACAAACCACTTTAAACGATTCTTTTAAGGCAGTATAAGTAGCGCAAATTAAAAGTAGTGAAGTTTTGACCCAATTCAAACGAGCTGCATCCAGTGTGACGTAAATGTATGTATTGACATTAAATTAAAATGTATTTCCTTTATATTAGCATTTGATTTTACTTTATCTTATTCTATTAACGATTTATTATGCTGTTAATGAAATATACAATACATGGTTATTTTGCCTTTTTATTATGCATTAAATATTACAGTTACGATTCCCCGTTTAATCTAATACCCCGCTTAATCGAATAGTATTTCTGAAACCGTCCATATTCGTTTAAACGGGAACCACTGTATATATATGATTCATAAAAATTTCAAAGAGTTTGGTTAATAAGAGCTATTTCTTTTTAAATAATAATTGTCTGATGAGAAAAAAAAAAATCTGTGTCCTATAAAATTCCGAATTCGCTATTTTGTTTGTTGAAATACGGAAAAATATATAACATCCATCAACAGCTCGCATTTTACTTTAAAATGTCGTATTCGGTATAAATATTGTGGGGCCTCCGATATGAGACTCGTTTGGAAATATTTTTGTTTAAAAGTATAAATTTTTAAAAAATCGAGAATTAAAGATATAAACTAATACAAATTTTAGGTTAATATCATCAGATCATGGGCGCCGTCCTGCTGGTCAGCCAGTGTCACACAAATAAAAACTATCATGAAAATATATGTCAACATAATTAACGGTTATGCTCTCTCAGAAATGAAACTCTCACTTTTGACGATTCAGCAATCCTTGAACTGTATTTTGTCGTTTTTAACGATCACTTCCTATCAACATCCCCGACTTTTAACGAATTGTAAACTCTCAAATATTTGACGAAAGTTTTACCTCAATCACGGTAAGACTCAATGCATTTTAAGGAAACGGTTGCTGTACCTCCTCAAATCCTGCAATTTTAGCAAGCAGATATTTGCTTGTTTATGTTAGTCCTTTAATGATTTATTTTAAAACAGCACTTTTTAGTGCTTTTCAGAAAATACTGAAATATAAGTAGCCATTGTTTCTCCATTAATTATTTTTTTTAACTGTTAAAATTTTTAGGAATGGTTATTATTATTTATTTATTTACATGTTGTTGTTCGTTATGTTTTAATTCGAAAAGAATAAATTTTCTGTGTCCTTCAAAACTATTCAAAAAGAAAATTTGGTCAATAAAATTTCAAACTTCCAGGATATCTTTTTTAAATTTATTTAAGAAGTATATTCTGTTTTCAATCAAATTAAAAATTAACATAATTGATCCCTCCCCCCTTTATAAACAGTAAAGTGTTAAAATCTTATCCACCTACTCAAAGTGATAAAATCTCATGCAATATGCACTTCACAATTCGTTATTTGTGAGCAGACCCTGTTCTAATTATTCATTGAGCAAAAAAATTTCACTAATAAATTATTTAATCAAGCCATATTATAATTATTCATTGACCATGTGAAAACCATAATAATAAATTAGCCTTACTTAAAACTATCAGAAATGATACAGCAGCACCGAAAAAATTACAATCTACCTTATAAAAATATAAACACGCAGCAGATTTCATTACATCAATCTAAAAGCACATCTATAAAAGACCCCAATAGCGAGGTCGGAAGAGAAATGGTCTCCCACGCCAAAGGTCGCGGGTTCGAATCACCCCGAGGAAAACGATTTTTCTTCCTCCTGTCAGGAGCTTCCAAACTGTTTGATAGATGGCACCACAAACCCTCTTTTGACGAAACTTTTGACGAAATTAAGTAATTTCATCCATTTGACGAAATATTTGCTGGAAACGGTTTCGTCAAAAACAAAGAAAATTTCGTAAAATTTGAGTATTAATTTCTGAGTGTGTGGTCTCCATTCGTTAGAACACAAGCAGAAAGGCATTTTTATATTGTAAAGTTACAATTATTTAAATAGTTAAATTTTACTTCAATAATATTAAGTTGAGCGAACAAAAATATTTTTTACAAACAGCATTAAGTGATAATGCTTTGTAAATTGTAGCTATAAATTAAGGAAATACTAAATAACAAGTTGGAAATGGCTCGTCAAACGTGGCAAATGAGGTGCGTTCGTACTATAACTAGTTTTATAATTATTTTTTGCACCCCATAGTGTACTGAATGTATAATTTTTTGCACTTCACAAGTGCATAGTCTGTCACATCATTAAAATGCACTTGCAATAATTTTTTCCCATTGGCCGTTATGTAACGGAACACTTTTGACTGTCCCTGTAAGTAAACTATAAATCCAATTTTCATAAAATTGGAAATGGCTCAACAAAATTTTGCAACAATCCTATATTTAAAATTTCAGACCATTCGGTTGGGTAGTTTTGGCTCTGTTATATGCGGACAGACGGACGGACTGAACGACGACTATAGGTGCTACGTATTTATATAATTACGATATTACGAACGCACCTAAAAATGAGTATTTCATAGCTTAAAAAATATTAATGCTCGTTTAGTATTCAATTTATATTTCCCTCTCTCAATCTTACATTTATTTCCCCTTTCTCATACAGAAACTATGTGACACATTTGGATATTTATATCGCATATATAAGAAGAAAGGAACAAAAAGTAGAATAAATAAGGTGATATCTTTGTTAAAAAGCAACATAGACAATGACAAAAGCACAAGATTGTAACACATGATAGTTACCTGTTTTGTGGAACCTGTCGTGTCAAGCCATAAAATAGGTAACCAACTGTAACAATAGGGTTATACAATGAAATACGTTTAACACGAAATTGAGGGGACCGAAATTTTTTTTCGTGTTAAAAGAATTTTGCGTTGAAAGATTCGTAAAAAAAAAACCACAAATATTTTCGATGTCGTCAAATTTTATTTCGATTTCCTGTTAAACTACTGGCAGGTTGCATCCATTAGGATAAAAAGCAAGCAAAAAAAGTATTTTTTGAGAAAAAATCAGATATATTTTTAAGTGTCTTTTTCGGCATTCTGAGATCTAGCTTGTATCTAGTGCTTGGATCTAGCTTGATCCAATAAGTAAAACTCTCTCTAAATCTTTGTGCTTAGTGGTTCTCATACGTTTTCCCTCTGGCTTAAACATACTGAGCTCAAACATTATCGTAATGGGATCCCTATTTTTTATTATCATTGATAAAGTAGAATTGGGAATGCTAAACTCTGCAGATTTCTGAATTTGTCCTTCTTTTTCATCTACTGCATTAAACTGCTTCATCTTCGTTTCATGTGAAATAGCAGTTTGTTTTCGCACCGATTTCTCAGCCATTGTGTTCATTAAAATATAAGCTAATTTACAAAAAATACCCACGAAATTCACTGATTTTCATCCAAAATTCAGTGGTTTTAACACAAAATTCACCAACTTCAACTCTAACTAGATCGAAAGCGACTTTTTTTCGTGTTAAAAGAAAAAAAAAATGTATTAAATTGCATAGTATACTGTCCGGACCTCTATATCATTTCTTGTTAACTGATTTTTCGTGTTAAACGTATTTCACTGTATATATATCTCAAAAATATAGGTACAAATTTTAAGGAGAACAAGCAACTTGTGTAAAACCATTGTCACAATCGCAGTTTTTTTTGGATGTTTGTTGTTTGTATCCCTGATTAAGGTTGTTCTCAAATCCAAAAGGGCAACTTTATGACACAAGTTTTAGTTTATTTTTGTTCGGAAATGCATGAAACTAGCAGATAGTGTTGTTCAAAAAGTATGAAATTGAACTGTTTTTTCCTTTTTTTTTTTTTTTTTTTTTCCCGCAAATGCAATGGATTTTTAAAAAAAATATTGGCTTTCCGTTAAAAAATAAATTTGTAAATGTGTCAAAACGTTTGTTGAGCAGAGCAGTTGAGAACAGCCTTAAATATAATTTCATGATGTGCGATGGATCATTTCCAAATTATTTATAATTTGACTTTTATTTTTATATTTATGATCAGATGACTGAGCAACCATTGCTGGAGTATTTCAATGGGCAGCTGTGCATTTGAACTATCATCAGTTTTATTCTGTTGTGGGAGTTTGTGTGCGAGCCTGGTGCCTATGGTGAGTTTTTTTTTTTGTTTTGTTTTTCATATTTTTTAAACAGGGTTCATACTCATCAAGGAATTATGGGATTCATGGAAAGTCAGGGGATAAATTTTAGTCTTAAAAATCAGGGGATAATGCAAAAAAATTCCCCAAACCTGGGAAAAGCTGGCAAAATGATTGGCTACTCTGGGAAATTGAGGGCAAACGCTGCTGTTTGCGTGCTTTGTGAAATCATAATGAAATCAAACTAAGACCTTTCTTCTAACATAGTGATATATAGAATTGGAAACTAGGCACTCCTTCTTACAGATCTAATATGTTATATTTAATCTGTGCTACTTCTAACGTCTGGCGACATCCATTCAGTCACTAGACGTGCCTTCTAACACTGTGAGGTTTTGAGAACTGTTAAAAAAGAGCTTAAGAAAAATAAAGGACATTTTAAAATTGATAATGACACTTGAGCCTTCATATTATTCATAATGCTTTTCAAAGAGATAATAAAATCCTAAAGTGGAAATTAAATTCTTATAGCAATCTTCAAAGTTTTTAAGGAGAGTTCCACAAGGCATCCAGACTTCATCTCTGTTGTACACAAATTAATGTTTTTCCTTTAAAGTTCTGTTCATATTGTTTATATAGGTGATTTATAAACTGTATTTTTGAGATTATCTAGTCTGTATTTTTTTTTCTTTTTTCTTTTTTTTTTTATAAGGAAGGGGGGCGAGGAGTCGTGATACTGGTTTAAATAATGTTGTTAATTGTTGACATGAAAAAATTATGCATCCCTGAAAATACATCAGGGGATTCTCAGGGAATTTTTTCTTGGAAAATGAGTATGAACCCTGTTAAAATATTACGCAACTTTGAATCAAACAAACCAGTTTTAAATTATTCAATTTAAAACCAGATCCATTTGAAATAGAAATTAAAATGTGTGTTGTAATACAGACTAATTGATTTTTAACAGCACATGTGGTTTTCTGAAGCTATCTGCACACAGTGTAAAAAACTCATGTAAAGCAGAGGCGCTTTCTTTTTTTTTTTTCCCCAGCCCTCCCTGTTTTCATACCTTTGGGTGCAGGAAAACACAATGGTAAACCTACGAGTCAACCGTTAAAATCGGGTTTTCAGATGTTTTCCATCGGGATATGACTTGGCAGACCCATTGTGTTTTAATATGCGAATCGAGTGTTAACTAATTGTGTAATTGCAGCCATGAACTCGATGAGGTGATTGTCTGTGCTGCCATCTCCCGGTCTAATAGGATATCATTTCATGGTGGACAGGGCCCGACTTAAATTGTCTAGGGCTCCGGGCCGAGCATTATTCTGGGACCACCCTTCAATCTATCCCTACAAATTGTTCTAAACGAGGCTCACAAATTTAAGAGATGCACTACTTTATTTTGCTTTATAAGAATGTCCTTGAAGTGTCAATACACGTGTCTACTCACTCTCAGTTGTGGAACCGAACTTTTGACAATTTTGTGACTTTTTCCAATTTCAATCATTTTGCATCCTCTTATAGAAAATCCCGATTCTGCTTATTTGGCCTTCCACAAAGGGAGTGCAGCTGCCCCTCATTCCCCTACATGAGTCAAGCCCTGATAGTGGATGACGTATACAACACAGTGGAACATGGGGATCTTTATGTGCAATGAGTAAAACTTTTCATGGCAGTCACTTACATAAACTACACATTTCATTTCGTGGGGAGCCATTGATATGCCTATTGACCTGCCTCCATACACATGCATGCACTCAACAGCGTTAAAGTGCTGACTTCTATGCTGAGGTTTTAAACGGGAGAAAGACTTGGGTATCAACGATACACAACGTTGGAGGAAACGGAGGTAGGACGTCTCAGTTGTGTTGGAGGGTGGAGAGAAACAGAAACCGGTGAAATGCCACGTGAGATTCAGTCTATCTTTTCATGGAAGTATACTTATATAGGGTGGTGTGTGTGGGTGAATATATGTATATTTGTATCTGTTTGCATGTTTGTGCTTGCATGTATGTTTGAATCTTGAATGTGAGTGACATTGTGAACATGTATATTTGTATTCATGTGATTGTGTATGTGTCTGTATGTTTGTGCTTGCATGTATGTTTGAATCTTGAATGTGAGTGACATTGTGAACATGCATATTTGTATGCATGTGGTTGTGTATGTGTCTGTATGTTTGTGCTTGCATGTATGTTTAAAACTTGAATGTGTGTGGCATTGTGAACATGTGACTGTATGTTTATGTGTGCGGTACATATGAATATGTTTCCTAGATATGTAATTTACTATCCTGCCAGTAAGTAAGGGACTCTGTTAGAAAAATGCATATTGCACCTTGTTTATTCTAAAATTAACTTTTTATCTTTGATGTAAAAATTTGTCTTTCCATTTTGGCAATTATGAAGTTTGTCTTGCTGGATTGGGGACCACTATAATCATGTTGGTTAGAGCAATCACTTAATACAAGCCTCATGTTCTCTTGCAATCCTCTGTGACATTTTACACTCATGTTTGTGAAAATTACTACATCATGAAGCGATTGAGCTGAAAATTTCAGATAATGCAAAGTATAGCGTGTTATGCAAATGAGTCCAATTTCAGAGTCACCACGCATGCGTGGGCTGAGCAGCACCCTTTGGACTGCTGCTGAAATCTTATAAATAGAGGGCTGTAGCGAGATGTTGAGAATTGTCTTTGTAGGTTAATGGACATTCATCATACAGATGGGTGACAAAATAATACGAACACCCATGAAAAAGGCATGATCCATTTCAAAGAGGCAGAACATGCATGCCACTTTGCACTTAATTTTGCCACCTAGTGGTTATGAAAGGTAAGGTATCAGTCACTCAACATCAGTCATAGGTGTTGCAGGCGCCTTCCATACGCTCTGGAAAACTCAATAATGACTGACTTGTCAGAGTTCGAAAAAGGAATGATTGTTGGAATGCGGTGCGCTGGTTGCTCCATGACAGAAACAGCTAAATATTTGGGGTGTGCAAAGGAGTACTATGTCAGCCGTTATGACAGCGTACACGAAATGCGGAAAGGTGTCGTCTGCAAAGTACAACAGTGGATGGAAAAGAAAGCTTTCTGAGAGGGATAAAAGAGAGTTCACCCGCATAGCGGTCCGAAAGCGCAGGCAATCTTTATCCCAGATAACGTCAGAGAATTGTCAGCTCTAGAATCCCATTTCAGCAAAAACTGTCCAAAGGGAACTTCATGCTTCGAACATTTATGGAAGAGTTGCCATTCGTAAGTCATTGTTCGTATTATTTTGCCACCCATCTGCACATTATTCAGTAGTGGATATGTATTCAGTGATAGGAGGGAAGCCCTAGTCAGGCTCGTGGGATTGCCAAATCCCTCATAATCAACCTGGACAAGTTTGAAGCAAATCTCACAACAGCAATTGTCAAATCGAAACCCATGTTAAAGAGGAGAGACTTTCTAGAACGAAAAACACTGACAGAGAAGCATGGAGAACGATCACTACACATAAAGCGTTTTTGCCCAACACAGAAGAAACCTGCATATGAAAGATACAAGAAGTGGTCATTTAACCCTTAAATGCCGGTTGTTGCTTTTCGGCAACATACCCAATTTAGGCTTCTAAAATACTATGAATAATTTTGAAGCTATAATGTCTAATGTTGCCAATAAAATACATTCTGAAAATATTATTCAATCGATTTTCAACATGTAGGTGGTAACACTTGTGCTGTATAAGAATAAAGTTAGATTTATTTTTTCAATGGTTGCTACATGTTCTTTTTGTTTTGTTTGGAAGCTTGCGAATTACCCTATTTTGTTCTGCAGTGAGCCAGTAAAATTTATTTTTATCAAAGTTCCTAAAATTCTGGTGTGTTTAATATTATAAAATTTTATGGAGGAAAATTATTTTTTCAATTAAAGACCAGTATTGCCGAGATTTTTAGCCGTAAACCCTACTTAAAACAAAATATGATTTTTTTTAAGTATTTTTCCCATGATTTATTTAAAAAATGAAAGCCGAAAAACATTATTTTAATGATTTTTGAAAAATCAGGCATTTAAGGGTTAAGAAAGAAGATGAAGAAGTTGAAATATACCAAAGGAAAACTAATTGTTTCAGTTGGGGTGAGTGGAGCCGCATATTCAGATATTGTAAAGAAGTCAAAGTACTGCAAAAACTGTCATAAATCTTAAGAAATTTGCATTATCAGCAATTCAAATTTTAGAAAGTGGAGCGTGGAACATATGATTAAGAAAAGTGGAAAGAAAAATACGCAGATTTAAAACACTATACATCCACTATCAAAGTAGCAAAAAAAAAAAAAAAAAAAAAATAGAAGTGACTCCGAAATATAGAAGAAAACTTACTTTTCAGTTAGAAGAATCGAAGAATGCTTTACAGTGGAATTTGCAAATGAAGAAACCAAAGTAACAGAGTTGATGATCAAAGTTTTTACAGTTAAGAGGCTACTTCAAAAGAAAAGACCCGTTCACTAATGTTAATCCTATGGAAAAAATTTATAAAAATATCTCGGTCGCATTTCAATATTTTTAAATGATTTCTTTAGCATTGAATAGTTGAGATCGATCTGTACAAAGGCTGTTGTTTACTTTTTCGATTTTGTTTACAGGTATTTCTTATGAGGACATTTTCAGTTTCAGAATCGGTTTCGAAAGTAAAAGCATCCTCATAAAAAATGTCTGCAATCAAAATCGAAAAAGTAAAAAGTGGCCTGCTTACAGATCGATCTCAACTATTCAATGCAAAAGAAATCATTTTAAAATATTGAAATGCGACCGAGATATCTTTATAAATTTCTTCCATAGGATTAGCATTAGCGAATGTGTCTTTTCATTTCACTGAAGTAGCCTCTTAAGAAGAAGAGACTGTATGGCCTCGATGAAAAACAAGCTATGTTTTATTTTCTTTGTCATAGCTTATATTGGAAGAACTACTAATATAAAAGAATCATTTCATTGACATTTGGGACATTTCAGTCATAAGCTTGTGAAAGGGCTGAATATAGACCTCAGTTGCAGTTGAACTTGACTCAAATCAAGAAAAATTTTGCTCTGTGTGTGTACTGGAAAAAATGAAGAGACTAAGATTTCTCAAAACCGATCATACAGCAGCAAAAGATAAGCTGGAGAAAATACACTCTGATGTAGTGGGCAAAATCACTCCATCATCATTGGGTGGCTCCAATTATTTTGTGACATTTACAGATCAATACTCACATTATGCTAGTGTATACCCAATACAGATGAAGAATCAAGTCTCGGAAAAGTTTGCTCGGTATAGTCGAATCAGAATGAAATTCTACAACAAGAAAAGAAAAATCCTAAAGAATGATAATGGAGTTGAATTCAAAACGGAGATATGTAATAATTATCTTATTAAAATTGGAATAAGAAGACAGCTCCCAGTATTAGAATTGCTGCAACAAAATGGGGTGTTGCTCAGCATAAAAATCAGACTCTAATTAACATGACTTGATGTTTCCTTATAATCTTGTTTATATCCAAAATGCTGGGCTGAAACAGAGTCCACAGCAGCTTTTCTCTGAGACAGATGCCTTTCTGTTGCTGTTGAGGGAAATATTCTTGACCATGGACTCGTGAATAATTATATAAAAACCACATCGAATACTACTGATATAGTCAAACCTCGTTAACATGAACCTCAAGGGGAATTAAATTTTTGTTCATGTTATCCGTAGTTCATGCTATCAGTAACAAAAAATCCAGAAAGAAAATATTGAGAAAAATACATATAGGTAAGACTGGGAACTAACGGGACAACAGGATAATTATAACAGTCAAAATTCATCAGTAAATGTCATTCCCAGTGTTACACAAGAACACAACACTTATTTCTATTTTAATAATTAAAACTTTTAATTTCTTTTTTTTTTTTTTTTTATCCATTAACAGAAAATTGCTAGAAGTAAATGTGTATAAAAAAAAAAAAACTACATTGTGCATAAGGATGCTTTTATTTTCGGAACCAGTTTCGAAAGTAAAAGCATCCTCATAAAAAATATCTACAATGAAAATTGAAAAAGTGAAAAACGGCCTCTTTACAGATCTACCTCAGCTAGCCACTGCAAAAAAAAAAAATCATCTAAAAATATTGAAATGCGACCGAGATATCTTTATAAATTTCTTCCATAGGATTAGCATTAGCGAATGCGTTTTTTCATTTGACTGAAGTAGCCTCTTAAGCGAAATTTCACGTTAAACCTGTTCATCTTAAGAGTAGAAAAGCACTTAGAATCCGTATTCATTTTGACGGGGACAGTCAGAACGGTTCATGTTAAAACTTTAAGCGTGTTCACGTTAACGAGGTTCTACTGTACTTACAATTATTAAAATTATTAATAACTGCATTTAATATTAAATTGTTAACACTGTTTAAAATTAATAATTTTTAAACAATTAACTATCTAATTAGGAAAATAATATAATTTTTTTTTTGCTTTAATTACGAAAATGATAATTCATTCTAGAAAGAAAAAAAAGCAAGATGCTAGTTCCCATAAAAGTCACTAGTTCAGCTAAAAAAGGGCATTATGCCATGAGAAAATAATACTACAGTAGAGCACCGATTATCAAAACTCCAATTATCCGAACAACTTATTTCTGTCAAAAAAAAAAAAAAAATTAACCTAACTTCCAGTTATCCGAACTGCCTATTTCTCCCAAAAATTTTTAAACCGAATTCCCAATTATCCATTGGCTTCGAATAAAATTTTAAATAAAGAAAAAAAACTGATAGTGGATCAGAAAATGAAGAATAAGAATCCTAAGCTATGAAGGAAATGAAATGAACGAGTGGTTAAATAGTGATGTGCATGACCCTGGATATCAGATTTTAAATGATGATGAGATTGTGGATGAGATTCACGATGAAAAAGAAATGGAAGAAAATGAAAACGAATGCTCTGAAAAGAACCCAGGTCCATCCCTTAACGAAGTCTTTGAATGTTTGGAAACAGTTATGAAATGGCTCGAACGGCAGAAGAACGTTGATCCTATTCAACTAACGTACTTAAGAAAGATAGAGATATGGCAGCATTGAAAAGAATGTCTTCGTTGAAGCAAGCAACAATCAAAAGCTTTTTTGCTTAAATTATAAACTCTGAAGTTCAGAAAAGGATTTAAAAAAAATTAATTATAAAAATGTAAAAAAGAAAACAAACACAATTTTTAAACATGCCAGCACTAATGGGTGCTGCCAGTCCTAAGCTTAGATAACGTGTGAAGGTTTTAGTATAGTCAGAAACATCCTTATATGGTCTGTCCATTTATCCGAACTTTTGCTTATCTGAACTAGGGTTGGTCCTACTGTATTAATCTGTTTAATAATGAAATAAGAATATAAGTTAATAATGAAATAAGAATATAATTTTTGCAATATGATAAATAAAGTGATATTATTTTTTAATTATTTTATAAATTTCAAATTGGAAAAGACAAATAACATGATTTAATAATATCCTGTTTTTCCTAAACATGTAAAGTTATGGAATTTTTGCAAACTCTTGCACATACCGATTTAGAAATACTGCAGTATTTGAAATTTCTTTACAAGAACTGTCTGGTTGAATTTCACTATTTTTATTTTTATTTTTTTAAGCAGGGTGCATTTTGCAAATTTTAAAAAGAGCAAGGTGCTGTGACCTTAAGAAATGGTCTAGAGGGAACAGAATTTATTTATTACTTAACTTTATTACTTATTATTTATATATTACAGAATTAATAACTGCAAATAAGTATAATTTCATTAGTTAGTAGCACAAATAACAAAACAAATATAACTTGCAGCTCGCATTGTATTTGTATTTAGAAAAATTATTATTAACTGTCTAAATGTAAACTTACACTCATACACTATATGGCCAAAGGTGACCAGTCACTTGCGATTTTAGACGTTTTGTTAAATATCTTGAAAAATACATGAGGAATGAACCTGAAACTGCAGGTGTGTAAACAATATAGTATAGGTCATATATTTCTGCGAAGATTTTTTCCCGAAACCTCATAGGGGACCGTCAACAAATTGAAAAATAACGAATATATTTTGGATAACCCTGTAAAAACTAATGTAGCAAAAGCATTCAAAACGCGAGATTATTAATAAGTGGATTATTGTAATATACTGTGTTCATTTTTATGAGGATAGCATGTATACGCGTAGAGAAATTAAGGTTTTTATAAATACAGTCCCAAATTTTGCCACATTTTTTGCTTATAATTTGCAGAGTTCTTAATATAAAAAAAGTTATTTTCAGAAAATATGGCAAACAATATTGTACACAATGTTTTGCAATCAGAATTTAAAAATAATAAAAATTGGATAAAAAATGAGCATGTTTACTAAAAAATGTTTCACTGCGCATGCGCAAATGCAATCAAAATATAATGTGCATAATGTATTAGCTAAGTATATAGAGCAACTTTTGTAAAAGTCTCAAAATCATAGCTTGAAAATTATCATCGACAGAATAAGCTCAAAATCCGTTAGTCCCAAAAAGATGAGGGGTTGTATCAAATATCTGTTGATTAGTGCCAAGATAGTGTACACAATATTGCACGTACTACTATATTTGTATACAACCCCTTATCTTTTTGCTACCTTTTGGGAGCAACGGATTTCGAGCTTATTCTATCGACGATAATTTTCAGAATTTTCAATCTATGATTTTGAGACTTTCATGAAAGTTGCTCTATATGCTTAGCTAATACATTATGCACATTATATTTTGATTGCATTCGCGCATGTGCAGTGAAAAATTTTTTAGTAAACCTGCTCAAATTTTTCATCCAATTTTTATTATTTTATAATTTTGATTGCAGAGTATTGTGTACAATATTGTTTGTCATATTTTCTGAAAATAAATTTTTTTTTATATTAAAAACTCTGCAAATTATAAGCAAAAAAACTTCGTGAAATTTGGGACTGTTTTTATAAAATCCTTAATTTCTCTATGAGTATACATGCTATCCTCATAAGAATGAACACAGTATATTACAATAAGCCACTTATCAATAATCTTGAGTTTGAACGCTTTTGCTCCATTAGTTTTTACAGGGTTATCCAAAAGATATTCGTTCTTTTTCAATTTGTTGACGGCCCCCTATGAGGTTTCAGGAAAAAATCTTCGCATAAATATATGACCTATACTATATTGTTTACACACCTGCAGTTTCAAGTTAATTCCTTATGTATTTTTTTAGATATTTAACAAAATGTCTAAAATTACAAGTGACCGGTCACCTTTGGCCATATAGTGTACATGATATTTTTTGATAGAAAAAAAATTCATCCAACTTCTTTCTGCATTTAACATTTTTATACCAATTAGTTCTTTTTCTTATTGTTTTACTTGCAGAAATTTAATATATTTGCTATGCTTATTTTATGTAAAAGAATGAATAATATTATTAGTAAGCCTAAGGAATAGCTTAGAAATATTTATTTAAAGTTTTTTTTTTTATCATTATTCATAAGGTGAAATACCTATAGAAACTTTCCAAATATTTCATTTTATATTTTAATACTTTTCTATGTAACTTTAAACATTTAGACATGATTTTAATCAATGATTTTTTAAAATACAAATCGGTTGATTAAAATCAAATGATTAAAATATTTGATCACTCATTTAAATCATTCGATTAAAATCGCTGACACGGTACCTGCTGAATATCATATTTATAACAGTATATACACATTTGACTGTATGTTTTGTGTGTGGTACTGTTGAATGTTCATATTCGAGCATGCATCTGTATGTTATGTGTGTATGTAAGTGTGAATATGTGCATGTGTCTGTATCTGTGTTTAGGTATTTATCTATATGTGTATGTGTGTATAAGTTTGTGTGTGCATGTGTGTGAATATGCCATATGTAAGTTTTACTTCCATGGAAATATATGTTTCGTCTCGCGTAACATTTTACTGATTTCTGTGGTCTTTCCCATCTCCAACATAGCTGCGACGTCCCATCCGTTACATTCCTTCGATAAACATGTATTTCTCCTACCTGGAACCGCAACACAAAGGTTACCGCTTTAATACACATGTGTAAGTGTAAGCATGGGTGTCAGGCAGAAGAGTGTGTAAATCAGTGTGTCTAGCCACCTTGATAACACGGGAAATTTGTTGATGATCTGGAATAGGTAAATAGGTCTCCTTGCACAAGTAAATGCGTAAATATGTAAATGTACACCGCCATGAAATGTTATATTTCATTGCACATAGTGCTTCAAATATCTGGGCCTGACTAAAGCAGGAGCATGCGGGGCAGCTGCCCCAGGCTCCCCATTTGAGCTGGGCCCCAACGAAGTAATCAGAATTCTAATTTAGAAGTCTGTTAAGTAGTTAAAACCGCCCAAAAGGGATCAAAATCTTTTTGTCCAAAAACATTTCCAAAGATTTGGGAAGGAAATGTGGTCCTCTTCTTCCCGTACTCTATGCCCCCTTCCCAAATAAAAAAGAACAAGCCACATAATCAGAAAACTATGATTGAAATTATAAGAATTTAGTAGTTATTTATGTTTACATACATACTACCGTCAACAAAGCCATACTTTTTTTTTTTTACTAGTTTCCTACTAATTTTCTTACTGGTATTTTTTCTCAACTACAAAAGGGCAACCTTATGACATAAGTTTTAATTTATTTCTGTTCGGAAATGCATAAAACTAGCAGTTGTTATTGTTCAGAAACTATGTAATTGAGCTGTTTTTTAAATTTTTTTTTTTTTTCAAACGCAAGAGATCCTTCAGAAAATAGTATCAAAGTGAGCGTTTTGAACCGCATTTCCGCATGAAAATAGAATAACCGGTCAAGAATGGGTGAAAAACGTGTTTGTCACGTGATCAAAATCGCTTCTACCTCAATAGGTAATGGATGGATCAAAAAATGGAAAAAACAGTTAGATTCCAAATCGCTTCCATAGTCAGGCCTTCAGATTTTATGTCTTTCCATTGAAAAATGAATTTGTAAATGTGTCAAAACGTTTTGGACTTGTTGAGCAGAGCAGTTAAGTCTTAAGTCACAGCCTTAAGTTATCATCCTCTGTCTTGTGATAATGTGAATAGTGATAGTACCTGGTATAAAAATGTATGTATATATAAAGTTTAGTACTAGTCAACAATTTCTATGGATATGTAGAAGGGGAACCCCCAGAATGATGCTTGCCGTAGATAGTCTTATCTGTTAGCAGATACAAATTTTGTTTTTGAATGTTTAAGGGTCAATATCTGAAAACTGGATGATTTCATTCCAAAATTTTTATTTTTAAAAATTAATGTAATTTACACATGCAATTATGATTATTGGGAAATTTAATCCTTAGACATTTTATCTACTTTCTTAAACCCTTGGAGTTTTTGAACTGCAGTGCAGAACTATCAAATCAAAGGTCAGCTTATGCTATAAGCATATGGACATCTAAATGAAGTTTTTAAAAGTGCCTTTCTAGAGTGAAGTTTTTTTAGACTTTAAAAGGAAAAGAAAGTTCACATAAAGTTCTTTTTGAAATAGCAAATTGTGTCTCATTTATACAACTCATTTGGCTCAATAAACCTAAGCATTTATTGTTAGTTTTTCTCTTTAGCTCACAGGCTATCAAAGCCTGAGAGCTAATGTGCCCACAGGGTCTGTATGTAAGTACGTAACAGATAACTCTTGATAGAAATATCCAATTTGCTTAAAAAAAAATGTTCATTCTGATAAGGTGCTTCTCTGATTACTTTTGGGGTTCATTGGTTACGTATAAAGAGAGGGAACGGGAGCTCTCCCCCCCCCCCCCCCTAATTTAGATCAATGGGTTTTTCAGGCAGAATTTTCCGATTTGCATCAAATTTTGTAAATAGGTTCATTCTGATAAGGTACTTTTACTGTTTTGAGAGTTCATTGGTTAAGTATAAGGGGACAACGGGGCTAATCTGCCCTTTAATTTAGATAAATGGGTTTTTCTGTCCGATTTGCTTCAAATTTAGTATACCGGCTTATTCTGATAAGACGCTTCTCTGATGAGAGTAGGAGGCTCATTGGTATAAAGATGGGAAATAGAGGGGTGTGGGCAAATCCCCTTCAATTTATATTTCGAGGACATTGTTCTTTGAAATAAGAGTATAATATACAATTAGTGTGAATAGCGTGTGAGCTCAATGCCATCAGTTTAACTGGGCACTTTTCTTTTTTATTTTTTCTAAGTTACAAAAAGAAAATAACAATCATACATACAATTATGTTTAATTTATTGTGTAAGTAATAACTGTTAAAATATGTCTAATTTCCAGTCATCGTATAGAGGGAAAAGAAATTTCCACCTTTTTTACTGTTTCCCGCTTTCATATGTCTGTTATTGTTAATGTTGTTCGCTTGTTTTTTACTGTTTTAGGAGATATTAAACACATTATACATTACAGTTAATTTCTTTCACAAGCCGGTCATATTTCAGTCGATATTAAACTTATGCTGAAAAAAATTTACATTATTTTCTATTAAATTAGATTACCTGTTACAATTTTGGTTTGAACACTTTCATTACAGCTCGAGTCATCATTACTAGGAAAAAAAAATAAATAAATAAATTTTAGTCTTTGAAAAAATCATTTTCTAAATGGTCGTTGTAATTTGTTAAATTGCATTTTTTTTACATTTTTTCTACTATTTTAGGAGATATTATACATTACAATTAATGTCTTTCACAAGTCGGTCCTATTTCAGTCGATATTAAACTCATGCAGAAAAAATTAATATTATTTTCTATTAAATTAGATTACCCTGTCACAGTTTTGCTTTAAACACTTTAATTACAGCTCGAGTCGCCATTACTAAGAAAAAAAAAAAACAATGTATTCTTTTTCTCTTATTTTCTTTTTAGTTGCAAACATATTTATATCAGTCGTTAAATAACCGTATGCTTGTCAATAGCATACCTACACACACTACATTGTAGATGTGATACTTTTTTTTTTTTTTTATCATTTAGTGATGTTAAATTTTTAATAAAAGTTCCATGTTTCGTGTAAGTTTCTTCCTTCATTGCGCTATTTTCCTAGGGGTAGCACAATGTCTGAAGTGTATATTTCAATCTTTGGTTGAGTGAGTTGGCCACTTACTCAATCAGAAATGGAATATGTTTACTTACATGATTCATGTTTTACATTTTTGTTTTACATTTTAGTTTGTGGAATTTCATTTTTTCCCCTTAAAATCACCATTGTGTATTTGCCATTCTTGCACTAGCTGGCGCTTTTCACACTTACTATGGTCAGATGAATATGCACTAATTCGCATCGTAAAAGAAAAAAAAAATACAGCTCATGTACATATTTATTATGATTTCATGTTTAACCTTCATGCACACACATATTTACACTTTCGTTTCATATGATTTGGTTTTGATAATAATAAAATGACCTTGGTTTAGTCATGAATGACTCTTATGTGCTTGTATATATTTTAGATACTTACTCAGCATTAGTGTATAGTTTTACAAATGCATTGTTTGGCACTTCTTTTACAACAGTGTATTCAATATTAATTTTAAAGTAACCTATTTTTTTGTTTGCTTGTTTGTTTCATGTATTTTTGCAGAAGCTATAACATAATTTAATAATACATGCATCAATTACACATGCGTCTTAAATTTCTATGAGATAATTACTAGGTTGTACATTCTTTTTACACATACAGTTACATTACTGACAATTTGATTGTTTACGCGTGGATAGTGACTCGATGCTTACTTATTCGTATCATACAGTAATTTTATCAGAATATGTGTCAAGACATCTGTAAAGCTTATTTTTAGGAAAATTGGAATCCATACGATTTGTTAGGTACACTTTATCTTAGAAAATCTATCCATGAATATTCATTAAACTTACATCATTTGAATTTTTTTTTCTATTTTAAGATTTTAACTGTGACTTTCAAGTCTCACAGACAGTCTTTTCATCAATACATACACTCATATGACATGTTTTATAAGACTTGTTATAATAGCAAACAACATATATTTTTCGATTTTAAAGGGAGCAGTTGCTGTTTTAACGTAACTCCCACATTATTATTATTATTATTCTTTTTTTTTTTATGCACGTATGAAACCTGCCAAATTTAATAGTGTTATTACACGCAAAAATTCCAAGCGACAAAAATCGCCTGTGACTTAAAGATGAAAATAAACACTCGCCAGTCGCCACTTGACGACTAAAAGTGAAAAACTGGCGACTAAAAATATGGAAAGTACCGGCCAAATGCAGGATTTTCCAAAGGGATTTCGTCAAAGAATCGCAGAAAAAAAAAACCCGCGAATTTTGTCAAAAGATCGCGAAAATACCCAAATATCGTCAATAGACCGCGAAAAAGCTAATTTCGTCAAAGAATCGCTCAGAAACCCAAATTTCGTCAAGTGATCGCGGATAAAACGCAGATATCGTGAATGGATCGCGGATAAAACGCAGATATCGTGAATGGATCGCGGATAAAACGTAGATATCGTGAGTGGATCGCGGAAAAACGCAAATATCGTCAATAGATCGCGAAAAAAACCGCGGATTTCGTCAAAGAATCGCGAAAAAAACGAGAATTTCGTCAAAAGATCACGTAAAATGCACATTTCGTCAAAAGATGGCGGAAGAAAACGTAAATTTCGTCTAAGGATCGCGAAAAAAACCCAAACATCATGAATGGATCGCGAAAAAAACCCAAATATTTTCAATAGATCGCGAATAAATGCAAATATCGTCAATAGATCGCGAAAAACCCCCGCAAATATCGTCAATAGATCGCGAAAAAACGCAAATATCGTCAATAGATCTCGAAAAAAACGCAAATATCGTCAATAGATCTCGAAAAAAACGCAAATATCGTCAATAGATCGCGAAAAAAACACAAATATCGTCATTAGATCGCGAAAAAAAACCCGCAAATATCGTCAATAGATCGCGAAAACCCCCGCAAATATCGTCAACAGACCACGAAAAAAACCCGCAAATATCGTCAACAGACCGCGAAAAAAACACAAATATCGTCAATAGAACGCAAAAAAAACGCAAATATCGTCAATACATCGCGAAAAAAACGCAAATATCGTCAATAGGTCGTGAAAAAAAGCGAATTTCGTCAATAGATCGCAGAAAAAAACCTGAATTTTGTCAAAGAATCGCGTAAAAAAGAGAATTTCGTCGAAGAATCGCGAAAACGAATGCGAATTTTGTCAAAAGATCACGAAAAAAAACCGCACATTTTATCAAAGGATCGCGGAAGAAACACAAACATCGCGGAAAAACGCGAATTTTGTTAAAGTATCTTGTAAAAAATGCATAATTAGTGCCAGAAGAGACCCCCCTCAGCCCCCCCCCCCACCTTACATTTCAGAAAATTTGCTGTAAATTTCAGATTTTTTTTTTTTTAATTTTGAAAAGTACCTAAGTATAGTGGACTTATGCAGTTAGCTATATAAGCATGTTACATATAACTTTGCTGTTAACTTAATTTAAAATAGATTGGAAATTAGTATCTTCTAAGTTTATTCAAAACAATATGAATTAAAATATTTTTATTTATTACATAAATTATTTATTTACTCTAAACTTATATATTTTAAAATTAAATATTCAGTGACATAAATGCACTTACTGGCGACTAAAGAAATTATT
This sequence comes from Maratus speciosus, assembly GCA_963932465.1. NCBI lineage: Eukaryota > Metazoa > Arthropoda > Arachnida > Araneae > Salticidae > Maratus > Maratus speciosus. Next base: position 9,503,612 of record OZ010791.1, read on the forward strand.
CTCACTAGCCAGTAACTGGCTACTAAAAAATATCAACTTACCGGCCAGTGGCCACTAAGCAAAATTCCTTATTTTCATCTTTACTGTGACTCGTCTGATTTCCCGCTTTTGAAAGCCACTTCCAAACATTTCACTGGCTGTTCGGGAAAAGGCTTTTCCATCGCCAGACTTCAAAGCATTTGATTGGCTGTTACTGGAGACTCGCTTTGTTTCAAGCGTCAAAGACAGAAGAAAGTTGCTTGCTTTAGAAGCGACTCCCCTGGAGCCATAGGATGAAATTCGAAGCGACTTTGAGCCTTCGAAGCCTCTTTGAGCCCACTTTAACACTTGTTCATTTTAATCACACACTCGCTTCCTTTTAGCTAATACAGTAATAACTTATGTTGTTACAATGAAATTGTAACTTAACCTTTAGCTGACGAAGTATTCGACAGTATTTTTTATTTTTATTTTACAAATAGTTTATTCTGTTTAGTGCTTAGTGTACGTGGAGAATTTACGTTGACAAAAAACACACATTAGTTCATTGCCTTATTTAGTTCATTGAAAACGTCAGTTCTTTGTGTACACGAGATGCTTTTGGTTCATTGATTGTTTTTTTTTATTATTATTGGGATTCCTGAGATGTTTCTCACATCTCCTGAGTAAATTTATGTTGTGTATTTTGTGCACTTTGCTTTGAAATCTTTGAAGTACAATGGAAAAAGGTCGCAACAGACCACAGAGTCATTGGAAAAGAACGCCAGAAACAAACATTTATGACTGTTGTCGCAGTATATTTTATACAGTCGAACCTCTATTTAACGAAGTCGCTAAATCCTGAAAAAAGTTCGTTATATGAAAAAATCATTAAATAGAGATTCACCTTTTAAAATACTTTAAACTGCATAAAACAGATTTTAAATTCGTAAACACTAAATATTTTTACTAAAAGTAATTAATCACATTTTATTTAATAAATTATATCGATTTGTTTTATTTATTTTACCCACCAATATCCATCATCAATTCATTTTTTCTATGTGTTTAAATCTTTGAAATCTGCAAGGAAAACAAAACATTGTCCGTGAATACACTATATTTTCTCTTTAAAGTAAATAACCTTAAAATTAACGAATTTTAATGACATTATCGTATTTATTATTATTATAACAAATAATTTTAACCATACATTAACATATGCATCCTTAAATTTAATTTCTGAAAAACTCTGTTAATTTTGCCTGAGTTTTTTCTTTTAAAAAGTGATTTCTCTCATAATACGTCTCACATCTTTGCAATGCCCCCAAAACACCTTAATGCGTATTCTCTTCTAACTGTAATCCGCGTCGGATTGTTTCAAATGATTTTAGCATTTCATCATACGAAGTTTCGTTAATTCCTGCATAATGATCATTTCCATCATCATCATCATATTCGTCTTCATCGCAATTCATTGCTGTATTGTTTTTATTTTTCACACTGTCGAAAATATCCAATTTGGACAGTGTTTCCGAGGTCTCAGTTTCAGAATTAAGTGAAATACAATCATCAATCAGCACATCATGGTTAATTTGTTCTTTTTTTCTTGCTGTATCCACATTTTTTTATGTTACTCTAAGGGATTATCGTCTTCGTCCTCCGTACTTACCGAATTCTCACTGCTGACAAAGAAGGCGAAAGTCCAAACAACTAATTTATGGCTTTACGTCACAAAACCTGAAAATGTGATTTGAACTGACCGTTAAAGTGTGAATCAGGTTGCATTCTGCTTCAGCCGAATCTCTGACGGTGTCATTCACTCTCTTTGATGTCGTCAGTTTTTTGAAACTCATCTACAGGTTAGAGGTCAGTAGAGGAAATTCCACACATGTTTATCACTTCCCTATTTTTTTTATTGAGACTCCCCTTTTTTGATGATGACCACAGAACTTTTGAAAAAAAAAAAAAGCCTATACAAATAAGTTATGACTTTTCATCACAAAGCTTCAAAATTCGATCTGAACTAAGTGTTAAGTGAAAAAAGTGTGTTTAATTTTTTTATTAAACCCACCAATAATTGGAATTTTTATGTTTATAGTGTAATATTTCTTTGGAAAGGAATTTTTACGCATACACACATTGCGAATATCATTTCAGTTGAAAATTGGAGAAATTTGTTTCAAGTTGGGACATTTTCGAATTCTCCCTCCCCCCTCTTTTCCCTGTAAAAATACCTGTAGTTACACTCCTGGTGTGGTTTAACCCTTTCAGGGGCAAATAATTGCGTTTCTGTAATGTTGAATTCACACCAGATTTTTTTGAAAAATTTTGTTTTAAAATACGGAAAAGCAATTTTTCAACGTTTTCCCAGCACAGCTACAAAAATAAAAGTAAAATTTAACCTGGTCCTGGTCCAAATCTTGATTAAAATTAGGTGGGATATAATATATATCCCACCGCGAAAGTAAATGAAGAAGCTGAAAGTACATTAATACTGAAATGATGTAAGTCCTTAAGCAGTGATTCTACACCATTGTGAAGTTACCCTGAGGTAAGAGTTTAAACTACAGTAATTTTACTAGTTCAAATAATTATGCAATGCTCTTTTTTTACAAGACACATTCTTGTAACATCTGTTATTTTACACGCCTTAAAAAAAAAAGTGAGCTTTTTATTTTGTATATCTTATAAAAATCAACTGTTCAGAAAATCCGTGCTTTAGTTCTTGAGATAGAGCGCCTACAAAATTTTTGTCACATGCAGACAGAGTGACAGACAGATATTTTCTAAAAACCATCAAATCGTGTTCAGGACCTACTAAAACGTATAAATCCATCAAAAACGGGAAGGCGAAATTTTTCGCAAATCCAATACTTTCTTCTTGTAAAGATAGAAGAAAGTAAAAAAGAAATTAATTTGAATTTCGGTGTAGGGAGATTCAGATGGTACGTGTAAAAATTTAGCCGATATGTTAAAGCTTCCGTTTATCAGAATCGAAAATCTACAAATTCGCGTTTTCTGTGTGAGTAATGCAAGTGAATGTCATTGTTTTAAAGTCAATTTTCTAAATCCGCGCAAATAAAATATGAAAGCTACTTACTATACAAATTATAATTCAAAACAGTGAAAATGAAATAAAAATAAACATCCAAGTACATAATATGAATGAGTACGTGAAAAAATGAATGTTGGCGTTTGTGCACCGTGCGACCATGCAATTTTAGGATATTTTTATTTATTTGTTTTGAAAATGACTCTGGTAGAGTCGAAACATGTAAACAGTTTAATTTGACTGTTTTCAAAGATTTAATTTATGCCTTTTAGCAATTAAACTTACTGTTAATGTTTTAGTAAATAAAACTACAAGAACCAAAGTGGTGTATATTCTGAGTGAATGGCTAATGAAGAAATTGTCTCTTTGGCAATCAGAAAATAATGAATTTTTATAGGTATGATAATAGGTGTGGGTAGTTTCTAAGAAATAGTAAGGGGGGATATTTAGCATTTGGGGAACAGCTGCGGCCTGACTTCTCAGGATTTTCCGTGATTTTTTCGAATTAAGGATTAAGGCTGTTCTCAAATCCAAAAGGGCGACTTTATGACATAAGTTTTGATTTATTTTTGTTCGGAAATACATGAAACTAGAAGATGTTGTTGTTCAGAAACTATAGATCTTTCAAAAAATACTGTCAAAGTTGACGTTTTGAACAGAAGTTCCCGAAGAAAGCAGAAAAACCAGTCAGTAAAGACAGAAAAACATCTTGTCACGTGATCAAAATCGCTTATATAACTCAAAATGTAATTTATTTATAAAAAAAAAAAAATAGAAAACACGGTTCGATTCCAAATCGCTTCCATAGTCAGGCCTTCCAATTTTATATCTTTCCTTTAAAAAATGAATTTGTAAATGTGTCAAAACGTTTTGCACTTGTTGAGCAGAGCAGTTGAGAACAGCCTTAAGGTTCTTTAGAAAGACCCCAGAAAGGAGGGCGTTCTATCCTGCTGATAATAGATAACGTAACAAACACTGCCATCTTAATTTAGATTTAAATTTGAATACATGTGTACAATGTAAAGGAAATTAGAAATGAGCCTTGTATCGATACATCAGAATGCATCCATTTTAATTGAATTCAACAGTCCCGCGAGTTGTCTGGAGTTTGCATTATCTTTCTTACTAGTTGGAGTTCTGGATTTGGATGGGTTTGTTTTCTTTCGAAACAGAATTTCCCTTAAATCCAGAATTTTTTTTTAGATCAGACAATTGTATATTTGAGTAATATTAAATTTAGCTAATAGCTAATTATTATTTTAAGTTAAAACTAGTCGGATGTACCAATCCTAAAACTTTCTTCTATCTCATACATGTTAATACTTGAAAATTCGCTATCACACTGCCAGAATTAAACGGCAATCTATGCCCATCATGAGGATTCTAAAGATATGAAATTCCGTGCATTGGTTCTTGAGGTATGGCTGTCTCTGAAATCGTGTAAATTCAGCCTAGCAGCGCCACCTATTGGGTAATTTTCACCAAAACCACCAAGCAACCACTTATGTCAAAGCCTAACTGAATCTGAAGTTTGGGGAAAATCCGTGCATTAGTTTTGAGATAGTTATTACGAAAATCATGAAAATTCCAGCATAGCAGCGTCACCTACTGGACGATTAACACCAAAACCTAATCAGCAACAACTTTTGTTAATATCTAACTAAATCTTAAGTTAGATGAAATTTTGTACATCTAACTAAATCTTAAGTTAGATGAAATTTCGTACATTAGTTTTTGAGATAGAGCTATTGCGGGAATCGCGAAAAATGCAGCATAGCAGCGCCACCTGTTGAGCAATTTACGCTAACACGTAATCAGCGTCAAGTCATATAAAGGACTAACTGAATAGCGAAATTTGACTTTCCATAAGACTTTTAGCATTAGTTCGAAATCCGACAATTTCATTGGCTTTCGGTGAACTGAACTTCTTTTCCTGAAAGGAAGAAATCCATTTTACGAGTAACAGCGCTGCTACTCATTTCATCAAATGTATTTCTTGATAGTAATAACTTGATGCATTAAAAAAAGCTTATGTATTTCTCATACTGAGCATGGAATCAATTGTTATACAGTTAATAACATAATATATAATTAATTATTAAATTTGATATAATTTTCTAGTAAGAAAATTATTAGCAATTCTAAAACAACATTGACTTAGTTAAATTATGATAAAATAATGAGATTTTTATAATAAGCTGCTTAGAACTTTTTTTTTTTTTTCTCAGATGTTTGCAATCAGTATTAAAATTCTAGCAGCTTAACTAAAAATAAGTAATTGAAGATCCATCTAGATATATAAAAATGTTTTTCTATGCCAGTTTAAAAGATACTGTTATTACATTTAAATAGATATTTTATTTTAATCAGATAACATTAGCTCCTAAGTGGTATTATGTAGTAAAATTTAATCACAATAATATATTTCGAATAAAAATTGTAAAGCTTCTGATAATAAATTAATAAATAAAGATAAAAACAAAAATCTGTATAATAATAATAATAATGGTTATTTTAAATATATATATATATTGCAACTAATAGCAAAATATTTTTCCTTGTTCATGTTTGATGTATATTACATTTTTATTGCAACATATATATATATATATATAATAAAACTTTTTGCAAATAATTATTAAAACACAGATATATATATATATATATATATATATATATATATATATATATATATATATATATATATATTTGTTTTTGTTGCATTTTTACCATACATTCAATTATTTAAAGTATAGTAATTTACTGTCTTCAATGGTTAAATTATCATTGAAATACATATTATTAATGTAATTTATATATAAAGGATAAATAATAAATTTTTAAAGATGAATAATTTAATTCTGTTAAATACTATTTATATGTTACTGGAGTTCTAGCATAAAAGTACTTTTCATGAAAGTTTAGAAGATATTAAAATTAAATTTTAATAAATATTAATTTTAAACATACAGTTTATATATGATAAGAATTTAGTAGTATTAAATATACAATAAAAAAATTAGAAAGCAGCTGGTAAATTGATAAATATTTTTATATATGAAAGATAATACTTAATTTTGAGGAATGAACACTTTAATAAATTACTACTGCTAATTATATATATATATAACTTACTAAAGTTCCAACAAGAAATATTTTTAATGTAAGGTAAGAATATATTATTATTACATTATTATTAAAAAATAGATTAAAAGAATTTTTTAATTTAATTATTTAAATTTATTTAAAAAAATCTAACTGACAATTTTTTTTTTCAAAGGAACTGGTGATAAAGATCAACTGATTTTAACTAACTGACTTAAGGGTGTTCTCAAATCCAAAGGCAACTTTCTGACATAAGTTTTAATTTATTTTTATTCGAAAATGCATGAAAGTAGCTGGTGTTGTTGTTCAGAAACTATGTAATTGAGCTGTTTTTTTTTTTTTTTTTTTTTTTTTTTTTTTTTTTTTTTTTTGCAAACGCAATAGATCTTTCAGAAAATAGTGTCAAAGTGGACGTTTTGAACCGAATTTCCGCACGAAGGAAGAAAGAGCACCGAAGAGCGAGCGAAAAACGTGTTTGTCATGCGATCAAAATCGCTTATAACTCAATTTGATCAAAAATTGGAAAAACAGTTCAATTCCAAATCGCTTCCATGGCCAGGCTTTCCAATTTTATACCTTTTCGTTAAAAAATGAATTTGTAAATGTGTCAAAACGTTTTGCGCTTGTTGAGCAGAGCAGTTAAGAACAGCCTTAAGAAAATATTATTATTACTCTTTAATTATTAAAGAAATTTATTTATTAGAAAAATACCGTATATGTCATATGAATTTTTAAACTTAATTCAATTATCTGTATAGCATTTACAATAAAAAAAAATAGTAATCTAAATAACAGATAAATTAAGAATGATCAGAACTTTATAAAAATCTAACATGAAAATACTTTTAATGTAAGCCTAGGAGATTTATTATTGCATTTTAATAAATGTTTACTTTAATTATTAAAAAATAGATTAAATGAATTTTTAAATTTAAATTTATTGAAACAAATCTAATTGACAAAAAAAAATTTACAACGGAACTCGCAATAAAGATCAACTGATTTTAACTAACTAACTTAAGAAAATATTATTATTACTCTTTAATTATTAAAGAAATTTATTTATTAGAAAAATACCCTATAAGTCATATGAATTTAAAAATTTAATTATCTGTATAATATTTACGATAAAAAAATTTCAAAGCAACCTAAGTAACAGATAAATTTAAAATGATCAGAACTTTATAAAGTTCTAACATGAAAATACTTTTAATGTAAGCCTAGGAGATTTATTATTGCATTTTAATAAATGTTTACTTTAATTATTAAAAAATAGATTAACTGATTTTTAAATTTAATTATTTAATTTATTTTAAAAAATCTAACTGCTAAAAAAATTTACAAAAGAACTGGCAATAAAGATCGACTGATTTTAACTAACTGACTTAATAAAAATAAAAACAAAACTCTAAAAAAGTGAAAACGCCAGCGAGAGGACAGAACGCGCAACTTTAGTATTACAAATGCAAAATCTTAACCAGCCCTAGTCTTGACCACTGGGCTAGATCATTCATGCATTTGAGATACCAAAATACCATGTGCCGGCTTCACACAGTATTTTACCCTTGTACTTGTCCTTTCAGGGAAAGAAGTTCCGTTCAGTTTCATTGGCTATCGGTGAAGCGTCAGCCAATGAAATTGCAGGATTTCACACTAATGCTAAAAGTCTTATGGAAAGTCAAATTTCGCAACTGAATATGAAGTTTCATGAAAGTCTGTGCATTAGTTCTTGAGATAGAGCCATTGCGGAAATCGTAAAAAAATGCAGCATAGCAGTGCCACCTGTTGAGCGATTTGCACCAAAAACTAATCAGCATCAATTTGTATCAACGACTAACTGAATATCAATTTCTATTCAATTCCGTGCATTAGTTCTTGAGATAGAGTGCACACAAAATTTGTGTCACACACACACAGACTGACTCACAGACAGACATTTTGTAATAACATGTTTTTCGGGTTCTCTGACCTCTTAAACGTGTCAATCTGTCGAAAACCAGAATTCAAAAATTTTCATGAATCCAATACTTTCTTCTTGTAAAAATAGAAGAGAGTAAAGATGATATGATATATCAATTTCTTGAAATCCTTAAATTCAATGTTTGTACTAAGAAATACATTGATCAAGAATTGTACATCATTAGAAATATACAATTGATAATGGTTTTTTACTTAGGTTTATTAATAGACTTATTTGCGAAACTCAATATGGAATTAATATCAATAATTAATAAATTTAATGAAGTACGGTTACACAAATTTTGATATTTTCCAGGTTTATCTGAATTGTGCCGTGTCCTAAGAAGGCGGTAGCGATGGTCGAGGGTGTTAATCTTCGAAGGCTTAGCAATTTATATTCTCTCAGAATATGATAACATGAAATTTATTTTATAACACAGTAAAAAATATTCTGGAGTAATGATAAGTCGCTATGTACACAACAATGTAAAATTTGTTGAACAAAGTTTATGTATCAGAAATAGTGTCTATGAGAAGGTGGCAGCTAGTCTATTAAGTCTACAGGCATTGCATCACTTGAACGGAAAGCGCTGGTCTTGTCTCCGAGATAAAGATCTCCTTTTTCCGTGACGGCACCCTGGTGCCCTGTCGCCGCTGATTCGGGTATCATTCCCCAGTATTAGGGATCGTAAAGTCCGGCCCTTTCGGCCTTCAAAATCTTTCACTCCAAAAATCGCTCTTCCAACTCCAGCCAAAATCTAATCTCCCCTCCGCATCCTCTCATATATATATCTCAATTATCTTCCTCTAAAAACAATAGTGAGTTTCTCAGCCACTAACTGTCCGTTCTTTTTAAGAACCTCCCAGGGACCTTTACTGTTGTCTCCTGAGTGGACACCTTAAGAAACTCCTTTTTTGCACGTGGATCCTGCGATCATATGCTCTCGTGAGAAAGTATGTGAGTTCTCTTCCCACGCTCATAGATCAAAAGAGTGCCGGCTGCTCCTTAGCATTAGCAAACTGTCACCGATTGTCAAATGTCCAAGAGCGATGGTGACTGAGTAGTTTCTTTCATCTTACCGCACGTCTCAGTGGACTTTACCATATTTTTACTCTGTTTTAGAAATGCATTAATTCTTTCTATATGGCGAATGTGATATAGTTCAGATCTTTACAGAATGTTTGAGGTTTAAATTAAAAAAATACAATATGAATTTAATTGTCCCCCCCCCCCCCTAGTAAATTAAAAGCAAGACTTCTCAATAACATCCTATCCTTATGGAAGTTTCAGTACATATATACATAAAATCTGGGGTATAATAATATATAGTATAAACAATTAAATTTAAATAATCAAAAAACCCGACTGCATAAAAAGCGAATTAATTATTTCTCATCAATATGAAACTTTTTTCCTACTATTAGCTCACACTCTCGCTGTATATATCTTGTTCAAATTTTCAGTCGTTAATAAAATACTTATTATTCATCCAATCAAGCTCAAATAAACTTTTTTAAACTTGTAGTGGATGAGACTTGATGTTAATCCAGTTTTTTTTCAAATATTAATTCATTAATTTAATTAAATTATTTAATTTTCAATAATGAGGGAGCCCTCCTCTTGATCAAGGTATTTTAAGACCGAGAGAGCCCTCTTCTTGATCAAGGCATTTTAAACGCATCGCAAGAGGAAAGAAGAATGGGAGAAAAAAATTTCTCTTATTGACCTAAGTAGGAATTGACTTTAAATATTTTTATATATATATTATTTGTTTATATTAAATACCTATTTTTTTATTTACTTGTATTGATTCTTTTAAATTATGTGTTTAATGGTTAGTTCCTATCTATAAACACTGTTTTTATGAGGTCTATAGATGTCTATTATGAAAGTTAGAGTTACAGTCAAGGTAGAGATCCTAAATACACAACTTCCAGGTTGTATAATATAGCCTATAACCATCGGGCCGTTAAGACGAATGGATAGAGACCTCATTCATTAAAATCCATCCAGCCGTTGGGACGTTTCGAGGGTATAAAGAAATTCACATACACAGGTACGCGTGCAACACATAATCACTCTTCTTTTCAGTCGGGTAAAAAGGAAAGCAGATTATATCGATATGACAACACGGAAGGTTAAAGAGTGTTTGACAGAACATATCGCACATATCGCAGTTAGGAAGCTTAACCGGTATCAAACAGCTATTTCTAAACAAAATTAGAAGCAGGAAATTATGATTAATTTTAAAGAAGCTGAAATAATAAAAAAATAGACAAGTTATCAAAAATTAGTAATTATGGAATGGAGTCAACAGAAATTCTACGTCGTGCTAATAATACTTGTAACGATACATTGTTTTCAATCATTCCAAAAATTTGGTATAGCACACTGGGAATAACCTGAACAATCCCTCCCACCCCTTCTGTTTAACTTTAGATCAGTCCGACAGTATGATCTCCACCCTCCCCTCTTTTTTCACTTTTGGATCAGCCCACCTTGTATAAAGGACTTTTATCGTTTTTAACGCTGATGATGAGCATGAATATGCTTTAAAGTACAGTAGATTTCCATTACAACGAATTCCATTATAACGAAAAATCCGATTACAACGAAATTTGACATCCCCTTTTCAAATTGCATTAACCTTAATGTATTAAAAATTCCGATTTAACGAAGTGCATTTTTTTAGGAATTCCGTTACAACTGAAAATCATCGTGCTCTTTTTTCTCTTTTGAAATGATCTCAGGTTCGTGGCCAGAAATTAGCCAGAAAACAATTTCTAACTGTTGGAAACATACTTGAGCCAGAAAACAATTTTTAACTGTTGGAAACATGCTTGGTTAACTGAAACTGAAGAAAATGAATCAGAAATTTTAGATTTGGACGAATCGAGTTAAACGCAATTTGAAAGGCTCCAAAAAATTAATGATCAGGTGGATTTGGAGAATTTCTTATCTGTGGATGACAATATTCAAATGTGCTCTGAAGTGTCTGGTGAAGATATCATTTTGTCCATTAAAGGTACATTATACGAAAGCAGTGATGGCGATATTGATGTTACCGACGATTCAAAAGTTACCGTTTCGGGAGCTCTTTCATGCTTGGAGAAAATGCGTGCTTTTGTTTCTCACCAAAAGAATGTTCCAGAGGAGGTATTTTCTCAGATTCATTTGTTGCACACGTTTTTGTTATCATCAACTACACATTCCTTTGTAAAAAAATAAATCACAGATTTTCTGCAATAATGTGCTACTAAATCTACACAGCAAATGCTTTTTTTAATGGAAATTCTCTTCAAAATTCCCCTTCCAAATTAATCATCATTAACAGTGTTTGTTATATTCATGAGACTGAATCCCCCGGGCGGGATTCTGTGGCTCCGGGGGCGTATGCTGCACCCTTTCCGCCATTCATAAATATAAAATGTAAGTTTAATCCGTAATTTTGTATTTTTAATATTAAATTTTATTTTACTAACTTTTTCTATGTTAATTTAAGTAATCTTCCATTAAAATCTTCTATAACAAAAGGTAAAATTATCCTGCGTGTATGTAATTCATTAGATAAAATAATTAATAATTAGATTAAATATTCCATTACAACGAAAAAATCGTTACAACGAAATATTTTAGCGGCCACGTGGAGTTCGTTGTAACGGAAATCTACTGTACTTGGTTTTAATTGTATGTTATTGTGAATAAAAAAAAAACACCTTTGAGTTAAAGGTCAAAATTAGCACTAGCCACCGGCCACAGGGCCAGTAAATGAGACAAAGTGGCTAGTGCAAAATTGTCTATCAGCGGCCACTTTTTTACAAGGAGAGAATAAAATTTTCTTGAATTTCATCAAGGATTCTACTTTTTTTGGTTCTAATATATTTATATTAACACATTTTCTTGGCCTATTCAGGTTTAGATTAATACTTATAGAAACTTTCCTGTTTAGTATTTTTAAATAAAAAAGTGGCCATTAGTTTAAAGAAAGTGGTCACTTAAAAAACTAATCTTACCGTCAAGTGGCCGCTAATGAAATTTCCCAGTTTTGACCTATACTTTGAGTTATTTAAATAGTATTTTTGCAAATTTTTAAATAATTATATTTCATACTAGGGGGCTCAGCCCTCTACGAGCTACACCTGCCGACCACCGTTCAGGCTTAGCAGCCTCTCAAAACATAGTAATGTGCCCTGTTTTAAAAATATTACCAGGTTAGGGAAGAATGAAGGATATTATCACTGTTATCAGCGATTGATAAGGGTCAGGTTGAATTTAATTTTTTTCGTTGCGTCTTTGAACTTTGGCGATTGACTTTACATGCTTCGGGTTCAACTGGGGTTTTCTTTCGAGTCGGGTTCAGGTTAACCTGATTTTTCAACAAAATGTCCTGAATATTTTTCAAATGAAAAAAAAAAACTATTAATATTTATTTGTACGTATGTTTTCATTTTTATACGAAAAACATAAAATTGATATTAGCGATATAATTGTAGACTACTTTTCTATAATTATTATAAAATATGGATTAATTTTCTTTCCCTTCGGATTCGGGTTGAATTGTGTTGGGTTTGGTAAATTTGTTTGGGATTGGCTTTAAGCAAAATTTTCAGTTAAGATTGACAGACAATTTTTTAGTGCTGGAAATCTCCGAAATTCCAAGCATCAAAACTCAATGAGTTTTGGCAGGAAAAGATTGGAATTTTTACTTTACTTGTTTTCTAAATGTGACTTATAATTCACAGGGACAGTATAAAATTTTTAAACCTGTAATCTGTTGCCAATGGAATGCCAGGATTATTTCTTCCACATATTTTTAATTCCTGCCTTAATTTTTAGTGCTTTTCCAAGATACATTACCTATGCTATCCCAACAGGTAAAATGTGAAAGCGCGTTTCATTCATTTTATGATACACTGTGTATAATGTTATTCATATTTTGGCATTTTTGTTAATAATTTTTCTAATTTTCATGATTATCTTTTAACTTTCATAACCCAACAACGAGACTCCATAAACAAAATGAAAATAGTCTTTTCACAACGATTGGTTAAACGGCCTAATTAAAATTGAAAGGTTCATTTTCGATCTTTTTTTTTTTTTTTTTTTCAACATGTTCATAATTGTATGGAATTAAACATTTGCATCGAACGACTACTTTTAACCCCTTCAGGGGTACGTAATTATGTTTCTAAAATCTTGAATTAGCGCCAGAATTTTCTGAAAATTTTACTTGAAAGCAAGAAGATGTAGACTTTATTTTATTTCGATTCTTTTTTCGATTACAACCTAACCCTTAAATGCATGCCGGGTGTTGCTTTTCGGCAACATACCCAATTTAGGCTCTAAAATACTATTAGAATAATATTGAAGCTATAATGCCTAATGTTGCCAATAAAATACATTCTGAAAATAGTATTAAATTGATTTTCAACGTGTAGATGGCAACACTTGTGCTGTTTAAGAATAAAGATAGATTTATTTTTTACAATTCTTGCTACTTGTTCTTTTTGTTTTGTTTGGGAGCTTGCGAAATACCTTATTTTGACCTGCAGTGAGCAAGTAAAATTGATTTTTTATTATAGTTCCTAAAATTCTTGTGTGTTTAATATTATAGAATTTTATCAAGAGAAATTATTTTTTCAATTAAACACGAGTATTGCCGATGAGTAACAAACTCTTTTTGAGCCGTAAACTATACTTAAAACAAAATAGGATTTTTTAAAGTATTTTTCCCATGATTTATTTAAAAGATGAAAACCGAAAAACATTATTACAATCATTTTTGAAAAATCAGGCATTTAAGGGTTAATTTTTAGACATGCCCATAAATTACATGTAAATTTAATACAGAACTTGTTCTAAAAATCATAATGTTTCGATGAATATAATTCAAAACGTATTCACACTAGCAGCCAATATTGCTTTTAGATTGAAAATATTTATAATGTGATGGAATGATTCCAAGTGGCGACGAATGAAACTATTGAAATGCTGGTTAGCATGTTGCCACTTGTCATTTAATGGTCATAATTAGAACATTTTCAATAAAACCAACTGGTCATGATTGGCAATATTATAATATTAAAAGTGCTGCTAATTCTGGCAGAATTTTATTCAGAAATACTATTTGTTAGTATGTTTCACTTTAAGAAAATGGAAGGTTAGTTAGCAGCTATGTGTTGGTATTGGAAACATTTCCGAGTTAATCCAAATGTTGCCTGGTATATTGTTTCACTGGATATACCTCCAATCAATAAAAAATAATTTATATATACTTATTTTCCACTATTTAACCATTTTATATTTCCTAAATTCTGGCAAAATATAAGTACTCTAATTTCTCCCCAATATTTGCCAAAATTTAGATTTGTTAGAAAGTCAGTTGAAAAAAATTATAAAAGGATTTATCACGATCCATGAAACAATTTTAACGTTAACTTATTTTTAATCATGTTTTACTATGTGAAAATAAATGAAATTATATAAATTTCATTTATTTGTAGTAAATATTAAAATATTGCTTCTTTAACCTCAATTTACAATAAAATGTTTGAGATTTATTTAATAGGTTGAGAATAATTTTTGTTGAAAATCTTCGATAAAAAAATAAAGCTTAAAAAACATATAGTTGAAAATGTTAATTTTAATCATAAATTATTGTGTGATGAATAAAATTGAGTCTATATATATATATTCCAGATTTAATATGTATAATGTCTGTGTCATGTATCGATGCTCAATTTACTAATTTTTATTAAAAAAAGATGATGAATTGTAATATTATATATATTCATTCAAATTATGTATTTATGTATGTAAATCCAGCTGAAGATTAGCGTATAAAAAATACTTTAAAATGCCGAAGAAATGCATATATAACATGCAATTTAATTTATACTAATGTTTAAAATCTTCTATTGAAATATATTTATCTAAAGGAATCACTCCAATATTATATAACATGAAATTAATTACAAATGCGGCACATCCTTAGATGTCTAAACAATCTTTAAAGCAGCAAAAAAGAGAAAATTACAATATTTTTAGCTGGATTTTTGTTTTCTTTTTTGTCATCTGAATCCATCAAGATTTTATTTGCCATCCATGATCAGAGAATCAATAGAGATCTTCTTATGTAATGAGAATATTTGCAATGATTCAGCATCCATGGAGCTCCCTGAAATTTGGAAAGAAATGCTACACAGAATCATGAAACAATAATGTAAAATACTTTACGTTTACAAATTTCCATTGCCGTCAATTTTATTATCCTTGTGTTCGCGTGATTTTTGTTTTTGTTTACTAGTTTTTCAATTTGAATTTTTGCGAAAATATTTTTATCATTTTATTTTCTTGAGGATGTTGCCGTCTGATGCAATGAAACATGTGAATTTTATAATCACTTATAGCAATTATTGAGTATTTTGATATTTTGAAGTGATTTTTATATATAGTTTATAAAATATAGTTGTTTGAAGAATTGTCAAATTGTGTGATATACTGTAGTATACCGTTGCATACTGTATAATAATGTGATATTCTGTATAATACCTTGGTTTATTGCGAGTGCAAACTTGCACAGCAACACTTTAATGTATTTTGCTATTCTTTGATTGTTCTGTTTCTTACGATGATGCCTTTCGGTCAACAATGTGATAACATAGTAATATCATATTGACTGCTGTTAGGACAGGCCAGATAAGATGTTGTAATTTGATAGTGTGGCAGTCGATGCGATTGTTTTAGAGACTGGGCGGCATAGAGCGACCCTACTTGAGAAGTTCACAGTAAATGCATAAAGTGGCGACTAACATCGACAGTGACAACCGATGCGCCAATGATTGGCAGATTTGGTGCCGATACATCCCACCACCCTTGACGTGTTTATTTATGGGCCCGCAGTGGCCGAACGGTGAGTGTCGAGCTCGTAGCCGGAGGGCTGGTGTTCGAAACTCGGCCGTTGAAACAGAGCTGTGTACTGGAGTGGATCTCTCCTTGTATCGTTGCTCGGTTGTGGTGGTGATGGCAGAGGTATGGTGCTGTAGGATCTCCTGCCTCTTTTCGGTAACAATTATAATTTTCCTCCTTTCTCCTGTTCATTGAATCTTTGCCTGCTTATGAACTTTTGAGATAAGTCCGGCAAAAGACTTCTAAATTTTTTGTACCATGTAGGGCACATGATACAGACGCTCTTTTGGACACGAGTACTACGCAATGTAGTTTCTTCAATCCATATTTTGATAACCAATTTTTCCCAACACCACCTGTGCCCAGTCCTGCGATGTGAACGACTGTATTTTCTGTAAATTCGCCCAGTTTCTTGTGTGAAAATGCCTGGTGTTGATTTATTGCATTCTACTTTAAGATTAAATTTTAACAATAGGGTTGAAAATGAAAAGGGAACATCCCAGGAGTTTCGACATTTTTTCTGTAATTTACGAAACATTAAGCTGCAAAGATGCTCTTATTACAGATGCTCTTTTTATCTAAATTTCATTAAAAAAATTTCATTAAAAAAATACAAAAAAAAAACAACAAAAAAACCCCACATATATACACATTAATAATTTATGCTATTTGTAGCCATTACCTTTTTTTTTTGCAATTTACGAAACATTAAGCTGCAAAGATGCTCTTATTACAGATGCTCTTTTTATCTAAATTGCATTAAAAATGCAAAAATACAAAAAGAAAAAACATATATATTTAATAATTTATACTATTTGTAGCCATTACCTTTTTTTTGCAATTTATATATCATCATTTATTTATATATACATACATACTATATTTATTCTATTTGATTCTATGGATTATTATTAATCATTTAATTAACCCTTAACCGGAAACGTACGTCTGTGAGATGTTTGCGTCTACATATCTGACATTAATATTTTCCCTCTCCAACATTCCAAACTGCTGTTTGTATTAAAAAATGGGTCCTGTTAATGCATTACTATCAAAGATTAAATGTTTAAGTTCACTATTTGGTAAATTATTAAGTGTTCTGTTTGTGGACGGGATTTTCACGTTTCCGGTTAAAGGGTTAAGCATTATTCTTTTGTAACTCTTCATTAACTCATTTGTATGAGAGAAAGGTAAAATTGTAATAGTATCTATTCATCCATTTATTCTCTGTAGAAAATTCTTTTATGTAATTGTGATTGTTTTTGTTATGGAGTAGGTTTTGTTATTACTAATCTTTAAATAAGATTTTGTGAAAAATTAAAAAAAAATTTGCATGTAGATGTTATGTTATAAAAAAATGTTATAAAAGAGGTTGGGTGCTGTTTAAAAACATTGTAAAAAAACAAAATTCTGATTTAAAAAAATTGTAAAAAACTTTTGTAAAAAATATTGTTAAAAATATTGTACAAAAAAAAAAAAAAAAAAAAAAAAGAAAAAATGAAAAAAAGAGAAAAAAATGAAAAAAAAAGTAAAAAAAAAATTGAAAAAAAGAAAAAAGGAAAAAAAAATGAAACAAAAAAATTGAACAAAAAAAATGAAAAAAAGAGAAAAAAATGAAAAAAAAAATTGAAAAAAAGAAAAAAGAAAAAAAAAAATGAAACAAAAAAATTGAACAAAAAAAAAAAAAAAAAAACGAAAAAAAAAATGAAAAAAAATATATATATAAAAAAAAGTAAAAATGAAAAAAAGAAAAAAAAATGAAACAAAAAAAAAGTAAAAGGAGAAAAAAATATAATATGTTTTTAAAAAAATATATGAATTGTACTTTGTTTTTAATGCGATGTGCAATGTGTTTAGTATAAAACACGATATTCTGTGCAAAATGTTATTTTATAAATTGTAATAAATGTTCAAATATTCAAAAAGGTTCACAACTATTAGGTTGTTGCAGACAAAATGTCGTATTCTGATATGAAAAATTTTTCTTTTATATAAACAAAACCAAATGGCGCAAATGGTGCTGATCAAAAGTTGCTTGTTTTTCGAGCAACTCTTGTATTCCGATATGAAAAATTTTCTTTTATATAAACAAAACCAAATGGCGCAAATGGTGCTGATCAAAAGTTGCTTGTTTTTTGAGCAACTCTTTTGAAGTCTAAGTCCCGAAAGAAGCAGCAGTTTTGACATAGTTTTATTGCTCGAGGTTTATCTACCGTTTTCAACATTTCATGTGCAACAACCTAATATTATGTATGATATGGTATTCTCAAAAAAAATGTTTTTAATATGTGAATCTTTAAGGGGGTCCGGGGCACGATTTAAAATAAATTTTATTTGTTGAGATTTGCTTCTTTTTTTATGCTGATTAACCATGTTATTATTAAACAAAATCACATGATAAAACTTCTCATATATATTTTTTAAATTCACTAAAAAGGTGGAGTAATTTAAAATCGCAATTTAAACTCGAAATATTATTTGTAGAATTTCAATTTTTTTCCCCATTTAAATAAACAGAAATACGTAAGTTTTAATTTTGATTCAGTATTTAAAAAAAAAAAATAAATAAAAAAAAATAAATTAAAAAATTAAAAATATATAAAGTAAAAATTAAAAAAAATGCTGTAATAAAAAAAAATCATATTTTGAAAAGTAAATATTTTGCTGAATCAAAATTAAAGTAAAATAATTGAAAAAGTTTCTAAGTTTAAACCATTTATCTTTAACCGTTCTTGATTTATAACGATTTAAATACAAGAAATTGTGAAAAAAGCCGTCATGAAGAAAAACGCATTTTCACACAAAGTCGTTTCCATGCCAACCATTGCTTGAAATCTAGATTTTGAAAACAAACCAAACAAAAAAATTAATATTTCCCGTTCTAATTAAGATAGAAACATGATTTAAATGTCATTTTAAGGAGAAAAGAAAACAGAGAAATATTTCATGCAATAAAAGGTTTTTTTTAGAAAATTTGCAGATTTTTGTGCCCCGGACCCACTTAAGTGAATTGAATCTTTTGACATATTGCAAATCATAAGTGTATTGTAACTTAATGTATTATATATCAAGAAATTTTGAATGTGCTTTACTGCACTTTTTTATATTATATATCTACCTACATGTTATATACCTATATATGTTATATATCTCTCTCCTTTATGAAAGGATTTTCAAAAGGAGAAAATTTTTCAAGTAAATTACATTAAAAATGCGAAAAGACTAACAAATATTTATAATATTAATAATTTATACTATTTGTGGCTATTGCCTTTTTTGCAATTTATATATCATCATTTTATGTATCATTGATTTATTCTATTTTATTCTATGGATTTAATCATTTAATTAAAAGCATTATGCTTTTATTTTAACTCATTTGTATGAGACAAGATAAAATTTTAATAGTATCGATTCATCAATTTATTTTCTGTAGAAAATTCTTTTATGTAACTATGATTGTTTTTGCTATGGAGTATTTTTTGTTATTTCAAATCCTTAAATGAGATTGTTAAAAAGTTAAAAAAAGTTACATGTTATGTTCTAAAAAATGTTATAAGAGAATTTGTGTGCTGTTTAAAAACATTGTAAAAAAACTAAATTCTGTAGAGAAAACTTTTGTAAAAAGAAATGTAAAAAGATTGTACAAAAAAATGCAAATTGTTAAAAAAAGAAAAAAAAAAGAAAGGAAAATGAAAAAAGTAAAAAAAAAGAAAAATGAAAAAAAATATATGAAAAAGTAAAGGAAAAAAAAGAAAAAAAAAAGAAAAAAAAAATGAAACGAAAAAAACGAAAAGAAAAAGAATTTAAAAAAAAGGAAAAAAAAATCTATAACATGTTTTTAAATTTAATGTGTTTAATGCGATGTGCAAAGTTTTTTAAAAAGTTTTTAAAGTTTTTAAAAGTTTGCAAAGCATTTTAAAACATGATATTTTGTGCAAAATGTTATTTTATAAATTGTAGCAAATGTTCAAAAAGGTTCACAACTATTAGGTTGTTGCAGACGAAATGTCGTATTTCGATATGAAAAATTTTTCCTTTATATAAACAAAACCAAATGGCACAAATGATGCTGATCAAAAGTTGCTTGTTTTTCTAGCAACTCTTTTGAAGTCCCGAAAGAAGCAGCAGTTTTGACATAGTTTTATTGCTTGAGGTTTATCTACCGTTTTCAACATTTCATGTGCAACAATCTAATATTATGTATGGTTTGGTATTCTCAAGAAAATGCTTTTAACCCTCTCGCTGCGTAAGTAATTCTTCGCGATGAGCGTCTTTTATAGACTTTATCACCAGCTCTTTGAAGAAGAAATTTTTGACTATCGTAATTGGGGAAAATGTCCTGATTAAATCAGACAAAGTTTTCGCTAAAAAATAACTAGTGGGAACAACCAAATAGTATTAATTTGACGGGAAAATGCATGCCCGAGCATATCTTGGGCATGCATTTTCCAGAGAGAGGCATTTTGCAGATTTCGCAACGAGAGGGTTAAGGGGACCGGGAAAGCAAAATTCAACCAGAAAATCGATTTTTACTTTTTTATATCATTAAATAGTTTAAACTTTTATCTTTCCAACGATGTGTCACACATGTTTATATATATATATAAAAATAAGTGTTGAAATTATTCATTCTGTCTAAGAGTACTTCACAGCTTAATGGCCATTTAAATCTTTAATTGGCTTTTTCTCAAAACTTAGATTTTTCATATTTATGTTCCTTTTTTCAATATCTATTAAATTTAAGAACTCAGATTTTTTTAAATACTTATATTATGTTATATTGTACACAGGGATTTAATGATTTGTTGAGAATTATTTATTTTAGGTAGTGAAATATTACCAAAAATGCTAATTAAAAAAATGCCTTTCAATAAATAATTAATTAATTTTGGGTTTCACTTAGAAAGAAAAGGGTCTGATAAAATATGTAAATCATATTATTCTTCTCTAAAAAATCTAGACCTCTATCTTTCACCATTTCTGAGAAAAGGGTACATAAAGTTGGTGAATTTAACATGGCAGAGATAGGACTTTCCCGGTCCCATTAATATGTGATTCTTTAAGTGAATTAAATCTTTTGACATATTACAAATCACAAGTGTACTATTTATTGTAAGTTAGTGTATTATATATCAAGAAATTTTTAATGTGCTTTGCTGCATTTCTTTATGTTATATATCTACCTATATGTTATATATCTATATATGTTATATACCTCACTTCTTTATGAAATGATTTTTAAAAGGAGATCCTATTAATTCAAAATGAAAAAATACTATATCTGTTCTAAATACAAATTTTATGAATTGAGATAAATCTTAAGAAATATATTTTTTAAATTAATATCTCCATTCTAAATTTCTAAGTACAGTTTAGTTTTATGGATCGTGATCAATTTTTAATGTTTCCACATCTTTATTAAATCAAAATTGGATATATATTGGAGCCAATATCAGCATGCTAATATTTTGCCAGCATTTATAAAATATTAAGTGATTTAAATGTAAGTAAATATTCATGTGTAATCCATGTTTGTTTATGAATATATCCAATGCAACAATATTTACTGAAGAGAATATGAAATAGAAATGTTTCCAATATGATGTCATTATCTACACTTTTGTGGGGTGGGATCATATCAGTATAAAGTGTTACCATCATTTCATTACTTGAAGTACTATTGTAAAAAAGTTATTACCAGTCGTATAATGAAATGTCGTCAATGAAAGTTCTAATTTTGATCAATTGCCTTGATCAATTGCCTTTTGATCAAAATTGTACAAATGGCAATGGGGTAAATCAATATTTCCAACAACTAGAGAAACTTTCGCTACCAAAATTCTCTAGCAAATTTGCAACCCGATTCGAGGGAGGGGGAGGGGATAAGGATTTCACACCTATGTATTTCTTGAATTGCTTTACTATATTAAAAACACTATGATAAAAATATTATATTATAGTGTAGTGAATATTCACCCTATCTGAATTCACTATATTAAATTGACAGTTTATAACTCCCCAAAATATTCTTATTTTTGCAATGTTGTTGGCTAAATAAATGCAATAATTGCATCACATTGTATATATTTCGAATGAAATACGATAAAAGCAATATTAGCTTGCTACCAGTGTGTGTTGGACATTAGGAATTGTATTTTTTAACTCGTGCTTATCGAGATCATTTCGGCCTGATATTAATTATTTTCTACTCAATTTAGCATAGAATTTTAATTAGATCACTATAAATGGAGAAAGAGAAAGAAAAGAAAAAAAATATTTAGCATATAGTTGCATATATTTAGCATAGAAGCATATATTTAGCATATATTTAGCATAGAAGTATATATTTAGCATATAGTTGCTTAGAAAATAAATTAGTTTGGAGAGAGATAATGTAAATACTAAATATTGAATAATTTTGTTCTGATTATTTTAAAATAATCACCAAGGAAACCAGCAAGGTATGCAGGTTTTTTAAATTCACCGAGTCGGGAATTTTAGCATGTAACGTTCGTTACATGTTACATGTTAAGTAGAGTTTATTAAAAATAACAATAAATTGGTATTTGAGCATACAAAATGCGACAAATTAATCCCAATTTTTAAATGTTCCATAATATGTATATCTGTGAGATTATTCAAAAGAAATTATTTTATGGTGTTAAAACACAGAGTACAAAACTACTTTAGCTATTCTAATATCATCTGTGTATAATATTTGGCGATTTATCACCTGTGACCGCCTAACTGAAAAATTCCTTAAAAATAGTGTATTATTTTATATTTAAGTTGTAAAAATATTAAATTGGTCATCGGAAACACACCTTTGAATATAATTTATATATATAAAATCCTAATGAAATGATTATGAAAAGACTGATTATGTTTTACAGATATTTCTCCTAAAGTGTGGGACGTTTGGCGATGAAATAACCTCCAATTATTCGTATTGATCCACAGGTTTAAAAAATGGCATTAGAATTTTAAAAGTTGAATTAATTTTCGAGATATTACTTTTTTTTTTTTCTAATTTTAATGACATTTACATAATGATGGCAACTAGATTACTTCATTTTTGTGGAAAAAAGAGTAGGGAAACATAAGGATTTCTTCTTTTTCGTCATTTTCGAATTGAAATTGAAATTATCTTTTATTTTAATCGATAGTGAAGACTATATTGTGATTAAATTATGTTTTCAGGAAAATTTAAAGAAAAAAAAACTTTTTTTCATATTTTGATCACTAGGAATCGGTTTATTTTATGTTGGTTACATTGTAAAAATAACCTGAAAATATGCTTGGTGGCGTATTAATATAGGGAAAAGAATTCATGAATAAGCTATACCTGATCTTGAAATACCTAAAACTCGATCAAGACATAAAATATAAGCGTAAAATTTCAAGACACAATGCTTTGCACAGGCATGAAAGAGTTCCTCCTAAAAGAGGAATTCCACCTTTTTAAAAGCAAATTTGGACATTCGCTGGATTGATTCAAAAATGCAAAGAAAATATTAGAAGCATATGGGGGTGGAGTCTAGAAAACTTAATAATTAGACATTTTGTCTACTCATATCCTTGGAATTTGTTTCTCTGAATTGCTGTACTATCAAATCAAAGATGAGCTTTTATTATAAGCATCTGAGAGTCAAGTAAAGTTCTTGAACTAGGGAAAAAAATGTTTCCACGTTCCTTTTGGATTAGAATATTTTATTATTGTATGAATGAGTCCCTTTTGGGTAATTTCAGTGATGCATTTTTGAAAATGTATTTCTGGAGTAAAGATCAATTTGACTTGCATATATTTAGCATAAAGATTTTTTTTTTTTTAAAGTAAAGTCTTAAACAGTCAAATCATTCAAAATTACATTTATTTTGAAAAATTAATCTCCGTACTTCACATAAGTTCATCAGATAAATTTGGATGAACTTCTACTTTCAGCAAACTTTCCAATTTTCTTTTTACCCGACTGAAAAGAAGGGTTCTGTGTTTCACGCGTATCTGTGTATGTGGATTTCTTTATAACCTCGAAACATCCCAACGGCTGGATGGATTTTAATGAATGAGGTCTCTATCCATTCGTCTTAACGGCCCGATGGTGATAGGCTAGGTTTTGTTTTTATAAATTCAAAATGGCAACCTTAAAATACAAAATGGCGGTAGAGACGAAAAAAAAAAAATACGCGCCCTATTGAGTGGCCTATCATTGGATAGGTCAAAGACTATGTTTCATTGACTATTTTACTGTCAGAAGCTCCGTTAAAATATTATACAACTTGGAAGTTCTAGCTTTATTGCAACTCTAACCATCATAGATATCTATAGACCTCATCAAAACAGTGTTTATAGATAGGAATTAACAATTAAAATCAACTTAAAAGTCATCAATACAAGTAAATAAAAAAAATAGGTAAGCAACATAAACAGGTAATATAAAAAAAAATATTTTATGTCAATTCCTACTTAGGTCAATAAGATAATTTTTTTTTTCTCATTCTTCTGTCCTCGTGAGTGACGCTTAAAATGCCTTGATCAAGAAGAGGGCTCTTTTGATTATTGAAAATTAATTAATTTAATTTAATTAATGAATTAATATTTAAAAAACTGGATTAACATCAAGTGTCATCCACTACAAGTTTTAGAAAATTTCTTTGAGCTTGATAGGACGAATAATAAGTATTTTATTAACGATTGAAAATTTGAACAAGATATATATAGCGAGAGTATATTATTAATTAGTTTAATTAATTAGTTTGCTTTTTACGCAGTCGGGTTTTTTAATTTAATTGTTTATTTGATTTAATGAATTTATACATTGTTATTTATTTATTTTCTTTTAATACTTTCTAAGTTACAAAAAGAAAATGACAGTCATATGTACAGTTATAATTTATTTTATTGTATGAATAACTGTTAAAATATGTCTAAATTATACAAGTTTGGCTTTATTATATATGATAGAAAAAATTTCCCACCTTTTCTTCCCATTTCCCACTTTTATGCCTGTATTTCAATACGTGGATCTGAAAGCTATTCCAGTTTTTTAACCTCAAATCTAAAGGAAGAGTATTGTCCAAAGCGTCATTATAAAACTCAGGAAGATAATGTCATTTTTAACCCAACCGCTTTAAACAAGCTGATTTTCAAATGTGTAATTGATCTTACTTATCAATCCTGAAAACTGTTGTCATTTGTTACGACAGCGATGGATATGGCCAAGGTAACTGAAAAATGCCCATTCAAACTGAAAAGCATGGCAACGCGATTACAGAGATTATAGAAGATAGCCAAGCTGTTATACTGATAATATCATTCAATCTTCCATAACCTGGTAATATTTTTAAAACAGGGCACTTTAGTATGTTTTCAGATTCTGCAAAACCTGAAGGGTGGTTGGCGGGTGTAGCTCGCAGGGGCTGAGTCCCCTGGTAATTTATACAATTCTAGCCTATCATGAAATGGGTTAAAAATTAATTGCAAAATTCCAAACAAGTTAAGTTAAATAAACTAGAAAAAAAATGTTAAAAGCTACCGAGCGATCTACCAGGTATTTGATATTAAACAAATATTTCTTGAAAAACACCATAATGAATCGTATTTTCTGACGCTTTTCCCGTTTAATGTATCTGTAAAATTCAGCTCAGAATAACTGCACGTCGAAATGAACCAATAATTCCAAATTATCACCCAAAATGTAGATCTAAATTTTACAGACTATTTTAAATTCATCTTAGAAAATACGCATTCGACACAACAAGAGAAGTTTAGTATGCTTGCAGAAATTAACTTTTGAGAATTTAATTGCCTCGCTCTTTAGCTGCTCCGAAAGAAAACAAAAGTGCTTACATGCCTGAAGAATTTATCTAAACTTGTACCCTCATTGCAAATTTGCCTAAAACATCTGGACATCTGCCAACTCTCTAATACCAGGAGTCCTGCACGAGTCTGTTTCCACCCCACCCTAACCCGACAAAAAATGTGATGAGAATGCTTTGCCCATCCTAAAGCTTCAAATATTTCCAAGAAGAGGGAGGCCATTCGGGAAACGACTTAGAGGTCCCTCCATTCCCACAACAATCTCAATAACTGCTGAGGATGCTTCGTCTTTAAGTAAAAGTTTGAATGGGGTGGAATGAATGAAAAATTTCCTTTTTGCTTATACAAAGAAGAAATATTTGCAGAGGTGGATTACCCATTAGGCTGAGTATCTGCAATATTAAAAAAATCTGCAAATGTATAATCTCCAATATTCCTTGCTTTGCTCACTTGGTGAATCTTGAAGTTTGTTAAGATGTAAATTGTATTTTAAACATTATTGTATTTTTAATTTCTTCTGTATTTATAAAAAGAAAATATTGGATTTGTGAAAATTTTTGGCTTCCACTGCTATTCCCTTCTCTTTCTGCTATTTTCAATAGAAGAAAGTATTGTAATTGAAATTTTTTTCGGCTTCCGGTTTTCGACGGATTTACACGTTTTAGGGGTCAGAGATCCCCAAAAACATGTTTATAGAAAATGTCCGTGCGTCCGTCTGTCTGTCGCCATTGTACCATCCAAAAGTGTATGAAGTTATGCATGGAATGTTTGGCTATGGCAAGCAGGTGCTCCCTGAATTTGGAAAAAAATTCGCCAGTAGGGGGTGCTGTAATAGCGATTTTTGTACAATTTTGAATATTGTACCATCCAAAAGTGTATGAAGTTATGCATAGAATTGAACCAAATTTTTATTTTAAGTTTTTGGCTATGACAAGCAGGTCCTCCCTGAATTTGGAAAAAATTCGCCGCTAGGAGGAACTGTAATAGAGATTTTTGTGCCATTTTGAATATTGTACCATCGAAAAGTGTATGAAGTTATTCAGAATTGAGCCAAATTTTTTGTGTTTGTGTTTGTCATGGCACGAAGGTCCTCCCTGAATTTAGAAAAATTCCACCGGAAGGGGCGCTATAATTGGATCTCTGTGCCATTTTCATTATTGTACCATCGAAAAGTGTATGAATTTATGCATAGAATTGAACCAAATTTTTTGTGTATGTTTCTGGCTATGGGAAACAAGCTCTTCCTAAATTTAAAAAAAAATCTGCCAGAAGGGGGGCGCTGTAACAACGATGTTTGTGCCATTTTCTTTATTGTACAATCGAAAAGTGTATAAATTATGCATACAATTGAACCAAATTTTTTGTGCATGTTTTTGGCTTTGGCCAACAGGTCCTCTTGAATTTCGAAATATTGCACGGTAAAGGGGCTCTGTGATAGCAATCTTTGTATACTTTTCTTGATTTTTCGTAGTTCTATTGTCCATCGGCGGCTCGTGCAAAGGCGGGAACTCGCTTCCTGCTAAGCGGCTATTCGCAAACATCTGATAACAACAGAATAAGGAAAAACTATTAATAATATTAACAAATATCATGATATAGATTAACTCGTTTTTAGTTCATTTAATTGACTGAAGCAGAAATGTAAGATGAAAATCAAAGTTGGTATAGTATTGAACTAATAATATTGAAGTATTAACATGTGTAACTAGTTTTTAAAATATTAAGATGCATAAGATAGAAGAAAGTTTTGGGATTGGCACATCCAACTAGTGTTGAATTAATATAGGATAGACATTAGTAGTTTTGTAAGTAGTAAGACAAGATACTTCTCTTTTCTGTCTCTCTCTCCCCCTTTTTTTATTCGACGCAATAATTTGTAATATTAAAACAAAGTTTCAGTTAACATGCAATTGGAAATTTACTCTGATAAAATCCATTACTAGAAGAAAAAAAAAGTTTTTTTACAAAGAGATTCCTTATAAATGTATGCATGAAAGTATTTATAAATTTACTGAAAATTGATTTTTAAAGCAAATGTATGCAAAAGATTAAAAAATATTCTCGGAATTGTATTGTATATTGCTTTGAGAAAAGAGGGGGGGGGGGGTAAAAATTCAAGCCTAGGGTCCTTGCATGTGCTTAATTCATTTCTGGCTGATGATTTGGTAACTGACTATGGGTCGCTGTGAAAAAACAGCATGGCTGCATTGAACAGCTTAAAGGGACACTGTTTGCCGAAAGGACTGGGCTATTTTGCGGTTTATTTTTATTTTTAAACGTTCAGAGGGATAATTTCGAAAAAGTGAAGCTATAATAATTATGCATTATTTTATGTTTTGTATAAAACGGAAAAACACGTGCTGGCAAAATGAAAAGAATAAAAAATTATACTGAAATTTCTTAAATTAGATATATTCTACAAATTCTGTAATTGAACACTTTCGTTGCTTTATCTTTGGTACATTTATTGCTTGGACAATTTTCTTCATATCCTTTAGAAAGAACATGGGCTTTTCTAGGTCCTTTAGAAAGAGTAGGTTTTCAATTTACAACAGCATGTTACTCACTTGATGTTTGAATTTTAAGTGAAAATACAAATTACATTATAGATTCCATTTAATTTCAGTACATAATAAAAATAAATAAATGTAAAAAAAATATATATATATATATATTGAAAGGCATGCTTTCAATTAACCCTCTCGCTGCGTAATTGTTTTATCAAAATAGCTTCATAAATTGCGTATTTAAACCCTTCGCGACGAGCGTCTTTTAAGAATTTTTATTCTTTTCTCACCGGTTTTTCAAAACAAAAGTTTTTGTCTAACTTAATCTGGAAAATGCTTCCATAAAATAAGGCAAAATTTACAATAAAATAATAAAAACTGGTGGGAATAATCAAGGAGGGTTCATTAGACGGAAAAAAATGCATCATCGAGGAAATCTCGGGTTGTGCAAATTTTGCTACTTTTACGTTGCCCGAAGAAAAATCTCGGGTTGCGCAGCGTTGAGCTCGATTTTGAAGATTAATGTGTTTAAACGGGAACTTCCCCCCAAAACGGCCAGCTATCGCCAAGTTAACTTCCTATAGGGCAACCTGTTTTTGTTGCCCTATTTGCCATGATTTCGTCCAATTTGGCAATATTTCGCCAAGTTTGTCAAAAGCTGGCGCTGTTGTGGTCTGTCATTAGTATTCCCCAACAATTGTTGTTGAAGCTGATATTGATTTCTCCATAGGAAATCAACCGTTGTCCCCTTCCCCGTTGCTCCCCTTAACGATCGAATTTTAAAAAATCAATCTCCAATTGATGTAGTGTCCTCGTGAATACATTCCAAATTTGAAAGCTGTATGTCCACAGAAAGGGGGTGAAAATGAGTCACAAGATTTCACTGCCACACACAAACATAAGTTAAAAGAAAGCATGTAAAAGCAAGTTGGAATGACCACGTCAAACGTGGCAAATGAGGCGCGTTCGTACTCTAACTAGTTTTATATATATATTTTGCACCGCCTACTGTACTGAATGTCTAGTTCAGTACATTTCATAAATGCATTTAAATTTCCTTCTGTTCGGAAGGCTGTCACATCATTAAAATGCACTTGAATTAGTTTTTCCCATTCCCCGTAATGTAGCGGAAAACTCTTCACTGTCCCTGTCATTAAACTCTACATCCGATTTTCATAAAATTTGAAATGACTCGACAACAATGTTGCAACAATCCTATACTTAAAATTTCAGACCATTCAGTTCGGTAGTTTTTGCTCTGTTCTATGTGGATGGACGGACAGACAGATGGACAGACCAAACGACGACTTAGGTGTTATGTATTTATATAACGAACGCACCTAATGAAGTAAAGTGAAGTAGAAATGTAAGAGGACAATCCAAGTGGGTGACTTAATAACACTTGAAGTATTCATGTGTAACAACTTTTTGAAGTATGAGAAAGAATAAAGTTTTGGGATTGGCAAATCCGACGAGTTTAAAGAAATTTTCGGTGGCTGGACAGTCTTTCATAATCAGGATCCATAGGCAACGAGCGTTTCGCGATGCACTGTCACGGTCGTACAGTCCGAAGTGAACCCTTTGTGACTCCGATTTGAAAAACATTTTCCGAGATATTAGAATACATCATTTTAAGCACGTAAAAAATAATTACAAAATTTAGAACCTAAAAATAAATTGATACTTTTTCACATCTGCAATAAACACACCTCTTCTAAACAATTTACCGTATAGACTCATGCATGAGTCATAGAATTATAGACAAAATTTGGGAGTTGAAAATGGGGGCGGGGGGGTCGACTTTATACACGAATTTAAAAAAAATCGCAGATAACCGGCGAATGGTAAGTAATCAATGGTAAGTAATGGTAAGTAATCACACATGGGTCACACACATTGGAGAGAGTGATAAAAGCGGACAATGGTCATTTTCCTGTGATTGACAAGAAAAAAAAAACTTAATGTTCCTGTAATTGTTCTGCACCCATTTTCTCTTGGAATAGAATTCCCTTCAATACAGGGCGTTCGTTTCAATACACGGGTGATTTTGAGTAGAAATTATTTTTCTAAAATTCACATCAAATTTTCTGAAAGGTTACAACAGGAGGGGGGGGGGCACTCCCGGCACTATTTACGGGGTTTTTTCGCTCCCCTTTGACGAAATTTCTATTTTCTTGACAAGATTTGCTGTTTTTTCGCGATCCTTTCACGAATTTTGCCGTTTTTGCGCGATCTTTTGATGCGAAATTTGCCGTTTTTTTTTTTTTTTTTTTTTTTAAAGGATTTTTTGACGAAATTTGCCGTTTTTTTGGCGATCCTTTGACGAAATTTGCGTTTTTTCTGCGATCCTTTGACAGAATTGGCGATTTTTCTTCGAACGATTGACGAAATTGAATTTTATCGGCGACCATTTGTTGAAATTCACGATGTATTTTAATCATTAATTTTCGGATTTACGACCGATTTTTTTTTTTTAATTTTCAGAAAATGACTGCCTTAATTTTTCAGAAAATTCGGAACAGAATCACCCCTGTTTCAACATTTTAAACCGCTTTAAAAAAAAAGAGTTCAACTTGAAAATTCTTCCAGATATCTCTCCCAAAAGTCCTACGGTACAAAGAAGTACTCTATTTTAGCAGTCTAAGAAGTTGATTCCCCTTGTAAATAAGGCTTGAATAGATTTTTGAAAGAGTTTTTTCTTCTTAAGTATCATTGAATGGATGTGATTAGGTTTCAAAATAGTTTAAGCTTCTTCGGTTTTACATAATTATACAGTTTTAAAACTGAATTACAAAAATAAGTCTGATTAGAAACATAAAAAGAAAAAAAAGTTTACTAATTTAATGAAAATGTATTAATTTTTTACTTTTTTCTATCATTACAAGAAGAAAGTATTGGATTCGTAAAAATTTTCGACTTCCGGTTTTCGATGGATTTACACATTTTCAGAGTTCGTGAGATCAGAGATGCCGAAAAACATGTTTTTACAAAATGTCTGTCTGTGAGTCTCTCTGTCTGTCTGTATATGACACAAATTTTGTGGGCGCTCTATCTCAAGAACTAACGCACAGAATTTAATAAAAATTTATATTCAAGTAGTTCCTAATATGAATTGGTGCTGATTAGTTTTTGGTGTAAATCGCCCAACAGGTGGCGCTGCTACGCTGCATTTTTCGCGATTTCTGCCATAGCTCTATCTCAAGAACTAATGCACGGATTTTCATCAAACTTCATAGTCAGTTATACCTTGATATGAATTGTTGCTGGTAATGTTTTGGTGTAAATCGCCCAACAGATGGCGCTGCTATGCCGCATTTTGCAGCATTTACACGATTTTCGTAATAGCTCCATCTCAAGAAATAATACACGGATTTTCATCAAACTTCAAGGGTTAAGTTAGTCCTTGACATGAATTGACGTTTTGTACCTTTTGGTGTAAATCGCTCAACAGGTGGCGCTGCTAGGCTGCATTTTTTCTGATTTCTGCAATAGCTCTGTCTCAAGTACTAATGCTTGGGTTTTCAACAAACTTCAGGTTCAGGTATACCTGGATATGAATGAGTAATGTTTATGTTTTGGTGTAAATCGTTCAACAGGTGGCGCTGCCATGCTGCATTTTTCAGAATTTCTCTTATAGCTCTATCTGAAGAACTGATGCACGAATTTTGATCAAACTTCAAATTCAGATATACTTTGATATGAATGGGTTCTAAATGGATGTAATTTTTTGTGCAATTTAAATGATTTAATGGACGTTAATTATATAGAAGAAAGTTTTGTGATGGCCACAACATACTAGTTTTATCCTCGACTACAAATGATTTTTCAATATACTACCAGAAATGTGGTTCGTCTTATTGCAAGCTTATATTATTCCAACACACGAAGCTCAATTTAGTGGAAACCGATTATAGGAGGATACTAATTTTAGGATAATACTAATTTTTATCAATACTAAATCATTATGAATGAGAATTTTGCGAAATTAGTCAGCTTTATCTAAGCTGCTTTTGTTTATAGTAACTTATATTTGGTTGCCAAATTCGGCGATATCTTGAAGTTCCTGCCATTTTAAGACAACATGGCGGATGAGGCTAACGAGTGAACTTGGTCGAGACGTTAGTAATTCCTGTGCACGTGCTCACTCACATTGGAATCGGTTGATATATACAAGTGCTGTCGCAGGCAAAAAATCAGATTTTTCAAAATGTCACCCACATTAGAAATTGAAACTGCTATATCTGAGCCATTTTTTAAGATAAAGACAAAACAAAAAATGCTCTGGAATCCTTATATCATTGTCAAATACTTAAGAAATAACCCTTTTTCAGTTTTTAATTTTTTTGCACCTCGCTTTAAATATAACTTTTTATTTAATTTAATGGCCTCCATTTTCAAACAAGATGGCTGATGAAGCTGGCCAGCGAACTTGGTCGAGACATTACGATACACTATCCACAGGCCTTCTTACATAGAAATAATAAATATGCACGTGACAAATATCGGATCGTTTCAAAATGTCAGCCATGCTAGAAATTCAAAGTGCTATAATTCAACCATTTTTTAAGATATATACGAAACAAAAACTGCTCCGGAATCTTTGTATCAAGGTCAAACACATAAAGAAATCTTTTTAATTTTTCAATTTTTTGATAACTGATTTAAAATTTAATTATTTTTTTTAAATGGCAGCCCTTTTGAAACAAGACGGCGAATGAAGCTGGCCAACGAACTCGGTCGAGACATTGGTATGTACTATGTACACACCAAGCTACATCCAAATCGGTTTATAAATACGCCTGTTATAGCGTGACAAAAATCAGGTCGTTTCAAAATGTCAGCCACAATAGAAATCCAAAATGCTATAACTCAGCCATTTCTTTAGATATAGACGAAACAAAAACTGTTCTGGAATCTTTGTATTAAGGTCAAACACATACAAAAAATAAAAAAAATAAAAAATTTCAATTTTTTGCTACCTCATTTTAAATTTAAATTTTTAAAAAGATTTTAAATGACCGCCATTTTGAAACAAGATGGCAGATGAAGCTGGCGAACGAAGTTGGTCGAGACATTGGTTCGTATTATGTATACACCAAGGTGTATACACAAATGGATTCATAAATACGCCTGTTATCGCATGACAAAAATCAGGTCATTTCAAAATGTCAGCCAAGCTAGAAATTCATAGTGCTATAACTGAGCCATTTTTTAAGATATAGATAAAACAAAAAATGCTCCAGAATCTTTGTATCAAAGTCAAATACATAAGAAAAAAATATTTTTCCATTTTCAATTTTTTGGCACCACATTTCAAACTTTAAAAAAAATTTTAATGGCCGCCATTTTGAAACAAGATGGCGGATGAAGCTGGTGAACGAACTCAGTCACGGCATTGGTATACACTATGTATACACGAAGTTACATCCAAATCAGTTCATAAATACGAGAGTTACAGTGTGACAAAGATCAGATATATATATATATATATGGATATATATATCAACTTTTGAATGGAGGGTGGTTTTGGGGTCTGGGGGTCAAGATCGATGAAAATATACCAAAATTTTTTGAAATTGCTTTCCTCCGAACAGCTGCAATAGGTAGCTTTTTGTAATGAAAGCTGCCTAAAATTAAGCAACTAATTTAAAATAAGACTGGTTGGTGGGTTGGTTGTGTTTATGACGGCCAATTATCAACACGAGGGATATAGGCCCAATGGGGGGGGGGGGGGGGGTGCCCTTCGTGGGGGTCTATCTTTCTAAGGGAAGCTAAACCCGTATTAACGCTTGGAAATCCAAGGTTCGAAGAAAACCACGAAAACTCCGAACGAATAGGCCGACGAGCGCAATTGGGTTCGAACCCAGCACTTCCCGTCTACCAGCTTCGAGAGCAGAACCTCTCGGCCACTGGTGGGGCAAAAAAAAAAAAAAAAAAAAAAAAAAAGAAGAGAAGTTAGTTCCTTTGCAGCTTCCTTCATGTCCTTCATGCTTCCTTCATTGTCAAAAATTATTTATGTATTGCAATCTATTACAAAGCTATTTTTGATAGTAAAATTGTGATATTTTTGATGAATCTATTTTTTTGCAAAAGCTATTTTTGATAAGAAAGAAATGATTTAAAGTAACAAGTCTCTACGTTCTAATGCACAAGAGTCTAGTAAGGCAAATTGACACATTTTGTTCAAATAATAGACAATAATATGTATTAACATAAGTAGGACAATTGCACCCTAAAATATAATAAATATGTCAAAAATACATAAACCTGCTCAATGGTACACATAACTTTTATATGAACTTGTACTTAAGTAAAATGAGTGATAAAGCATAATATTTGAACTGCTTCTGCAGTCGTCTTCAGGATAAATAGGAGGTTGAAATGGGAAAATGGAATACAGTAGAACCTGGATTAACCGAGCCTCGATTAATCGAAGTTTCTGTTAACCAAACCAATGATGAAGTCTGATTTTTTTTTTTTGTGTGTGTGTGAATGAGCCTTAATGTGACAATAATGAATTCTAAAAAATGTCTAAAAAAGACCACATTTTTTAGTTCACTGTCTGTTCACTCCTACCTCTAAAAGTACTCAACTTCCAAAAAACATTGGACCCTGAGAAGTCAACAGCGAACAAGGCTTTGTTTAAAGTGGCCGTGTGAACGTTCGTAAATTTTTCAATTTGCTTTTTGAAATTTACTACTAGTAGTTGATTTCCTTTTTCAGTTTGTTAAGCTGTGTAACATAACTTTATATTTATTTATTTTTATTATATAAAAAACGTTCTATTGTTTTTTTATTTTAAGAGATGTTAAATTTGCAAGCACAGCGAGTTTTTACACACAGTTTCTATTAACCGAGATTTCCGATATCCGAGGTACTAGCGGTCCTAATTAGCTCGGATAACCGAGGTTGCACTGTATTGCAAATATGGCTTAATAGTATGAAAAATTCAATTGTTTATCTATTTGCAATATTTCATTTTCCCTCTTTTGCGCCATGACCCTGTTTGAATGTTCCTTCTCCTTCATAGCGGGTGACGCTCCATGGTCTTCATAGGAACTTTTCATTCACCTTATTTCATTTTTGAAATATTTCTGGTGTTTTTCAATTTTTCAATGCAGTTTTCCAGCTTTTGTCTCTACACTTTTAAGCCTTTCAACATCCTATTTATCCTGAAGACCTGCAGAAGCAGTTCAAAACGTGGATATTATATTATGCTTTATCGTTAATTTTATTTAAGTACAAGTTCATATAAAAATTCTTTATGTGTATCAGTCGGAGCAACACTGAGGGGGAAAAGGTAAGGGAGAGCGACAGGTTGAAGGAACAGCCAATACGAAAGTAGATGGCATCCGCCAATCATACAAGAACATGGCTGTTATCAGAAGAACACAGAATAGAAGAATAATTATGAAGCAAATTAAATTAAAACAGAGTCGAAGAATACACAAAAGAATGAATAACTAAATAAATAATAAGTAATAAATAAAAAAGTAAAAAATAAATATTACTATACTACTAATACTACTAATTACAATATTATTATTATTATTATTTATATTTTTTTAACTTTTGAAGACTAAGTTCTTTTGAAAGGCCTTGCACATTTCTAAATTATAGGGTGTTTGGGAAGTTCTTTTTTACCTAATCACGTCATGCTCAAAAAAATATTGCCATTTGAAGTTTATCTTCTCATTAGATAGATATAAACTATGTATTTATTACAATCTTTTATTTAACTTGCCCGTCTGTCTGTTGTGCTCAACTTTAATAAACTTCCTCTGCTACAATGGACTTAATTTTTCATAATATGACGAATTACCGGTGGCAATGCAATAAGTCTGTAGGCAAAATATTTGAAATTTGTATCAACCACGCCTCAGGGAGCAAAAACTTTTGTCCAAAGTTGATCACTTAAATATAAATTTCTTCAGAAATAAGATAATGTTCTTCGATTGAACCGTGGCATGGTTAGTAAATGTGCCATCTTTCAGTTCCGCGCAGGGGATAAATGGATAGGGGCTCGATACTCAGGAGGAAGTTGATCTATTATTTTTTTTTCCATGCCATGAGAAGCGGGATTTAAAATTGTTTATTTTTATTGCCATCTTTTAAACAAACTGATAAAAAAATCACTTGCAAATTAATTTTTTTCTTCTTTTAAAAAAGGGGGAATTAATTTAATACATTGTCTTTCAACATTTCTTTTTTTTCCCTTTTAGTAGGTAGTAAGTTATAATGAAAGGTTTCCTTCAGAACTTTTTTTTTTTTTTTTTTTTTTTTTTACATTTAATTTATTCTACTTTAGAGAGAAAAGTCGATAGTTCTTTTCTATTTTTTTTTTTTTTTTTTAATTAAAAGAAAGTTTCAAAATGAGGATATATTATATACATAGACAACTGATAAAGAGAAACAGCAATAAACTAAAAAAAGAGAAAAGAAAGATTGATATAGTATATTAATCTACATCATAATATTTTATAATATTTCAGCGTTTTTGAAATGTCCATTCGGATTTTCGGAAAACTTCTTGAATCGCAAATTGTGAGTAAATAAAGCTAAATAAATAAATAATTCATTCAGAAATTTTCCGAAATTTTTAATAAAGAAAAATTACATGAAAAAATTAGAACTTTGCATTGATGTTTAAAAATGTTTTAGGCTTGATGATATGAAAAATATTATATCAGTTATTATCAATGGAAGGAAGCCTATAATAAGAACCTATAGGGAACGTAAGGAAAATCTCATTAACATTTAAATGTTTTTTAAAATATTATATTATGTAATTATATATTTTTTTGTTGTAGGTTTAAATTCATTTTGAATGCTGATCATGATTCATGATTTAGACATGAATATGATTATTAATTAATAATCATTTTTAATTATTCATTTAATTGCAGCAATCACATGAAAGTACACATTAACTGAACACACATTATTATGTTGATATCCTCTGAAAAGCTCCTCTGTAGGTGTAAATTATTTTTCATCGAAAAATAAATTATAAAAGAAAATTCTGAACACTATATACTTATTATAAAAATTATGTAGTAAGGTATGATAATGTCAAAATTAATTCACTGCATTATATCGATTCCTCAGTTTACTTTTTCACTTTTATTTTGTAAAAAGGAGCAGCGTAAACTGTTTCTTCGAAAGTGAGCAGCGGACATCATACTTTATTATATATGTTTGTGCAATTTTTAATTTTTTCCTCACATATTCACTACTTTGTATTGATACTTCACTCTTCTATATTTTGTTATTATGGATTGAGAAAGGCAGCACGGGGATGTGTATATTTATTATCCGACTGCCAAGAAGGGTTTCACGCGTATCTGGGTATGCGGATTTCTTTATATCCTCGAAACATCGCAATGGCTGGAGGGATTTGAATGAGATCTCTATCGATTCGTCTTAACCGTCCAATGGTTATAAGCTAGGTTTGTTCTTATAAATTCAAAAAGGCGGCCGTAAAATACAAAATGGCGGTAGAGACGAAATATTTTTTTTGTCTGCCCTATTGAGTGGCCTATCGTTGTGTTAAGAATTTACTCCTCGATCAATCTAATTGAACGGTAGCTGTGAGGAATAATTCTCTCTACCATGCAAGATTAATCAAACGTTTTATTTTGAAATCTTGAATATATAGTATACAACAAAAATAATAAATTAAATGCGTAGGTTGTTGACTTATATGATTGTATAAAACACTGAGTCCTTGTAGCTTCAAATTTGGAAATTAGTTCACTCTAGAACTTCTCATTCAGCAGCAAGTTCGTTGGTCGGATGGCTTTTACAGGAAGGTCTCCCGCCGTCCTATACAAGTTCCGAGCGCTTCGCTCAATTTTACTCGGCATCTCTCGTGCTTTCAGCCCGGGAAAAAATCTCTTTTTCCCTCGTTCGTGCGAGCCAAACGCACACCCCAGTTTCCGAATCCAAACTGATCCCCTCCTCTCTTTTCCTCCGAAAAAAAATGGTCACTCTCTCGGACACCGTGAGAATACTTTCAACATCCATCTTTAGGCATTAGCGAATTCCTTTGCGAGACCTAAACAGGGTGGTCTATACTCCGAACCCTTAGATGTATCTCATATCCTTTATCAGGGCGTGCTACGTCCTAAGTGCTAATCCATCATCACTTACAATGTCCTAGAGCGTGAGAAAAATGTCTACTAGTCTTTCTATGCACCTGGGTGTATTCAGTTTTTCTTTAGGAAGACTTCTTCCCCCATCATCTGAAAACATAGAAGTTCAATTCTTTACAGTTGGATAGGTCCTATATACAAAATGAAGACTATGTTTCATGGACTATTTTGAGGCCTCATCGAAACAGTGTTTATAGATGGGAACTAACCATTAAACACAACTTAAAAGTCATCCATACAAGTAAATAAAAAAAAAATAGGTAAGTAATATAAAAAATAGTTTCACATGGATGAGAAATAATTAATGAGTTCACTTTTTACGCAGTCGTGTTTTTTAATTTTTTTAATTTAACTTTTATTATAAATATCTGTTTAGTATTTTACCACATTTGATGTATGGGATTAATGTGATTCATTTAATTTTAATTGGTATTCTATTTATCACATTTGTACATTACCAAAAAGGAGAAACAGATACTGTTCTTTATTACACGTATTTGTCCTGTGATAAGTTAATTTTCTTGGTACATTATTCCTTTAATAATTACTGATATTCTACTTTTTCAGATATTTATTGATAGAAATATAATAACTAATTCTCAATATTTTTTTTTATAAATATCCTATATTTAGTGATATTTAAATTTTGTGTGATGTTTAGAATCATAATTAATTTTGTTATTAACAATAATTGTTTAGTTTGATTTCTATTTTGCATCGTTTAGTGATACATTAGCACCTCAGAGTAAAGATAAGAAGTAGAGGCCGAATCCCATTGTTTTGGTCACACATGTTTCTACTTTCATCGCCAAAAAGTTGTCTTTTTTGGCGATGATCACATTATTGGCAACTGTCGGATTTGATTTATGCGATAGAAACGCCCGATGCAAGAAAGTTTCAGCGGGAACCAGGGGAGAAAAACCGGTTTGGTGCGTTTTCTCTGCCCACCATCACGTGACGGTGGGTAGTGATCCTGGCATCAAGAAAGGGTTGCTATTTCTGAATCCAGTTATATGAGAAGTCTATGATTAGCACCAAACATCATACAACGCTTCCGCAACAATGTATTCATTTTCTTCTTATAGAGAATTGAAGATTTGATTATCTTATTTGAAGAGGCAGTATTTATATTTCATTCAAGGTGTTATTACTCATTATTGTTATTAGGCCATTATTACTCTCGTTCATAGGTGGAGGAAGAACTGTCAAATCTGTATATTTTTTTATGAGTTTCTATCTAGCTGCCAAATGTGATTCATTATTTTATAATCTCTAGTTTCGTTTTATACATTAATAGTAAAAGAATACGGAAGAAATTTGTACTCAAATGTTTGTGATTCCTATTTCATTTATTCCATTTCTTCTCTTACTGATTAGTAGAGCATCGTATTACATACACTATTTATCACGAATACCTGTTTAATTCGGTGTTAGGCTGCTAGTTGGATTTCATTTTTTCTATTTCTAACCCTTCATTCGTTCAGTTTTTTTGTGTACTAGAATAGTAGGAAAGGGGATCCTTATATTATATTTCATTACTGAAGATTTGAGAAAGAATAGGCTCATTTTGCTCATTGTTAGGTGCGTTCTCGTCATTCTATATAAATATGTAGCACATAGTCGTCTGTCTGTCCGTCTGCCTAGAACAGAGCCAAAACGACCCCGCCAAAGGATCTGAAATTTTAAATATAGAATGGTTGCAAAATTGTGTCGCGTCATTTCAAATTTTATGAAAATCAGATGTAGAGTGGAATGGAGAAAAAATGATGTTTTATTTCAAGTGCATTTTAATGATGTGACAGCCTTTCGAACAGAATGAAATGGATAGGCACTTATGGAAGGGCACTCCAATAGACATTCAGTACATTATGCGGTGCAAAAAATATTTAAAAAACGAGTTAGAGTACGAACGCACCTCATTTGCTACGTTGGACGAGCCATTTCCAACTTGTGTATATTTAATAAGATCACAAGATGAGATCACGAGATATAATTCTGATGAGAGAGATCTCATTTTTTCTGTTCGTGATTAAGTTATTTGAAACCATAGGGACACTAAAGTTTAGAGTTTCTATGGAGCTAGAGAGAAAATTGTCATCACGCGTCATGATGTCGTCAAACTTTGGGAAAAAATTGAGTCATCACCGACTGTTGAGCCGTCCACTGAGTCACCATCCATCCTATTTGGATAGTGCCTTATCACTCTATAGATAGTATCACTCTATATAATAGTGCAATACTATACAGTGTCGTCGAAAAATAATGCCTAGATTTTAAATAACTGTGACACACACACAAAAAAAAAAACTATGAAAGTTAATTTATTGGTTTTAGTCTTATAATGTGCTGCAAAAAATAATTTTTTTTTTCATAGTTGTTTCAATGTGAGCACCGTTCGGTGTGCACCAGGAGCAAATGTATGCAATGTGAGCACCAGGAGCAGTTTGACCTGGATAAGTTCTCAAAAAAACACCCTGTACAATGACTATAGATTTTGACTCTACATACCAAATCACGCACTGTGCTTTTTTTTTTTTCATGGTCAACATCGTACTGAGCAGCTGCAGCCTGGCGACTGACCTTGACGACTGAGCAACTAATCCACGCATAACACAGACGTGCAAACGAATTCTGGTGGACTAAAAACAAACTTGCGTTCACCAGTTATCGTGTAGTGAAAGAATTACTCCTTTAACATAAAAGGTTTCGATGTTATGATTTTTTAAAATCTAGGCATTATTTTTCGATGGCCCTGTATTTATACATATTTTCATATGCTGCTTGATATTGATATTGAATTGATATTGTATTGATATTGAATAATACTATATATTTTATTCTCATTCATTGGCGGAGAGGGAGCTCTTTATTATAAATGTCCATATAGTAATGTATGATAACTTTTGAACATTAAAGGGATTTATCACAAAGGTCGAAAAACGCCTTTTCTCAATAGATGGCGCGGACTTTCACAGGTCGGGCGCGAATACTTTCATTTTCTGGCAAGCCATGTGAACCACCGACGTTTCATATAGGTTCCCCGAGATAGTCCCCTATCTTTCCTCCGAGGTATCACTCCCGGTTCGAAGTCAAATCCATTAAAAACATAGACGAAAGCACAGAAAGAAAAAGAGACACGGCTGATCTTTATCTACATACTTTATCTTATACATGGATCGGGCTGGTCAATTTTTACTTTCATCTATCTTTATAGGAAGAATATTGGATTCGTGAATTTTTTTTTTTTTTTTTTTACTTCTTAGAGTCTTCAGTAAATTCAGACACTTTTCTCCGGGAGGGATTTCTATTGCTCTGGGAGGGGATATTGCACTTTTTGAACATTGAAAATACAAAATATCAAATCTTCCGGACATTCCATTGCCCCCCCCCCCCCTGAATTCAACAATGTTTTTCTATCTTTACAAGAAGAAAGTATTGAATTCGTAAAAAATTTCGAATTCCGGTTTTCGGTGAATTTACACGTTTTAGGGGTGAAACATTCCAAAAAACATGTTTTTATAAAATGTCTGTCTATATGGGACACAAATCTTGTGGCCGCTTTATCTCAAACTAAGGCACGGAATTTAATAAAAATTAATATTCAGTTAGTCGATGATATAAATTGATGCTGATTAGTTTTTGGTGTAAATTGTTTAACTGGTGGCGCTGCTATGCTGCATTTTTTCGCATTTTCCACAATAGATCTATCTCAAGAACTAAAGCACGGATTTCCATCAAACCTCAGATTCGGTTAATCCTTAGCATGAGTTGATGCTGTTTACATTTTGGTGTGAATCGCCCAACAGGTGGTGCTGCTATGCTGCATTTTTCACGATTTCCGCAATAGCTCTATCGCAAGAATTAATGCACGAATTTTCATCAAACTGCAGATTCAGTTTTTCCCGGCCCACGGTGTTAAACTAAGGAAATGTAAGTAGTTTGCGTTGGGCCTGGGGTAAGATGATTATCATTCGAGATCTGGTTCAAAATTTCAGCCCAATTTATAAATATGGATCAGACAATATTACTCCCATGTTATTTATGTCTAATAATAAACTATTTTTAATCTAATATAATCTTTAACGCGTTTTGCTATGTAACGCTTTAAATTAAAGAACTTAAATTCGGAATTTCAACAATATTGACATCTTTTAAACCTTTTAGGGGCAGAAGAGTTCTGTTTGTAAAATGATGAAATAATTGACTGACACCAGAATATTCAAACAAATTTCTTAGAAAGTAAAAACTTGCTTTTTTTCACTTTCATTACAAAAGCAAAGTTTTATTAAAATATTCTTGGTGCAATTTGTCTGTTTTGGAATTAAAATTAGGTGGCTAGACCCTCTAGCCACCGCCTTTGAAACTGTTAATTATTATTTCCACAAATTTACAGTTACATTGCTAATGCATTTAACTAGCCAAAGGTCAAATTATGGGATAATTTTGGGGGGAAATATTTCCGTTCATGCATTTTAGTTGAACCCTAGCAATCCAAACCAAATTTTGAAAAAAAAAAAAAAAAAAAAAAAAGAGAAGCATGGTAAATAAAATCTAATTAAAAAGAAAAAAAAAGTATGCTATATTAAATAAATTATATGCTATATAAATATAGCATATAATTTATGCTATATTTTCGCGTGTATATTTTATTTACATAATATATCTGTTTCGACTTACCAATTATATTTTAGCATGTATATTTTATTTACTTAATGCTGTTCTCAAATTCAAACTGGCTAATTTCTGACACATTTTTTAATTCATTTTTAGACTTCCACACTTAAAAAGTAAAAACGGAACCATTATAAGATTACTCCTGTGTCTGTCTGTTTGTCTGTCACAGCCATTTTACTTGTAAACTACGGAACGTGGAAAGTTCAAATTGGGGGAAGTAATAAAGACTATTGACCCACATAAGTACAGATTATTATACATTCACAAATATATTTAGGAAAAATGTAGAGGGCTAATTAAGTTGCTTAAAAAAATATATATATTTTTTACTATATTTTAAATGTATTTTTGGGCTCAAAAATACATTTCTTTTGATTTTATGTATTTTTTCAGAGATATCGTCGAAAAAGTGGTGCAAAAATATGCCCCACCTCTTTCCATCTATTTCCAAATCTACTGAAACTAAAATTATGAAAAAATTACAGGTAGTAGACGTTAATTTAAACCTTATGACCCACATATTTACAGATTATACATTCACAAATATATTTAGGAAAAATGTAGAGGGCTAATTAAGTTACTTAAAAAAATATTTTTTTTTTCTTTGTATATCGTGTGAATGCTTTTGTAAAGCTGGACTCAAAAATACATTTCTTTTGATTTTAGATATTATATTTTCAGAGATATCGTCGAAAAAGTGGTGCAAAAATATGCCCCCTTCCATCTATTTCCAAATCTACTGAAACTAAAATTATGAAAAAATTACATACCTTGCAGGAAAAATATAAGCGATTACCCTAGGTCACATAGTTTTTGAGAAAAGCGGATTTTTCCGTTACACACACATTTTGATTTGCGGGCATACAGCAAAAGGTGAGAAGCGCTGGAAGTACCTATCATAGCAGAAGTATAAAAGAATTGATGATGATTTTCGAAAAAAATCATCAGTAATTAGCCGAGAACGAGGGGTGGCATATTCTGTGTACCATCGGTTTTTAAAGTCTAGATAACAACTTTGGATTATATATTTGTTTAATACATACCTAGTAGCAGTATAAAAGCAATAAAAGCCAATTTGTTAAAAACTGAATTAATCGCATAAATTTCTATGGCATTCGTGACTAGTTTGCATTGAAGAGATCTTTCAATAAGCATCCCGTGTCTTACAAAGTTAAAAAAAGAGATTAAAATATAAAAAAGAAAAAGAAAAGTGCCCAGTTAAACTGATGGCATTGAGCTCACAGGTTATTCACACTAATTGTATATTATACTATTATTTCAAAGAATAATGCCCTCAAAAAATAAATGAAGGAGGATTAGACCCCGTTTCCCCCCGTTATACTTAACCAATGAACCTACAAATCTAATCAGGGAACCTCCTTAACATAATAAACTGGTATACCAAATTTGAAGCAAATCAGATAATTCTGCATAAAAAAAACCTTATCGCTAAATTAAGAGGGGGTCTACCCCCCCCCCCCTTTATACTTAACTAATGAATCTCCAAATCTAATCAGGAAAGCTCTTTATCAGAATAAACATAGAAAAAAAATAAAGTAAATTGGATAATTCTGCATGAAAATCCATTTATCTAAATTAAGGGGAGGGGACTTACCCCCTTTTATACTTAACCAACGAACCTTCAAATCGTAATTGAAGTACTATTTTCTTTTTTGGTAAAGGAAAAAAAAAAAAAAAAAAAAATCCGACAAGTCTGTCAACCGAATTTCTTGTCGTGACAGAGAAGCGCAAGAAAAGAAAAAACTGTCACTCTGAGACAACTATCGCTTATACCTAAAGATGCAGTTATTC
Source organism: Maratus speciosus (assembly GCA_963932465.1). Classification (NCBI taxonomy): domain Eukaryota; kingdom Metazoa; phylum Arthropoda; class Arachnida; order Araneae; family Salticidae; genus Maratus; species Maratus speciosus. Next base: position 9,548,565 of record OZ010791.1, read on the forward strand.
ATTCATCGGAAAATGAATAATCTGCTCGATTACAAATCATTTCAATAATCATCCCTACAAGTATCTAGATTTAATGTGAGTCAGAAAATGTGGCAAGAATTTTCGCATTGTTCAGCAAAGGAAATTTTTTTTTTTTTTTTTGAGAACTTTAAATTAATAAAAAACTAATAAAAATATCCGAAAAATGCCTTGAGCGCACGTTTTGCTGACACATTTCTTATAAAATCTCGCATTTCTATGTGTATTTTTATAAGTTAGAAAATGAACTAGTTCAAAATAATAATAATTCTTCCGTGCGCAAGCGAGGGTATCGGAAATGTTCGCAACTCTTTTTTTTTTTAAACCTCCAATATTCTATTCCTTGCAGGCAACAATTAAAATGTCATCCCTAAAAAACAAAGATACGTTATATATAAGTCAGCCGTAAAACGAAGCAGATGTATCATTGTACCGTTCAATACTGATAATCTCTACTACATTTTTTTTTTTTTTTATTCTAAACATCGCACATTTTCAATTTTTTCTTCTTCGTATAGGGAAGAAAAGTAACTGCAATTTATTTGAAAACTGCATCATAATTTATTTTTGAGATATTAATATTTTTGTAGTTTTCGATGACACTTCTGTAATGGTGGCAACTGAAGTACTCCATTTCTGTAAAAAAAGGAAAATAGTAGATTACTATATCTTTTTGTTGCCATTTTCTCATAACAACTGAAAAAAAAGTAATTAAAATGAGTGCTATTTTGAAAAAAATATAAGAAAGATTATTTTTTCTCATCGGGGGCGGCACTAAATTCTGAAAAAGCAGAATTCCTGCATTTTTTTTTAAAGCAGGAACGGTATCTAACAATTATGTTACCAAACTTCTCATGTAATCAATACTCCCGAAATTTTCAGATTTGAAGTTGCCTGTTCATTAGTTTATTTGCATACAATGAATGAACAATATTTGTTATATATTGAATGAAACATTTAGTGTTTTATAAGAACAAATACTGGATATATTTTTTAGACAAATCAGAGCCGAGTAAATGTTGTTTTAACTTGTCAAAACGAGGTTTACCAGTGAAAGTTGCGTAATATCTGAATCTCCAGTAAAATGATCGCTTTTCAAGGAGGGACAAATTTCATTTCATAGAAGGAAGAGATGTCTACAAATGCCCCGTCCCTTTCAAAGGAAGGCCAACAGGTCAATCGTCGTCTTTCTAGTCGAAAAAAGCGCTTCTCCTACCTGGTCTAAACGGAAGCCTCTAGGTTTACTGTATTTTTGGGAAATATTCTCATTATGGCATGTATAAAATAGCATTACGAAAAAACTATAAGGCTTTTTGGAGGATATTTTATATAATATTGTCTAAAATATATCACTTATTAAATTTACAAGAAAAATAATGATAATAATTTACAAGAAAATATACAAAAATGATAAAATATATTGCTTCATACTCGATTCCTTCATAGTGCAGACATCTAATGCCATCTGGTGATGTCTACTGGAACCAAAGAAAAAAATTTTTTTTAAATAGATTAAAAAAAATAGGCTATATATTTCATTTATAAAATTAAACTACGTTGAAGAAATAAGTTATATCAATCCCCCCAAAAAATTTTAAAGAAATTGGTTCAATAGCAAATGCGCAGGTGTGATTTGAAAAATGTAACATGGGCAGCAAAATATAACTGACCCTTAAGAGAAAGGGAGCACACAGTGAAACATCTCTGTAAGGGCCACCTGTCGTTCCATTGAAAATTGGCCTTTATGAGGGGTGGCCAAATTTTTCATTTCTCTTTATTTTTATCCCGTGATTTTTAAAATCTGCCTATTCTTTCAGTAAGTTCTCTTTGTTTTTCATAATATTGTTTATTTGATTCTTGCTGCAATTAAACTGTGAAGCCAATTTTCTTGCAGATTCTCCCTGATCAATTAAAGAACTTTGATTTTGTCATTCAAATCCAAATGTACTCTTTGGTTTGATTTCGGTGCCATAATTTTAAATTTTACATAAGCCTGAGCATAGAATTTCTAATGTAAAAATTGTGCTTCAGTATGCATTCACAGTTTTAGTAAATGTGGAATCAGTTTTTCTAGATAACCTGTTATCTATTGTGTGCCCACAACAACCCTTCAGGTTGAAAGGTCAAACAAAGTGTGAGGAACACCTGTTTGTCTCACTTGTGGAAAAGTTTGTGGTCCTTCATTGTGTTACTAAATCCTCCCCATCTCCCCCTGTCTATCTTTTGGTTCAGGAATTCAATACACCTGTTTAGGATTTAACGCACATGTGAAAAAAATGGCCTTTATGAGGGGTAGGTGCAGCCCCTAATAGGAGTAAATTTAACATTAGGTCTGTGGGGAAAATTTTCCTTCCTGGCCCTTAATAGAGGTGGCCCCTGAATAGAAATTTAATAGAAGTTTCACGGTATTTTCTTTTATTTTTTTTACACAAATGTCTGTAGGTAAAGTAGTAAATATGTTCATTTCCACATTCCCTGTATCATTCTGTTTTCATGGTGTTCATATTTCATATATCCTACCTACTACTGATTGGTAAAAAAAGAGCACCCACCTTATGCCTATTTAATTATATGGTTATATCGCTAGTTGGATTTCATTTTTCTATTTCTCGTACCTCTTCAATTTTAAACTTTTGTAGAGTAGTAAAAAATGAGCTCCTGATACTATATTTCGAATTCTACTATATTCTACTATATTACAAATGTTTTCAAAAGAAAAATAGATCAGTTATTCATTTAACCTGTAAAACCTGTAAAACAGGAGTCAGAATGACTCCACGTTGTTCTTTGCCTTTGATTATCATGCGTTTTTTTTGTCCTTGTATAAAATCATTCCTCAGTACCAACCAGTGGTGTAGTCGTAAAAAAAACAGAGGGTTCTAAGCAGAGGGTATACGCTCAAGGCAGAGGGAGGCCCTAGTATATATATACTATAGCTTTCTTGAGAAACAGAGGGTTATACGGTGTTCCTTAAAAAAATCCAGAGGGAGTTCCTTAAAAAAATCCGGCGTATACCCCCGTATACCCTCCACTACATCCCTGGTACCACTAAGTAGTCTTTTATCATTACATGATTTCCAGAATATATTGCGTTTCTAAAAAAAATTCCAATGCTTTACAAAAGACGAAAAAGGAAAATAAAATTTATCTCTGAACGTGTAAGAAAATTCATGTCTCCAGTTACGGGTTAACATCCCTTTTATGAAAGACAGTTGAACTCGACTTTTAGGGAATTTCGCATTTCCTAACATATATGTGTTATTCATTCTATTTTTTACTCTTATTAATTAGCAGAAAGGGAGCAAATGACATGATATTTGTAATGTTTATGCTGTTATGTGTGGTATATCAGAGTAAAATTCTTCTTTGATTTTTTATTTTTATTGAATTAAAAATTTTCATTTTTATCCATTGGCAGTAAATGGGAACACATTGTGAACATTGTGTTTTAATATAGTCATGCACCACATTTCATTACAAATGTTTGTCAAGCTAATTTTGCTCATTAATAATTATTTGGGGTACACTTAATCACAACATGTCAGAATTCTGCTGAGAGAGATGTGTTATTGGTGTGTTTGTTATTAAACTGTTTTATTTACAGGATCTTTAGAGTTAGAATGAAGACTGCAGCAATTTTTTATGAATGAACTTTTGACTGCAAATTTCGTCAAAGGGGTGCGAAAAAAAAAAAAAAAAAAAAAAACATAGTGCCAGGAGTGGATTTCCCTCTTCTTTCTCCCCCCTCTATTGTAATCTTTAAGAAAATTCGCTGTGAATTTCAGTTTTTTTTTTTTTTTTTTTTTTTACTCAGAATCCCCGCCGCTGTATTTCCGAAAATGTGATGTGAATTTCTGAATCCTTTTTTTCACTCAGAATCACCCCTGCTTTTGGCAAAAATTCAAACATCATTAGAGCAGATTCTAATAGTTCCTTCAGTTAGTAAAAGAATGGCAAACATCTGTCTGGGTCAAGACAGAAATTCGAGGAAAGCTTGCATGAGTTGGATTTATTTTCTTAGTCACAGACTTTTCGAAAAAAAAAAAATTAGGAGGCTTTTGTTCACTGCCATGTATAGTGTTATCAATTTAAGTATTTTCTTACTTGTGGCTTTTCATGCTCCTTAGATTCATTAAAGTTAGAACAAAGAACTTATACCAGTGAAATCAGAGACTAAGAGGAAAATATATTATTTAAATATTTCCAAATTTGCTTGTTGCCAAATTTATATTTATTTTATTAATTACATTTTTCATATTTATTCATAATCAGAAAAGAAACGTGATAAATATCTATGTTCTTCAGTTTTTTTCAGCCATAATTCATTTCCTACTTTTTCCACCAAGCATTGGAGAAGGTTCATTGCAGGACATAGCAGACCAATAGCATAAATTGTGTAGATCAAAGTGGGCTGTCATAGTTTTTGGTTCATAAAATTTCATCTGTTGCATATTATTATCTTATCTCTTATTATCTTTATTAGAGACAATTGTAGAATTTGTATATACAGTACAGAACTATTTATCCGGAATGCTTGGGGTCAGATGTATTCCGGATAACTGGTTTTTCCGTTTAACTGGTTGTGCATTAAAGCAGCATCCATTTGATAAGTTTTGTGGAATATGTGTGGTTGTGGCATTATTTCTGATTTTAAATTATTAGATTACTTGGATTAAAAATCAATGCAAGAAAGATAAAAAGTTAACCAGAATTTAAAAGAAGGTAATTTATGGGAATCCCTTGGGAACAAACATTCTTCTGTTTCCTCTGCATAAAAATTAAAACATCTAAAATACAACTAAATATGTTTTTTTGTGCTAGATGTTGTCATCAAATTATACAATTGTTTCAAGCAAAGCCTATGTCAAACTGGCAGTGTATGAAACCTTTTTCTGCAAAGAGTCTGAAATCAGTCTATTAGAAATATCATTCCGGATAACTGGTTTTCCGGTTAACTGGTTTCCGGATAAATGGTTCCATACTGTAATTATGCATGTTAATGCATATGATGCTATCCAATTTCTTCTCTATTTAATTTAAAGAAAGGATGAGCAACCTATTACACATATTTATCATAAATACATTTTTAATTATTTGTAATATTACCAGTTGTATTTAATTTTTCTGTTAATGACACTTCTTTAGTTCAGTTATTTGAGCACTGTAGAGTAGTGGAAATGGAGCTCTTGATATTCTATTTCATTACACATTTTTGCGAAGTAATTGGCTATGAGGAATTTCAACAGAACACAGTCGAATAAAAGAACTTCGAATCAGAAATATTTCAAATAAATGATATGCGGAACAATTTTATCTATTCATGATGAATCAACAGAACGATTTTTACTCATTGGAAGTAAATCAGCACTCAAATAATTAACACCTCGAAAAACTGAATATTAATATGTTTATTATCACCAGGCAGTCCTGGTTCAGATCTCATATAGCGGAGATCGCTCGCTTCAGAATTTAAATTACATCTACCTTTGTAATCAAACTGAAAAATAGTAAAGTAAAAAATAGGGTTACCATAATTCTTGGCGGTGATTAATTTTCGCCAAGTCAAACAGAAAGAAAGGGGGGTTTTACACACTGCCCCCGGATGAACAATTACTATTGTTCATCATTCGAACTAAATTTTTATCAAAGATTTCAAATTACATCAATAAAACAATTAAAAGTTAGAACATACTTACAATAATGAGACATACAATTAATTCTATTTTCACAGGAACAACTACTGAAACTAAAATATACAAAATACTAGATTAGAAAAAGTTAAAAAATGAAAATGTAAACAAATTGTTCGTAAAAGTGAAATGTTCAATGTTAGTCCATAATGTCAAGTTCAAGTTTAGTACAGCATGTAGCAGTTGAACTGGTCTCTTAATTGCACCAGATTCAGTTTGTATAGCACAAGACCTAACTTTCGAATCTCTTCCTAAAAAGAGCTCTGTAATTCTTCCGCATTTCCACATGTGCTTTGGAGTTTTATCTTCATTAATTGAGTCACAACGTCACCAATTTCGAATTTAGTCGGAGCTTTGACAGGAACTGAAAAATTGGCAGAACGCAGTTCTAGCAAATATTCCTGCCTCCAACGATATTTCAATATTTTTGTTAACGTTATTCTATTCAAATTAGGTTCAGTAACACAATGAAAATCTGGTAGAGAATTTATTCGTTTGCCGATCAGGAAATGTGAAGGAGTAAGTGGAAGCGGTTCACTGTTTTCTTCATAAACATAAGTTAAAGGGCGACCATTAATCATTGCTTCGATTTCAGTTAAAGTGGTTTGTATTTCTTCATATGAGAGACAAGATCTTCCGAGAACTTTCTTCAAAGGAGTTTTCACCGAACGTACCATGCGTTCCCAAAAACCGCCCCACCAACTGGCTCTTGGAATAATGAATTTCCATATGATTCTATTTTTATTAAAATATCGTAAAACTTCCTCTTTTGATATTCGGCTCCAAACTTCTCTAAGAAGATTATCAGCTTTGATAAATGTTTTCGCATTATCACTGTAGATTGTTCAACAAATTCCTCTACGAGAGATAAATCTTTTAAATGATAAAAGGAAAGTTTCCGTCGTTAAATTGGTACATAATTCGAGGTGCACAGCTCTAGTGACTGTGCACGTGAAAAGTACTATATAGGCCTTTTCTTGGCCAGTTTTTGCTTTGACATAAATAGGTCCTGCAAAATCTACAGCACAGGTATAGAAGGGTGGTGATTCAGTAATACGATCGCTAGGTAATGGTGCAATTTCTTGCTTCCCAGGAGAAGCTTTAAATTTTGTGCAAATAAGACAGTTTTTCAGCACAGATTTTATCATTTTTCGTCCTCTAATTATAAAATAATTTTCTCGTAAGTGAGCTAAAGTTGTTGCAATTCCATAATGGAAAACCTTTTCATGGGCATTTCGAATTAACAATTTGGTGTAAGCACTTCCATATGGAAGTATAAAAGGGTGTTTTTCCCTTTGAGATAATTCTGAAAATTGTAATCTTCCAGATAAAATTAACAAATCATTCTCATCCAATTTTGGATTCAAGGTTGAATCTTTATCGATGGGCTTTCCCTTTTTCAGTAACTCAATTTCACGATTGAAGACAAACTGGGTTTGTTTTAACCAATAAAATTCTGCCTTTTCAATTTCTTGAGCTGTGAGCTCACCTGAAATTTTAGTTTTCAATTTATTGATATTATTTATAAATCTCAAGATCCAGGCTGTGATATTAAGTAATTTGGAAAGAGAACTAAAATTTTCTAATTTTAACAAAGACTCTGGAGGTACAACACCTACTGTACAAGATAATTGAGCAGAACTCAAATTTGTTGATTTTCTTTCGTTCGAAATATTTTCATTAAAAGTTATCTTTTCAGGTTTCGGCCAACTGTCCTTTGATAATGACAACCATTCAGGATTCAACCATAATTTATTTTCTATGAGGTTATGTAAATTTTCGCCTCGAGTAAGATCACTAGGATTATCCTTACCCGGGATATATTTCCATATTCTAGGATCAGTCAAAGATTGTATTTCTACAACCCTATTAGCCACAAAGGGTTTCCAATCCATGGCTGATCCCTTGATCCAATGTAACGTAATTGTGGGATATGACCAGATATGAATTTCCAAATTTTGAAAATTAAATGCACTTTTCAGATATTTAGACATCCTTGCAGCTATTAATGCCCCCATTAATTCAAGCCGAGGAATTGTCAAACATTTAATCGGGGCAACTCGGCATTTTGCCCAAATAAAACTAGTCATAATTTTATTATCACTTGTGGTACATCGAAAATAAGCTACGGCCCCATAAGCCTTACGACTAGCATCTGAAAATATATGAATTTCGATTGGGTCCGAAAAGTCTAAACCCTGTGGAAAATATTTGGGGGTACCTCAAATTTATGTAAATGTTCGATTTCTGCACACCAATTTTCCCATTCAAATTTTAAATCATTAGGGAATTTTTCATCCCATTGCAAACCCCTTTTCCATGTTTCCTGTAGCAAACTTTTCATACGAACAGAAAATGGTGCAATGAATCCAATAGGATCAAAGAATTTTAACATGGCTTTAAGAACAACGCGTTTCGAGGGATTAAATTTCCAATCATCAGGAAAGGATTGTACGTCAAAACGTAAAATATCCCAATTAGTATCCCATAATAATCCCAAAATTTTTAAAGAATTATTCAAATTTTCTTCTGAGTCACATAATTTATTTTCCTTCCATAATTTTCTAAGTTTGACAGAATTAGTATTGAATTTTCGCAAATTCATGCTAGCTTCTTTAAAAATATGCGAAGCTGTTGAGGATAGATAATAAGCGTCTTCGTCAGATTTTGACCCCGTAATCAAATCATCTACATAAAACGAAGAGTCCAAAATCTTAACAACTTCAGGATGATCAACATATTTACGTATATGGGATTTAATCGTTGCAGCCAAAAGAAAGGGACTGCAAGTTACCCCAAAAGCAGCTCGTGTAAATCTCAAAAATTTTAAATTATCCTTTTCGTCACCAAACCACAAAAATTTTAAATAATCCCGATCTTCCTCTGTTATCCCAATTTGCAAAAACGCTTTCTCTAAGTCAGCGCTAAATGCAACATTAAATTTTCTGAAATTAAATATTACATTAAGAATGTTCGGGTTAAGGTTAGGTCCTGGGTATAAACAGTCATTTAGAGAATTTAAATGTCTTTCTTTAGAAGAAGCATCGAAAACCATTCTTACCTTAGTAGTTAATTTATCATTTCTTAAAACCGTCCTGTGCGCCATAAAATAACCACTTTCAGTTATTTTATCAGGACATTCTTCTACAATTCTAGCAGTTAATTGTTCTAATATAATATCTTTATAATTTTTACATAAGTCATTATCCTTCGAGTTTACGATTTAATTCCTCAAAGCGACTTCTAGCTATTCTAAAATTATTCCCGACTTTATTTTTGTCATCCTTCCACAATAAACCCGTTTCATATGTATTATTTACGAATTTTAAGTTATTCTCAAAGTTATTCACAATTTCCTTATCTGCATCAGAAATATTATCATTTGATTGCGTAATACCCAAAGATTTGATTTCCCATAAAAAATTCAAATCTTCCCCAACTGGAGTTGAAACACACAGATTTAAAACAGAAGCACTTTCCATTTTTTTTCTTTTTTCATCTTCATAAAAACCACAAAGTGAATATCCAAATAAACTATCACATAAAAAGAGAGATTTAGTTATTTTTCTTATTTCTTTATCGTAACAGATTTGATAAAAATAATCCGCTCCAATAAGAACATTTACATTAGAATGGGATGATGCAACAGCATTTGTTAATTTAAAAGGTGCCAGTTTATTTTTTATCTGTCGGGAGAGAAGGGGGGGAAAAATCCTAACGTTTGAAATTACATCTGTGACTAAAGCCTCGATAAATATGAAACGCGATTTGTTTTCAACATGAAATAATTTTACTTGCACAACATCAAATGTTTTTATTTGTGGTTTAACAGCTGCAAAAGAATAAATTTGAAGTTTTTCTTGACGAATAATTCGGGGATTTAATTTTGATACTAATTGCTCTGTGACGAATGACCTTTGACTCCCCAAATCATACAAGCATAATGCAAGCTCAGAGTTTTTATCAGATTCCACATTTACGCAAGATGTTTGTAATATAACCTCTTTAAAAGAATTTTCATTTTCATTTTTACAATGAGAAATCGAACTAATAATTGTGTCAGCTGATTCGATTTCTTTTGGAATTGTCGGTTGAGATTTTTTTAAACAAATCGAATAATGATGAAAATTTCCATTACAAAATTTACATGGCTCTAAATTCGATTTACATTTAGCCGAGACGTGGAATTTCTTGAAACAAGTGAAACAGCGTCCTTGCATACGTAATTTATCCCGTTTTTGAGGAATAGTACACACTTTACACAATTTTGAATCATGTTCATTGTCACAAAATAAACAAACATTTTTTACGTTAGTAGCCAATGCAGAGGCTGAAGGAATGTCGCGTTTATAGTTGCTAAAATGTTTATAACTGTTATTATATTTGTTTTTTTCTTTTTCAGCACTAAAACTATTTTCAGAGCTCTGGAGTGCCATAGTAGATTCTCGCGATTGTACTTCGTTTTTAATGAAAGAAAGAAGCTCTTCGACTTCCATTTTTTTACCATCGGTTCTTTTACGATTAAAATCTAACGCCATTTCAGCAGGTATCAACTTTAATAAAATAGGGCATAGGAGATGACCATAACTTCCTGCTGTAACTCCGAGAGAATTTAAATTTCTAATTTGTATTTCACAACTGTTCCCGAAGTTCTCTAACATTAGATGCATTCTTTACCTGTCTTAAATTTAATAATTTATTCATATGGGCGTTGATGACCGTAGCGAGTCTTTAATAATTCAACTGCAGATTTAAAGTTTTCCTCGGAAAGCGAAAATCCTGCAACAGCGTTATAAGCACTACCTCCAAGAAGAGATTTCAAATAGACAAATTTGTCAATAGGAGTTAAATTGCAATTCTTTTCAATTCAATATTGCCCCCAAAATTCTAACCAGGAACTGCTGTCACCAAAAAATTTATTTATAGTGAGCTTCGGCAATTTCATAGATCGCTCTAAATTTCCGTTTTGAGAACCGGATTCATTTTTCATAAAATTTTGAAAAGTATTATTCTGATTTTGGGAGTTATGTTCATTTAAGAACTTCGTTATTTTATAACGAGATTCGATTATTTTCTCACTATAGGTTTCGGAATTTTCGATTTCTTTCTCAAAATTGTCATCGGCGATAATATCCTGGATATCAGAGTTTAATTTTTTTAATAATTCATTTAACTGGTCCTTACAAATGTTTAATAAATCCAGCTTATTTTCTAATGTCAGTGAATCGTCTTCAAGAGTTGTGCTTATTTTTGTACACAATTTTGTAGTTTGTGTACGTAATCCAGTTCTTTTCTTTTTTAAAGTATCAATATTAACAGTAGTTGACATATTTACTTTCAATTAATCAACAATAAAAATATAGCTTACCTCAAGCTTTCAGAATCAGAAGAAAATAATATTCATTCGTCAGTCCAGACATCCTGACGCGGTTAGCCAACATGAGGAATTTCAACAGAACACAGTCGAATAAAAGAACTTCGAATCAGAAATATTTCACATCAAATCAAATAAATGATATGCAGAACAATTTTATCTATTCATGATGAATCAACAGAACGATTTTTACTCATTGGAAGTAAATCAGCACTCAAATAATTAAAACCTCGAAAAACTGAATATTAATGTTTATTATCACCAGGCAGTCCTGGTTCAGATCTCATATAGCAGAGATCGCTCGCTTCAGAATTTAAATTACATCTACCTTTGTAAACAAACTGAAAAATAGTAAAGTAAAAAATAGGGTTACCATAATTCTTGGCGGTGATTAATTTTCGCCAAGTCAAACAGAAAGAAAGGGGGGTTTTAACAGGCTATATGTGTTTATGTAAAAACATCACGAGAATTATATAGCTTGTGAAAGAAATGTTACTTGAATAAGGTCACATTTTTCATGCTATGGATGCTCTAGTGCAGGGGTTGGCAAGTAAATTTAAGTGGGGTCCAAATACTTTTGAAAAAAATTATCTAGATCCCGAGAATACCTTATTCTTATACTCTTATTACTTTTAAAGTTTTATTTATACATACACATATATATAACCCAAAGTAGAAAAGTCTGGTTCAAAGTAGAAAAGTCTACATTCTAAAAAATACTACATACACAAGTATCCATTCTGAAATTTTTTTACATACATATGGAAATAGTAAAATAGAAAAGGCGTTGAAAAATTAATGCGAAAATTTACACTTGCAGACTTGAACCAGTTTTTTATAGTTTGGTTCACGTGGTCAGCTAATGCGGTGCTTCAAGGTGTGCGTCCGTTAATCTCGAACGATATTTGTTCTTCAAAAAATTCATTTTGGAGAAAGTTGTTTCACATACATACGTGGAACCAAGCATAGTAGCCAAAACGTAGCTAGCTTTTCGCAATTTTCATACTTTTCTGAGACAAGTTTACCTCAAAATTCTTTAGGGGATGCAGTTTTATACATCTGCAAGGAAATATCTTCTTGCAAGCCGATTATCTCCATTTGAAGTAAAGTTTTTTCAAGACTGAAAAATTTCGGAGCCGTATCAGTTTATTTTGCAGCTGAAGCAACATAAGGCAATTTAAAGAATTGAGACAACTTACCTATCTCTGCAAAGTCTTGGAAAGTTGCTGCAAATTCCTTCACAAGACACACATGCGCACCCAATCAGCCTGTCAGTCACTCCCTCCCACCGCCGCACGGTTGGTGATTTACCGATTCTAGCTGGCCAAAAGTCGAAAATTTGATTTAACCGGAAATATTTTTTATCGCATGTATCTTAAAAGAACAGGTGATGTGTCCCAGCAGATGTTTTTGATATACGTCCAACTGTACGACCAGTAGGTTAGTGTGAAGTTGGCGTTACATATAATGGAGAACAAATCGATGTTTTATTGCATATTGTTCTCTAATAGAAAGTAAAATTAAGAGAAATAATACATTATGAATGTTTCAGAAGAAGGTATGTACTTTACTTTTTTTAATTTATGTGTATAAATTTTGATTTCATCAATAGGTTTTTTATATTTAATGTTGCTTGTAACTTTACATTTTTTTTTTTAATTTTTCATTTTGAAAATTGGAAAAGTTATATGAGAAAGCTCGATTAATCTCAATTTTTAATTTTAATAAACAGCTATTAAAAAATTAGCTATTAAAAAAAGTTTACTTGTCTAATAAAAAATTAAAGTTTACTAAAAAGTGATAAAAGTTTACTTGTCTGCCACTAGGTGCCCCCCTATATGTTACAGCAATTTTTATCGTATGAAGTCTAAAATTAAGATTTCAAATTTTTAATTCTTACTACAGTTTTCTTTTACCAGGGCCATTCGAATTTAAGCCAATCACACGAATAAGCTTTTATAATATTATAAAATAGCAACAAGCTTCCACATTTGACGAAAAACTTGATTTGGCGGAAAATGTTTTGTTGAGAAAGGAAAATTATAATGAAGAACAAATGAAAGTTTTTAAGCAGGAAATGATTGTATGTAATCAGTATTCAGTTTAGACAAAAGGGGTTATCTCCACACAAAATGCATATGAAATTCATGAAAAAGTGTGAAACTTGGTTGCAAAGCAGTTTTGAAATACCACGTTCAATGTTTATACTTACGAGTTACCTGGACGACCAGAAAAATCTTTTGCTGAATCAAACGAACGTTCGAAGAGAAGGAAAACTGAGGAGTTATGCAAGAATTCAGAACCTGAAGAAATTGTTTTCGCTGCTAAAATGAAACTTCAATCAACTGGCAGAAAAGATGCTGCGAGAGTTCTGGAGGACATTCAAGAATCTCCTAAACGTGCCACAAAACACAAAAAAGATTATTTGAGAAATCTTAAAGAATAAAGAAAGCAGCTCTTTCCATATTTGTTGACACAGGTAATTAGTTTTTTGCTTTTTGAGATGAATTTACAATTTTTCAATAAAGTTGAAAAAATAGCTCAAAATTTTGTACATCCCTGTATATAAACTACAGATTGATCATATAATTCACAATAAGCAAAAATTTAGAACAGTTAGTGAACGCATAGCACAGGTGAAAATTCCTCGTCAGCAATTTGTGAATACAATAATTCTATAATAATTGCTGTTTTAAAATAATTTTCTGCTTTTATAATAATGTTCAGTTTAAATTCGGTAATGTTAAATAACATGTTTTCTGTTAGACATTATTTATTATATTGCATTGCAATTTTTGAAAGAGAAGAGTTGAGAAACGCTTTGTTCTTCATAAAAACATGTTGCTAAAATGATAAAAATTATATCATAAAAATCGGAAGCCACTCCCACTAGCACGTACATGTCATATGTGAACGAATCATGAGCAATTTCGAGAACGGTCGATAGTAAACAATCGTGCGATACATTTTTACTTTGACTGACGGTAGAAACAGAATATCTGACATGAACTTCTGCTTAAAAAAATGTTAGCAGATAATCCGCACTGGTAGATAATCCGCACTTAGAATTTTCGAGGTTTTTTAACAGATAATCCGCGGATTATAGGCCGAAAAATACGGTTTTACATATTTTAGATTACATAATTTAGATAACATTTTCATTCATTGGCAGAAAAAAAAGACAACTGTGTTTTAGTAAAAATGTTTACACAACTATGTGTGATATTTCAGCTAATATTTATTTGTTGTTATTTATTTTTATTTTATTAATTGCATTTTTTATTTTTATTCATAATCAGGAAAGAATAATGGTACGGCTGTATTTTGTTATTTGCAAATTTGTTTGTGTATTTGCAGTCTTTAGTTTTTTCAGCTACAATTTATTTCCTATGTTTTCCACCAAGATTGGAGAAGGTTCATTGCAGCAATCCCTTTCATATATAAGTTAATTATTCTTTTTTTCTCTCTTTTTAATTTAAGTAGTAAGTAGTAGTAAGAAGTAAGCACCTGACGCAACATTTTAAATATAAATGTTTGTGTATCTATGTGGTGATATTTTAGTGTATAGTTCGTGTGTTATTTTTTTATATATTAATAGCTGAAAATTTCTCTTTTATTCATTGGCAGAAAAGGAAACACAATGTCTGTGTTTCAGTAAAAATTTTACAACAATGCGTTATATATCATCAACTTTTTATTTATTTTATTAGTTTAATTTTTCATGTTTATTCATAATCACTGTATTTTGTTATGGATATTTATGCAATAATGCTTCTTATTTTTTTCAGAAGGACCAACAGATATATAATAAAATTTGTGGGAAATTCCGTGCATTAGTTCTTAAGATATGAGTAACATTAAAATTTTGTTAGAATTCTACGTCAGAAAAAATCGAAAACACTATAGTTCCTTAGCTTCTTAACAAGGAAATTTGCCAGTTGCGAATAAAAATTAATTCAGGAATGTGCCAGAAATTAGAACTATTAGTTGAACTACGTGCTTAAAACACTGAGGTAATCAGAATAAAAAAGGCTGCCGTACGTAGCACAATCTTCGGCTAATAATTCCTGGTATGCGGCTAATACAAATGCTTTGATAACTTTCAAAACTTTGTTTGATTGTAAAATTAATATTTTTCAGAATGGGCAATCTAAAAATATATTACATGTAAAAAATTTATTTGAGTTTTCAAAAAAAAAAAATAATAATAATAATAAAAATAAATAAATAAATAAAAATAAATAAATAAATGATTTTCATCTATACTCTGTAACTCTGAGAACCTGGGTACGATCCCGTAGTATTATTAGATTCGATATATTAGCGTTGTCGAATAGAAAAAATAAAAAAAAAGGAGAGTATCAAACGAATGCCAATCGCGACAAGACTGTAACCTTCTCTGATTCCAACGCACCATCTTCTGAAGAAGGAACCCCTCTCATGGTTTTTCTCCTGAAGGATCAGCAGTTTGATTTTTTTTTATGGCCGCCATTTTTAAACAATTAAGCGGATAAAACTGGCCAATAAACTCGGACGAGACCCATATACTCAGTCACATTCAAATCGGTTCATTAATACGAGAGCTACAATATTCCCTTAGAGAAGGAATAGAGATCGATCCCTTTAAAAAATCAAAACCCCCGACTGCGTGAAAAGCGAACTAATTAATTATTTCTCATCAATGTGAAACATTTTTTTTTAATATTACATACTTATTTTTTTTTATTTACTTGTATTGATGACTTTTAAGTTGCGTTTAATTGTTAGTTCCTATCTATAAACACTGTTTTGATGAGGCCTATAGATGTGGATGAAGGTTAGAGTTGCAGTAAAGCTAGAGATCCTACCTACACAACTTCCAGGTTGTGTAATATTTAAACGAAGCTTCTGACTGTAAAATAGTCATTGAAACATCGTCTTCATTTTGAAAGACCTATCCAATGATATGCTACTCAATAGGGTGCGTAAAGTTTCTTTTTCGTCTCTACCGCCATTTTGTATTTTACGGCCGCCCTTTTGAATTTATAAAAACAAAACCTAGCCTATAATCATCGGACGATTAAGACGTATTGATAGAGACCTCATTCATTAAAATCCATCCACCCGATGGGATGTTTCGAGGTTATAAAAAAATCCACATACCCAGATACGCGTGAAACACATAACCCTTCTTTATCAGTCAGGTAAAAAGTATGAAGCACAAGCTTACAAAAAATGTTTAAGATTACACTAAAATAAGTAAATAACTCAGGACACATGCATAAAGACAGAGTAGTTTTTTAACACTGGATAGAACGAGACAAACGAAGCAGATTTCACATCAGGGGCACTTTATTTATAACTTCTATCGGTTGAAAATTAGAAACACATACATTTCCAGTTTCTGTGGAGTGGACAATAGATGGCTGATTTCGGTACACTCTTTTCCCTGGAACATAATGTATTTCGGTTTCCTTTCAAATGAGCAAACTTACAAAGGCTGTGCCCAATGCCCAATAATAGAATTGTTTATGTTTTTCAAAGATCTCGTTCTTTTTTTTTTATCGCGATTCATGTGCTTACGCAGGTCCAGAGGGAGGGGCAGAAAATATTCGGAAAAGTAATAATTCTTTAAAAGTATTATGTTGAATATATTATTTTGAAAAGTAGTGTTACTTGAATTTTATTGCATGATGTTTTGTTTTAAAGGTTTTCATTAAATTTCATTACAACTGCTGATTGCTTTACGTGGCCGAAAATACCAGCTATTTTTTATTGCCCATCAGAAACTTTGTAACATTTACATTTTTTGCATCTTTTACATTTTTTGGGAAAAGCAAAAAATCTTTCAGAAGGTGGCGTTTTGAACCGAATTTCTGGACGCGACAGTGGGGAAAGAGGAAGAGAACTGTTGTCACGATACAACAACTAATTTTAACTCAAGATATAATTAATTTAAAGAAAAGAATCTATTGTATTACAAGTCACTCCAATAACCAAGCCTGCAAGTCTGATTCTTTTATGTAGAATTTGGCCGAATATTCGGTTTCATTTTTGTTTTCAGCCCAAAATCTTAGTTTCGGCGAAAATACTGCCGAATATTCGGTATTACTATAACTGCCCCTCCCTAGCCTCCCCTAAACGGCACTCCCATCCAAAGAGCCGCACATACTATGTATTCAGATACAAGGGGATAAATCTAGAAGGTATTACTAATATTGATTAAATTAGTTATTTTTAAATTAAATTATTTTTTTATAATTTTTTGTGTATATTTTTATACACATTTTATGCACCTTATATTTAATTAATTTTATTTCAATCAAATTATTTTTTAATTAATAATCATGTACTGCCATTTCTACGCAAAATATTATTCAGATAACATGCATATATGTATCAGTGATGGAACAGCATGAACTTCATTTTGGAGCAGCAAAAACGCTCATTTTGGAGCAGAAAATAACTATTTTGGAGCGGCAAAAAGCCACTTTGCAGGAGAAAATAACTATTTTGGAGCAGCAAAAGTGGCCATTTTGGAGCAGAAAATAACTATTTCGGAGCGTCAAAATGTCATCTTGGTATTCTTTGATGAAATTCGCGTTTTTTCTGCAATTCTTCGACGAAATGCGCATTTTTCCGCAATTCGTACGAAATTCGCAGGGCTAGCACTAGGATTTTTCAAAATTTTAGGAATTTTTTCCCGAAATTTTAGGAAAATTTTAAGCGCAATTGTGATATTTTTAACATTAGAAGTATGTAATAACAGTATTTTTGTGCTAGTCAGGTACACTGTCAAACAATATTCCCATCATTCCAATGAATTCAGCCCTTATGCTTGTATTGTTTGGGCCGAATGAGAGCATTTAAATTTGAACAATAACCAGCAGCTTCATATTATAAACCATTTTGGCGTCTTACTGAAACTGTATTAATCAGAATTCTGAGTTCCCGCATCACTGAGCCTAACCGGAGTGAATAAATACTCTCCTTCTCTCTTTTGGATGTTCTCGGTGAACCTATAGAACAAGACGTAGGAGGTAGGGGTGATTATGGGTTAAAAAAAATTCTGAAGTTCACAGCAAATCTTCTGAAAAGTTTTTTTCCATGATTCTTTGTCGAAATTTGCGTTTTTCCGCGATCTTTTGACGAAATTTGCATTGTTTTTGCGATCATTTGACGAATTTCGCCTCATTTGCACGATTTATTGACAAAAGTTTGCCTTTTTCCGCGATTCTTTGACAAAATTCGCGTTTTTTTACGTTCCTTAGACTAAATTTGCGTTTTTTCCGTGATTTCTTACGAATATTAATTTTTTTTTCGCGATCCTTTGATTAAATTGGCCTTGTTTGTGCGATTTATTGACAAAATTTCGCGTTTTTTCGCGATCTATTGACGAAATTTGTGGTTTTTTCGGGATCTTTTCACGAGATTTGCGGGTGTTTTTTGAGATCTTTTCACGAGATTTGCGGTTTTTTCGCGATCTTTTGTCGAAATGTGCGGTTTTTCGCAATTTTTTGACGAAATGTTGTTTTTTTTTCTTGATTTTTTGACGAAATGTGGTTTTTTGCGATCTTTTGACCAAATTTGTGGTTTTTTGCGATCTTTTGACCAAATTTGCGGTTTTTGCGTGATTTTTTGACGAAATTTGTAGTTTTTTCACGATTTTTTGACAAAATTTGTGGTTTTTTCCGCGATCTTTTGACGAAATTTGCGGTTTTTTCGCGATCTTTAAACAAAACTTGCGTTTTTTTCGCGTGATTTTTTGATGTAATTTGTGGTTTTTTCTCAATTCTTTGATGAAATGTAGTTTTTTTTTTTCGCGATCTTTTGACGAAATTGATTATTTTCGGCGACCATTTGTCGAAATTCCGATATTTTTTATGTCCGATTTTTCAGATTGATGACCGATGTTTTTTTAATTTTCGGAAAATTCGGAACAGAATAATAACTCCTGCTTTGAGGAGAAGCGACTTTGTTTCGTATCGTGAAAAATGAGTGAATTATGCAAAGAGATGGTGCGATTTTTACGGAAAATGATCGATTTGGCTCAAGAATTATTATTGAATTGGCGCAGTTGGGTGTAATTTTGTTGAAAAACGATCGTTTTGGCGCAGAAATGCGCAGCATTTTCGATTTGGTGCAATTGGCGCAGCTGTTCCATCACTGATGTATGTTTATGTTAATTACTTTGAATTTATTTTTAAAACAGTTTCGTTTTCGTTTTCGGTCGAAACTAGGAAGGTAACGGAAATTCGATTTCTGTCGAACACTATTTTTATGTTTGCAAATGGGCAGAAATTTTCGCATTATCGAACGTAAAAAAATATTTTTCTTGAGAACCGTTTTAAGTATTTACACGTAATCATAATTTATAAATTTCGGAAAATCGATTTATTTTTAGCGGCTTTATACAATGGAATTAAAACTTCTTTATGTGGCCAAAATCTGAAATAGACGATAAGTAAAAAAAAAAAGGAAAAAAAATACAATAAGCATTCTATTATAATTATTACATAAAATTAAAACTAGTTTTTCTCAAAATTGCATTTTTAAATCAGTGGCGTACCCAGGATTTTATTTCGGGGGGGGGGGGGCTGACTTAAATTTCCATAATGTTCTAAATCTTACGAAACACGTTGCATTGTGTTATAAACAGAAGTCATTTTTGCCAATAAGGTCATAGCCAGGGGGCGGGGGGGGGGGGGAGGGACAGGGGTGACTTTGTTCCCAATTTTTCGAAAATTCGGACTTAAAAAATATCGCGATTTTTGACATAGTCGCCGAAAAAAAAACTATTTCATCAATCGTTCGCAGAAAAAAAAAATCTCCAATTTTTTTAAAGGATCCGAAAAGGAAAAAAACCGAAATTTTGTCATAGGGCCACGGATAAAAGGCGTAGTTTGTCAAAGGATTGCGAAAAAATAGTCAAATTTCGTCAAATGATCAGGGAGAAAACGCTAATTTCGTCAAATGAGCACAAAAAAACCCGAATTTCGTCATAAGGCCACAGAAAAAACGCAAATTTCATCAAAAGTTTCCGGGAAAAATGCAAATTTCGAAAAGAAATTGCTAAAAACACGCATTCTATCAAAAAGCTGCGAAAAAAAGCTAATTTCGTAAAGGATCGTAAAAAAACTTATTTTGTCAAAGGGACATGAAAAAACGTAAGGACGCAGGAAAGAGCAAATTTCATCAAAAAGACGAGAAAAAAAACGCTAATTTTGTCAAAAAGCCGCGGGAAAAAACGCGAATTTCGTCAAATGACCACCGAAAAAGCGCGAATTTTGTCAAATGACCACAAAAAAAAACACGAATTTTGTCAAAGGGCCGCAGATAAAACGCAAATTTTGACAAAGGATCGCTAAAAAATAGGCATTCCGTCAAAGAGAAGCGGAAAAAACGCAAATTTCGTCAAAGGGACACAGAAAAAACGTGAATTTTGTCAAAAGGCTGCAGAAAACGCAAATTTCATCAGAAAGACGAGAAACAAAAAACAAATTTCATCAAAAAGCCGCGGAAAAAACGTAAATTTCGACGAAGGATTGCCTAAAAAAAACGGAAATTTCGACAAAGAATTGCCTAAAAAAATGCGAATTTCGGCAAAGGGCCGCAGAAAAAACGCGAATTTCATCAAAAAGTCGTGGAAAAAACGCGAATTTCGAAAAAAAGATCTCTTAAAACACGCATTCCGTCAATGGGCTGCGGAAAAAAAGCTAATTTCGTAAAGGATCGAAAAAAAATGCGAATTTCATCAAAAAGACAAGGAAAAAAACGCAAATTTCGTCAAACATCTGCAAATTTCGACGAAGAATTGCGTAAAAAAAACGCGAATTTTGGCAAATGACCTCCGAAAAAACGCCAATTTCGTCAGAGGGCCACAGAAAAAATGCAAATTTTGACAAAGAATCGCTAAAATAACACGTATTCCTTCAAAAGAAAGCTGAAAAAGCTGAAAGCTGAAATTTCGTCAAAAAGACAGAGAAAAACGCAAATTTCATCAAAAAGACGAGAAAAAAGTGCAATTTTCGTCAAAAAGCCGCGGACAAAACGCAAATTTCGACGAAGGATCGCTAAAAAATACGCATTCCGTCAAAGAGAAGCGGAAAAAACGCAAAATTTCGTCAAAGGGACACAGAAAAAACGTGAATTTCGTCAAAAGGCCGCAGAAAAACGCAAATTTCATCAGAAAGACGAGAAACAAAAAACAAATTTCGTCAAAAAGCCGCGGAAAAAACGTAAATTTCGCCGAAGGATTGCCTAAAAAACGGAAGTTTCGACAAAGGATTGCCTAAAAAATGCGAATTTCGGCAAAGGGCCGCAGAAAAAACGCAAATTTCATCAAAAAGTCGTGGAAAAAACGCGAATTTCGAAAAAAAGATCTCTTAAAACACGCATTCCGTCAATGGGCTGCGAAAAAAAAGCTAATTTCGTAAAGGATCGAAAAAAAAACGCGAATTTCATCAAAAAGACGGGGAAAAACGCAAATTTCGTCAAACATCTGCAAATTTTGACGAAGAATTGCATAAAAAAAACGCGAATTTCGGCAAATGACCTCCGAAAAAACGCGAATTCCGTCAGAGGGCCACATAAAAAATGCAAATTTTGACAAAGAATCGCTAAAATAACACGTATTCCTTCAAAAGAAAGCTGAAAAAGCGCGAATTTCGTCAAAGAGACAGAGATAAACGCAAATTTCATCAAAAAGACGAGAAAAAAGTGCAAATTTCGTCAAAAAGCCGCGGACAAAACGCAAATTTCGACGAAGGATTGCATAAAAAAAGGTAATTTCAGCAAATGACCACAGAAAAAACACGAATTTCGTCAAATGGCCCCAGAAAACACGCAAATTTCGACAAATGATCGCTAAAAAAACTCGCATTCCGTCAAAGGGAAGCAGAAAAAACGCGAATTTCGTTAAAGGATCGCAAAAGGAAGAAAAAGCAGGGTAACAAAGCCACAGAAAAACGTGAATTTCGTCAAAAAGCCACGGAAAAAAGACAATTTCATCAAAGGATCTCGAAAAAAAAACGCAAATGTTGTCAAAGGGCCGCCGAAAAAACGCGAATTTCATCAAAAGATCACGGAAAAAACGAAAATTTCGAAAAAAAAGATCGCTTAAAACACGCATTCCGTCAATCCGGCTGTGAAAAAAATGCTAATTTAGTAAAGGATCGCAAAAAAACGTGAATTTCATCAAAAAGACGAGAAAAAAACACAAATTTCGACGAAGGATTGCATAAAAAAAAAAACTCGTATTTCGGCAAATGACATCGGAAAAAACACGAATTTCGTCAAATGGCCGCAGAAAAGGCACAAATTTCGACAAAGCATCGCTAAAAGAACACGCATTCCGTCAAAGGGAAACGGAAAAAATGCGAATTTCGTCAAAGGATCGTCAGAAAGAAAAAGCAGGGTCACAAAGAAGGGCCACCGAAAAAAACGTGAATTTCGTTAAAAGACGGCGGGAAAGAGCGAATTTCGTTAAAAGACGGCGGGAAAAAAGCGAATTTCGTCAAACAGCCGCAAAGAAAGCGCTACTTTCGTCAAAGAGCCGCAGAAAAAAAACGAATTTCATCAAACTGACGAGAAAAAGACGCGAATTTGTCAAAAAGGCCACAGAAAAAAAGCAAATTTCGACGAAGGATTTCGTAAAAAAAAACGCGAATTTCGGCAAAAATCCGCGAAAAAACATGAATTTCATCAAAAACTCGACGAAAAACGCGAAAAAAACACAAATTTCGACATGATCACGAAAAAAAGACGCAAATTTCGTCACAGATCCGTGGAAAAAACGCAAATTTCGACGGAGTGTGCAAAAAAACCGTGAATTTCGGCAAAAAGCCGCAGAAAAAGCGAAAGACTGCTGTGGAAACGCAAATTTTGTCATAAAACCGTGGAAAAAACACAAATTTTTGGCATGGACAGAAAAATGAAAGTTAATAAGCTACTTTTACAGTCACTCTTCCGCACCACCGGTTTTCCGATTTACCCGAAATCGATTTGTGATTAGCTGTAGTGTTACTGTGCATTAACATACTTCCAAATTGACAATCTTGGTGCCCGCCGACTATGAGAGAAATTAAAAACCTCCTTAAATTAAACTTCTTTTAGATTTGTCGAATTTACTTGTAGGTCTCTTGAACTGACCATATAAGTTTTCATTTATCCCATAAAACAGGCATGGAGCTATTTTTCAGTCATTTGAAAATTGATTTTGTGGTTTCAAGTAAATGTGGTCCCAGGACTGAGTAGGAACACGAAAGACAATTTCCTGGCATGCCAGAAAATAAAACAAATTTATCTGAAAAAGAAGGAATATCAGCCCTTTTTTCATTCACTGCGATCTCTTCCGAGGTGGAATGGAGCTGTAACCTCATAACCCCCGTTGCCATCGACTTCTTTGGGTGTATGCTGGGGCATAACTGTGCACTAGTATATGGGACTAACCAGAATAGCTGCGTCGCACAAAAAATATTTAAATTTATCTCAAAAGAAAGAAAAAAAAGTTTTTTTTTCATTTTTGATTACTTCGAAAGGGGGTCCTATAAACCCATCAGTGGTGTAACTGTGCGCTGATATGACACTAGCCAGAAAGTCTAGTTCGTTGTATTGCAGAAAACAATTGCATTACAAATTTATCTCAAACAAAAAGAGAAAAAAATCACCACTTTTTTCATTTCATTTTCAACTATTTCGGGAGAGATCTGTAAGCCCATCACCCCCTTTCTACTTCTTTGGGTATAATGTGGTGTCACTGTGCACTAATATGGAACTAAACAGATGAGTGTGGCTAGCTTGTTGAATAATAGGAGAAAAAAAAAATGTAAATTTATCTCAAACAGAAAGAAAAAAAGCAATATTTTTTTTCGACTATTTCGGGAGGAGGGGGCTGTAAGCTCATCAGCCGCCTCCCCTTCTTTCAGTATGCTGTGATGTCATTGTGGACTTATATGGATTTAACGAGAATGGCTATTTCGCTGTATGGCAGAAGAAAAATTACATATTTATCTGAAACAAGAAGAAAAAAATCAGCCTTTTTTTCCATTTCATTTTCGACTTTTAAGGAAGGGGACACCCCATTAGCTCCTTTCACCTCTTTGGGTATAATTTGGGCCCAGTGTGGAACTAAAGATAAGAGAGCAGCCAGTCTGTTGAATGATAGGGGGAAAATACAAATTTATCTCAAACAAAAAGAGAAATATCAGCACTTTTTCATTTCATGTTCGACTTTTTGGGGAGAGGGCACCCCTTTTGCCCCCTTCTAACTTTTTGGGTATAACGTGGTGTTACTGTACACTAATATGGAACTACAGCGAAGGGAGCGGCTAGTCTGTTGAATGATAGGGGAGAAAATGCAAATTTATCTCAAACAAACAGAAAAAAAAATTGAGCACTATTTTTTCATTTCATTTTCTACTATTTCGAGAGGAGGAGGGCTGTAATTCCAGCAGCCCCCTCCCCATCTTTGGGTGTGCTGTGATGCCAATGCGGGGGGTATGGGGTTAACGAGAATGGCTATTTCGCTGTATGACAGAAGAAAAAATTACAGATTTATCTTAAAAAAGTAAGGAAAAAACACTTTTTTCATTTAATTTTACGACTATTTCTGGTTTGGGTGGTTGGGGGGGGGGGGCTGTAACCACGTCAGCCCTCTTTCTCTTCTTTGGTGTCAATATGGATTACTTTGGAACTACGCGAAGGAAGCGGATAGTCTGTTGAACGATAATGGAAAAAATGCAAATTTATCTTAAACAGGCAGAAAAAATTCCGCAATATTTTATCATTTCATTTTCGACCATTTCAAGAGGAAGGGGATGAAATTCCATCATCTTTGGGTATTACCCCATCTTTGGGTATGCTGTGATGTCAATGTGGACTGATATGGTGTTAACGAGAATGTCTATTTTGCTATGTGAAAGAAGAAAAAATTACATATTCACCTTAAAAAAGTAAGAAAAAATTTCTTTTTCATTTGGGGGGGGGGGGCTGCAACCCCGTCTGCCCCCTTTCTCTTCTTTGTTGTCAATGTGGACTAATATGGGACTAATGAAAATAGCTAGTCCGCTGTATGATTGAAAAAAATTAAATTTTTTTCCAAAAAAGAAAGACGAAAAAGCAGCACTTTTTTCATATCCCTTTCGAAAATTTCGGGGGGGGGGGGGGGCTGTAGCCCCATCAGCCCCCCCCCCCTTGGGTACGCCCATGTTTTAAATAGAAGACCACGACACGATTACTTTAATAATACTGAATTGTTTCACTTCTAATTTTGTCAGCTTTTTTCTTACATAATTATGCAGTGCATTAAGGTTTTTTTCTTTTTAATCATCAAAAATCAGTATTTTTCTACGATAAAAGTTGAATACACTCTTCAAATAATCAGAATTTTTTTTTAAAAAAAAAGAGCTTTTCATAATTTCCACACTTTGTCTCATCTAGTCACTAAAATAAGTCATATTTAATTAAAAATTACTGTTTATTTTAATTTCAGATAAGCCAAATTTAAACTACAATGGTCGCCACAACTCGAATGCACAAAAAAAAAAAAAAAAAAAAAAAAAAAAAAAAAAAAAAAAAAAACGCACAAGAGCGACAATAGCTTCAAATATATTTGTATTTTTTAAAAGTAATATGTATCAAAAGTATATTTAAGCATTGTATTACAAAATAGAAAACAAAGTCAAAGAAAATAGAAATATTTAAGGGGTCTGTTCACTCAGCTTCGAAATTCTTCTCCGTAGTGTTAAGTCTATGGACTTTTGATGCATTCGTATATTTAAAATATCTTCTCGGGAAATTCATATTTTTAACATCTTTTTTCTGTGTACTCTTCTTAGGATTTTAACACTTCACACACTCGTAAAATTTTATCACTTCATATAAAATTAAGTCTATATTTTAGAAATATTTTGAGAACTAAGAAAAAAAGAGACATCTTTTAGGAAGTGTACACAAAAAATCGAAGTTAAAAATATTAATTTCCCGAGGAGATATTTTAAATATACGAATGCATCCAATGCCCATACACTGTACATTTAGTGAAGGGGAAATCGGAACTGAGTGACCAGCCCACTTAATTGCGTAATGAAGAATAATAACACGTTTCTTCATACCGCAATTAAGCTTATATGTGTTCAATATTTTGCAGTTATTTTTTACTGGAAATCATGAAAAAAAGAAATGTATCTAAAAATTGATACGTTTTAATTTCAAAGTTATTTTTCGTTTTCACCTTAATGGGAATGTTTAAAAATGTGATGTATGTATCAATGAAAATTATTTAATAATGTCGACAAAAGTTTTGGGCAGCTAAAAAGATGTAAAACAATTAAGAATTCTCGAGTGAAGAAAAATTTTGTGTAATACACCACTTGTGTTATTACACATTTTAGTTTTTCGTTTTTAACGATTCTTTCTTCGCAAATGACTATACGCCAAGCGTGTGTCGTGTGTTAATTAGTATTTCATGTGAAAATACATCCACATCCGATGTCTATTTTCTCCAGAAAGATACAGAGCTCTAGAAATCTCAGAATACCGTATAATCAATAAAAAGTGTCACATCTGGTATTACTACAGAAACCACTGAGACTGACTCTATAGAACCCATATCTAGTTATCTTGAAACCCCGCCGAAATGGTAATTTGTCTTCTTAGGAACGCCTACGTTATTGACTAACAGCATTGAAAACTGAACACAAACACATCTGCACTTCTCTTTACTTATATTCATCCTTTCTTTTGTAAAACGCCTTTTACAATTTTAATGGTTTATCTATTTATTTTAATTACATGTGTATATTTCTATTTATAAATCGGGGAAGTGTTTGAAGTTTAAAGCGGTTAAGCAGATCCGGTTTAAAAAAAAAAAAAAAAAAAAAAAAATTAGATATTGGCATTTTTGAATGCTAAAGTATAATCGAATTTTTAAATAGATATGAAAAATTAACATTTTCTTCTTTCAAAAGCAAAATTTACATAAGTTTAAATTGAAAAAAATTTGTGAAGAATTAGTCTTGGCGGTCAACTTATATTATCATTAAGAAATTATGGAATGCTCCACTTTAATAGAACTAAGAAACTAAGAGCATCAGTTTATGTGTATGTTTGTGGAGAGTGTGAGTGTGTGTGTGCGGGGGGGGGGGGGGATTGCTATTACAAAAACACGATAGTAGTTTTTTGAAAGCTATTTTTACCGAGGCGCTGAAAAATATCTGACCAAGGGCGCAATGATTACAAAAACACAATTTAGTTTTTTGAAATTTATTTTTACAGAGGCGCTGAAAAAAATGGACCAAGGGCGCCATGATTAGAAAAAAACACGATAATAGCTTTTCGAAAGGCATTTTTACAGAGGCGCTGAAAAATATCTGACCAAGGGCGCCATAATTACAAAAACACGATATTAGTTTTTTGAAACTTATTTTTACTGAAGCGCTGAAAAAAAATCTGATCAAGGGCACCATGATTACAAAAACACAATATAGTTTTTTGAAATTTATTTTTACAGAGGCGCTGAAAAAAAAAAATGGCTAAGGGCGCCATGATTAGAAAAAAAAAGATATTAGTTTTTTGGAAATTTATTTTTACAGAGGCGATGAAAAATATCTGTCCAAGGACGCCTACGATAATAGTTTTTTGAAAGGCATTTTTACAAAGGCGCTGAAAAAATTTTGACCAAGGGATGATTACAAAAACACGATATTAGTTTTTGAAAAATTATTTTTACAGAGGCGCTGAAAAAATCTGACCAAGGGCGCCTTGATTACAAAAATAGCGATATTAGTTTTTTGAAAGTTATTTTTACAGAGACGCTTCAAAAAAAAAAAAAAAATCTGACCAAAGGCGTCATAATTACCAAAGCCGACTCTGACAATGGGACCAAATGAAATTAAAATGAAAATCTCCTGTTGGCATTCTTTTTTTTTTCTTTTTGTCTTTTGTACTTTCACAAAAAGCAGAAGTATCAAACTACCGGGCAGCCACCCACCCTGACAGAAAATTTGCTAAATACGTCATTAATACTAATATTAATTTATGTGAAAGTTACTATTCTTCGGGGTACTGAATAAAATCTGAACCAGGGCGCCATGACTGTCAAAGTCTCTGCCAATGAATCCATTTAAAATGAGAATCTGTTTCTTATACAGTGTTTTGTAATTTATACTTGCACAAAAGGTAGAAATACAAAAATACCTGGCAACACAGGGGCGCTAAATACTTAGTCGCAGAAAATATGCAAACTTATTAGACGCAGACTTATTAGACACTTATTAGAAGCATTCTTAGAGCAGAACTTATTTAGGCGATTTATTCATTTATTTATCTAAATAAATGAATACTTAATGTTATTTTTCTTATAATTTATCACTAGTACAGGCTTTGAAACAAAATATGGTCTAGGATACCATGTGTAGCAATGGCATTGATTGTCGATAACTTATGTTAGTCGAAATTGAGTTATCCAATTGTCTTTGATCACACATAGTTTGCTTATGCTATACTTTAAAAAATAAAAAGCATTACTTTTTAATTTTCCAAATGAAAATCTTTGAAAATTTTATGCCTTTCAGAATACACAACTTTAAGAATGCTTAAAAGAAAAAAAAAAAAAAAAAAAGAGGGACGATGGGCGCACCGGGCATTTGCCTTGCTGCCCGGTGGGCCAGTACGACCCTGGTATATCGCGAATGATTTTGCAACAAAAAATTAATTAAACTGAAATTTTAAAAACCACAAGCACCGAAATTACAGGGCTCCCACTAGATCCGTTTTTTTGCTTCAAGTCCGTATTGGTCCGTTTTTTCATTGTTAGGTCCGTAAAGTCCGTTTTTTGACACTTTTAACCGACTTTTATTTAAAATTTTCCGATGTTTGGCATTTAGCAGAGCATCGCGGAAAAATCGCGCTTTTCGCAAATATATTCCAAAAAATACCATTAAATTTCGTTAATTGATCACGAAAAGAATCGCCAATTTTGTCAAAGGATTGCGAAAATTTCTTCAAATGATCGTGAATTTCGTTAAAAGATCGAAAAAAACGCGGTCAAAAGATAAAAAAAAAGCGGTCAAAAAAGATCGCAAAAAAGACTAATTTCCTCAAAAGATTGCGAAAAAAACGCAGGTTTTGTCAAAGAATAGCCAAAAACGCGTTTTTCGTCAAAAGGTCGCAAATTACAACAAAGGATCGCGAAAAACACGCAAATTTCGGTAAAGGATCGCGAAAAAAAACGAGAATTTTGTATAAAGATCGCGCGATCTTTTGGAAAAAGATGGCGTTTTTGGGAAAAAACGCGAATTTCATCAAAAAAATCTCTCAATAAAACGCAAGTTTTGTCAAAGAATCGCGGAAAACGCGATTTTCGTCAAAAGGTGGCAAAAAACACGCGAATTTCGGCAAAAGGTCTCTCAATAAAACGCAAATTTCGCCAAAAAATCGAAAAAACACGCGAATTTTGTCAAAGGATCGCGAAAAAACGTGAATTTCGTCAAAAGATTGCGAGAAGAACGCGAATTTCATCAAAATATCGCGAAAAAAAAAACGGTCAAAAGATTGCGGAAAAAAACACGAATTTCGTCAAAAAAATCAAAAAAAAAAAAAAAAAAAAAAAAAAACGAATTTCGTCAAAAGATTTTAAAAACTTTAATTTCGTCAAGAGATAGTGAAAAACCGGTCGCAGACGATTAGCCAAAAACCAAATAGCCGACAAGACATTTAGCAGACAGCATTTAGACGACAGGACGTTTAGCCGACAAGTACATTTAGCAGACAGGACATGTAGCCGACAAGTACATTTAGCCGACAGGACAAGTAGCCGAAACGTACGTATAGCATACAGGACAATTTGCCGAAACGGACATTTAGCAGACAGACAATTGGACGACAGGCAATTGGCCGAACGTGACAATTAGCCGACAGGACATTTAGCCGAAAGGACAATAAGTCGACAAGACAATTAGCCGACAGGACATTTAGCCGACAGGACAATTAGCCGACAGGACATTTAGCCGACAGGACAATTAGCCGACAGGACATTTAGCCGACAGGACGATTAGCCGACAAGAAAAATTAAACGACAGCTGAGAGGACGATTAGTCTAGTTAGGTTATGGTTAGGATACTTTTAGGTTACGGATAGATTATAATTAGTTTACGGTTACGTTAAACTTAGGTTACAGTTACGTTACGGCTAGGTTACAGTTAGATTACGGTTACGTCACAGTTATGTTACTTTCAGGTAACAATTAGGTTACGTTTAAGTTACAGTTAAATTACGGTTAAGTTACGGATAGGTTACAGTTAGATTACGGTTAAGTTACGGATAGGTTACAGTTAGATTACGTTTCTGCTACGATTAGGTTACGGATAGGATACAGTTACATTACAGTTTGGTTACAAATAGCATTACGGACAGTTTAGGTTACAGTTAGGTTACGGTTAGGTTACATTTAGGTTACAGTTAGGTTATAGTTACATCACAGGTAGGATACGGTTGGGTTATAATTAGGTTACGGTTAGCGTACCGTCATGTTACGTTTATTTTACAGATTACTGTTAGGATACAGTTATGTTACAGTTAGGTTATGGTTAGGTTATAAGTAGGTTACGGTTATGTTACGGTTAGGATGAAGTTAGATTACGGTTAAGTTATGGATAGGTTACAGTTAGATTACGTTTCTGCTACGATTAGGTTACGGATAGGATACAGTTACGTTACAGTTTGGTTACAAATAGGATTACGGATAGGTTACAGTTAGATTACGGTTAGGTTCCGGATAGGTTACAGCAGGTTACGGATAGATTACAATTAGGTTACAGTTAGGTTACCGCCAGGCTACTGTTAACTTACGGTTAGGTTACATTTAGGTTACAGTTAGGTTATAGTTACATCACAGTTAGGATACGGTTAGTTAATAATTAGGTTACGGTTAGCGTACCGTCATGTTACGTTTATTTTACAGATAGATTACTGTTAGGTTACAGTTATATTATAGTTAGGTTATGGTTAGGTTATAAGTAGGTTACGGTTACGTTACGGTTAGGTTACAATTAGGTTACGGTTATGTTCCATTTCCGTTACAGATAGATTATGGTTAGATTATGGATAAGTTACAGTTAGGTTACGGGGGTCTATGTCATTTAGCCGAAAACCAAATAGCTGACAAGACATTTAGCAGACACCAATTAGCCGACAGGACGTTTAGCCGACAAGTACATTTACCCGACAGGACATTTAGCCAACAGGTCAAATAGCCGACAAGACATTTAGCGACAGGACAATTAGCCGACATGATATTTAGCCGACAAGACATTTAGTCGACATGACAATTAGCCGACAGGTCAAATAGCCGACAGGACAATTAGCCGACAGGACAATTAACCGACAGGACATTTAGACGACAGGTCAAATAGCCGACCTGACAATTACCCGACAGGACAAATAGCCGACAGGACAATTAGGAGTCATGAAAATTAGCCGACATGATATTTATCCAAAACATACATTTTGCCGAAAGAATTTAGAAGACACATTGATATGGGTCGGTGATATACCAACAATGTACTCAATAACTCGTCACCATCATAATTCAACTTTTTAGCTCACAGGCTATCAAAGTCAGAGAGCTGATGTGCCCGCCATTCTGTATGTATGTAAGTATGTACGGACATATTCACGTAACGAGGTAACTCTTGATAAAAACATCCGATTTGCTTCAATTTTTTTGTCTAGGTTCTTTCTGGAAAGGCTCTTTCCTGATTAGTTTTGGGGGCTCATTGGTTAAAGATAAAGTAGGGAAAGGGGGCCAGTCCCCCCCCCCTTAATTTAGATAAATGGGTTTTTCATGCAGAATTATTCGATTTGCTCTACATCTGATATACCGGTTTATTATGTTAAGGAGCTTCCCTGATTAGATTTGGAAGCTCATTAGTTAAGTATAAAGGGGGAAAGAGGGCTACTCCCCTTAATTTAGATAAATGTTTTTTCATTAAAAATTATTCGATTTGCTCCAAATTCGGTATACCGGTTTATTATGTTAAGGAGCTTCCCTGATTAGATTTGGAGGTTCATTAGTTAAGAATAAAGGGGGGATAAGGGAGCTACCCCCCCCCCTTGGGTTTTTAATGCAGACTTATTCGATTTGCTCCAAATTTGCTATACCAGTTTATCATGTTAAGGAGCTGCCTTGAATAGATTTGGAGGTTCATTAGTTAAGAATAAAGGGGGGAAAGGGGGCTACCCCCATTAATTTAGATAAATGGGTTTTTCATGCAGAATTATTCGATTTGCTCCAAATTTGGTATACCGGTTTACTATGTTAAGGAGCTGCCTTGATTAGATTTGGAGGTTGATTAGTTAAGAATAAAGGGGGATAGGGGAGCTAGTCCCTTCCCCCCACCCCTTTATTTAGATAAATGGGTTTTCCATGCAGAGTTATTCGATTTACTCCAAAGTTGCTATATCGGTTTATTATGTTAAGGAGCTGCATTGATTAGATTTGGAGGTTCATTAGTTAAGAATAAAGGGGGAAAAGGGGGCAAATCCACTCCTTAATTTATCGGACACTTGTGGTACGAATATCATAAAAGTTTGTTTTTAGGCTAATTGAAGGGTGTAGAGTTCATTTATGCTGTCAGAATTCTGTACTGCTATTGAAAAAACAAAGTTATGGTTCGTTTTAAGGTTCAGATGGCCCCCTAAGCAAATTTTATATGCATCATTTAAAAGTAGACTTTATTACCAATCGTTTGGTACCAGTAACTTTACTCTACGATAATTTTTTCAGAGTTAGTAGGGGTGTTTATTTTTTTTTTCCCACGACTGTACACTTTAGGTTTTTCGGATTGCGCTTTACATCTTTCGGTCGGAGTCGGTGTGATCTGGTTTTTAACAAAGAAGTCCTGAATATTTTTTAAATGAAAAACTACAGATTTGACTATTAATGGTGGCTCATAGTAATACCCATGTGTTCATTTCTGTACTTAAGGGATAAAATTATACAACACTTTATTATAAACGTGTTAAAATTGGAGCAAATTTCTTTTACTTTGGGGTTTGGTGGAAGTCTGTCGGTTTTGTGTTGAAGAAATTGTTTTGTTGGGTGCTCGCAGACTCCATTCCTAGGCGTTGAAAATTATTTAGAGTGTACCATATATAATATAGTTCTAAAAAAATCTTAAAAAACTCTACACCTGCCATCAGGGGCAAGTTGTACACAGCTGAGAAGCATTTGATAAAAGAAAATTTCTCTCATGTATTTTTAAAATTAGCCAAAGTACGATATACATCTCACCTTAAGAAAGTTCGAATAGGAAATGTTTTGGATAATTATTAATTTCTATGCATAAATCATTTATATAATGCATATGTTTTTATTGTAATCAAATCTGATAAATTATCATAGCGTTTGAGCAATTTTTTAATTTTTGTTTGTCTGAAAATTGATGAAAATTTTCCGAAAAATCAAATTCCTTGAGGGGGGGGGGGGGTATTGCCCCCTCAAATGGCGGCCCTGTTTCCAAAACTTTCTAAAATATTCATGGAGACATTTTTATGCATAAATACATTAAAATAAAATCCTTTATATCTAACTTCCTTTTATCAGTAATTTATTTATTTTTTTATTTATTTTTGACTAGATAATCGTAAATTTAAGAGCTGTTTATTTTTATTCCACCCTAACATTATTTATTCCAGACAGTGTTGCGCCAACATTTGGGTATATGGCGGAAGCATGATGCAACAGTTGAAAGGAGAAATCAATCATCATGTTTGGACATTTCTTTATTCATTTCATTTTCTTCGGTTACTAACGAAAAAGAGCTATTATTTGACACCAATTTAGCCGTGCTAATAAATCTGTTTTATACAAATAAAGCATATTATGGCATTAAACTGGATTATTCCTAATTTTCTCTTATTGATCAAGTTGAATTTAGACACATTTTTTTCGTGAGGGATTTCTGTGATCTCCGGGATGGGGGTGGGGTTGGAATTTGCACTTTTTGACCATTGAAAACACAAAATCTCAAATCTTCCATGGGGACATTTATTCTCTGGGGAGAATGTCTCCCCCGGGTCACCCCATGAATTCAACACTGTTAATGATTTAAGAAAAAATATTAGGACTGTTTCTCTTTCTGATTTAATTAAGAAATTTAAACATTTAAACACGGAATGTAAAAAATTATTTTGGAGAAGCTATTATTTGTATAATGAATGCCATTGTTGGATCATATACACCTACGTTTACAAATGAACTGAAAATTTAATACAATAATATTAAACTAGAGAACAGGAATTCTGTTTTTTCAGAATTTAGTGCCGCCCCCGGCATTTCCATTACTTCATTTTCTTCTGATGGCTTCTATTATTATGAAACAGCCATTATAAATGAAGTGTTAGGTGAAGATGAAAGAGCAGCCGTAAAAGTTTGAACTCTGATTTTCTGGTCGGAATGGGGGAAAAATAGCTATATATATATATATATATATATATATATATACACATACATACATATATATATATATATATATATATATTTTTTTTTTTTTTTTTTTTTTTATCTTCCCCTAACACTTCATTTATAATGGCTGTTTCATAATAATAGAAGCCACCAGTCCGCCAGAAGAAAATAACTCAGTTAAGCGGGACTCTACTGCAGTACAAAACATATTTCAATTTTAAGACTTAAAGCACACGCTTTATTTTATGTAAAATGACGTCATTCGCATCCGCTTAAGAATTCCACATTTACGATCTACTCTTAAAAATCTGCAGTAAAGCATGCATAGCACATCACTATCGCGAAATAATGCACAAATGCAAAAAAATATTCCATCTTTCAAGGAAAAAAAAAGGCGATCTAATGATTCATAGATACTTACAATTAAATATAGTATATAATAGCTCCATTGTTTTAACAGAAATCATTCGTTTATATATATTTTTTTTTCAAAATAGCACGTATTTTAATTACATTTTCTTTCGGTTGTTGCGAGAAAATGGCAACAAAAATATATAATTGCTATTTTAAAACTATTCTTCCTTTACTTTCTACAGAAATCGAGTTCTTCCGTTGCCAATATTAAGCAAATGGCTCTAAAAACTACAAAAAAATTAATATTCCAAAAATAAACGGAGATACAGTTTTCTTACAAAATGCATTTAAAAGAACTTTTTTTCTCCAATACGACGGTATAAAAATTGAAAATGTGCGATGCTTAGAAGTTTAAAAAATTTCTAAACAGTATTTAATCGTAATGCTTTGTTTTACGGCTAGCCTCTGTAAGGTAACGTTATTTTTTGGACACAAAATAATCTGGGAGAAAGAAATAGCATACCGTACCGGAGGCTAATAACATTTTGTTTTAAACGTGATATATTAAATATAATATTATACGTGATATTTTAAATGTTTCACCAATTTTCAAGTTTATTGAGAACTTTTTACGTTTCATCCTCATTCCTCTGTTTGTATTAACTTAATTTTTCAATAACGGTTTCTTTGTAATCAATAATACTCTAAAGTTAAAAAATATATGTTGAGAAAATTAAAAATATTTTTTTCAAATAATTCTAATTTAATTTGATATTCAAAATTTAAGAAAAGCATTTATCGAATTAGATATATATGGTAAGCATATAGAATTTTTCTTTAAATTTGAAGCTAGGTCCTCCTTTATATTAATAAAATTGGTTCTTATTTAATATTATTTTTTTCATTCTTGTTAATAAAGTTTGCATTTGTAGTCTTAGAATGTATCCAGCCTCAGCTAGGGATCTAACGAATTTCGGACGATATTCAGTATTAAGCAGAATATTGTAGATATTTAGAGGAATAAAATCAGGGTAATACATTTTTAGGTAGATTTCGTAATAAGAAATACTACATATTACATTTTCCCAACATTTTTGCAGATCTACGCCGATCATGAAACCATAGAATACCAAACCATCCCCAGTTCAAAACTTTATCTAACTATCTATCCATATATATCACTTTTTTATGGACACGATAACTTCCATAATTCTGCACAAACCTCTTCCAAACTGGTCAAGGCCATACCATACAATCAAGGGGCAGAAAATCTCGGTAAAGTTCGTTAATGGGCAAAATCAACCAAGGGGATGGAAATAGGGAAGGATTTTGTGAAAACAGAAAAAAAAACTTCTTAATTATAATGCATATCAAATCAGTTTAAAGTTATTATTACTTCTAGGAAGAGGTAAAAAAAAATTATGTATAACAGGTTTTTGATATCATGGGCTCAAGGGGCAATAAAAATAGAGTTTTAAGAAGAAAAAAATTCATAACTTCGTCAATTCACAGGATATAAAATCCACTTAAATTTATTATAAATCTTCTTAATCTTACCTACAACTTTTATATTGACAAGTTTTTGATAGTACCAACTCTTACAGAAAAAAGGGAGAGGGTTAAAAAGAAAAAAATCATAACTTCGTCAATTCACAATTTATCAAATCCGCTTAAATTTATTATAAATCTTCTTGATGTTATCTACATCTTTTATATTGGCAAGATTTTGATAAAACCAACTCTTACACAAAAAAAGAAAAAAATATCGTATTAAGGCTGTTCTCAAATCCATAGGGGCAACTTTATGACATAAGTTTGAATTCCTTTTTGTTCGGAAACGCATGAAATTGGGAGGTGTTGTTATACGAAAACTATGTAATTGAAAGACGTTTTCCGTTTTTTTTGTAAACACAATAGATGTTTCAGAAAATATTGTCACAGTTTGAACCAAATTTCCCAACAAAAGGGAAAAAACACTGAACGAAGGGAGAAAAATCCCTTGTAGTAGGTCTGCCAATTTTATACAATTACGTTAAAAAATCTGTATGTCATTGTGTCAGAAAATATCAACCTTGTTGAACAGTGTACTTGAGAACACAGCCTTAACATGATTCTGATAAAACCAGTTCAGAAAAATAAAATTAAAAACTCGTCAAAAGCGACCAGAAAAAATTGTCAAACTGTGTTTATCTCTAATCTTGATTTAGCCTTTTTGGTGAAATTAGTACTTAACTTCGAAATCTACCTGTGCCTGCAGGCCGAGCCGGGAGTGATTTTTTTCTCTTTCTTTTCTTTTTTTTAAAAATGATTTTCTCAAATCCAAATTGGCTATTTTCTAACGCATTCATATAGAACCATTTTTATTTCTTACAAGCATAATATGTACAGCTATTCTCATTCAGATACTAAACAATCAAATTCAATTTTTTAGTGTCAGACTATTTTAAGAATCCATAATCTGCCTGTTTGTCATACAGTTTTATAATGAGGCTCCTAAAACTTCGCTTATCGGTGAGAATTTTAACTATTTTTTTTTTCATTTTGCACAAAACTATCATTATTTGATAAATTTTATAGTACAAATAATTTTCCGATACGACAGTTTCTTGAATTTTCATGATTTTTTTGAAAAATAAACGGATATGGGCCATTGCCATTAAAAATATATATATATTTTATGAACTGAGATAAGGATTACTACTGCAATTTGTTTGTGTAGAAAAATGTAAGTCACATAAACAAGGTTTTTTAAGAAATAATAATCTCTTTGTGATGTTTCAACATATTATATTAAACGTATAAAACAGTTAGACATATGAATAACGAAATCTATATCGAATTAAAAATAAAAAACAAACTGTGCGGTATGAATTTTTTCCTTGCTTTTTCTAGTTCCCTACGATGCAACCAAATTTTATACAATGCAATTTTATATCACACTAGCTGACCCACCCGGCGTTGCCCTGGCCTATCATAATAACCTTAAATAAAACTCAAGTTTGTATGATTTTATATCCTTTGAAAATCTTTTAAATGAGCCTAGTTTCGGTTGTTTCATTGCATTCCACAGCGTCTCGTGTGTTTCCAACAAACGTCTTTCCGAACGAACCTGTAATCTGGGTCCCCGCTACCTAACGCAGCATGTGCCGGAAGTGCTTCGCACGTATCGTAGACAATCGAAAACCAAGTCTAGTGAGCCAAACTTCGTAGTAATCAAGCCCATAGAACCGGAAAAACGAATGCATCATTAATGTTCGAAAATGTCGTTAACTGAAGTCTAAGATAAACTTTCATAATCACAGAAAGTAGTATTTTCACAGAAATTAACTGAATTGTAATCTAAGTTAAATAAACCAATTCCCGTTGAAATTGGGTCCTTATAACCCGACGAAACAATTTATCCTTACGCGGTGGAAGTTGCCTCCCTCCTCCTCTATAAATTTCACGGTCTACTTTTAAAATTAACACGATATTATTTAATAAACGGATATTTACTGATTTGCAAAATTTTAGCGTAAAACAGCCACACAACAGTAGTTATTATTTCTATTGCAGATGCGCAACAGAAGAAAAGATTGCCGTATTATATGAAAAATGTATCTCTGATTTTTTTTTCATTATTTTTCCTGTGTAATAAACATTTCAGAGAATCATATATAATTTTTTCGAAGCAAAATAAAAAATCGCGCATTTAAGGGTTAACGTAACGCGATTTTTATTTTTAATTTACGGATGTAGTGAGTAAACGTAAGTTGTTGCCGAAAAAGGAGATTAATATTCAAAAAAGGTGGTAGCTTGGGTATAAAGAAGGACCGGACCCAGGGGGCAGGATATTAACTGGAATGTAGTTGGGTAAAGGAAAAAATTTTAATAGTTTTAAAGTAGCTGTAGGACGCAAGAACTATGAAGTAGTAAATTGTAATAGAGTAAGATCGTTTTTAAAGAAGCTGCAACAAAGGCCCCAAGAAGGAGAATAATATTCAAAATTGGTGGTAGCTGAAGTGAGAAATTTTTTTGTCGTTCACGGAGTTGGTAGAAGACTTAAGAAGTTGTTAGAAAAAAAAAGCTAATGAATCGTGTCATTTTTAAGGGAGGGCCCAAAAAAGTCCAACTGATAGTTAAGAGCAGGGTCCTAACATGAAAATATGTTAAAAGGTGTTAGATCTTCAATTATTCAAAATTAACCATAGAGTTGTGAATTAGTATTTCTTAGAATAATCATTTAAAGAAATGCGCCAAAAATTGGGCAAATGCTGTCCTAGGACTGGATAGCTGATTGTCCTAGGGCCCAAATAAAAAAGTCCTTCCGGCCAGTGCCGGGAGGAAGAGGTAGCTTTCATATTCATTATTTTAAAAAAGCCAACTTATGTTATTCAAACACACGAAGCTCAATTTAGTGGAAACCGAATATAGGAGATTCAATACTAATTTTTATCAATAGTAAATCATTATGAATGAGAATTTCGCGAAATTAGTCAGCTTTATCCGAGCTGCTTTTATTTAAAGCAACTTATATTTGGCTGCCAAATTCGGCGATTTCTTAAATTGCCTGCCATTTTAAGAGAACATGGTGGATGAGGCTAACCAGTGAACTTGGTCGAGACCTTAGTAATTGCTGTGCACATGCTCACTCACATCGGAATCGATTGATATATACGAGTGCTGTCGCAGGCAAAAAATCAGATTTTTCAAAATGTCACCCACATTAGGTATTGAAATTGCTATATCTGAGACATTTTTGAAGATAAAGAAAAAACAAAAAATGCTCCTGAATCCTTATATCAAGGTCAAATACTTAAGAAAGAAACCTTTTTCAATTTCTAATTTTTTTTGCACTTCACTTTGAATATATATTTTTTTAATTTAATGGCCACCATTTTGAAACAAGATGGTTGATGAAGCTGGCCAACGAACTTGGTCCAGATATTGATGTATACTATCCACATGCCTTCTTACATCGAAATAGGCGAATACGTGTGTTATCGCGTGACAAATACAAGATCGTTTCAAAATGGGAATAGTATGGTTTTAACAATTTGACGTTTATTGCTTTTATACTGTTACTGGACATTACACATATATATCATTAAAAGTTGTTAACTAGGCATAGAGTACGCCGCCTTGTCCTTGTGTATGTCTAAACTGACCGTACCTTTAAGGGTTAATATCTCGGCTAATTACCGATGATTTTTTTCGAAAATCATTATAAACAATGCTTTTATTCTTCTGCAACGATAGGTATATTCAGCGATGCTCAACAATTTTTCTGAATGCCCGTAAATCGAAATTTGTGTATAACAGAAAAACGCTAATTACTCAAAAACTATGTGACCTAGGGTAATCGCTATAATTTTCCGGCAAGGTTTAATGCCTACTACCTCTAATTTTTTCATAATTTTAGTTTCAGTAGATTCGGAATTAGATGGGGGGGGGACATATTTTTGCGCTACATTTTCAACAATCTCTTTGAAAATATAATACCTAAAATGAAAAGGAATGTATTTTTGAGTTCAGCGCTACAAAAGCTTTCACAGGATACCCCACATGATATACAATGAAAAGATTTTTTTTTTCAAGTAGCATAATTAGCCCCTCTACTTTTTTACTAAATATATTTATGAATGTTTATTAATATGAAAATATGTGGGTCAATGGTCTTTATTATTTCCCCGAATTTGAACTTTCCACGTTCCATAGTTTACGAGTAAAATGGCTGTGACAGACAGACAGACACGAGTGATCTTATAATGGTTTCCGTTTTTACTTTTGCCCCACCAGTGGCTGAGAGGTTCTGCTCTCGAAGCTGGTAGACGGGAGGTGCTGGGTTCGAACCCAATCGCGCCCGTCGGCCTAATCGTTCGGAGTTTTCGTGGTTTTCTTCGAACCGTGGATTTCCATGCGTTAATACGGATTAGGTTCCCTTAGAAAGACCTCCACGGAAGGCACTCCCCCCAGGGCCCATATCCCTCGTGTAGATAATTGGCCGTCAACAATCAACCCAACCCAACCCGTTTTTACTTTTTAAGTACGGAACCCTAAAAAAGAAAAATCTGATTGTCAGGTGCATCAGGAGATGTCTTGGATTGTTCTCACCTAAATGTTCAGAATTCTACGTGCGGTAGATTTTGCTAGTCATCAAACGCAGACA
Organism: Maratus speciosus; assembly: GCA_963932465.1. Classification (NCBI taxonomy): domain Eukaryota; kingdom Metazoa; phylum Arthropoda; class Arachnida; order Araneae; family Salticidae; genus Maratus; species Maratus speciosus. The sequence continues at coordinate 9,589,592 of OZ010791.1, forward strand.
CACAGACACTCAAACACTCACATACACACAGACAGAGCGAAACTTTCTTTTATTGGTATACGTTTTATTCAATTTTCCTCGCTAAAAACTGGGTTGTCGTTAAATCCGATCTCGCTGAAAACTTATTCTACAGTTAAATACAAACACACTTTTAGTAGCTGACGAGTTATTGAGGTTTTAATGCATATGTATAAAATATTAATGATGATTGAGTAAAAGCACTGATTTATGAAATTGATGAGCTATCGCTATTATAGTGCCCCCATATCAGTAACAAATAAATACTACTTTCAGCAAAAACAAAGGTTTATTAAGGCTGGCGAATCACTGATCTTTTAATATATAAATTAAATGAATTCGATGCGCAAAAAGACGAATTTGTGAGAATGTCAAGTTGTCAAGATTGGATATATATAATTCATTAATGACATTCGACTTAATAAAATCACTGATGATTAAGGATGACGACTTTTCGAGGTTTTTTGGAAATCATACAAAATTTATATCAAACTGATTAAAATATAAATTTAAAGAGATGGCGAAGTAACTAGGTTTTTGCGTTTAGAGAGATCGTTTGCTGATAACTTGTTATTTTAATTTTATTGCGGATGTAAAGAAAATTAATTATATTCTATTGCATAGAAGCACTGCTTTATGAGGATACAGAGTTATCAAGGTTTTAACTACAATGACCAATGATAATTGTTTAAATAAAAACATAGATTTATAAGCTTGAGGATTCATCAAGGTTTAACCGTATAACTTGTATTCGATAGAAAATAAAACGGATTAATGAATCTTCAAGTTATCCAGTTTTTAGAGCAAAGGTATAAATAATAATATTAACTAAATACACTTATTTATGACGATGTCGAGTTATCGAGGCTTTAACATATAAGCGTAATAATAATATTTTATTAAACTAGCTGGCTTCGCACTCTAGCGCGCTCATAATTACATCGGGCCTCTAATTTATGCTAACATCGAATAAAACGAATGTCGAATTCATATGAAAATTTTCGATAGGTGCAGTAGCGTAGCTACGTTGTTTGCCACCCGGGATTTCATCCGTTTATTAAATAATATTGCGTTAATTATAAAAGTAGTCCGTGAAATTTACAGGGGGGGGGGGGGCAACCTTCTACAGCTTAGGGGTGTATTCTTTCCTCGGGTTCTAGGGGACCGATTTCAACGGGAATTGGTTCATTTAAGTTAGATTACAATTCAGCTACTTTCTGTATTATGAAAGTTTATCTTAGACTTCAGTTACCAACATTTTCGAACATTAATGATGCATTCGTTTTTTGGGTTCTATGGGCTTGATTATAACGAAGTTTGGCTCACTCGACTTGGTTTTCGATTATCTGCGGCACGTGCGGAGCACTTCCGGTACATACTGCTTTAGGTAGCGGGGACCCATTTCACAGGTTCGTTCCGAAAGAGATTTGTTGGGAACACACGAGAGGCTGTGGAAGGTAATGGGACTTCCGAAACTAGGTTCATTTAAAAGATTTTCAAAGGATATAAAATCATACAAACTTGAGTTTTATTTAAGGTTATTATGATGGGCCTGGACAACGCCGGGTGGGTCAGCTAGTGTAATATAAAATTACACTGTATAAATACAGGGTTCCGGAGCCAGTGCAATAGCGCTTCCGAAAAACCGAAGCTTAAATTACCTTTTCCTTTCCTTCCCATCTCCAAGCTTTTGCATTCTTTTTAACAAAACACTTATATGTGACGTAATGTGTCACACACGCAGGAGATGGAGATAAAACGGTCTCAATTTTTATATCAGTTTTTAGGCTTAGACTGACTCGAGCTCAATCTGTATTACATTTAAAATTTTATTTATTCATGTATTTGAAAAAAAAAATCCTCTTTTAAAATTAGGTATTATATTCCACTTCAAATCATTTTAATGCTATTATGATCAGAATGAAGGGGAAACAGAAATCGTGTTTTACTATTTCAAATTTATATCGGCGACGTGTTGATACGGCACCACTCAAGAGACTGAACAATAAATTTGCTTTCAGTTCGATTTTCTTTTGTGACAGTAGGATAATTTTTTATTGGCTGGGTTTTCTTTTTATTATTTCGATATCTAACCTGAAAAGAATATTTTCTTTTTTATCCAACAAGCATCAGCTTGATGTTTGTTTGTTCGAGGTTTTTTGTCTTTTATTGCGTACGAGTATACAAATCACGTTAGTGATTTTTCTATTTATTTTGTATCATGAACGGTACCCACGCTAAGGCTCTCTGCACCTATACGAAGTCACTTTCCTTTGTAAATAGATATAATTACCATGTATTGTTATTCTGATAGAAAGCAATCGAGCAGTGGTTCCCCTTTTTCTATAAAAGCATAGATTCTTTCCGATAACGTTGTCAAATATTTAATTTTATCTGATTTTCAGGGACTCACCGCAAAAGATTGTTATGCGGAAGGAAATGATTATAGTTTAAGATATGCACATTTTTCAGGAAATTGTAAAACATTGTTCCATTCTTCAGCATATAAATAGTCATTTCTGTAAATTTCATTCATTTTTTCTTAAAAATGCATAGCTGCGAACTATCTCTTTTCTGTGTTAAAAAAATTTCCTAATCATAATCGTTACCTTACTTAATCGCAGAGTTCTGCAATTAATTAACATAAAAAATAGGCGCGGATTTTTACTATTCAGAAGAAGGGATAACTAAAAAGTGGAATAGTTGACAGCTAAGTACATGCAGATAGATATATATAAAATTTTTATTTTGCTAAAGAAAAAAAAATGCTTTAAATTTTGCAGTTAATGTACCAAATATAATATGCAGATTACAGGGGCAGGGGGGAGGGGTGGAACGGTACAGTTGTTGTACCGGTAGCGCTGATTAGGGCTCCGGAACATTTTTGTTAGAATTTAAGACCTGGGCGCAGTAATCTAATTGTAACGTAACCTTAATCTAACTGTACCATAAACATTACCTAACTGTACCCTAGCTGTAACGTGTTACCTAACCGTAACCTAACGGCAACCTAACAGTAACATACCTTCAACCTAACTATAAACAAATTATCACCTAACCGTAACCCAACTGCAACATAACCGTAACCTAACTGTGACGTAACTATAAACTATCGGTAACTTAACCGTAACGTAAACTAATTATAAGCTAAATGTAACGTGACTGTAACCTACCTGTAACCTATCCATAACCCAACCGTAAACTAACTGTAACGGAAATGGAACATAACCGCAATCTAACCGTAATCTATCTGTAACGGAAATGGAACATAACTGTAACCTAACCGTAACCTAATTATAACCTAACCGTAACGTAACCGTAACCTACTTATAACCTAACCCTAACCTAACTGTAACATAACTGTAACCTAACCGTAATCTATCTGTAAAATAAATCGCATCATGACGGTACGCTAACCGTAAACTAATTATAACCTAACCGTATCCTAACTGTGATGTAACTATAACCTAACTATAACTTAAATGTAACCTAACTGTAGCCTGGCGGTAACCTAACCGTAACCCAATTGTAACCTATAAGTAACGTACTGTAACCAATCCGTAACCTAACTGTAATCTAACTGTAACCTATCCGTAATCTTAATTGTAACCAAACTGTAATGTAACTGTATCCTATCTGTAACCTAATCGTAGCATAAACGTAATCTAACTGTAACCTAACTGTAACCTATCCGTAACTTAACCCTAATCTAACTGTAACCTATCCGTAACCTAACCTTAACCTATTTGTAACTTAAACGTAACCTAATTGTTACCTAAATTTAATCTAACTGTGACGTAACCGTAATCTAACTGTAACCTAACCGTAACAAAATTGGAACCTATCCGTAACGTACTGTAACCTAACCGTAACCTAATTGGTACCTATTCGTAACGTACTGTAACCTATCCGTAACCTAACCGTAATCTAACTGTAACCTATCCGTAATCTTAATTGTAACCAAACTGTAACGTAACTGTATCCTATCTGTAACCTAATCGTAGCATAAACGTAATCTAACTGTAACCTATCCTTAACCTAATTGTAACCTATCCGTAACCTAACCTTAACCTATTTGTAACTTAAACGTAACCTAATTGTTACCTAAATTTAATCTAACTGTGACGTAACCGTAATCTAACTGTAACCTAACCGTAACAAAATTGGAACCTATCCGTAACGTACTGTAACCTAACCGTAACCTAATTGGTACCTATTCGTAACGTACTGTAACCTATCCATAACCTATCCGTAACCTAACCGTAATCTAACTGTAACCTATCCGTAATCTTAATTGTAACCAAACTGTAACGTAACTGTATCCTATCTGTAACCTAATCGTAGCATAAACGTAATCTAACTGTAACCTATCCTTAACCTAATTGTAACCTATCCGTAACCTAACCTTAACCTATTTGTAACTTAAACGTAACCTAATTGTTACCTAAATTTAATCGAATTGTCACGTAACCGTAATCTAACTGTAACCTAACCGTAACCTAACTGTAACCTAAGTTTAACGTAACCGTAAACTAATTATAACCTAACTGTATTCTGACTGTAACCTATCCGAAACCTAACAGTATCCAAACCAAAACCTAACTGGGTTAATCGTCCTCTTGGCTAAATATCCTGTCGGCTAATTGTCCTATCGGCTAATTGACCTGTCGGCTAATTGTCCTGTCGGCTAAATGTCCTGTCGGCTAATTGTCCTGTCGGCTAAATGTCTTGTCGGCTAATTGTCCTGTCGGCTAATTGTCTTGTCGGCTAATCATCCTGTCTGCTAAACGTCCTGTCGGCTAATTGTCCATGTCGACTAACTGTCCTATCGGCTAATTGTCCTGTCGGCTAATTGTCTCTGTCGGCTATCTGTCTTGTCGGCTAACTGTCGCTGTCGGCTAATTGTCCTGTCGACTAAATGTACGTGTCGACTAAATGTACTTGTCGGCTAAACGTCCTGTCGTCTAATTGCTGTCTGCTGTCGCTATTTGGTTGTCTGCTAAATAACATAGACCCGTAAAATAAACGTCCTGTCGACTAAATGTACGTGTCGACTAAATGTACTTGTCGGCTAAATGTCCTGTCGTCTAATTGCTGTCTGCTAAATGTCTTGTCGGCTATTTGGTTGTCTGCTAAATGACATAGACCCGTGAAAAACATATACATTTCATCAAACGATCCCGAAAAACACGCAAATTTCTTTAAATAGTCGTGGAAAAATTTGTGAAATTCAATCTGTCTTAGAAGGTTTGTAACCTCTACCAATAACAATGGCTTTAAGATAATGAATTTCAGAATTTGAATTGGAGCAAGCGTTTTCTTTATAACAAATTATACTTTGAACATTTATTAATTAGTGACAATTGAAGGAAAGGAGGGTTTCCTTGCTTATTTTATTTTACGATTTGCGAAAATAGTTTCCTTTTGATCTCTTTTTTTTTTACAAAATATGTGCTCCCTTTTTTACTACACAAGTTGAGTGGGAGCTCTGGAAATATGAAATTATTAATTTGATATAAATAATATAAGTACGATATTCAAAATTAATAATTCATTATAAATAATATTTAAAAGAAAAAATCCCGTTAAAATTGAGTAAACTTTTCTATACACTAAAGAGCGTCATGAGAACGATTGGGCGTTAGCAATCTCAACTTTAATTAAGTATCTTAAATAGCGTGCTCGAACGACATTAAAATGACTGGTTAATCTCTTTTTATTAGACTCGGGCCGGACCGCGATCGAGCTTAATTTTTATCTGCGGCCGCTCCAGGCCGGGACTGGAGAACTACTTTTTTTTTTTTTTTTTTTTTGTTTTTTTTTGTTTTCGGGGCCATGTTAAACCGGCAGGTTTTTGCGAAAATAACAGTGAAATTTTTCCTTTGTTTTGAAATTTTGAATCTTTTGAAATTTATTTCATTTTATTAAATTATAGAGAAATATATTTTAAAAAATCTTTCTAGAACTTCAAAATTATTTTTTCTTAAATATTTTTCTTCCATTTTAAACTACATTATATGAGTTTTAAATGAATTTCTCTAATTAATCAATAATGTTGCCATTCCATATTTCATAGATTGTGGACATACTAGTTTAAGCTGCAAAATGTTCGCATGAGTATGTAAAAAATATATCTTAAATAATTTTATTTATAGGATCCCGGACTTGATTTAATTGATTTTTCTTGGCTGGGTGGGCCAAATTTTTAGCATAAATGATTCAAGTTTAGCCCAGACAGGGCCAATATATTTCGATCGTCTGGCTCTAAAAATTTCGGATCACCCACATTATTTTAAAATCTCATTAATATGAAATTTCTCATCTTTGGTATCTGAATTTTTGGGAGTGAAAAAAAAAAAATTAATTGCGCGTAAACACCGCATCACTAGAAACGCCGCATCGCTTGAAATTTCAATTTAAAACACGTAAACGCCGCGGCGTTTCTTCCGTAAATTACGGTACTAAAATCTTTTTTTTTAATAATTAAATAATAATAAAACCAGATTTTAACTTATTTATTATTATCATTATTTTTAATCGGGAAAAAAAGTCACTTTTTTTTTTTCCTTTAAAAATAACAAAATTATTGTCAGAGGTAATTCAAGAAATATTTTCGTTTTTCTACGCCCCACCAGTGGCCGAGAGGTTCTGCTCTCAAAAGCTGGTAGACGGGAGGTCCTGGGTTCGAACCCAATCGCGCTCGTCGGCCTAATCGTTCGGAGTTTTCTTCTAAACTTGGATTTTTGTGCGTAAATACGGGTTAGGTTCCGTTAGAAAGACCCCCACGGAGGGCATCTCTGCCTCTCCGGGCCCATTTCGTAGATAATTAGCTATAATAAGCAACACAATACACAAATTTTTCCACAATATTTTTTTTTTCATGTCAAAAAGTAAATGTAATTATTGTGCTAATTGCATACATTTCTGGCAAACATTAAATACCATTTATCTCAGTTTAATTATTTGAATTGCAGCAGCAGATAATAGGTAAATTATCACAACAGTAACTTTGAGATAACTGGATGTAATATACAACTGGAGCCATTGATGGCATTTTACCTTCTAGAAAATATGTTATTATTATTTTAAACAACAATTACTATAAGTAATATAAAACTACTGTATAAAAAGGCACACAGTAATTCGCTTAAAAATATTTATTTTAATCACTGGAATCGGAAAATCCTTCGAAATCGGAAGTTTCCGAGTCCGTCATAAACAAACCAATAATATCTCTATTTCCAAAGACAGAAATAAATAATAATAGCATTTAAACTGTAAAAAAACATTACAAACACGGGAAAATTCTTTAAATTTCGCGGCATAGCGAAAAAAATTTACAAATTTCGACGATTTTTGAAATTTTTTCGGGTTTAAAAATTATAGAAAAATCACGATTTTCCGTTTCTTTTTTTTAAAAAAAATCTTTGTATAGTCCGCACCGTGTATAAGCCGCAGCGGCTGTTCCAAATGTTTTTTTCTTGTATAACCCGCGGGCTATACACCCGGAAATACAGTAATCGAAAATACAAAGAATTTGAACTAACATCATGTTTGAAGCTGTCAGTTTTTCATTGAAAACTTTCATTTTAAACAGTAACATGAAAACAAAACAACTTTCATGTTGTAGTCGCTGAAATTTATTATTGCTTCTTCGAATTTTAAAGTAATTATTAATGCATCGTAACTGAAAAACTGAACTTCAATAATTTTATGGATTTTGCATTTTGTTTCAAGAGCAGCAAAAATTACATTAGCAATCAATAAATTCGCCATCCTTTAATACTTTAACATAAAAAAAAGTTAAATTTCCGAGAAAAAAAGCTGTATGCTGTTTAACTTTCAACACCAGCTGCTTTCTTAAGAAATATCATTCAAGGAAAGTTTGGCAGCTGCCATTAGAGGTCTGCACGGGTCGACATTTCCAGGCCCGGGCCCGGCCCGACTCATAGAGAAAAAAATTTATCTCGGCCCGATAAAAATTTAAAGTTCGGCCTGAGCCCGGCCCAGAAAAAAGTTAAAATCTCGGTCCGAGTGAATTTCTACAAAACATTGACTTTTATGTCGAATTGGCTAAAAATTTGTCTCGTACAAGGAGTTCTGACCAAAAGTCACACATAGCAAACTCAGGAGAATAGTGTGGATGTTCTTTGATGTGTTTTTGTTCAAGAAATTCGACTGTAATCTGTTAAGATTCATTCACTAATGATTCATTCTATGTTAAAAGAAAATATTTATGTAAGTTTGTTTTTTCTCTTGTGGCAACAGTTGTTCGCCAGTTCGTTTTGTTGTCAACTTGCCGGTTGATCCGACAGCATGCACTTAACTATTAAAGCATTCTTTTCTCTATTTTAAGACTATTAAATATGATAACTTCATAAAATAATATAATCCTTGACATCGCGGTACTTAAGGAGTGCCAACGCGGCGTGCAACGCCGCTGCGCGTAACCTCCAACTAAATATGAATGCGAACTAAGAATGAATTTCGAAACAATGCACAGCCTAAAAGTATATTTGGAAGCTCTGGGTGGAGTCCCGAGGGCCATTCCAGAGTTGGAAGCACGAGGTTAAATATAACCTCCATAAAAAAGGGGCGCATAAGGCATCCAAGAATTTTTTGGTTGCCCTATACTTCGATGTCACTTAACCAACTGGCGTCGGCAAAAAACGGAAAATGCAAAGACAGTAGGGTACCAACGAGCACAGAAAGCTATAGCATAAGGTAGCCAAGCCTAACTAGCATTTCTAAGAACTTATAAAAAAAAAGGGGACCACATAGCTCACTAATTTTGATGTCAACCCTAGTGCGCATTACAGGTCTCGGGTCTCCCGGCTTTCACACAAACCGTTGAGCCTTTGAAACCATTGAAAAAAGGCTTTGTGTTACTAGACATCGAATGAACACCGCTAATGCAAATTGCATTTTGGCATTGACAGTGATCGAAAATGGGGACAAGTTAAGATTAAAATTAAATGCTACAAACAAACAATCAACTTCAAAATTAACTAAAAGAACTGGGGTATGAATTTTGTGACCGGGATGCCTAAGCACCACCGATCGACTGAACCAAAATGGGGGGGGGGCGGTGTATAAGTGGCCGGTGTGAGCAAACACCCCAAGGCCGGCGGGAAAAAGGTAGGCAGAGCCTGACCTCTCCCTGGTGGAAGTACCGAAAATGCACGAAGACAAATTATAATTTTGAGATAGCAAGTAACTACACCCAAACAGTGAAGAAAAGGGAGTTCCAGAATATAAAAATGAAAAAATACTAACAATAAAAATAGGAAAGTTGAAATGCGCGGCTGTTATCAATAAACAGTGTGCTGCATGACGGGAAAAGCCAATACTAGATGAAAGTTTCTTTCAATCTAGGGAAAATATAGAATTTTCCCGGGGATAGAATCGAGATAAGGAAAGATAGAATTTTCCCCTGCGTTTAAGTGACACCAGAAGGATTCCTTCTCGAAGTTTTCGAACGTGGGACGAAGTCGTCATCCCGAGTGAGAATAGCGAGGGGCCGTTTCCGGTTCCTCCCCACTCTTGCGTCATAACGACGGATAGCATCTAACGCAGGATTCCTCACGGCTGGGATTGACCTGTGAAACTTCAACGTAAGTTTTTTTATTTCTGTAAAGACAGGTTTAATTTTGAGGTCACGATGAATGACGTCATTTCGGACATAGCGAGTCGCCTTGGTGAACCTACGCAGGAGTTTATTTTGAAAAAGTTGAATTCTATTAAGTTGAAATTTTGAAGCGCTACCATAGACCGCAGAACCATAAGTAAAAATTGGTCTAATCATTGATTTGTACAGTAACAATTTATATTTGATTGACAGGGGGCTGTTCCAAGCCAAGAGGGGGTTAAGGGAGCCCACGGCGCGGTCAGCACGCCCCAGAATTTCTGTGATGTGCTGGCACCATGTTAATTTGGAATCTAGGTTATACTCAGTCTTCCAGGGAATGTTTTCGTTATTCAATTTAAAGTTAAGATTAGCATCTGGGGTAAAATGTTGATTGATGAAGAAGATGGCGGCACTTTTGGCACTGTTCACTTTAATTTTCCATTTCCTTAACCAGACCGAAAGAATCCAAATAATTTTGAAGTCTAGAGAACACTGTTTGTGCATGTTTATGTTGTTTAAGCATGGCAGTATCGTCAGCGAATATTGCTAAATCGATATCAGGCTCTTTAGGAATATCGTTGACGTAAATGTTGAAGAGGGTAGGACCGCTGAGGGAGCCTTGCGGCACAGAGCTGGCAATAGGTTGAGGGTTAGAGTAAGAACTTCCCACTCCAGTGGCGTACACAGGATTTTATTTCAGGGGGGGCTGACTTAAATTTCTATAATGTTCCAAATCTTACGAAATACATTGAATTGTGTTATAAACAGAAATCATTTTTGCCAATAAGGCCGTTCTCAGAGGGGGGAAAGGGTGACTTTGTTCTGCATTTTCCGAAAAGTTGAAATATTCAGTCATCAGTCCTAAAATTTGGACAAAAAAAAATCGTGTTTTTGGATAAATGGTCGCCGAAAAAAATCAATTTTGTCAATCGTTCGCGGAAAAAAATATCTTCAATTTCTTTAAAGGATCCGAAAAGGAAAAAACCGAAATTTTATCATAGGGCCACGCACAAAATGCGAAGTTTGTAAGGGTCGCAAAAACAAAAAGTCAAATTCTGTCAAATGATAGCGAAGAAAACGCGAATTACGTCAAATGCTCGCGGAGTAAATGCGAATATCGTCAAATGATCCCGGAGGAAACGCTAATTTCGTCAAAAGTTTGCGGAAAAAATGCGAATTTTGAAAAAATATCGCTAAAAACACGCGTTCTGTCAAAGGGCTGCGAAAAAGCTAATTTCGTAAAGGATCTCAAAAAAGCTAATTTCGTCAAAGGGACATGGAAAAACATTAATTTCGTCAAAAACGCACAGAAAAACGCAAATTTCAACAAAAAGACGGGAAAAAACGCTACTTTCGTCAAAAAGCCATGGAAAAACGCAAATTTAGACGAAGGATTGTGAAAAAACGCTAAATTCGTCAAATGGCCACAGAAAAAGCTCAAATTTCGTCAAATGACCACAGAAAAAACGCAAATTTCGTCAAAGAGCCGCAGAAAAAACGCAAATTTCGTCAAATTATCGCTAAAAAAACACGCATTCCATCAAAGGGAAGCGGAAAAATCGCGAATTTCGTCAAAGGGACATGTTAAAATCTGAATTTCGTCAAAAAGCCGCAGAAAAACGCAAATTTCATCAGAAAGACGAGAAGAAAAAAACGCAAATTTTGTCAAAAGCCGTGGAAAAAAAAATTTCGACGAAGGATTGAATTAAAAAAAAAACGTGAATTTCGGCAAATGACCACAGAAAAAACGCAAATTTCGTCAAAGGGCCGCAGAAAAAACGCAAATTTCGACAAAGGATCTATAAAAAACACGCATTCTGTCAAAGGGAGGTGGAAAAAACGCGAATTTCGTTAATGGATCGCAAAAAGAAGAGAAAAGAGGATCACAAAGAAGGGCCACAGAAAAACGTGAATTTCGTCAAAAGTGTTGACCAATTAAAACATTGGCCAAACAGAGTTGCTGTGGTTAATGTGGAAGACTTAAGACACCAGTTCTAAAACAAATTCATTTTATTTAAAGCAAGATATGATGATTATGTACATTATAACAGCTTTACTTCGCCGTCAAATCATAATATAAAAATAAAATAATATCTAATGATTCTACATTATGACAGATTATAATACAATAGAGATTATAGTACAATAATTCACGAAGCTACTAATCCACAATCAGTCCAGACCCGGTAACAGCAATTGTTTTGCATAAAAACTGTTGCCAATCGATAGATACAAACTTACTCAGAATACATCCGAAACTCCGATCATACGAACGAAACTTAAACGCCATTGGCTGCAAACTATGACGTCACAAGTCAGCCGCTCACGGCGAAAGATGTGATCCCGAAATCACTGTTACTGACAGTTACTCAGTAACGGCACTTGCCTCAAAAGCTAATACGCATGAATGAAAATGCCGGTCGTTTCAGATGTAAACAAGAACAAGAGAGGGTGAAAAATAAACGTGCATCAATAGGAAGTAAAACTTTATCATTCAAGTTAAACTTTACTGAATGTTTAAATAAACAATTGATGCATAACAAAAAGGCTGCGGAAAAAAGCGAATTTAGTGAAAAAGCCGTGTAAAAAAGCAAATTTTATCAAAGGTTCAAAAACGCGAATTTAGACAAAACACTTAAAACACACATTCCGTCAAAGAACTGCGAAAAAAAGCTAATTTCGTAAAGTATCGCAAAAAATGCGAATTTCGTCAAAGGGACATGGGAAAACGTGAATTTCGTCAAAAGGCCGCAGGAAAATGCAAATTTCATCAAAAAACGAGGAAAAAATGCAAAAATCAGCGAAAAAAGTGCAAATTTCGACGAAGGAATAAAAAACCGCGAATTTCGGCAAATGACTTCAGAAAAAACTCTAATTTCGTCAAAAGGCCGGAGAAAAAACGCAAATTTCGACAAAGGGAAGCGGAAAAAACGCGAATTCCGTTAAAGGATCGCAAAAAAGAGAAAAAGCAGGGTCACAAAGAAGGGCCACAGAAAAAGGTGAATTTCGTCAAAAGACTGCAGAAAAAAGGCGAATTTCGTCAAAAGACTGCAGAAAAAAGGCGAATTTCGCCAAACAGCCGCGAAAAAACGCTACTTTCGTCAAAGAGCCGCAGAAAAAGCGAAAGTTTCATCAAAAAGACAAGAAAAAACGCGAGTTTTGTCAAAAAGCCACGAAAAAAATGCAAATTTGACGAAGATTTTTGTAAAAAAAAAAAAAAAAAAAAAAAAAACGAATTTCGGCAAAAATCCGCGAAAAAAACTAATTTCACCAAAAACCCACCGAAAAATGCAAATTTCGTCAAAAAGCCACGGAAAAAACACAAATTTCGACAGGATTACGAAAAAAAAAACCGGGAATTTTGCACAGATCCGTGGAAAAAACGCAGATTTCGACGAAGGAGTTCGTAAAGAAAATGTGAATTTCGGGAAAAAGCCGCTGAAAAACGCGAATTTCTTCAAAGGACCGTGGAGAAAACGCAAATTTCGTTAAAAAAAACTGTGGAAAAAACACAAATTTTTGGCATGGAAATGCGACTGAAAAATGAAAGTTAATAAGCTACTTTTACAGTCAACTCTTCCGCACCGGATTTCCAATTTAGCCGAAATCGACTTGAGATTAGCTGTGGTGTATTAACATACTTCCGCATTGACAATCTTAGCACCCGCCGACTGTGAGAGAAATTAAAAGACTCGTTAAATTAAACTACTTTTAGATTTGTCGAATTCACTTGTAGGTCACTTGACTTGAAGTCACTTGAACTGAGAATATATGTTTTCATTTATCCAGTAAAACAGGGATGGAGCTATTTTTCAGTCATTTGAGAATTGATTTTGTGGTTTCAAGTAAATTTGGTCGCAGGATTGAGGAGGATATTGGATTAATAAAAAAACAAATTCGTGACATGCCAGAAAATAAAACAAATTTATCTGAAAAAGAAGGAATATCAGCCCTTTTTTCATTTCACTGCGATCTCTTCGGAGGTGGAACCTCGGCTGGGCTGTAACCTCGTCGCCATCGACTTCTTTGGGTGTATGCTGTGCTGGGGCATCACTGTGCACTAATGTATGGGACTAACCAGAATAGCTGCGTCACAGAAAAAAAATTAAATTTTCTCTCAAAAGAAAGAAAAAAAAACGAGTTTTTTAAATTTCATTTTTGATTACTTCAAAAGGGTAGCCCCATCAGCCCCCTTCCTTTCGTTGGTATACTGTGGTATAACTGTGCGCTGATATGGAACTAAACAGAAGAATGTGGCTAGTCGGTTGAATGATAGGAGGAAAAAAAATAACAATCTATCTCAAAGAGAAAGAAAAAAAGGCAATTTTTTTTTTCGTTTTCGACTATTTCGGGATGAGGGCGCTGTAAGCCACCTTCCCTTCTTTCGGTATGCTATGATGTCAATGTGGACTAATATGGGGTTAACGAGAATGGCTATTTCGCAGTATGAAGAAAAATTACAAGTTTATCTTAAATCAGCCTTTTTTTCATTTTATTTTCGACTATTTAGGAAGGGGGCACCCCATTAGCCCCTTTCACCTCTTTGGTACCACTGCGCACTAGTATGGAACTAAAGAGAAGAGAGCGGCTAGCCTGTGGAATGATAGGGGGAAAATACAAATTTATCTCAAACAAAAAGGAAAATAGCACTTTTTGATTTCATGTTCGACTTTTTGGGTAGAGGGCTGTAACCCCATTAGCCCCCTTGGCCCCTTCTACATTTTTGGGTATAATGTAGTGTCACTGTACACTAATATGGAACTACAGCGAAGGGAGCGGCTAGTCTGTTGAATGATAGAGGAGAAAATGCAAATTTATCTCAAAACAGACAGAAAAAAATTCAGCACTACTTTTTCATTTCATTTTCTACTATTTCGAGAGGAGAGGGCTGTAATTCCATCACCCCCTCCCCATCATTCGGTATGCTGTGATGTCAATGTGGACTAATATGGTGTTAACGAGAATGCCTATTTTGCTATATGACAGAAGAAAAAACTACAGATTTATCTTAAAAAAGTAAGGAAAAAAGACTTTTTTCGTTTAAGTACGTTTTCGTCTATTTCTGGTTTGGGGGCTGCAACCCCGTCAGCCCCTTTCTCTTCTTTGGTGCAATATGGACTAATATAAACCTAAAGCAAAGGAAGGGCATAGTCTGTTGAACGATAGGGGGATAAATGAAAATTTATCTTAAACAGACGGAAAAAATTCAGCACTATTTTATCATTTCATTTTCGACCATTTCGAGTGGAGGGGGCTGAAATTCCATCAGTCCCCTCCCCATCTTTGGGTATGCTGTGATGTTAATGTGGACTAATATGGTGTTAACGAGAATGCCTATTTTGCTGTATGTGAGAAGAAAAACTACAGATTTATCTTTAAAAAGTAAGGAAAAATTACTTTTTAATTTAATTTTTCGCCTATTTTGGGAGGAGGGGGGGCTGTACCCCCATCTGCCCCCTTTCTCTTTGTTGTCAATGTGCACTAACATGGGACTAATAAGAATGACTAGTCCGCTGTATGATTGAAAAAAAAATTTTCCAAAAAAGAAAGACGAAAAATCAGCACTTTTTCATATCACTTTCGAAAATTTCGGGTGGGTGGGTGCTGTAGCCCCATCAGCCGCCCCCCCCCCCCCCCTTGTTTTGCCCATGTCCCACTCTAACGACGAAGGATCTAAGTTGAAAGTAGTCATTATAGATTTTAATTAATTGGCCCGGTACTCCAAGCGCAATAAGTTTAAAGATAAGGGCTATGTGCCAGGCACCTTGTCAAAGCCTTGTGCACATCGAGAAAGACCTGTCATGCCGCCAGATCTAATGCCATCGTGAAGAAGTTCAGAAACTCTCCACAACTGATGAGTTGTTGAATGACGTGCCCGAAAACCAAATTGCTCCGGTATAAGCACGTCATTAGAATTTAAGAACTCCTTAAGGCGGTTGATAAACTTTAATAAATAATAAACTTTAGATAGACAAGATAATAGAGAAATAGGTCGAAAGCTGGCAGCATCATGTTTGTCGGCCACCCCACTTTTGGGTAGGGGGACAACAATGGCGCTTTTCCAGCAATCAGGAAAAATTTTTAGATTCATCATGCAGTTAATTAGAATTACAATATAGAGAAGGAAGTTATGAGGTAAGTTGATTAACATATTAGTAGAGATGAGGTCCTTACCCGGAGACTTATTCTTTTTTTAAGCCTGAGATATACTCCCGAACCTCAGAAGGTGTGGCCGGGGGTAGTGTCTGTGTTTAAAAAATTTTGAACTGTGGTCTCCAACACAGTGGCAACCCGTGGGTTGTCCATTCCAGAATTGGCTGTAAACTGACTTTCGGCGGCCTTTTGCTTGTTTGTATATGCCATGCCATTAGGGCAAGTAGGGCTAGTAATAGCTGGAATGTGTGTTCGTGTCCTACGAATGCGGGAAGCAGCCTTCCAAATTGTGTTGTCTTCTGTTGAAAGTGATTCAACAAAAGTGTTCCAGCGTTCACTTCTAAACTTGGACATAGCAGCCTTGACTCTCCTGTGCAGTTCAGTAATCAGTTGTCTGATCTCCAATGGTAGGCGGAGAGTGTCAACAGTTGTGGTTCTCAGTTGAGAACACTGTTCATACACATCTCTGAGAACGTCACCGAGTTGACTGGTGGCTTCCTCCGCCTCTTCTTTCGTCTCTGGGACGATGGACGGAGTTTCCCGCTGCTCGAGCAGGACTTCCTCCCACCTTGTGTGAAGAAGCCTACCTAAATCTAGGTTGTACGAGTCAACTCGATACCGAAGGATTACTGGCAAATGATCTGAATTTAGATCGTTCAGCGTTTGAATGCTGTAAGGATAAGGAAAATTGCGGGTGATGATGGGGTATCAAGATAATTATATATTGGGTATTAAGATATATATAGTGTAGTAAGATATATAGTAGATATATAGTAGATAATTATATAGTGGGTGTGGGGGGCGCTATAATTTCCGCAAAATTTTGATCCACCCACCTTTTTTGAGTTTGCAGCCAAACCCATTCGTAGATCTACAGTGCCAAGAGCATTAAAATCACCCGCAAGAATAAAATTTGGAAAATTGTTAGTTAGCCTGGAAAAGTCTTGCTCCAGCAGGTTCTTATCACATAATGGAGGTACATAAATGGTTGCTATGAGAAGATTTGGAATAGTGGGGAAGTCCAAAACAACAGTAGTAGCTTCGATGGAATTTAGAGGGGGATTATTGATGAGAGTCACATTAAATCCAATTTTAACATAAATAGCAGTGCCGCCCCAACTGTGGCTATTGGTGCCCCTACGAGCCCTGTCTACATTGAATAACTCTTATTTGGCAACCCTGGTAACATTTCCCTGGGAAAAATGGGTCTCGCTGACCAAAACGAAGTCTAAATTGTTACTATAAACCCAAGCTTGAAATTCAGTTTCCTGTCTTTTTAGCCCATTGGCATTAAATATACCAATGGAGAAAGAGTCCAAATTACTATTAGCTGGGAACATGATGGTGAAAAAGAAAAGAACGAAAAATGGGGAAGCGCACATCTTTTTGATGGCGACACCTAACCAATTTTGGACAAAGTTACAATTTTAGAGTATAAGATAAAAATCCGGTCAATCTCCGTGGATGCCATGCGGAGTGCCGGAAGGGATTCAAAAAAGCCTTGCAGTCTGCATTGTAATTTGTTTCAAATTGCATAAGATTTTGGATAAATTCGGCAGCCGAAAAGACATCCTTAACTGGGGACGAAGTTTTAGAATTTTGAAGGTTGGAGGGGGGGGGGGTAAGGTGACCTTATGACCAATTGCAGCTTCCCTAAATGATTGGGAAGTTTCAACTTTCCTGTTGGAGAAAGTCCTATTAGAATTAACAGTTACAATATTACGTTTATTACTATTAACTTTACCATTTTTGTCTGTCTTGGGGTGGGGGGGGTGGGGTAGTTTTTGGAAACTTGGGGCAGTTCCAATAATTAGCAGGGTGATTAGATCCGCAGTGGCAACACCAACAGGGTTCATCAAATCTTTTCGTACATTCCTTCGTGATAGGATTTCTGGAGCACTTAAGGCACACTGGAGGTAGGTTGCACGAGAAAGATGAATGAAAAAACACCTGACCAGTGACATTGACTGATTGACCTGATTCAGACATTTTTCTCCGGGAGGGATTTCTGTGGCTCCGGGGGGGACATTATAGAGGAAAACCCAAAATCTCAAATCTTCCGGGGGGGACATCTCATTGCTCCGGGGGGGGAATGTCCCCCCCGGGCCACCCCCTGAAATCAACACTGCACCTGACAGTTGTGTCCTTTCACCCCCGATACTTCTCGAAACTAACCTCAGTTTGAAGCAATTCAGTTATCTCGAAGATGCCGTCAACACCTTGTTGCGGGATCGAACAATAGAAAAGGGGCATTGGTCTTTCATTACTCACGGGATCTCTATACATTTGGGTCACCGTGATGTCCGGAAAATCAATTTCCAGGATCTCTTGGATCTCCTGGACAGAGGTGTTGACTGGGAGTCCCCGAAGAACCACTCTGATGGGTTTTGCATCTTCGAGTACATATGAATGAAATTGGACTTTCATTTTAATTAAATTACTTTGAACAACTCTATAATCTTCTACATTATGAAATGATAGGCTAAGGTACTTTCCTTTAGCTTTAGAACGGGTCGAGGGTGAGGTGGAATAATTTTGATTGGGGGGGGATCCTGGTTTTTTTTCCCCTAACAACAGCTTCGATCCACCATATCGCTGGTATTATCATCATTAGAATGATTTTTACTTTTTTTAGAAGAAACAATTTGAAAATTTGCCTCATCTGGGTGGACAGAATTTTCAGAGTCCGCTAAAGACCTTCTCTTACAAGCAGAAGGAGTTAGTTTTCAACTGCCGAGGCAGATGGCGCCACCTCCCCCTCCGAGTTCGAGTTGGTTTGTGACTCAGCGGACTGGACACTTTCCGATATTGGGGTATCTTTCTTTTCAGAATTACTATCATTGGTGGCATACTATACTGGTAAACCAGCAAACAAATATTAGTATGGGCCTGAATAGTTGTTATATCAGTCCATAAAAAACTCTGCTTTTCTTTGCAGCTTTTAAGTTGCTCAGTTTCTGCTTCAAAGGATTGCCCTTCTCTTTTTAGCTTAGCTATTATATCTTTTCTCAAAGAATTCTCTCTACTTCCTAGGTTAAATATTTTCCATCCCATATTTTCAACCTCCTCGGTTGCCAAATTCCTAGTATCAGGCCCAAGGTCTTCAGAGCCCCCCCCCCCCCCCAAAACATATTTTTCTGTTTCCCCCTCTAAGATTTTAGAGAAATTATTATATTAATTTTCCACCGAATTCTATATTTAATTTTCCACCCGAGTTCCATTGTATAACAACACCAGCGAAGTTTCGCTGGTCGAATTTTCCAAAATGAACTTTTCGGCAGTGTACACCCATAGGGGCTATGTCCGCTCCGATCTCGAATCATACGAACCTTGAATTATTGTAATTTTTTTATTTAGATCCAGATTAAATTCAAATTTTCAACATTTCGTTCACGTTGCTGCAGGAACAGATGATATTTTTAGGTGCGTTCGTAATTATATAAATACGTAGCACCTATAGTCGTCGTTCAGTCCGTCTGTCTGTCCGTCCGCATATAATAGACCAAAAACTACCCAACCGAATGGTCTGATTATGATTATGATATAAATGATAGATATATGATAAATATATGATTGTCGTAAAATTTTGTCGAGCCATTTCAAATTTTATGAAAATCGGATGTATAGTTAAATTACAGGGACAGTCAAAAGTTTTTCTTTACATTACGGCCAATGGGAAAAATTATTGCACGTGCATTTTAATGATGTTACAGCTTTCCGAATGGGCTGAAATTTTAAATATATAATTGCTGCAAAATTTTGTCGAGCCATTTCAAATTTCATGAAAATCGGATGTATAGCTTAATTACAGGGACAGTCCGTTACAGACAGTTTTCCGTTACATTAAGGGGAATGGGAAAAAATTATTGCAAGTGCATTTTAATGATGTTACAGACTATGCACAGCAAATAAATACACATTCAGAATATGGGGTGCAAAAATTAATTATAAAACTAGTTATAAGTACGAACGCACCTCATTTGCCACGTTTGACGAGCAATTTCCAACTTGTTACAATGTGAATTTAATCAAAGGACTTGCAAAATTTAACTGAGAATTCTTCCATTTAGGAAAAAAATGTCAAAAAAATCGCCAAAGAACGCCAAAAATTGCATAAAAATTTTCAAAGTTCATACAGATCAAACTTTACTCATAATTGGGTTAAAAGATTGTAACCGTTTTTTTTTTTTTTTTTTTTTTTTTTTACGAATATTAAAAAAACTACCTGAAAAGTGAAAAAAAGCTAAAAATCACATAAAAATTCTCGAAAATTTTAAAAACAGCAGAGGACAAAATTTGGCAAAAAAGTTTGAAACTGAATTCCTTTTACAAATGTAGAATTGCTAAGTATTGTTCATAAACAAAATAAATAAATAAAAAATATCGAAGTCGTTTTCGTATTTTCAATTTTCTCTTCAGTTTGACAATGCTATCCGCGTGGCCCAGACAGATTTTCTTTAAGCAGAAAATATTCACTTATAACAATTTTTTTCCCTCTCGGATTGGTGCCTTTTACTAAATACATATATATGTACAGATTTACTAATAAAAAAAAAAATACTTTTGGGATGTTGTTTTCATATATTCCGGTTTTCTCCAGTTTAAAATTGTCACCCAAGTTGAAATTTAAGAAGAAAAAAAAATATCTTCGGATAGAAGGTACCTTTCTGTGGGCAACGAAGACGGGTTTCCTAGTAGCTAATAATAAAGACAGACGTTTGTCTGTCCAGAGTTTTTCTTTGTCTGACCAGATGTTTTTCTGTTCAGGACAAAATTTGACAGGAAGGTTACCTGTATGCCTAAAGTTATGCACCCCGAAACAGATTTTTAAATTTTTTGATTCGAATTTTTTTCATTTAATTTTTTACGATATTTTTTGTATTTTTTCGAGTTTCGTGCTTTTTCCCCCACATTCATAAAAGGAATCTATTTTCAATCCATCTTTCCATTTTAGCCGAATATAGTAAAGTAGTCTTCTTCGATTTTTAAATATTTCGTGAATTTTTTATGTGATTTTTAACTTTTTTTCGCGTATTTTTTGACATTAGTAAAAGGAATCAGGTTTCAGTCTTTTAGCCCGATGTACTAAATTTTGTCCTTTGCGATTTTTGAATTTTTCACGAACGTTTTTTTTTCCCTTTTTAAGACCCCCGTGATTAGAAGAGATTTTATCTCACATTTGAAGAAACTTTCGTCTTTAGAAAGGAAAATTTCTAGAAATTTTGATGTTTTATTCGCGACTTCTTCGTGCTATGAAGAATGAAGGAAAAAGTCATGCGTAAAAGTTCAGTTTCTAATAGGGAAAAGTACAATGCAGCAAAGTTGGTGGAACACTCCTGTGATTTGATTTGACAAAAATGCATCTTCAAATTTAGTAAGGATGTTAGGTAATTTTTATGTTAGATTGGCGAGTTTTCTATATTTTCGCGGAAAATGAGAAAATCAAATCAAAGCTTTTTTTGTGTGTGTGTTTGAATGAAAGAAAAAGTTACGGAAAAAACCCAATCTTTTGGCTCGATATAATCAATTTTCTCTCAGCGATTTTAGAATTTTTGCCCAATTTTTTATAAGATTTTTGCACTTTTTTTTTCGCGTTTTGCGGAGTTTTTTGACATTTTTTTTCTGAAACCGAAGAATTATCCAGTAGATTTTGCTGCTGTCATAATTAAGCTGAAGTGGAAAAATAACAAATTTGTTCCTGAAGCACTTGAGCTACGATGCTGGAAAAGTATATTTTTATCTGGACACTATCACTTTTATCGAAAAAATCATCGAAATTCGAAAAATATTGAAAAATTCAATCATTGTTTGATTCAAGATCGGAGCGGGAATATCCGGAAAAGGTTTACGCGCCGAAAGGCAGTGAAAGCCCCCAATGGAGAACTCCAAAATATGGGTTCTTTTTTTTTAAAAAGCAATTAGCGAAGCTCTGCTAGTAGATTAAATAAATACACGATGTAATTTATGTATAGTTAACATAAGTAATTTTCCCAGACAAGAGAAATGAAATGTTCAAAACGAAACCATGGAAGTAGGAATACATGGAAGGGAAACAAACCCCTTTCCCATTCGAAGCAGGGAGAGACCACAGACTTCTAATATAAGATTCTTATATTAGAAGTCTGTGGGAGAGACTCAATGCCACCGGATTTCTTCGAGGGTCCCTCATTACCCAGAATTCCCTGAGAGAATGGCAATAGTTTGGCGCGCTTATCGCTTATTTGGCCCTTCTTACACTCGACATTTTGTTCTTTTTAACGTTTCATCATAGAGTTAAAAAGAATGTGATATTGTGTTTGTTTATATTGTTGTAGATTATTTGACATAGCGGGAAACGAACGTTTGATAACTATCCTTTCAAAGCTATTTTACAGCTATGTATCTTGAAATTAACTATATAGAATTAAGACTTTTTAAAAATAATATTAATCGGCTGCTTTTATATTTCACTAGATATTTCCAACAGATCTAATTTATTTTAAATAACTCATCCAAAGTAAACTTTGGAGAATCAGTTTAAATTTGACATATATTTTTTAACTTTATTATTAAAAAGCTTATATACAAAATACAGCAACTTATAAAAATAAACGCAGCCGTCCCCCTCCCTCTCTCTTACAGGCTTCCAATATTTTTGAAAATCAATTCAGAGAATTGATTTATTTAGTCTTTTAATTCAGAGAATGTCCAAAATTTCTTCAACTCTTTAATTCCTGTGTTAGGTTATTTTAATAAGCATTTAATGTTTTTTGCTGTAAAATTTGTTTTAAAAATTGTTTTGAAGGGAAATTCTGAAAAAAAAAAAATCTTAGTTTAGAGTTTTTGTAGACCATTTTTATTAAACCTGATATAGGCTGCACAAGCACATCTGTTCCAAAAATTAGTTATTTCTCAATTCCATTCTGCAGCTTTGATGTCCAGAATCACTTTCCTGACTGCATTTATTTACTTATGTTAATGCAGCTTAAAACTTTCTGATACATTCATAGACTCAAAAACAAAATAGCATGAAACTAGTATGTTCAATATAAATGATTTGTGATCAAATAGATTTTTATTATTTTTAGATATCTCAAATTATTACTCATTGCTGCCTTATAAAGAATTATTTCTTCATTTTTGCATCTGGAAATCCAATTCAAAATAACAAGTGCAACTAGATTTCATTGTTTTTAAATAAGAACAGCTACTGAGTTTACGTAGTTATGAAAAAAAAATGTATTCAGTAAATATCCAATTAAATTAGGTTTTAATTAAATCATAATGCTACAGGGCTGCCACATGCGACTAGTTTTTAATTCTAACTGGCACCACTTTCTCAAAACAAAAATCATTAACCTAGCCGTTGGAATGTTTCGAGGGTATAAAGAAATCCACATACCCAAGATACTGCGTAAAACACATGACCCTTCTTGGCAGTCTGGTAATAAATTTTGAAACGGAGAAAGAGGAAGGGGACCAGCAATGACAGATTTTCTTCTTCTTCGGAATTGGGAGAGCGTGTAAAAGGAAGTCAAAGGTAGTGATGGGCGATGTCGATACTTTTTATGGATACTAGCCAGGGCTGAGGAGTCGGAGACTTTGACAACATTTGCAAGAGAAGTATACTTCAAAATTTATATTAGAAAAATACTGATGCAAGCCTGTGGCAGCCCTGCAGTTAGTACAAGCTTGTAGTGTATGTACATAATGTGTTTAGTTTTAATTCATGGAGAGTAGTAAAATTTCGGAAAAACTTAACGAATATTACATTTTACAAAATCTTAGAGGCAGTTAAAGATATTTTTAATATATATTATACATTTATTTAAAAATTATACAGTTATATTATATTAAGATACTTTTCTTTCAAAAGAGAAACTTTAATATACATTCAATTTTTCAAGAAACTAATAAATTATTACATTTTTCGTTCTTTGGAAATTAATTTTTTGTTCTTAATCTCATGAATTTTGGTAGTGTTCTTACTGAGGAATTATGCAATCAAACTATTTTCCCCCCTTTTTTTTTTGGAGATGGTGAGAAAATGCTGTCAAAATAGACATTTTTGTACCAAATATCCAGGCACAGAAAAAGAAAGATGCAATTTATTTATCAAAAAATGAATTAAACTATTCGATAATAAATTCATTTAATAATCATGCATAAAAGTGTCACACCATTATGTTTACAAATGTGCACGGGAGCAAGTCTTCAGCCTTGGAGATTTTTGACCAATGGCAAATTATACTTTATATAGTGAAATAATAGCCATATTATTAGCAAAAACATTCCACATTCTTTTATTTTAAAAGATCAATTTTTAGCTACAATGCAAGACAAATTTAAATCTGCTAGACTATCCTCTTTCAGCAACACCTAATAGGCTTTGCTTGGATGAACTTCTTGCACCTATGTAACTGTACGAGACTGTTTGATATTGTTGAGTAGAGAAAAAAAATAGTTTGAGAACAACTTAAGAAACAGATCAGATGAATTAAAAGAGTACACTTTAATGTTTGCATGTTGAGCAATTATTTAGAAAATTCATTTAAAAATATCCTAATTAATTCAACGACATTAGGAAACATTAGAAATATATATATATGTATTTTTAAAGAATTACATGAAATAAATAAAAGAAAACAAAATAATAATACAAAATACTTTATTGGATACATAATTATAAAAGAAATGTAACTTTGCACAGAAAAATTGAGTTTTGCATTTTCACAACAACAATAAAATTAAACAAATGATTAGACGATTTAAAACATTTTCTTAAAAATTACATAAACAACTTTCGTTTCTATTCGAACTATAAAAAAAGACATCAGAATTTGATAGCAAAAGTTCAGTGTACTCCAGATATCCAAATTCTTAGAAGCGTAGTGGTCAGCGCATCTGACTGCCATGCAACAGGTTTGACTCTGGGTTGGTCAAGGTTCACTCAGTCTTTCATCCTTTCTGGGTCGATAACATGAGTACCAAGCGTGCCTGTGAACTAAACACTGGGAGCTCCGCATTAGGCTGGCCACCTGACTGGGATATATGCTTCATACCTCAGGACCCATGCTCAAGACAACAGGGTTGGGCGCTGTAAGCCAGGAACTTTAATAGATAATTCAAGAGGTTTAGTTTTTTAAATCTAATTCTTAAATCCAAAGACCTTAAGGGGGAAAAAATGTTAAAAATATTTTATTACTTAACTTAATTCAGTAGCAGTTAACCTTTTGACCACTGTGGATACATAAAATTTAGAGAGTGTTTCATTTCAGAGTGTTTTCATGTCTCAGATAAGAAAAATGTAAATATCAATAACTTAATACTTAAATTATACAATTTGAAATGTTTCCAAAATAATTTTTAAATCAGTATGTTTATTAAAATACATTACTGGAATATACAATACACTCAAAATATGCACAGCTCGTGATTAAGGACTTCAGATTTTTGAATTTTTCAGATTTTAAACTTTGTTTTGCATTTTAAAATGCCATATATCTTTATGATAAAAAAAAAAAAAAAAATTATGAAAAATTTCTCCAATAGAAATAAAATAATATATTAATAAAAATAAAATAATTTATTAAAAAGTTACCAAATTATTTATCTTAATTATATTGCTAGTTATTACTTAAACATTTAATCAATAGTTGTTTAAGAGTAACATTCCTTAAAATATCAAAATTTACAAAGAACTTTTTCAGTGGTGAAAAGGTTAAATTTCTCTTAAAGCAACTATTTACTGAAAATGATGCTAGAAAGCTCAGAGATTTAAGAGCTTTTTTTATTCATATCTATTTTACTAGCAGCATTTGATTACATTAGATATAAATAAAGTATACCTACTAATCATAAGATCTAACGTTTTATGTTACAACTATAATTTCATAAATGATATGCTTGTATAACAAATGTCATTTTAAACATAAACAAAAAAACATACAAATTTAAGCCATTTAAATGGAATTTGAAGAGAAAATTTGTATCATGTGTATAAATAAATATTTTGAAGGGAAGGGGGATGGAAATTTTAACTTTAGGTTAGTATTTTCCAATTGAATTATGATATTACTTGCCATAAAAATACTTTTTACATACAGAAAGGCATTATATTCACAATAGAATATAATGTAATATAGACACCCTAAGTTTTAGTTTAACATAAATTGAAGGAAGACCATTTTCAGTCAAATGGATATTTCCTTTGATTTTTTTTTTTTTGTGGCAGTTTGTAAATTATACTTTTTTTTATCCTTTCTTTTCGCTGTACAATAAATTCACTGCTATTTGTTTATGTACATTATTAAGAAATATATATGAATCTATCTTAAAAAACCTCCAGGAGATTGGCAGCTCTGCATTTTTTCAAAAATTCCTTTTTAAATACTTTCAATAGATTTAAGCAATAGTGGAAATTATAGTTCAGAACTTACCATTGAACTTACCCTTGTGAGTTTGTTGTTAAACATCCTCCATCTTTCAAAGAAGATGGTTCCTGCGAAAGAAAAATGAAACTATCAATTAAAGAAACTATAAACTAAAGCTAATTAAAAAAGATTTGATATGCCCTTTTTATAATAGTGAAATGCACTCACTAGTGATCGCTTGTAAAAAAAACTTCCCTACTTACAGAGTACTTTTAAATTAATGCAGCCAACAGCTTGCAAAAGTCATAGACCTTCCTTATTTCTTCACAAATAATAGAAGATATTATTAAATATCGTATAATTTTTACCGTTATGTAACAAAATAATTTATTTCACTCGAAATAATGCCCTCTTTTTGCTAAACTAGTGCCCTTTTTCTGCTTTAGTTGTGCCTTTATTAGTGGCTAGCACTCTGCCCTTTTAGTTTCTAGAATGAACACTATTTAAACTTAGGGTGTAAAAAAATCATGATTTTTTAAAAAAATCAGATTTTTTTTATTTAAATCGGATTTTTTTTATTTTTTTCCTTGTGTTAAAATATTAAACATCTAGTAAGATTTAAGCATTTCAAAAATGAATAACCTAATAACCTAATATAACCTATGTTTTTTTTCTTTAATTAATAAAATTTTAATTATGTAATTATAGAAATTACAAAAAAATGCAAATTAAAAATTTCTTTTGTAACATACAACATTATGTGCATTAATATTTTGTAATAATTATGTAAACCAATATTAAATACTGCTTATATTTTTAAGTTAAAGTTTAAGTTTTAAGTTTAAATTCAATTGCATTTAATTTTAAATTGATGATACAGATTAAATTTTTAATTATTAAACAATTAACTGTTTAATTAAGAACACAATCTACATTTTTGAAAAAGTGGTTGAAAAAAGTGACAAATAATAGTTTGATAAATTGATAAAGCAGCTAGTAATTTTACACAGAAATTCTTCTAGTTCATTTATCAACAGAAAATAATAGATTGCACTTATTGTATATAGTAGAAGGAATAATTTAACTAATCAAAAGAAGTTATGAAAACATATGTAGAAACTATAAAATATCCACTTAAATAAAATATAGTTTTATGATAAAAAAAACTTAGTCCATTTTTAAAGAAATAACTTATTTAAAATATTTTAAAACAATTTTATTTTTTAAAAGAGCTTCTTTTATTTATTCAGCAATTA
This sequence comes from Maratus speciosus, assembly GCA_963932465.1. NCBI lineage: Eukaryota > Metazoa > Arthropoda > Arachnida > Araneae > Salticidae > Maratus > Maratus speciosus. The sequence goes on from OZ010791.1 coordinate 9,616,999, forward strand.
AATTATCTTATAAACATTATAAATCATTTTCATTACTGATTGTAATGCATAATGTCACACCATTTTAAAAAATCAGAAAATATGTGATTTTATCATCTGATTTAAATCAATTGATTAAAATCATTGATACTCTATCACTATGTTTATTGTATATAAAAGAATGAATAACTCGATTATTAAAAAGAAATTATGACATTGTAAGTTATATTAAATTTAAAAATCATTTTTAAATTAAATGCTTTTTATGTTTGTTAGATAAAAACCATGCTTTTTAAAAACTTACTGTATTTAAATTTTTCACAATACTCAGGATTTATGCTTCGAAACAATTATTTAAAGCTTTGTTTTGTGTATTCATAAGTCACAATACCTGTAGAAACTTTACAAATTTTGTTCATCTAAGATTTGAATACTTTTTTTATGTCATTTTAAACATTTAGGAAATTTTTGATTTTAATCAATGATTTTTAAAAAAAAATCACTTGATTTAAATCACTGATTTAAATCGTTGACACCCTATTTAAACTCTATTGTTAAGCTTTAAAAAAATACATTGCTACATTACATCACCGCAAACGTTCGTGTAAAGTTCTATATCAACAAGCTTATTAGCTAAAATATTCTTCTTTTGACAGAATGTTAATTCTCCGCTTACCAGACAGGTAAATTCAAAAGGATTTTTCCCATGGAAAATACTGAAAACTAGTATATTTTGGAATCCAATATACTTTACATAGTATATTTATTGTCTGATAGGGTAGGAGTGAATTAGTATTACAGAGTTAAACAAGCATGTTTAATTCTATACAATATTTAACTTATTAATTAAAAATAATAGAATGAAAAAAAAATTGTATATCATAATATAGTAACAGAAAGTAATATTTCAAGACATACCTGAGGAGGTAGTGTCATTGTAATGAAAATCAAAAGATGTAAAGACATGCATATACTTACAAAAATTTTAGTATCATCAGTCATTATAAATTATACTTTAGTAAGTAGAGTCAACAGGCAGCAAGAGACAAGAAAATTTGGCCAGAACAATGTCACTGAGGAATGCGAAATGTAAAAAACACTCAACATGCACTCAATGACACAATTTTGGCCTCAAGAAGTGGAACTTGTTAAGATTACAGGAATAAGATTCTGAAAAGAAATAATAAATACTTAAAACTAACTATGCAAAGGGAAATGCATGTTTAGAATAAAAGATTATGAACACATGCTTAAGAAATATTCATAGATATTCATCAAGATACTACACATGCATTTATAAGAATTTAATTACACCTATACAATTATATATTACTTTAAAATCACAATTAAATACCATTTTTAATAAAGGAAAACATTAATAGCCTCCTTCGAAAGGAACATTCCTTTAACCCGAGAGAACTCGCTAGTGAGAATGCCCAATTGCTTTTCTTTTACTTTACATTCATATAATATCAACTTTTATTGGTTGGCTTAGTACTTTTATTCACAAAATAGGTAAAATAATTGAAAAACATTTTGAAATTTTAATTAAAATGAAAAATGATTTAAATAAGAGTCTTAAAAAAGTACGACTGTGAGAGAAAATCTCATGCAGCGAGTTCCGCCGGGTTAAAAACTCTGGCAGTGCACATAGCAAAGTTCTGATACATTATATGTAATGACATTATATTATGTGTATATTATATGTAATGACATATTATATCATGACATTATATGTAAAGAGATTAGATAAAAATAAATTGCATAAGATATATTCACTTAGGAGATATGGAAACAAAAAACTTAATGAATTTTCAGAAAAACAGAAGGATTTAAAGCTTCAGAAATAAAACTTGAAGGGGAGGGCTTATACATGCCACTTTTTCAAAAAAAAGGAAAATTTTACATATATGAGGGGGGGGGGTGTATATTCAGAGAGTGGCTTACTTTCGATACTTTATGGTAACTAAAAAAATTGTCATTATTTGAATGGAGAAAGCTTGAGCCATATGACTCTTTCCTTTTTCTTTAATATTATTGAGATTATAAAATCTGAAAGGGAGAATTACAAAAAAATAATGAAAGTTGAATATTTATTATCTGTTTAATATGACAAAAACTTTGGAAGATGTCCATTGCTGGCACATTTACTCTATATATCTTTTTAACTACAAAATATAATAAATCAAATTACAATTGCTTCAAATTCGAGTTTTTCTTCTCAATTAAACTAAGTTAAGTTTTAAAAAATACATTGCTACATTATATCACCGCAAATGTTCGTGTAAAGTTCTATCAACAAGCGTATTAGCTAAAAAATTCTTTAAAAAGTGATATAGAGAAAAAACAATTACAGTTACACCTAATAATTTTTAAACTATGCTGTTTAATTAAAAAAAAAAAAAAAAAAACTTTGAAAGACAAAAAAATAAATCTAAATTATTATTCTACTCATTCAGTATTACATTCATTTCAAAAACATGATAGATTAGAAAGAAAATTTTACGAAAGATCAGTCTGATAAAATCTAATAAATAAACAAACTTACTTATGAAATGTTATTCCTTTTTCCTTCTTTTTATAACTGCCGCATTCTTTAAATACACAAGACATCTTTCAAAAATTATAATTTAAAAATAAAGAAAAAGAAGAATCTTGTTGACAGCAAAAATATTTGGCAGGTGCAATGGCAGAATCAGAGCGAGAGATAAAGGAAATGCCAAGTTATCGCCAATGTCAGCAGGGTTGCAAGGCAGTTTGAGGGTCCACCGTATCCCAGAATCCTCGGCTTTCTTCGGAGGTTGTCGGGCTTGTTATAGTCCTTCTATCTATTTCCAACTTCTTTGAACGAAACAGGTCGAACATAAGTGGATAGGCGGCATATGCAATGCACATAGATGCCCGCTTATTGGGGTCCCCAACGAGATTAAGAAGCATATATTTTTTGAACATTTGAAAAAAAAAAATGAGGCTTAAAAGTTTTGAATCTTGAGTTCCGAATTTTGCTCACTTTTAAGAGAGGCCACAAAAAAGACAATTCAAAAAGAATTTAGAGCCTGCAAAACTTCTTTCATCTGGGCACCTTTAAAAAGAATGGTAGTTATAGAAAAAAAGGGCATGTCTGTTTTGGTTAAAAGAAGTAATAGTATTAAAAAAGTTTTTAACCTTATTGGGGTCCCAACGAGATTAAAAAACATATTTTTAAAACATTTGAATAATGGGCCTAAAAGTTTTGAATCTTTTCCAACTTTTCCTCACTTTTATGGGCGGCACCAAAAAGGTCAATTAAAAAAGTATTTAGAGCTTGCAAAATTTCTTTCATCTGGGCACCTTTAAAAAGAATCGTGACTGTAGAAAGAAAGCACATTTGGTTGAAGGAAGTAATAGGATTAAGAAAGTTTTGAAACTTATTGGGGCCCCCAACGAGATTAAAAAGCATATTATTAAAACATTTGAATAATAAAAATGGGGTCTAAAAGTTTTAAATCTTGGTCTTCAACTTTTCCTCCCGTTTATAGGGGGCCTTAAAAAAGACAATTCAAAAGAATCATCATTGAGTTCCGAATTTTGCTCACTTTTAAGAGGGGCCCCAAAAAGGAAAATTTATAAAGTATTTAGAGCCTGCAAAATTTCTTTCATCTGGGAACCTTTAAAAAGAATGGTAGCTATAGAAAGAAAGTCCATATCTGTTTTGGTCAAAAGAAGTAATAGTGTATTAAGAAAGTTTTGAACCTTGTTGGGGCCCCCAACGAGATTAAAAAGCATATTTTTAAAACATTTGAATAAAAGTTTTCATTCATATTTTATTTTTTCATTTTTTATTATATTTTCATTTTTTATTCATAAAAGTTTTGAATCTTAGGTTCCAACTTTTCCTCACCTTTATAGGGGGCCCTAAAAAAGACAATTAAAAACGAATTTAGAGCCTGCAATTTTTTTTACCTTTAAAGAGAATGATGGCTATAGAAAGAAAGTGCATATGTGTCAAAAGAAGTAATAGTATTAAGAAAGTTTTGAACCTTATTGGGGCCCCCAACGATATTAAGAAGCATATTTTTAAAACATTTGAATAATAAAAATGGGGTCTAAAAGTTTTGAATCTTGGGCTCCAACTTTTCCTCCCGTTTATAGGGGCCCCTAAAAAAGACAAATCAAAAAGAATTTAGAGCCTGCAAAATTCCTTTCATCTGGGCACCTTTAAAGAGACTACTGGCTATAGAAAAAAAGGGCATGTCTGTTTTGGTCAAAAGAAGTAATAGTATTAAGGGAGCTTTGAACCTTATTGGGGACAAGCTAAAAAAGACAATCCAAAAGAATTTAGAGCCAGCAAAATTTCTTTCATCTGGGAACCTTTAAAGAAAATGCTGGAAAAAAGAAAGAACATTTGTTTGAAGGAACTGATAGTATTAACTAGAAGTTTTGAAACTTATTGGGACTCCCAACGAGTTTGAAAAGCATGTTTTTTAAACATTTGAATAAAAAAGGGAGGCCTAAAAGTTTTTAATCTTGGGCTCCAACTTTTCCTCCCGTTTATAAGAGGCCCTAAAAAAGACAATTCAAAAAGAAATCAGAACCTTCAAACTTTCTTTCATCTGGGAACCTTTAAAGAGAATACTGGAAGTGCATATATATAAAGCACATATATAAAGGAAGTGCATATCTGTTTTGGTCAAAAGAAGTAATAGTATTAAGAAAGTTTTGAACCTTGTTGGGGCCCCCAATGATATTAAGAAGCATATTTTTAAAACATTTGAATAATAAAAATGGGGCCTAAAAGTTTTGAATCTTGAGTTGCAACTTTTCCTCACTTTTATTGGGGGCCCAAAAAAGACAATTTCAAAAGTATTAAGAGCGTGCAAAATTTCTTTCATCTGGGAACCTTTAAAAAGAATAATGGCTATAGAAAGGAAGCACATTTGGTTGAAGGAAGTAATAGTATAACGAAGTTTTGAAACTTATTGGGTTCCTAAGTGAGTTTTAAAAGCATATTTTTAAAAAATTTGGCTTAAAAGTTTTGAATCTTGGGCTCCAACTTTCTATATCTAAAATAGACAATTCAAAAAGAATCTAGAGTCTGCAAAATTTCTTTCATCTGCGCCCCTTTAAAAAAATGGTTCCTGTAGAAAAAAAGCGCATATCTGTTTCGTTTGATGGAAGTAATAGAAAAAGTTAAAGAAGTTTTGAACCTTTGGTTTCACCTTTTTCGCCCATTGATAGGTGCGCCCCAAAAATACTAAAATGCCATTTTATTTTTTAAGTAGAACTTACAGCCTTCAAAAACTTTTATAAAAAATGGTGGATATAGAAGAAAAGCACATATCTGTTTTCTATTTCTAAATCTAATCAAGATCTTTGACAAAAAAAAAATGAATTTCGATAAAACAAAATAAAATATTATTAAAAATTAAAAAAAAAAAAAAAAAAAAATTCGGCTGAAAGGTACAATAGCTCACTACTGGGCCCCTGACTTTGCTCAGCCCCCCCCCCCCTCCCAAATGGGGGGCGGTCGCTACGGCCCTGATCAGGCACATTCTTTCTAAAAATGAGCTTGCTGGCTCGCTCAGAACAACTGCAGTCAGTCGCTCAGATCGGGAGGAAAGGTGGGCATTAGGTTGTGAATTAGGAGATGTCATGGTGAAGCATGAACCTCTTACCACTCATTTCATGAAGAATTTCTGGAAGTCTAACAGTTGAGTTTCATAGCTTTTACCATCCAATACGGCATGCATTACTTTTTTTTAATAGCTCGTTGCATTTTCACAATTAAGCACCGTTTCCAATATGTTTTTCAAGGCCCCTCGGTACTCTGAGGACTCCTTACACCATTTCCAATGAAAAAGCCGGTTTGAAGGCCTAGGTCAGTTTTTTCGTGAAGTCAGTAATCGGCTATCCCAGTAATACTTAAAAAAGTGCTAAAATATTGGATCCCTTAAATGTCAAACGATGCTGAAATCCAATGAGTCGACTACAGCGACAGGCAAGTTTTAAGTATTACTGGGATAGCCGATTTCCACACTTTATATTCTAGACGCTGTAGTTATGTAATAGAAAATGCCTAGGTTTGTTATAGTTTGGACATAAGTTTCTCGCAAAGCACTTTGCCGCGCTCTGATGTGTAAACTTTAGTCATGTGTATTGTCAGCTTTTCCACACCCAATTCCGATGTCCGTACACTGTTAAAAATATCGTGAAAAATTACCTCTGTTTATAAAAGCTATCTATTTTTTGACCAATGAGAACACTAAATAAACGCCTATGGATCGTTCACATTGGTCAGAAAATAGATAGCCTTTAAAAACAGAGGTAATTTTTAACAGTGTAGGTATCGATGTGGACCTTATAATTTACTGGATGCGGTAACTTTCCGAAGTGCGAGATCTTGTCTAGAAAAGATGCCGCATTCAGAAAAACCCAATTATCTAAAATAATGCTAACCGACATTGGAAGTGGGTATCAAAAAGCAAAAATCATCCAATCCAATCCCAAATATCAAATTCAATATCAAAGTTTCGATACTCTGCAAAATGCCTCCACATAAGGTACAACCAAACCACCTTCAAAAACATACCAAAACATACACCGTCTTATGTGTAGCAGCACTGTCTTCAGTTATCAGATTCAGACTAAACACTGACGCATTCATTGCACTTCATTGACGCTCATTTCTGATGTCTTTACTGCCTAAAGATGGGGAGTATTGGTATGAGAATGGTGACATATGGAAAAAAATTATTGATTGATAGATTTTGGACAAAAGCTATCGCCATGAATCTTGAAGAGCTTGCCAGTATTGCCAAACTAATGCTTGTTAAATTGTCCGCCACTCGTATAATCAAACTTGTCCAAGCGAGTATCGCCAAGTTCTGGAATAGAAAATGTCTAGTTTTGCCGTAGTGTAGGCAAACACGTATGTATAAACAGAGTCTGAGCAATGTATGTCACCACTCTCAAATAGAGGCACCTTACATGAGGAAACAATTGATGGAGATTATAGGAAAAGAATAATGTAGAATTACGGACCACGTGATTGATTTATTGAATACATATGACCAGTGTGCTTGGCGTCAATCGCCCGCTTATAAGTCATCGTCAATATACAGAACGAGATAGCACAAGGAAATTTACAGCACCAGAAAATTACATCCAGGAGCTCCACAAAGAGGGCGGAGCCAGCGGAGACCACAACGGAGCCAGCGGGATTCGAACCCGCAGCCACCAACGCTCTCAAGCAACTAGCTTGACCACTCATCCACGGTGGCTCTGTACCACATTTTCAAACCTGACAAATCTACAGCTTTTTGGATGCCAGTATTTTAGTACAGAAAATTTTGTTTTATTTGACAGAAGAATTTTTGAAATTTAAAAGGACACACTCTATAAAAATTACAAGTTCGCAAAAAGGCAGGCTTCTGATTGGTCAATGTCATTTTGCTAACAGTGAAAAGTATATCTGGCAGGGATGTAGTGGAGGGTATACGGGGGTATACTTCTGGATTTTTTTAAGGAACACCGTATACCCTCTGTTTGTCAAGAAAGCTATAGTATATAGGCTCTAGGGTATACTCTCCACTCTCCACTGTACTCTCCAGGGGCTCTACGGTCCACCTTGAGCGTATACCCTCTGTTTTATTTACGACTACACCACTGATATCTGTGTCCTGGTCAATATACTTGAAGAGTCAATACAAATATTACTAAGTAGTCTGCATTTTGCTTCTTGACAACGGAGTCCTACAAAAAATAATTCTTGAATGTAGACCGTGACTGAATGGTTAAAGCACCACACAGCTAATCGCTTGAGAGCGTAGTTGGGCTGCGGTTTCAAATCCCGCTCAAATACACTCTTTGTGGAGCTCTCAGATGTAATTCTCTGGTGTTGTAAATTTCCTTATGCTATCTAGAACCCTCCCTCCCCCCTTCCTTGTGCTATTTCGTCCTTGTATATTAACGATGACTTATAAGCGGGCCCTTATGTCAAGCACACAAGTCAGGTGTATGTGATCAATAAATAAATGAATGTAGACTGTTGTGAATATAATGTACTTGTTAAAAAATATATCAGAAGTATTAAATGCTAATAAAATCAGTACTTCTAATGAAATTATAAAGAATTTATTAAAAACTATTTGTTTAATAAATAGTTTTTGTAAGTTATAATTTCTTTGACAAATTATTTACTTATTCAGCAGATGTTGAAATCCGGATAATTATGTGTTAGGTATGAATAAGTAGGTAATAAAATAATCTTTTCAAAAAAAAAAAATATATTAACCGACTTCAAAAAAGCAATAAAAAGAATTAAATACTTCTTTAAACTTCTCTAATGACGAAGCGTTATCCAATAACCGCACATCGGATATCATGTATCTGCATAAAAACGTTCAATTTAATGTATAGAATTTAATATCCTCCAAACATGGATTTTCTAGAGAACATTTTTTACAAAAGATTAATTTACATATTTATGATGTTGAAATCCGGATAAAAAAAAAATCTTTCAACCTCTGTACGGTGGCGGGATTACCCAGGATACTGGAATCATTCTGCCACTGTATCGGGGTCATGACGCCACTCTTTAATGACCTAGTAATGGATACTAGAAAATTAACCTACTGAAAATATTTAGAAAGCAATGTAATTTGGCAGAATAATTACAATGTTTCTTATGCTAGATTTATGAATGTGCTAAGCTTACAATTTAACTTAAATTGCAAAAGTCACCCCTTGCCATGGTGCCGGCCGGGGGAGCATAGCACCGGGAGGATAAAACAGCGGAAATCTTCCAACAAAGCCGAAAGAAGAACCGAACTTGTTTAACAAATTGCATCAAAATCTCGGCTAATGCATGTAGATTGCGGGTAATGGATAATATCTTACTACCTAATGTTACAATAAAAGATGTTTACCTCTACTCATTTGAATCTCCAAAATAAGAAGCAACTAGACGAAAACTAAATTTTCCCCTAGAACAAACGAACGACGTACAACAAAATCACTCTCATTCTAGGTACTGTTTCCATTGTTGGCCGCTATGGCAGGCGCAGCGCATTCACTATCTCAAACTGCTGTTAGTTTTTAAAGTAGGTGGGGTGCCGGCCAGGGGCGGGGCCAGAACTTATCCGACGTGGGGACACAGTATCCCCGACAGGGGGGCCGAATTCATAATATATATTAGAGGTCTCCACGAGCCCGGGCATGTCCCGAACAGTGATTCAGACACTTTTCTCCGGGGGGGGGGGGGGGGGACATTATACCGTTCCGGGGAAGGGACGAATTGCATTTTTTGACCATTAAAATCTCAAATCTCCCGAGGGAGGTACATCTCATTGCTCTGTGGGGGAATGCCCCCCCCCCCCAGAATTCAACAATGGTCCCGAAGCCAGAGATCGGTAAATATCATTAAACGTATGATTACGTAATGATATGAACATTAAATGTATATATCATTAAACTCGTGCCGGGCTTAATTTTATTTGAACACTCGGCTCGGGCTAAATTTTAGCTTTTGAAAAGTTGGTTCGGGCCTGAACTTCATTCTTCATCCGGGTCTTAAATTTTTTCTGTAGATTCTGGACGTACCGGACTTCAGAATTTTTTTCCGCACGGTAATGTCATGGTAACTTTATTAGTGGAGTAAATGAACAATAAAATATTTCTTTTTTTCCGTTTTTAAATAACAGATGGAATAAGTTGGATAATCACGAGAAAAACATAAAATTTTCGCGTTTTGGCATATCCCGAAACGCTCAGATCTCATCTCTGATCTCAGACACTCACAGTGCGGTTTAAATTAGAGATGAACTGCAGAGGGACAAAAGATTTTTATTCGAAATATAAATTTCAAAACCTGTCAAAGAATATTGCAGATAATAAGAATATTGTGAAAAAAAGTTCTTAAAGTTATTTTTGAAGCACCTCACTAGTCACCTAATCTTTATAGGCGGACGAATCCGCAAGAGAAAGTTTCCACATTTTCGGTATTACCCGAAAGAAAAAACTCTGCTTTGTACTCTTCTTCATCTTCCACCCAGCAACGTCCCAATAAGTGGCCATTCAATATTACAGATTTTACTTTGGCACATACACAGCAGTGTGTGAAATTAAAGTATGGAACAGTTCTCCGGTTATGAGTTGAACAAATGCGGACCACCCGCCCCTTAAGAAAATGCAAAGGTCTAGAAACAAGAGTCCCACATCAGGTAAGGTGGTAACCAATTTTTTTTCGAAACGTGGTTCGTGTTCAGGCCGGGTTGACCTTGAATTTTAATGTCGGACGTAACTGAAAAAAATCAGTGGAGAAATCTCTATCGAAAACGCATCAAGTGATAAAAAGTTATTTTAATTTATAATTATTTAAATTTGTTAGTGAACGTCGTGAAAACTAGCAGTTAAACGTTACACCGTCCCGGGTAACAAATAAAATTTGCAATCCTGCAAATTTTATTTGAAACCAAGCTGCAACCCGAACCGAGCCCAATCAAAAATATTCGTCCACCTGCAACCCGATCGAACCCAAAATAATTCCAAACTCAACCTGAAAACCGGAATCAGAAAAAATTGATCCAAAATATAATGCAATTATAGAGAAAGTCTGTAATCCTATCTCCAAAATTAATGTTACCTTTTATGTAGAAAAATAAACATGTAAGAAGTCATTCATATTCAAATACGTATAGTTTTTCATCTGAAATAGATTCCTGCGCGGGTTGTGTTATACAGGACCCAAACATTCAACATAAAGTCAATCCGAAACCTTCCAAAAAATTTCCGTTGACTCAAAATCCGACCTGAACCCGACAACAAATTTTCTATTGACCCTAAACCGACACTTCAACCCAAACCCGACTCCACACAAAAAAAGATATATAACGTAATACAGTTATGAAAAAATAGTCTGCAATCATATCTCTAATATGAATTCTGTCTTTTATGTAGAAAATAAACATTTAAAGCGGTTTTTGTAAGAGGATTTTTTTAAGAAGCTCCGTATTCCCTCTGTTTCTCAAATAAAGCATTAGCGTATTAGACCCTAGCTATGAACGTTCATGATGTCAGCGTATACCCTCTGCCTATACCGTAATACTCTATGCTTTTATTACGACTACAACACTGGCTAACTTGGCTCGTAAAAAGTGTTGTCAGGCCTAGTATCGCAAAAAATCGGGACATCCTAAACACTACAATAAAACCTGTTAAAACGGAACCAGTGTAATGGCATAATGCTTTAAATTCAAAATTTTCGCGATATCGCTAAAACAGTACTATGCAGTTATAACGGAACAATGTACTTTCTAAGATTAAAACCTGTCTAAATTGGAAAGTTCTCCCGATTCTTTGCCGTTCCATCTTAACAGGTTGCTGTATTAAATAGCTTCCTTTCTTCGTATTGAATGTGTGTGAATTATACTTTTTCCATAAAGGAATGGTGTTAAATTCATTAGTCGAGCTAGAGTTTTTTAAATAATTAACAGTAATTTTATGACAATAATGCTCACTTTATATATTATCACTTTACATATTATAAATACCGCGTCTTATTTTTTTCCTTATTTTGCATTTCAGTCGTTTTCGAAAAAGTATACTACATATTTATTACGTACATTCTCAAGAAAACATTTCGTCAAACGTAAAAAGCTCAGGCAACAAGTTTCTAAAATTATTTGAAAAAAAGAATGAGCTTCAGTTCGCGAACTTTTTCTGTTTTGGAGCAAAAGAGACAGACGTAAAAAATCAGTTTCTAACACAAAAAAGTAACATGCAGAACATCCCTGTGATTTGACGAAAATGCAACTTCAGGTAATTTTTACATTAAATTAATGAATTTTCTGTATTTTGGGGGGAAATGAGCAAATCAAAACAGGAATTTTCGTGTTTCAATAATAATAAAAGCAATTGAAGAAGCACCTGCATCTCACTTATTTTTTTTTTAGAGTGTATATCGATCGAAACCAGCCAGCGTGGTCCCCTAACTTCTGATAAGATACAGAATTTAAATCTGAGACTAAAACTGAAATACAGAATTCTCAAGAAAAAAGGAAAACTTGTAAAATAGGTTAGAAGGATTTTAATTACTCATTATTTTAATATCAGCTCAAGCATAAAACAAAATCTTGTTGATGTAAAAAAAAAAAAAAAAATCTTTAAATTATGCTTCTTTTGAAACAGCCAAAGTTTTAGAGGTCTGCACGGGCCGGGCCTGTTTTCATACATGGCACCCGGGCCGGGCTTTTTTTTTGAAGGATCGGGCCGGGCCTAACTTCTTTTTTCCGTACCGAGACGGGACAGGTTTCATTCCATAAGCCGATATTTTCAGTCCCGGTCTAGATCTAGCCAATATGAAAATCATTGTCTCGACTCAGCATAGCCTGGTCCGTGTAAGAATCAGTAAAATTTAGCGCGGCCCAAAAATTTGTGCAAAAAGTATATATATTTTTAAATCTACATTCTACAATTAAACATTCGTAAACATTTATTCGTTTTAAATAATAGTAGATTTCTGATATTAAAATACAATAAAACGTGTGAAAATGAACCAGCCTATCACGGAATCCTGTCTTACACGGAAAAATTCATTGATCCATGCAAAATTAATATGCTAATACATGAGAAAAAAACATAATACATTTACACCTGCTAAGAAGGAAACTTCTTTATAACGCATTTTTTTTCTTTCCGAGACGATTCCGTCTTAGTAGATTTTACAGTATAGCATTTTTCAGATTTTAAGTCTTCAATACATAATTTTTTGATTAACGATATTAATAATAGCTGAAACATACAAATAGATCCATTTAAAAAATGTATATCGTGTTGGGTGGTTTTTCTCTTCTTCTAACTTTACACTCCACTTTTAATTTACTCAAATAATAAAAACCTCATATCTTTAAACAAGGTGTGAGCAGTTTACCACAAAATAGATGTTGTTACTAAAGAAAGGAAATAAAAAAAAAATAAGCAAATATGCTTCGAGAAATATCAATTTAGTAAATTGAAATTTAGAGCAATTCCCAACAAACAAAAACAGAATAGCGAGGAAATACATAAATTAACTTTAAGTATATTAAAATGCTACCATTAGAAATTGCAAGATTAAACCTTAATTCTTTAACAGTAACAACACCCTCAACCATTCACAACTTATGAAGAGAATACCACCAACACTACTGGATTTGAAAACATAAAACATTCATAATAAAAAAAGGAAAAGTAAAATTTGATTACCACAGAGCCTGAAATGTGAAAGGCAAACTCTGCACCAATTTTAAATAATATGTTTTAATAATTTAAGAGGATGGAATAGTAAAATTATGACTGCACTTTATATTCTCAAATCCAGGGGCCAAATAATCGTATAGTGTCATTGAAAACTATAAAATCTGATGAATTTCACTTCTGACAAAGTTCTTTCTTAAGCCTTCTTTATCAAAATTTGTATTAATTATTCCAGTGGCTACCTAGATTTCAGTATTTATAATTTTTTTTTTTTTTTTTAAACAATGCTTACTCTTTTCAGAAGTCAATTACTTATATATAATACTTTATTTTTTCTCTTTTTTTTTTTTTTTTTTTTTTTTTTTTTTTTTTTTTTACTGAGGGAACACATGTACGACTGAATTTCCGTCTAAAATGGATCTTGTTACCATATTACCTAACTCCTTAATTTAAAGACTTAAGAACCAGCATAAGTATAACCAGAAAAGTAAGTTAATAAGAGGGGTAACACACATTAAAATTAATCCACACAACACTCATAAAATGAAAGGGCATGCATAGTAAGCATAAAAGCCATTAATAAAAAAAAAAAAGGTAACAAAACCCTCAATTCATTTCGCACAGTATTCCTCCTTTAATACTTAATCTTACTACTGATACAGAGTTAAAAGATCTTAAGATTCTTTAGTATTTATTTCCTTTACTAATGAGATTAAAACCTTTATTTTTTATTTTTAAAGATTAATTTAGTTGAAAGAGAAGTGAGCAAAGCAGAGCAATACATTTGACATCATTTTATTAAGGTTTTAAGAAGCTTTTAAGGTTTTAAGGCTTATTAAGAATTTAATATTATTTTTGCCAATATTTTGCAGTGAGATTTTAGTATAAAAAAATCAATTTGATACATGACAGGGTTTAACTCAAAATAGTTTTTAATTTAAAAGAGTCGTTTAACTATTATCATATTGCAGAAAATTTTCAATACAACAAAAACTCAATTAAATATTTAGCAAAGAATACATCAAAATAGTTTTCACTTTAAAATAGCCATTCTAACACAACAAATTGCGAGGGTATTTCGATTCCTTCTAATACTTTTGACATAAATAAATATGTAAGAGGTAATCAAAACAGCACAGAAAATTCTACTTACATTAAAGGCAATTCAAGAGAAGGTGTAGGCTATAACATCATTTTATTATTTTTTAACATCTTTATTTTTTTTAATCTATTAGGCAGTCCTTCTAATAGGGTGGAGACAAGGTCGATCGGTGTATACTTTTCTTTAGACGAATGGATGTTGGTATTCTCACATTGAAACTATTTTTGTCCATATTATATATCCTCCACGGGTAACCACGGATATCACAGACAGTTCACAAAAGGAAAAATCGTTCCAGGGATCACCTATCAACTTTCAATGAGGATGTACTAAACCATCATTTCCTCTACGATTTCATTACACGCACATATCCAGTTTCTGTGCCGCGAATCTCTTCAGATGTACCTGAATTCTGAAATCAAGGTGATGATAAGTACATGCTGATTGCGTTTCGTTAATTTCAGCGAATGCCCATAGGTTTTTTTTTTTCTTTTAGTTTCTTAAGACAACATGAACCTTCAATCTCAAAGTAAACATAAATTTTGTTCCAACGGTGTTAGTGGGATCAATCATGGTTGCTGCTGTACCCACGCTTGGTAAAAAAATTCTATTCTTTTAAGATAGCAGGACAATATCACGTCCTTTTTCTTGAGAGACTATTTTCTTCTCTCCTAGTTTTAACAAATCCGAAACATAGTCTGACCACTGGTCAGGGGGAGGGCTAAAAGAAAGCCTCCTTTCCCCCTACCCCCACTCACTAAGAGAAAAATATCACATCTTTACTTTTGGAAACTAACATTTTCCCCGTATCGTGTAATAAAATTTCACACGTGCACTTCTACTTGCTGACGTCAGACGCTCCTATTCGCTAACCTGGTAGGGTTCAACCACTTATCTAAAAGGGGGTGTAATCCACTTTCCACCTTATACACTTTTTCTAATGGGCCACCCATCTTTAAACGCCAAGCAAACTATCTTTTCTCACGGCAGTATCCCATAAAAATTTCCAAAATTGTCTGTATGACAATAGCTTTTAAAAGGAGGGTTATAAACTTGCACCAAGCATTTTACTTAAAAGGCTCATAAAATTATATATACGTGGTTGGCCACCCAAGCAGGCTTTCAGGCTGTGATGATAAGCAACACAAAATTGTGGGAGAATGCATTCGCAGATTTTTTTCCCGCGCTCACTTTATACTAACAAAACGGGGTTGCCATTTTCACAGGGTGCACCTGTTACATTTCCACCCCCCTGTTTGGTACTGAGAAACGTTTTTCTCTCTTTTTCTTCTTCTTTTTTTTTTTTTTTTTTACTCTGCCCCAAAACATGAAACACATACGCAGAACAACATTGTACTTTAAGGGTTCTAACAAGGATATAGGGGGTGTATATACATACAATTTGATAATATTTAGGTACTGGAATATTTTTAAATATACTGTAACATGGCTCCCCTATCTCAAAGAAAAACAAAATTTTTTTTGGAAACACCAAAATTTTTTTTTTTTTTTTTTTTTTAAGAAACGAAAACTTAACTCCCAGCGGAGAACTCGATTTTCCCACTCAAAGTTAGTTAATTAAGCATATTAGATAAATAATAAAAAAAATGGGAGAAGCGAAAATATAAGTATGTCCATTGCAATGCTGGGGTATCACCGACATGAGCACTTGATACTCGAACAAATCAAACAGCGACTCGAAGCACGACATACCTGACACACCACTCTGCACAGTCCGGAATGCGCAATATGAGCTGCTTACAATGAATCGACGACCTAAACACTTCCTTAATAGACAGGAACTTTAAGTTGAATAATCTTAAAAAAAAAAGTTAAAGTACTACAGCCAGCTGAATTCCAATCCCAGCCTGCTAGCACCCAGTATCTGCACAACATAATATTTACCTATAATTTTACCTGTTTATACTTTTGACCTAAACATGTAGACAGTGAACTCTCATTTTAGTATTACTACTACTCTTACTGAATGAACACCACACCTGACCATACATGCCCATTACATCTGCAATTGAGCCTAAAAAAAATTTCTAAAATAGAGAACTCTCAATTAATATGGAGGAATAAATATGTGAAGGACTGCCAACCGGTACTTACACATATGTACATCACAGGCTGGAGATGCAGATGCATACACATAAAAAAAATCAAATCTTTTGCAAAACACATAACAGTATCTGATTCATAACTAAAAAAAGATCATTGAAACTAACTTACAGCATTAACATGATATTATATACATACATATGTTTAAATAGAAAAACATCAATAACATTACAGGGTGTGTAAAATTTGTACTGTGAAAAATTTTTGTAACCCCTATCGGGAAAAAATTCATTGTCCAAAGGGTGGGGTTTTAACTTGAAATTTACAAATGCACTTACAGACCATTTGTGCAAACAGTGTATGTCTGCAGTTACTGTACTACTGCTACTACACTACCCATAGCTTAGAAAAAGGCAAAAACACAAACAATGCAAGGATGGTGATGTATTGTCTACAATCATCCAATAAACATGCCTACCAAATTTAATCAAAGAGGAAAAAAAATTAACAGGAAAGAATAATAATAATAAAATAAATAAGGAGAATTTATACATTTACTCATATTTACAGCTAAAGAAAATAAAACATGTAAAGCATAAAGAACATGAGCGTGTACTAGTATGGCAGTAGATAACTCGCATCAAAAACACAGAGAAGTATAAACATAATATCATTCCGAAAATTTTGCAAAATACCCCAAAATTTATTTATTTCTGAGAGAAAAAAAAAATTATCTATGTAAAAGATATTGGATACACAATACAAAGTACACTTAACTAAACGTAAGTAGACATTTAAACATATCGCTTCAGTTGCAGCACCTAATTTTCAAAACACACCTGAAAATTTCAAACTCCCCAAAATTAGCTTGGCTATTTTGGCTAAAATTGGCTAAAAACTTTTTAGAAAACTGGTGCGGAACGGTATGCAGGCACAAAACATTAGAATTTTTCCAAATAGGACATATAAAGCTCCAAAAGCTGCTACTAATATTTACGGACGACAAATCAAAACAACCCATTTTGAAGCTTCAACATTTTCGATATTGAGTTTTAAATTAAATAGGCCTAAAAACACAAACAAATTAATTAAACATTAAAAAAACAACGAATAAAATCGTTACTCCCTATAATCTGGTCGAACACTTCTATCCCGAAACGAATATTCGGTTCGTGTAGTCGACCTGGATCGACTGACGCGTTTCGATTTCGCGACAGTTCGTATCGAATCACCCGACGTCCCTGCATTGTTGCTATCTGGATGATCAATTTCGTCCCTGACCCTTTCAGCAACGCTAGATGCATCTGGTGAGCAACCTAAACATTCCCCTCCCGGTGCAATCTCTGGTTGCGATTCTACTCCTCCCGGAGCTTCCTGCGGTTGCGGGGAAAGAGCAACAATTTCCGTTGGATCACTACGTGCGTCATCGGGAGTACTGCCTCTATTTTCATTAGTTTCGATTTCCCTGGTGCTTTCACTCACAATACGTTGCACTACAGGGGGCGGTACCCATGCATAGCATCTCCTACATCTACTAGTGCGGGGGTGGGTTGCTCGCTCGCTACTCTGAATCGGTTCTGTTTCATCGATGGGCAGACTGTGAATCGAATCTCCATTAGTCGTTTGTTGTTGTTGTGGATTGTTTTGGTCTGCAATCGTTCTGTTTTTGAATAAAGTGAGCCTGTCAATATGCACAACTTGAGTATTTTTCGGGTTAGCAACTAGTGCGATTTTAAAATTAACATCATTTAACTGCTCTATTATAGTGAAAGGATTTACTTAATTTTTTTGTATGACCTGGCTCAATTTTAGGTGTGTAAAGCCACACAAGATCACCCACTTTTAGATTTTTACAAACTGCTGTTTTCTCTCTGTACTTTTCTTGCTTCTCAGCTACTGAAATAAGATTGTTGTGAACTTCAGCATACACTTTTTGAAGGGCGGGGATTATGAGTTCACAAAAAGATGGTGCATCGTTGTAATTGATTCTAGGTGGTTGTGAAAATAGACTATAGGGAAGGTTTAGGTTTCTTCCATACATTACGGCTGCCGGAGTAAATTTTGTTGAAGAGCAGTACGCATTGCAAGAAGGGCAAATTTAAGCTTAGTATCCCAGTCAGATTGATTTTCATTCACAATATGAGAGAGTGCATTTTTTAATGTACGATTTTGGCGTTCGATCTGGCCATTGCTAGAAGCATGATAGGAAGTTGTTCTGATATGCTTTATGCCAAACATATTGTACACATGTTCAATCGCTTCTGATATTAAGTTTTTACCATTATCTGTTGTAATATAACACGGTGCTTCATATCGCGATATGAAATCAGCCAAAGTGTCTGCTATCACATCAGATGTGATCGAACTGACAGCATATGCTTCTGGCCACTTTGTAAACGAGTCAATGTAGGTAATTATATACTTATTTCCAGAAAAGGTCTGTGGCAAGACTCCACAGTACTGTATTACAAGTGTACTTTATTAAGAGGGAATTGGGGGGTGGGAAGACGTTGCAGTGGTGCAAGATGGTTTGCCTTATGGGCTCTTTTTTCTTGGCAGCTAATACATGATTCCACTAGGTGCTTGACATCTGACGACATCCCCGGCCAGTAAAAATGCTCACGGATGCGGTCAATCGTTTTTTGGAACCCCTGATGACAGACAGCTAGAGAGTCATGTGTTAGAGTGAATACTTGTAAAATTAATGCTTTAGGAACAACTAATTTGATAGGATTATTTACAATTAAAGAATCTCTCGTATCTTCACATACTAGGATATCATCTCTAAAAAAGAACTTCATGTATTTAGGTGAAATTTCCAAACCTTGCTCTAATTTCTTTACAATCTCACAACACTTCTTGTCCGCTTTTTGGCATTCACTAATTTTTTCCATAAGGTTGGAGTATGGTTCAAAGGATGTCTCTTTAGCAACTTGAATATTGAAATTGCAGCTGACTGCACATGTAGGCTCGTCTACCTTAACAAAACGGGATAAAAAGTCTGCCACACTATTACATTTACCACGGACATAACTTATACACTATGACGCAAAAGTTTAGACAATGAAGAAATTCTTACATACTTTGAAAAATATTTATTCAATTTTCAAATCACTGCTTGAAATTAATGTGCTGTACATATAAACAATATTTATAACAAAGAAAAGTGGAATTGTGCATATTGCAATAAATTAAATGGTAACAAAAATAAACTGCTGTCTCAAAAGTTTAGACACAAATTAAATAAAATCGAAATAAACAATTTTTAAAACCTGGTTGCGCATCCATGCTTATGTATTACGTCATATACACGAGATTGCATGGAAGAAACTAAATCTTGCATAGTTTGTGGATCGATATCGTACCATGCATTCTCAATAGATGTCTTAAGTTCCTTTTCAGAAGAGTATTGTCTAGCGTTGCTATAAACTTTGCGACACATGATGCTCCAAAGGTTTTCTATAAGGTTAATCTGGGGTCTAAGATATGGGTCTAAGGTCTATAGGGTAAATCTATAGGGTAGATCTGGGCTACATGCTGGCCAGTCGAGAACTCTTATATTATGGGAATTAAACCAAGATTTTGAATGTTTTGCAGTGTGAATTGAAGCATTGTCTTGCTGAAATTCCCACTGAGGACCCCCTAGAAGCTCAGCAAATGGCAGTAGGTTTTCTTCTAATGTCTGTGTATAATGCTGTGAAGTTTGACGACCACTGGTGAAGGTCAGAGATACTTGTCCATTATAGCAAAAGGCTTCCCAAACCATCACCGAGCCCCCTCCTTGTCTGCGACTAAAAAAACGTCGAGGTTCCTTCCGCAAGTCATGCCAATAGGATAAACAACCATCTGGACCATCCAGATTCCACTTTTTTTCATCGCTAAATATGACTGACTGCCATTTCTCTCCATATGACATATGCTTTCGAGCCCACATAAGTCTTTGTAACTTATGATGTGGTTTCAGAGCTGGTTTCTTCTGCATTTTGCTATAAACGATTGTTCCTTTTTCCAAAATTCGTCTACGAATCGTATCCTTTGATACAGAGAGTCCCGATGAGCTTTGAACTCCACGTACGCTCATTTGTTGAGTACTCGCTAGTCTTTGTATCAGGCGATCCTCTCGTACATTTGTCACACGTGGCCTCCCAGACCGACATTTTGCTTTATATTCGGAACCACTCGATAAAACTCGATAAATAGATTTTTTTGACCTATTAATAATAGCAGAAATTTCAGAAACGCTCTTCCCTTCACCTTTCAACTGCCAAATCCTTGAAACCTCATTCACTTGAATTTCTTTAGCTCTCGGCATGTCGACTATGAAGCGCAATCGTTTGCAGAACTTAAGTACTCCAAATTTGTGACATCATCGATTCTAAATTTGCATATGCCAGCGAATATTCAAAGAAATTTAGAATAGTGTCTAAACTTTTGCGACAAGCACATTTGAATTTTTATGAAAAAAATTAGTATTATAGCAAATAAAACGACTGTCTTTTGTATATAGCATTTTAAATCAGTTTTTGAATATATTTACAGGTTTTTGTAATTCTGACGTCATAATTCTACATTTTAAAGCTGAATGACATCATTGTCTAAACTTTTGCGTCATAGTGTAGTAAAGTTATAGTCTGATAGAGTACAAATCCATTTTGCCATTCGTGACGTCGGGTCTTGAATCTTTAACATGAAAGTTAGTGGTGCATGATCTGTATAAATGGTGAAATGAGTGTTGGCAAGGTAGCATTTAAAATGGGCAGTGGCCCAGACAAGAGCAAGAAGCTCCCTCTCAGTGGCCGAATATCTTACCTCAGCATCTTTGAGTCTCCTGCTAGCAAAGGCAACAGGGTGTATCATCTTGTTCTCGTCAAGTTGTGAAAGGACTGCCCCTAGAGATTCACTACTTGCATCTGTATATATAATGAATTCTTTGTTAAAATCTGGCAAGGTGAGACATGGTTTTGAGATAAGCGCTTGCTTAAGATCCTCAAATTCCTTTTGGGCTGCCTCATTCCAGACAAAAGGCCCAGTTTCTTTAGTTAAATCTATTAAATTAATTGCTCTTTTAGTAAAATCTGGGATAAAACGCCTGTAAAAAGAAAGTGTGCCGATAAAAGATCTGACACCTTTACGAGTAGTAGGAGGTTGCAATTTTTCAATATTTTTATTAATGGGAGACACTTTGCCACCATGAATTTCAAAACCAAGATATTGAATTTTATCTGTTAAAAATTTACATTTGCTAGGTTTAAGTTTTAGTTTGTGTTGGCGAAGTCTTGATTGAGTTTCTTGATGTGAGACTCAATGTCTTTCGACGAGACCACTATATCATCAATGTAGACCAAAATACCCAAGTTTCCTAGGTCCCCAAAAATGGCATTCATAAGTCTTTGGAACGAATTTCCAGAATTCGCCAAACCGAAGCAGTTGCGGGACCACTCAAATAATCCTTTATGTGTTATAATGGCTGTCTTATGCTTGTCCTCAGGTCTAACTTGTTGAAAAAACCCACTCGTGAGATCAAGAGTTGAAAAATATTTAGCACCTGACAAAGAATCTACAGAGTCTGTGATATTAGGAATAGGGTACGCATCTTTTACCAAATTCTTGTTAAGCTTTCGAAAATCGACAGCTAGGCGATAACTACCATCTGCTTTTTCCACTAAGATGACAGGAGAGGCAAATTCCGACATTGAAGGTGACAAAATATTAGCTTCTAACAAAATATTCAATTGATCCTCCATTTCCTGGCGCAGTTTGTAGGGAACTCTATAAGCTTTGCAGCGAACCGGTTTGTCAGAAGTTAAGTTTATAGTATGGGGAATTGTGTCACATCCAGGTAAATCTAGTAGCTGCAAACACATCTTTATTTTTATCAAGGAATTCTTGCATTTGAGTTTTTAAAGGAGGTGTTAAGTGATCCAAATTAATTTCTGAACTCCACTTTAAATCAGCGTGATCAAAATCTGCTATTGGGGTGTCAAAATTTACATTACAGGTTAAGTTACATTTATTTGGAGTTGAATTACATTTACTTGAAGTTAAATTACATTCATCATGAGTTAAATTTAAGTTATCTGTACATTTAAGAATTTTAGCTACAAATGTTCCTTTATTTAAGTGAATCATATTGTCTGAAAAATTAGCAAAAGATAAAAATAAGCCATGCTCTTGTGTGCAAATGGTTCTGGAAATAAGTAGGCCTTGATGCAAACTCCTAGCAAGGGGTTCTAACATTATAGGATCATTTACGCTTACATTTAATTCTTTACTACACTTAACATTTGTCAAAATTTTAGTTTGGGGAGGGATTGTTATTTTATCACATAATGCGGCTATACCTATGATGGTTTTGTCATTACTCTCATTTTCGTTAACTTTATTTTCACTTTCACTATTCTCATTGTCATCACTTAAATCCTCCTCAATATCAGCAATTTGCACCGCATCAGGTTTTTTTTTCATCTCCTCCTTGCTACCTGTGTCTTGCGAAATAAGGTTTACTTGGTGAACATGAGTAGTTTGTGGTATATTGTGGTTATCTATGGTACTCTCAACTTCCTCGGTTTGTAAGTCACTATTACTTTCATTTAGTAACTTCTTTTGCTCTCTACTACCTAATTCTTCCTTCTCATTACTTATGGTACCCTGAACTGCCTCTATACCACTACTACAGACTACTTTTTGTTCACTATTAGCTTTGTTTACACTTTTGCATTGGTAGTTCTCACAAGTAAATTTCCCACAATTTGTACACATTTTTGCTATATTACATTTACATTTACAATTACATTTACTAGCATTATTTACAAAGTTTTGACACAATTTGGTACTATTCTGACACTTTTCTGCATCCTCGGTTACTGTGCTAATACTATGGCAACCTGAATTTCCCTCAACTTTGGAATGATCCTGGTCTTCAGTTGTTTGTTTACCTTGTTCAGAGCTTTTAAGACTGACAGTATTATTTGAACAATCAATGGTAACTCTGTACTTTTTTAAAAAAGGCATTCCTAAAATGGCAAAAAATTCATCCGCCAGTTTCCCTGGGACAACAAAAAATTTAGCATTGCATAGAATATCATTAATTTTAAACGTTGCTACCACACATTGATTTAGATTCATTTCCTCGCCAGTTACAGTCACAATGGGCGTGCAACATTCCTCTATGTTACTCTCCAAAAAAAATTTAGCATAGCACTACTCAAAAGATTTATCGCAGATCCAGAATCGCATAATGCAATGATAGTTTTATTATTTACAATCATACTCGTCACTGGGAGACTGTACACTTGTGGGGAAAAAACACTATATACTGGGGTGGAGTCGTTCGGCTTCTGGGGGATCAGTCCGACCATCTCAGATCCAGCCTTATTTAGTTTAAAGGCACTTTAGGAGCACCCTGTGTATTGCTGTCACTACTAGGTTGATTTACATTTACATTTACTTGATCCCTATTAGTATTCCCTTGATTATCATGACCCCTATTGCTATAATCATTCCTATCCCTACCACTATAATCATTTCTGCCCCTATTGTTATTACCACTTCTACCCCTACTTCCCCTATAGTTAAAGTCCTAAACTACCATTATAATTATAATCGTTTCTGTCTCTATTTTCCCTAAAATAAGTATTATCAGGTTGGCCAGGATACCCTCGATAATTGTTGCCATAGCCCCCACGGCCCCTATAGTTACTAAACCTGCCCCTACCATAATTGTTTTGATACCTAGCTTGCGGGCAATCTCGTGCAAAGTGGCCTATCTCAGAACAGATGTAACACGAAAAATTACGCATATTTGTTCTTTCCTGGCTCTGCATCTCGCTCCGTTTATCATTACTTTGCACCAAACTTTCGATTTTCGCTGTGAGTAATTCTACTTGTTCCCTTAGTTTATTTATTTCCTGCTGTGACTGTTTCGATTCGCTTTTTGGGTGCACAGCGGCACATGCTACATTTTGTTGTACACACTGAGGTGTAAAAGGGGTACTAACGTCATTTTGCAGATTGTAGAAAGGGTTTACACTAACACTGCTACATGCCTTTTCTTCTAAAAGCGCAACTCTGAGGATTTCCTCAGGTGTTTGTGGGTTTTTTGTGATAACCCCCCTCCTAATTTCAGGGGAAAGGTTACCAAGGAGCATCGAGTGCAAAGTAGCATTCCTATTTTTTTCTACTACATCACCCTGCAGCCCATCAATATCCAACGCTTTAAGCGACATATCATATGCCCTATCATAGAAATCCTGCACTGACATATGGGGTGTTTGCTTGAAACTGAAAAAATTCGAGAGTGCTACATCCGGAGTGATATGGTGGGTATATCTTTCCTTAAAATTTTTTATAATATCATCTACTGTTTTACCCTTATTAAGCTTATATAATCTAGCTGCTCCCCCATTTACTCTACTAAACAAAGCAAACTTTTTTTCTTCCTCTTCCCATTTGAAAAAATTAGCCAAACTATCAAATTTTTCAAAAAATTCATTGAAGGGCACTGAATTTGCCTCACCGCTAAGAGGTGGAATGGAGGAAATATTTTCCATAACTGCATTCTTCTTTTGGACCAGTGCACATCTTTGATGTGATCGTCAGTAGCCATAATTAGTACAAGAAAAATTTCAAGAGGGGTGCAACTATTCACAGAAAAGTAAATTCGTACAAAAAAATACCAAGAAAACTCTTAAAATTACACCAGTATGGAAAAAAAATATCCACAGCAATCCTTAATCAGTAGTACAGAACCACACACTTACCTTTCACATATGTTTATATAAAAATGCAACAAAATTTTAAAAACAACAAATCAGGACTAAATGTCACGGTACCATTCTTGTTGGGTGGTTTTTCTCTTCTTCTAACTTTACACTCCACTTTTAATTTACTCAAATAATTTTCACCAATGACATTAACCTAACCTCATATCTTTAAACAAGGTGTGAGCAGTTTACCACAAAATAGATGTTGTTACTAAAGAAAGGAAATTAAAAAAAAAATACGCAAATATGCTTCGAGAAATATCAATTTAGTAAATTGAAATTTAGAGCAATTCCCAACAAACAAAAACAGAATAGCGAGGAAATACATAAATTAACTTTAAGTATACTAAAATGCTACCATTAGAAATTGCAAGATTAAACCTTAATTCTTTAACAGTAACAACACCCTCAACCATTCACAACTTATGAAGAGAATACCACCAACACTACTGGATTTGAAAACATAAGACATTCATAATAAAAAAAGGAAAAGTAAAATTTGATTACCACAGAGCCTGAAATGTGAAAGGCAAACTCTGCACCAATTTTAAATAATATGTTTTAATAATTTAAAAGGATGGAATAATAAAATTATGACTGCACTTTATATTCTCAAATCCAGGGGCCAAATAATCGTATAGTGTCATTAGCATTGAAAACTATAAAATCTGATGAATTTCACTTCTGACAAAGTTCTTTCTTAAGCCACTCATTTATGTATCAAAATTTGTATTAATTATTCCAGTGGCTACCTAGATTTCAGTATTTATAATTTTTTTTTTTTTTTAAACAATGCTTACTCTTTTCAGAAGTTAATTACTTATATATAATGCTTTATTTTTTCTCTTTTTTTTCACTCAGGGAACACATGTGCGATTGAATTTCCGTCTAAAATGGATCTTGTTACCATATTACCTAACTCCTTAATTTAAAGAACTTAAGAACCAGCATAAGTATAACCAGAAAAGTAAGTTAATAAGAAGGGTAATACACATTAAAATTAATCCACACAACACTCATAAAATGAAAGGGAAATGCATAGTAAGCATAAAAACCATTAATCAAAAAAAAAAAGGTAACAAAACCCTCAATTCATTTCGCACAGTATTCTTCACTTAATACATGATCTAAATAATAGTTCATAGTTTTAAAATTTTAAGATACTTTTTGTATTAACTGCTATAAAACTTCTTCCCTTTTAAAGATTATATTAGTTAAACAGAAGAAAGAGAAACAAAGCAGATTATTACATTTAACATAATTTATTAAGTATTAGATCTTATTAAAACTTTACTATAATTTTAAATCAATATATTGTAATGGTACTTTAGTGTGTAAATAGCAATTGTAAATTTAGATAACCTATCTCATCATAATTTAGTTCACAAAAATTTCGAGAAATCACTATTAAGTCTCATGGGATTCTCCATTCAGTAAAATATTATTAATAGATATTTCAGTACTTATTAATTGCACATTATTTACATTTCTTGCAATTGACATTTTTCAATATATAAAAGTACTAATGCAAAAATTACTTACATGACCGATCGCTAAACAGGAGTTCATGATTTTTACATTCTTCACTGTCATCCCATGGTTGGCAGTCCTCTTAAGAGTACGAAATTCAACGCTTGAAAGTTGGAGGTATATAACGTCACACTGTTAGTTGCACTATTATAATTTTCCGATCATTGGAACTCTTGGGATGAGAGAGTCCAAAAATATCCCCTGACGATTGATCTCTCCACTCTCTAGTCCAGCGTACGCTGATGATTACACAAACACTTCCTTTTTATTTATTGCTGGTGACCCCACTATACACTAGTAAATTTTTTTTTTTTTTGCTTTCGGTGTAAACTCAACCGGTCCTCAGAAAGACACGATGACTTGAAAGAAGCAAGGGTTCGGCATTCGTTCGCGCAACTTTTCTTCAATAGAAAGCCATAATAACACGATGTTATACACAAGAGACTCCAAACTGTTGCATGTCTTCGAACAGACTCACTGTATTAGTGGTTGTACTCAGTGGACACTGCTCCATCAGAAAATAGTTCGCACGGCGTATTACTTGATTCTTATGGACTACGTTTCACAGGATAAACAAGAGAAAAAGCCCTCTCTCTTTCGCAGCTAGACTCATTCTGCACTCTCATCCTTTTCTTTCATTTCAAAATTAACAGGAACTATCCACTGGACAGGGGGGAGGGCTAAAAGAAAGCCTCCTTTCCCCCTACCCCCACTCACTAAGAGAAAAATATCACATCTTTACTCTCGGAAAACTCCTGCCTTAACTAACTTTTTCCCCGTATCGTGTAATAAAATTTCACACGTGCACTACTACTTATTCCTATTCGCTAACCTGGTAGGGTTCAACCACTTATCTAAAAGGGGGTGTAATCCACTTTCCACCTTATACACTTTTTCTAATGGGCCACCCATCTTTAAACACCAAGCAAACTATCTTTTCTCACGGCAGTATCCCATAAAAATTTCCAAAATTGTCTGTATGACAATAGCTTTTAAAAGGAGGGTTGCACCAAAACTTGCACCAAGCATTTTACTTAAAAGGCTCATACATTAATTATATATACATGGTTGGCCACCCAAGCAGGCTTTTAAGCTGCGATCATAAGCAACACAAAATTGTGGGAAAATGCATCCGCAGAGTTTTTCCCGCGCTCACTTTATACTAACAAAAGGAGGTTGCCATGGTCACGGGTGCACCTGTTACATTTCCGTTCCCTTGTTTGGTACTGAGAAACACTTTTCTCTCTTTTTCTTCTTTTTTTTTACTCTGCCCCAAAACATGAAACAAATACGCAGAACAACATTGTACTTTAAGGGTTCTAACAAGGATATAGGCGGTGTATATACATACAATTTGATAATATTTAGGTACTGGAATATTTTTAAATATACTGTAACAATCACAACCTTTTACGCATCTTTAAAAATGAAGATTATAAACATGAAAAGAAAAATAAACATAAATAAGCATAAGCATAAATAAGTATTTTTGGTCAAAACTCTTCCTTTTAACAAAATCAAAGTAAAAATACATGTTTTGTAGAAATTCTGTCGAGCTGGGTCGGACTTGGGGCAAGATTTTAACTGTTTGCCTGGCCAGGCTCGGGGCGAACTTTTAGCTTTATATCAGGCCGATCTTTTAAAGTTATTAATTAAAATCTTTCAGTCTAATAATACAATCAAGATTAAATTATCAAGTAAACTCGGTATTCTGATTTACACGAATTTTTTTAATTCCTAAATACGAACCTTACGACCCTAAACACGAATTGTTAATTACAACCCTGCATGGTTCGAGTTATGCCAGACCCGAAATCGACAAAATGTTTTTTCGAACCTGCAACTTGATCCTACAAGTATTTTTTTTTTTTTTATTTGAAACAATAATCTGGACTTTAGAAAAATTTGACGAACTCGAATCGACTCCCAAGAAAAAAAAACTTATCTGAGATGACCCGAAAATGGAAACACTAATCAACACGATCCGCAGCAAAATTTTAAAGCCAATGGTCAACACGTTCGGGTAGAATTGGGTTATCTGACCCGATGCAAGATTTTAGTTGTTGCTATATATACATCTTCCCGCAGTTTACAATGAAGTTATCTATGTATATAATTATTTTCTCCTTTACACCTTCCATTTCTCTTCTATATATTAAATAGAGATTAATATCCATATTACTATAAAATGAGATTCTACTGTATATTGAAATTAATGAACAAAGAAGGAATTTTTAGTTTGATACTAAGTTAGCTTGTACAAAACTCTTTTTATATTTACTCATTCATTTATAAAAAAAAATATTTACCCTGCGCTTTTTAATAAGAAGATCGAAGTGAGCAGATGAATTTCCACGTGCTGTCTCTTCTTGAAATCGTATTTCTTTTAAGCGTCTAAGTTTGCGGTCAATCAAATAAACATTGAACAGGAGTGCGCATGAGTTATAGACAAAATGTATAAGTTTTTCGGTAACATCCGGCCGTTGTGATGGCAGACTTTAACCGACATGTGGTTAAATTCTTAAATTTTCTGGTCGCAGACTACGGAATAAAATTTTAATTTAGATTAAACTCTTAAAAAATCAGCGGCAAGCTTATCCGTGGTTCAGGTTTTCTACAAACTGAACCTAACTAAGATCTTCTTTAAAAAACTAACCTGCACCAGGTTCAACACGACTCGGGTCGCGTGCAGAAAAAATCGGGATACCCGACCCGATGCATGACTCTACACTCAAGTCAAAAAAATTTCCCCGACGACGATTAAATTTGATCCCGACGGGGGGGGGGGGGGGGGGGGGCAGGTATGCCCGGCTTTCATATTTTTAAAAATTATTTAAAGAAATTCTCCATCAAAAGAATATCTCCATGAATAGACGTGCTGTATTTCATAAATGAGCACAATTCTTGCTACCGGTACAGAGCAATTTATTTTACAATTTTAATAACAAATTCAACAACAACAAAAAAAAATTCTATATTCCCCTAATTGTCCTTGTGATTAAACTTTCACTGAACTATGTGAGGTCCAACGTGTTTTTTTTTTTTTTTTATGATTCTGAAGTTCCAGAAGAATGAGCCAAGTATTTCTGTAGGTATCCGACAATACGTCTAAAATCAAGTGTTCGGTGAATTTGGAGAATCATATAAAAAAGGATATACCAATTTACTGATCGAGAGCTGAATATGTATTCTAGAAATATTGTATAGGTGTGCAAAATTCAGAGATGAGTATCCCAAAGAAGGAAAGTATCTAGGGGAGAAGGGGTGGTAGGAATGTATTGGAAGGTATATGGTTGTATACGTTGTATACCTTCTGTTTTTTTAAAGGAATACAGTATAGCTTGTGTTTCTCAAAAATACTATAGCGTATACTCCCTAGGGTATACTCTCTGCCTAGAGCCCCTGGTTTATTTACAACTACATCACGGGGAGGGGGGCACTTGTGAACAGTTCACCTAAATATAGCTCTTTCTCATAGTTGGGTTAATTTCTATGTACAAAAACTACTCAACATAGCAAACAGAACTTTTTCTTTCACACATAGTATTTTTTATAGCACTTCTTACTTTTAATAGTCTTATAAATTCAAAAAATTGCACACATGTACCTCACTGATGGGGTAGTTTGTGAACACACGTGCTGCACATATGAACGTAGGGGAAAATATCCTTTGACATGTTTTAAATTCTGTTATAATTTTGTCATGATAATCATTAGCTATATTATCTGTCAAATTCACCATAAAGAAAAAAAAATACAATTCCCTAGTTTCTGAGTGATTTGATTGAGTGATCGCAAAAGATTCCAAAATGAACATAAGTAAATATGAAGCTGTTCCGACCCCATACCCAAGAATCATATAGTTATCAATTGGAATATTTCACTATTTATAAATGTTACTGATATCTAGCCCCATTCAAAACATCTGTTGTTTTAGAGATGGAAGTAAGCCATCATTGAAGTTTGGAACAAATGAAATAGAAAAAAAATTTCAAAGTTGTTTAAGATAATACATTTTCATTAATAGTGCATAAGAAATATTGTTGTAAACCATTCACTAAACTAATATATAACACTTATTGCATTTTTGAAATCTTAAATTTATATAAGTTACAATTGAACGTAAAAGAACTTTTTACAGTTTGCATACTTCCTTACACTTTATATACTTCGTGTGGTAGTGGGAATTTCAATACAAAATCGCTTCACTTTTTGCATGACGGAAATGTCTTCTATTTCAGGAAAATTATAGGAATTGGAACTGAGGTTTTTTTTTCATGAATTTATCTGGAAAAAAAAAATGTCATTTAATAGATTACAACGAACATTTGGAATTTTTTTTTGGACTTAATATTTACTTAGTTTTAATTTGGGGCATTTCGACAAGAGAAACCGAGAAAGATAAGAGGTTAAAAATCGAAAGCAGTTCCACCGAATCATCCACAGATCGCGACAATCACCTTCGTAACAAAATTTAACCGAAAAATCTAAATTTCGTCCACCAATTTCCGTCGCATCCTCTTCAAGAACAGATCGCAAAGATCAAACTTCAGACGACCAAAACCTTCATCGAAACCTTCATCTCCAAGTCCGTTTCGAGAAGAAAAACAGTTTACAAATCGAAAGCAGTTCCACCGAATCATCCACAGATTGCGACAAATTACCTACGTTGAGCTAAATTTTTCCCGGTTAGAATCGACCGATTGAAAACCGCCTTGGCTAGTGGATTGGAGCCCCTCGAGACATGGCCTTTTACTATCAAGCGATTAAACATTAGATTGTTTCCTTTTTCGCGTTCGTCTTTTATTCTGTAATCGATTTTCATGGGCTACATAATCAGTTGAAGACCTCGATTTTCAAGGGCTACATAATCAGTTGAAGACCTCGATTTTCATGGCCTACATAATGAGTTGAAGACCTCGATTTTAGCTTTGCAAGACGATTTTCATTTCGGCGTCGCTCTTTGGTTTTGAATTTTTCCATATCTGATAATTTGCGCCTACCCATTTTGTAACTTTTCAATTTTTAACGATTTTATGCCTTTCGATTACCTATTCAAACAATTTTTAACAATTTTATGCCTTTCGATTACCTATTCAAATAAAAATTCTTCTAAAAGTAAAGAACATCGTTGAATTTCGTTAAAAAAAATAAAATGCGAGCATCATTTGGCCCCATCCTCGACCGAAAACAACAACCATTTCCAAATGGTTAAAAAAAAAAAAAAAAAAAAAAAAAAAAACAGAATCGCAGTATGATTATTGGGGCACTTATGAACTGTTCATATCTACTCCAACTAGTCTGTTCACAAATGTCCCACGTGTCTAATTAAATTGTCTAGTTAAATTGATAAATCATTAACATGTCTCAATTGTAGAAGAAAAAAATCTTTATCACAGATATTTATTAGTACTCATAGTATATGTTAAAACAGTAAAATTCAAATAAATAAATAAAGTTAATCGCTTACAAAGTTGGAACTGAGGTTTTACTTTTGAGATCTACAAACTGTGTTTTGGCTACTAAAGACAATCAAAATGGCAAAGAGCTTCAAAATTATGTTTACAGGTAGTGGCATCTTTGGTAATTTTTTCAACTAAAAAAAAAAAAAAAAAAACAACTATTGAAAAATTGGGATGTTCACACCTGCCCTATGTTCACATGTGTCGGGTCTAGGATGTTCATGACATACAGAAATCGGAATATACCGGAAAAATATTAATTTAGAAAATGACTTTAAATACCGTTCTATCTATTTTTCGCACAAAGATAGATCGAATACATTGAACTTATACTCGGCCTACATTTTAATAGCACGTTTACTAGAAACAATTGAGGAAAAAAGTACTTTTCTATGTTACCGGCCAAACCCGATTAACTAGTTTATCCTAATGCGCATAGGATAAACCAGTTGTTCTTTCTTTTTAACTAGTTTAAACTTTCATATATTTTTGCATTTTTTAAAGAAACCTTTACTATCACCATGAATAGACGTTCTATTTTTACATAAATGAGCACACATATTGCTAATACACACTCATATATATATATATATATATATATATATATATATATATATATATATATATATATATATAATAACACAAAAAAATTCGGATAGATTACTGCCAAGAACTTTTAACAAAAGTTTTAGATTAGATAACAAAGACTACGATGGTTGTATTTTTTTTAACTTTTATGTATTTTTTAACACTGAATCGAAAAATTACCTTAATTTTTAACCATCCTGTAAGGATTTTTCGCTGATCATAAATTGACAAAGTTAAAAAATAACAAAAATCGGATACTATAAAAAAAGGAGCTGGTTGTGTTTTTTAACTTTTGATAATTGCTTTTATGTACTTTTTAGCACTGAATCTGAAAATGACCTTCATTTTTAATCATCACGTTAGAATTTTTTTGCACATCGTAAATGTCAAAGTTAAAATATAGCAAAAATCTCATACTATAAAACAGGTGTAAAACATTTTTATTTTAATTTAATTCAATAATGTATTCCTTTTTTAGGCTTATACTGGGATTCTTACAGCTAAACAGCTGAGAGGTCCCATAAAGTGGGGAAGGAGGTTCAATTTTAACTTTGAATTTTACAATTTGCGAAAAATCCTGACATGATGGTTAAAAATGAAGGTCATTTTTCGATTCAGCGGTAAAAAATATAAATAAATCAATTATCAAAAGTTAAAACACAGCAATCACATCTATTTTATAGTGTGAAATTTTCACTATTTTTTTCTTGGTTTAACTTTAAAATTTACGATTTTCAAAAAATTTTTACGTGAAGGTAAAAAATAAAGGTATATATCGGATACATAAAAATCAATTATCAAAATCTAAAAAACATAACATAATCCAACTTTTGCAGGCTAGTATAATCTAATAATATTTTAAAATATGTATAATTTTGTAAAGAATTGAGGCTGTTAATTTTCATCATTTTGTTTAACAAAAATTCTGTTTTTTTCTTCTTATTATATGTTTATTACAAATTGTATATTTTGTCAGAATGATTAAAGATTTCAAATTTACATTGCAATGTTAATTTTACTGTCAACGATTTTTTAAATATATCTGACGAAATTATATTTCTACCAAATTTGTGAATGACCCCTAATTTGCAGCAAAAAATATGTTCCAACTTTAAACAGCTATTACTCGTTCAATTTTAATCGTAAAATTACGGGCCTTTTTTTGTCTTACTTATCAGTGTAATAGGAAAACTTTACTAAATATAACTTATAGGACAGTAGGACCGTATAAAAATTAAAATTTCGTAATTTTTTAAGAAATGTTTTTACTGACCCAAATGGCTTTTAAATCATTTCTTTACCTCATTTAAGACATTTTTGTAATTGGAACTATCTGTCTATGACTAACGGTTTCGGAATTAGCCATTGGACACCGTTGAGAGTGGACACCCTGTATAACACTTATTGCATTTTTGAAAACATTGACTTTATTTAAATAACTATTGAACGTAAAAGACCTTGTTGCACTTTGTATACTTCCTGACAGATGTGGTTTTGGAAATTTCAATACAAAATCACTTCACTTTTTGCATGACGGAAATGACTTCTATTTTAGGAAAATTATAGGAATTGGAGCTGAACTTTTTTTCTCATGAATTTATCTGAAAGAAACAGAATCGCAGCATGATTATTGGACAATTATGTACTGTCCATATCTACTCCAACTAGTCTGTTCACAAGTGCTCCACATGTCTGCTAGATTTAAATTGATAAATCATTAATATTTCTCAATTTTAGAAGAAAAAAAAACTTTATCAAAGATATTTATGTATTAAAACATGTTTAGTATATGTTAAAACAGTAAAATTCAAATAAATAAATAAAGTTAATCGCTTACAAATTTGTAACTGAGATTTTAATTTTGAGATCTACAAACTGTGTTTTGACTACTAAATACAATCAAAATTGCAAAGAGCTTCAAAAATTTATCATATCGTTGGTACCATGTCAAACTATCCAATGTGAAAATAGCCACTTTTCAGGAGGGCAAAAAAACTGTTTTAATCATGGATTCAAAATCAGCGCCAAACAGCAGTAAACAATTATTATATTTTTCGGGTGCTGTTTTATATCCTATTTAAGCATGTTATTGAGATAAATCATTTGAATAATTTTACTCGCCAAAAGATCACATTGGATAGTTTGATATGGTATGCTTATTTGTACGTTTTCAGTTTCGTTGAACTTTTTCAACTTCAAACTATCCAATATGCTACATTGGATAGTTTGACTTGTAAAAATTTTGTTTTTTTTTTCCAGGTCGCCCTTCCATAGTAGCGAATATGCCATTTTGGATAGTTAGACTTTAAATATTTTGTACTTTAAACAAATTCGCCGTTTCGTAGTAGCAAATGTGCCGTATTCAATAATTTAATTTGTAAAAAAATTGGTATTTACATATTTAATATAAAACTCTTAAGAATTGTCTTTGATAATTTTAATAACGAATATACAGTAAATTAATAAAGAAAAAAAGTTTAGTTTTAAACATTCTGTTAATTTATAAAATACTAGGGGGCTCGGCCCCCTACGAGCTACGCTCGCCAACCCCCGTCCAGACACCGCAGGCTCTAAATGCACGCTAATTTGATCGGCTTTAAAAAGATTTCGAAAGATTGAATTATAATTTAAAAAACAGTGGCGATCTCCCTATAAACGAATTTCTATTCATTTCTCTTTGATTGGGGAATTTTAACGCCAAATCCGCCGCGGTACTACTTGATTATCCCGTCGACCCATTTCGCCAAATTATATAAATCGCCAAACCACTCGCCAAATTATACAAATTGACATAATTTTTATTTTAAATAACGAAAGAACAAATAAATTCGTACAACATTAATAAAAATACAAATAAAACGTCGAAATAAAAATAACTTGATGACGTAGACACGTGTAACAACATTTCAAAATAAGCTAATATAAAAGGAATTAAGTAAACAGAGTCTTTGTCTCCTGGTATTTTTTTAACAAAGCGAAAAGAAAGTTCTTTTAAATGAGACATTTTAAATTAATCGTTTTTAATCTGACGTAATTTTTACCAAGCTATTCTTTCTCTTTTAAATAATCGCGTGAAAGTACTTTTGTTAGCAATGAAATATTATTTGCGCTTTCCTAACAAAAATAGTTGAAAATATCCTCTCAAAATACATAAATGTCTAGCGCAATTTCTAAATTTAAACTTTTTTGCAATATTATTTTGCGTTCATTTTATGTAATAACTATAATGTGACGTAAATATGACGTAATTTCTCCTAAGACTTCTAACGCATGTTAAGGAATTTATTATTTTACAATATACTTTCTCTTTTAAAATTCACGTGTATACTTTTTATGACGTAATTTTTAATAAGTTCTTGCTTTTTATACATAATTATTTAATTCTAATTTGAAAGTTTTTTCCTGTTTATAATAGTCACGTGTAAATAAATTTTTAATTTGAAGCAAACATTATTGCTTGCGCTTTTTATACAGTTGGCAACAGTTTAAATTAGTACAATTTTCTGAAATCTGTAAAAAATATCTCTAGAAATGCTGAAAATTTGAATTTAAAATAGAAATAAAACCTGAAAAAATGAGTCAAAATAAAAAAATTAATGCAATCTGCACTCCGGCAAATTCTAACGCATAAAATGATCTAAAAATGATTACACTGCCATGTATAGTTTTTGCTGCTATAAAACTTTTTTAGTGGAACGATTTTGTCCAACTTTAGCATTCAATATCTCTTAAAATAATTCTTCGATTTGAAAACTGTCTACATCAGCGTGTTTATCAAACATTTCTGTATAAAACCACTGATTTTCATATTTTTGTATGCATTATGTTTCTCAATATTAACGAAGAAAGACCTCCGGTCACAAAAAATTCAAAACCGGCGGCGGCGGTGACAGCGGTAGTTATTTTTTTTTAGAATAGAGAGATAAGAAAACAAGAATATTTCAAATAATGGGGTGAGCAACAACAGTCACTTAATACATGCAATTATAAATAGTAATCTTCGCGCTATTTATTCTAAGAAACTAATTTGGCGCTTTCTAGCACTGTTTTCGAATAGAAATCTTTGATTTTTTTTAATCCCACATAAAAAAAGTTTGAAGAAAGGAATTTGAAGAAATTCATAATAGGTTCTTTTAATACAATAATTGCAAATGTTCTCCCGAACGTGGAGAATGATAAATGGGTAATTCCTTTTTTCAAGACTTCCTTCATCGTTAAAAAGTTTTATGACTTTTGGTTTACTTTTCTGTCGTCTCACCGTGCTCTAAATCTCGTAAATATACTCGGATTGCTATATAACTTATTTATGTTTTTGGCGCTTGCTATCGCATGTTCGGTACTGAAAACGGAGCGTGTAGCATCTATAGATCCTTTACAGGGACACTCAAAGTAATCCTGTTACATTACGCTTAATGGGGAAAGAAACGTTTGTCGTTTAGTTTAATTATGTTACACTATTTCAAACATAATGAAATTTATATGCATACGTTAGAATATGACGTGCACAACAGTTATCTTTCATTTACAGGGAAACACAAAAGATTTCGGTTAAAGTGCAGTCTATTAGCGATAATTGCTGGAAATGTGTTTTATATTATGGTATGCGTTTTAAAACTATGGGCATACTACGTGATATGTATAAATTATGTATCTAGACACACGGCAGTGTGTCAGCCAAGTTCGCCTGACATAGCCGTGTGTTATTTACACGAACCATTTCGAGCTGTTTTCGTCAAAT
The DNA here is from genome assembly GCA_963932465.1 of Maratus speciosus. Classification (NCBI taxonomy): domain Eukaryota; kingdom Metazoa; phylum Arthropoda; class Arachnida; order Araneae; family Salticidae; genus Maratus; species Maratus speciosus. The sequence continues at coordinate 9,654,436 of OZ010791.1, forward strand.
TTCAATGTTCTACTACTGAAAATCTATAAGACCTACGTACTTGTTATACGAAATGTGTAGTAAGGCCACCCTAACTACCTAAATTCCAAAATTTTATAAATAACGCATAATTAGTTTCCGAGATAATGACATTTGAAAATGTCTCATAATCGATAATTTTACCACTGACTGACTGACTGACTGACTGACTCACTCATCAAAAAGATCTCGTATATCTACTGCAGCTACAGACTTCAAATTTGGTGCGAAGTTCGTTTAGACTACAAATCTAAGGAAAAAAATAAAAAAATTGTGAAAATCGATGAATTACCCACCTGGGGGTGTCCATTTTTAGTTTAACATTACGTCTATTAGGCGAAATTTTAATTTGCCATAGGAAGGGACGCTGTTCTGTCGCCAAATACCGCCAAGTTTCTCGCCAACATGGCGATATATCGCCAAATTTGGCGGGCAAAATTAGTCGCCAAAAATGACGCCACCTTGGCGATATCTCTAATATTTCGCCAAATTCCCATAGACTTCCATTGTAAGCCTATCTCCTTACTGGGGGGTTTATCTGGGTTTACTTGCTTACAGAAAATCAACAAATTGAGATATTCTGTCCGTCACAGAGCCCGTTCTCAGAAACTATACATGTTGGAGACTTTAAATTTTGCATACTTATAGCTGAACACAACACATCATACGACAAATCATAAAATTTTGAAAAAGTCGTACATTTAACCCTTTGGGCTCCCACATGTATATTTCAAACAATTCTTTCTATGTGAGCCTCTAACTACGTTGGAAGCGTGAAATTTTGCATACTTATAGCTAAACACCTCACATCAAATGACAAATCAAAAATTTTTGAAAAAGTTGTAAATTTAACCCTTTGGGGTCTCACATGTTTATTTTAAACAATCCTTTCTAAGTGAGCCCCTAATTAGGTTGGAGGCGTGAAATTGTACATACTTATAGCTGAACACCTCACATCAAACGACAATCTATAAAATTTTGAAAAAGTCGTACATTTAACCCTTTGGGCTCCCACATGTGCATTTTAAACAATTCTTTGTAAGTGAGCCCCTAATTAGGTTGGAGGAGTGAAATTTTGCATACTTATAGCTGAACACCTTACATCAAACGACAAATCATAAAATTTTGTAAAAGTCGTACATTTAACCCTTTGCGCTCCCACATGTGTATTTTAAACAATTCTTTCTAAGTGAGCCCTAATTAGGTTGGAGCCTTGAAATTTTGCATACTTATAGCTGAACACCTCACATCAAACGAGAAATCATAAAATTTCGAAAAAGTCGTACATTTAACCCTTTGGGCTCCCCCATGTGTATTTTAAACAATTCTTTCAAGGTGAGCTTCTAATTAGGTTGGAGGCGGGAAATTTTGCATACTTATAGCTGAACACCTCACATCAAACGACCAATCATAAGATTTTCAAAAAGTCGTACATTTAACCCTTTGGGCTCCCACATGTGTATTTTAAACAATTCTTTCTAAGTGAGCCCCTATTTAGGTTGGAGGCGTGAAATTTTGCATACTTATAGCTGAACACATTACATCAAATGACGAACCATAAAATTTTGAAAAAGTCGTACGTTTAACCCTTTGGGCTCTTACGTGTATTTTAAAGAATATTTTCTAAGCGAGCCCCTAATTAGGTTGGAGGCATGAAATTTTGCATATTTATAGCTGAACACACATCAAATGACAAGCCATAAAATTTTGAAATAGTCGTACATTTAACCCTTTGGGTCCCCACATGTGTATTTTAAACAATTCTCTCTAAGTGAGACCCTATTTAGGTTGGAGGCGTGAAGTTTTGAATACTTATAGCTGAACACCATCATGCGACAAATCATAAAATTTTGAAAAAGTCGTACATTTAACCCTTTGAGCTTCCACATGCGTATTTTAAGCAATTCTTTCTAACTGATCCCCTTATTAAATTTCAGATTTGAAATTTTGCATACTTATAGCAGAACACCTGAAGCCAGGCGGCAAATCATAAAATCTCGAAAAAGTCTTACGCTTAACCCTTTCAGCTGCCACATGTGTATTTTAAGCAATTCTTTCTAAGGGAGCCCTAATTCAGTTGGAGATGTGACTTTTTGCATACGTATAGCTGAATACCTCAGACCACACGACAAATAATAAAATTTTCAAAAAATCTTATATTATTTACTCCTCCGGGATCTAACTTGTGTATTTTAAGCAATTTTTCTAACCTCCGCCCTTTTCACCCGGGGAGCACTTTTCAAACTTTTGCCGACACCCCTTTGATCATTCTTTCATATTATGCAACTTAGCCTTACATATTTTAGTTCCACTTTTTAACGCCAGGGGTGCCTTCTCATCTCGGGTGCTATGGGCTCAGTCCTCTCGACTAATATAGCTACGGATAATATGTAAAACGGAGTTTCGTTTGGTAGAGGTTTGTTTAGAATAGAGTGCGCCCCTGGTTGCGAAATGTGGAACTAACAGATTTTTCAAAAAGATAAAGTGTTTTGAAAGGAATATTTAACGAAACCCTCTGTGCGATCTGGGATCACACTTACACACTTGTTATTTTCAAAATCATCAGAGGAAAGGATATTTAGTTAATTAAATTTGAAAATCCAGGGATGGGCAATGTCCTTCCTCTGCACTGTCTCTTTGCCGGTACCCATGGATGAATGATACATAGTGTGGCATAAGAACATAACTTTATTTTTCACTTTCAGTACAAAAAAGCAGGCCCAGCTATAGGATATTTAATTGGAAAATTTAATAGGAAAATTTAATATAGGAATTTAATAGGAATTGTTGTTTCAGAAACAATAAATATTTCGAATCAATACATTTCGTTTCAAAACATGCATTCAATGTAGCAGTATTAAAATATAGATTTTTTCCGCAAATTGACAGCCAAATAGTTTGTTGTAGGAAATTTAAATTAAAATTGAATGTTGCTTAGTGAATAAAATAGTCACATGTAAACACATTAAAAAGCATTAAGTAAAGTGTCTAAATATATTGTAACTTTACAAAAAGTAATGATATCTAACAAAAACATAGCTGTGAAAAAAGGGAGCCAAGTTCTGTAAAGACAATGGCAAGAAAAGAAGTGATATCTAAGTGGGTGCCAAGTTCAAATAAAATTCACTCAAACTTACTTACTGAATTATTATAGCATTTTTTAAATTGTTTAGAAATAAAAATTATTGATAGCATATTAATAATAAATCTAGAACTTGGCAAGTTTTTGATAAATGTTATGCCTATCAATTTCATGTCTTAATAAAATGGTGATGTTAATATTAATTTCAATGACATTACAAAAAAAAATTAATATAGTTATTATTATAAACAAATGACTCATGTTAAAAATTTGATAAACCAATAAATACACAAATACACTCCCGCTCGTCTTTGGTTATCACTCTAGCACTCACCCTCCAGAAACCTCAATGCAAACAGACTAAAAGGCCTGAGAAAGAGACAGATACCTTTACGCTTGTTCTTGGTCATCCCTCTAGAGACTGCACCCCTTTAACCCTTCAGGGGCAAAGAGCTTTTATTCATGACATGCTGAAATGATTGAATCACACCGGAGTTTAAAAACAAATTTATTTCAAAATGGGTAAAAGCTTCTTTTCACGTATTTAATAAAATTAAACTTTTTAGTCCTGAATTTTGGTGTCGATGTGGCATTTTGCAGTTAAATTAGGTGGAATATATTTTATTCCACCGCCCTTCAAGGGGAAGGAGCTCACTCAAATTAAGGCTTCCAATCATGAAATAACAAGATTTGATATAATAATGTCATTATTAAAAATAAATGACTCGTAGGTAAAAACTTGCCAAGTTCTAGATTTATTATTAATATGCTATCAATAATTTTTATTTCTAAACAATTTAAAAAATGCTATAATACTTCAGTAGGAAAGTTTGAGTGAATTTTATTTGAACTTGGCACCCACTTAGATATCACTTCTTTTCTTGCCATTGTCTTTACAGAACTTGGCTCCCTTTTTTCACAGCTATGTTTTTGTTAGATATTATATACAGGACTGCCTAAAATACTTCGTTAGCATTACTAAGTAAGATTCTGAAGTGCTTGAACGTAGTTTTTAATTGTTTTATGCATTTCAAAGCTGAACTATAGTTAGTATATGAGAGGTATATGTAATATAAGTAAAATCACATACAGGGCCAAGCAAAAAACTAGAAACATGGACGATTATAAATGATAATTTGTGTAAGTATCATTTAGTAGTTTTAAGCGTCTTTTAGCTTGAATTAAATTTTTAACTTATTATGTGGCATGTATAAAAATCTGTAGGTAATATACAGGGTTGTACAAAAGAATTCAGTTATGCTCGTCTATTAGTAGAAATTACTGAATGTAAATTTTCAACCTATTATACTTTTTAACACTTTCCAACAAGGTTGAAAAGTGTTTATGTATTCGGTTTGCCTGTCCACGCTCTAACTCACATAAATATACTCGGATTTTCATGCAATTGAAAAATGTTAATGGTGCTTACAATGGCATGTTCATTACTGCATATGAAGTTTGTAAGATTAATAGTTCATTTACAGGGGCACTCAAATGATTTCCATTAGATTATGGTATATGGGGAAAATCGTTTGGAGAGTATTTTGATGACTTTGCTGTATTTCGAATGTATTAAAACTGATATAAATCACTTAATTTCATTACAAGAATATTACGACAGATTAGGGCATGCATTCATAGCATCTGTTGTTAATTTACAGGGATACACAAAAGAAATGGTTTACAGTACAGTCTTTGAGAAGAAATTGTTGGAAGTGCGTTTTTGAATTTCGGTATGCGCTTTTAAATTTAACTGTTTTTTGCATATTAGATGTATTTACATCTAATATGGTTTATTTACCAATTGGAATAATTGTGTTAATATTAATCTAGTGTTTTTTGCATGTTGTATAAAAGTGCTATAGCTCGTATAATGGGCTGAACAAAATAATTCACTGTAAAACTATTACCGTCCATAAACAGAAAAATTACTCCAATCAGTTTGTGAAGCCCTGTAAATGATCTATAGATTTGTATATAATCTAGATAATATGCGACAATTTAGTTTAATTAGAAAACGCTTAACGCAATTTACATATTCAACCTTTTGCAACTTCCGCCAATAAACGGAAATATACTCGACCTTCTTGTATAGCCCTGTATATTATCTACAGATTTTTATACATGTTACATAATATGGTAAAATTTAATCCAGACAAAAAATTGTTAAAAACATACTTCCAGAAATTATAAGTCGTAGTCAGCAATGTTTTCAGTTCTTTGCGTAGCCCTGCATATTAGAAATTTCTACTAACATATTTTAGTATAGTAAAAAGAAATAAAAAACCGAAATTGCACAACTCAATTAGAAACCTCCTTTAAGAAATTCACTCCCATACAAAGTAATGTTTACAAATTCTTTTGTATATCCCTGTATATGATCTATAGAATTTATACGCATCAAGTAATATTCAAATAGTTAAAAAGTCATACTATAATTGAAAACGCACTTCAAACAACTATCGTTAATAGACAGCAGTGTAACCCTGTAAATTTGTGTGTCCCTGTATATTAACAATAACTATCATACATGTCATATGAAACAGTAAGCATCTTGTAATGTAAATCAATTACGGATGTTAATTTTACTTTGTTTTGGAATATTTTAACATTATTAAAATGTGCTTCAAACATTTTTTTTTTTTTTTTTACTATAAATCATTATACAACAAAATTCATTTGTATGAACCGGTAAATAATAATAAATGGTTGCGCATCCTATTCTGCATAAAACATGTTTTAATATACTTGATAAATCCATATTATTTTCATTATGTTTTAAATATCGTAACACCATTAAAAGACACCGATCTTTTTCCCTATTGAGCGTAATGTAACGGGATTATTTTGAGTGTCCCTGTAAATGAACTAAAGATTCTCACATTCCATTAACAATAGAAAACATAGGCTATAGTAAACGTCAAACACATATGTCAATTGCGTTAAATTTCAATCCATGTATAAAACAGTTTTTGTCTTTCTGCTAAAAAGACTATTTTCATATTGGATAGTTTGACGTGGTACGGTGCTTAGAAAAAGAAAAATATCCAAATACTTGCTGCAAAGGATTGAATATGCTATATTGGACAGTTTGACATTGTAAATTTTAGAAAAATGTGCATATTGGATACTTTGAAATAGTCATTATCTAAGTTTCTAAGCAAGCTAGAGACGTGACGATTTTGATCAGTACGTATCAGGTACAATGCAACAAAATGGCACAAAATATGAAAAATGCATTTTTTCACATTGGATAGTTTGACATGGTAGAGACGATATGTTTACAAGTATTGCCATGTTTGATAATTTAAAAAAATAAATAAATAACTATTGAAAAATTATGATATTCAGATCTGCCCCATGTTCACATTTATGTTATGTACTGTTCATATCTGCTCCAACTAGTCTGTTCACAAGTGCCCCACATGTCTGCCTCCCTCTCTCCCTTACAGTAAAACTCCAATTATCGGGTCTAGGGTGTTCATGACATACAGAAATCGGGATATACCGGGAAAATATTAATTTGGAAAATGACTTTAAATACCGTTCTATCTTATTTTCAGTACAAAGATAGGTCGAATACATCGAACTTATATTCGGCCTACATTTTACGAACATTTTTACTAGAAACAATTGAGGAAAAAAGTACTTGTATACATTTAAATAAGTTCCTTGAACTTGTCTAAAAATGTTACTTGCTTTGCCCTAAGACGGAAATATCGACTTACAAATATCGAAATATTAGGCTTCGAAAATTACAATTTCTTATAAATTTTAACATGGGTTTAAATAGTTCTAATTGAGAAACTGTAATTGTGAGAACAAATGCATAAATTTGCATTTCAATGAGATTTTTGTTTCGTTCAAATGCAGTGTTTTTATTTGAAGATATCGATACGAATTTCGGATGACTGAAGTTTGGATATTTGGAGTGTTATTGAAAGAATTATTATAATCAGTGGTCGGCAAAAAAAAAATAATAAGCTTTCGGGATGCCCAAATTTTATTTTTCTTGTGTTTTTTTTTTTTTTTTTTGCCATTTGTATATTAAGAGCTGCTTTAAAACTTGTAAGTAAATCTAGTTAAAGTTACTTTAATGTGAAGATTTCTGCAAATTTGGTATCCCCGAAGAATTAAATAGAAAAACTGTCCATTTGATATTTTAACTAAGCTACTGGTAATTAGGGTTGCATAAAACTCCCATTATCTAAACTCCAGTCATCCGTATTGTCAAATATCTGGATCAGTATATTTCCTTTTCAAATCGAAGAAATCCTTGAAAAGTGCGACAGGGTGAATTCGATTTTTAAAATATTGTACATAATGGGTGAAATATCTGTAAATAGAAGCTTTTATTGGATTTGATCATAAGACGTCAATTTTTGTACTTCTACGAAGAAAACGTCTTATCACAGCATCTATAAGGTGGGGGGTGAGAGAATTGGGACAGTGACTCCGTAAACCCCTTGTTAGTGACAAACATTTTGATCCAATTGATCGAATGATATTTTGGACACTGTACTCGTGTTTCAAGGTCTCGGTATTCTTTGGTAATTTTTAACACTTTCCAACAAAGTTGAAAAGTGTTTATGCATTCGGTTTGTCAGTCCGTCTATCCACGCTCTCACTCCCTTCAGTAGACTTGGATTTTCATATAATGGATAAACCTTATGGAGGGTCATCTAGGCCTGTTGGGTATTGTATAGGAAGTATGTAGGATGAATCGTCCATTGACAGGGGCACTCAAAAGTATTCCGTTACATTACAGTGAATGGGGGGGGGGGGAATCGTTTGCAGAGTACTTTAATGACAGGATTGAAGCTGATATAAATCACTGAATCTCACTACGATCCCGTTAGGACAGGGTATTCGTAGCATTTTTTAGTCATTGACAGGGACACACAAAAGAAATCGGTTACAGTACTGTCTTGGAGTCATCATGGCTGGAAGTGCGTTTTCATTTTCGGCAGGCGTTTTAAAATTGAACTTTTTTGCCTTTTGCTAATTGTCTATAAATTCTATACCTCCTGTACAGAGCTGCACAACAGAATTCACGTGTGCTATTCTCCTTATGAGAAGAAAATCCTGAAGGGGAAATTTCAACTGAAGTATGTATGTTTTTCTTAACTGAACTCAATTCTTGGCATGCATGTAGTGAATACAAGTAGATACAAATCTATATACAGGGCTGCTCAAAAAATTCGGATCATTTTCCGATTGTAGATGTGGAAAGCTGAAATTGGGTTTTCAAGTGTGTTATGCGTTTCCATAGGGTTGAAGGAGACATACTATTTTAACTTATTAAACGGTGCCGTTTCGTGACATTTTTCTGAATGTGTTGGAAAGTGTTTCACAATCTATGCTTGAAGCATGTGTTTTCTTTCTTGGTAATACTGTCTTAATATCGTTTTTATGTTCGAAATCTTTATATTGCAGATATTCGTTCAAAAATAATTGTCTTTCCGATTAAAAGGGGAAATAATAGCGCTATGGTTTGAATATTTTATTCAATGACTTCAACTGTGTGGACGCCCCCTATTGACGCGTCTACAGAGAGAATAATTTTGCATTTAGGATAAGTAAATGAGATCATAACTCAATTTCGGTCATTGCAAAACGAAATTTCAATGGTTTTAAGCAAAAGGTTTGATAATTTCTCTCTTAATTGTGAAAGGTAGTCATATGAAGAAATTTACAAGCTCATGTTAAATGGCAGCATTATTTTAAAATTTCTTGTTTGTATTTATTTATTTTTAGATGTTCTTTTACATAGGTACACATAAGATGCAGAGAATGTTCTTTTAAATTGAAGTCGATGAAGCCTGTTACTTTCGTACTTTTTCAATTTTGGTTGCCTGTTTTTTTCTGAAGAGCTTTTACGCTTTCGGAAACTGTTTGAAAAGTGAAAATGTCCTCAGAACGCGCCCCCGCAAAAAAAAAGCTGCAACAGAAATTTTAAAAAATAAAATGCAAATGATAAATTTGGAAGAAACGCTGCCATTTATTTAAATTTAGCTTAGGAATGTTATTAGCGTTAGATGTTAAAAGAAATCTATTTTGTATTATTAGTCCAGGCAATAGGGAACTTTACCTAGCAAAATTAATGGTAGTTCTGGAAATCGGCTTACTTTATGTTTTTTGGGTCGCTGAATCCGAATTTGTAACTTCCCACCAAAATTTCCCCCGGCAACCCCCCCCCCCCAAATTTTGGTAAAAAGTCCCCCCAAAAAGGTTTTTATTAAAAAAATCAATTTTTTTTTTATTGTTTTAGGGAAAAAGTATCTAGAAATTCAGAAAATACACAAAATTGTCAATAAATTAGATATGTGACATTGTGACTTAGGATGAAGGGAAAGGGGGGATCTGCCTCGGAATATGCGCGTGGTGCTGCATGGACTAAGTTGCGCTCCACTTAACCACTCACACGTTTACATTCTCCCCTCCGAACTTTCCTTATAAGGTTTACTTTAAGTTTTTTGGGTCGCTGAATCCGAATTTCTAACTTACCCCCAAAATTTCCCCTCCCTCCGAAAACCCCCAAAATAGTTGTTATTAACTTAAATTTCTTATTGTTTTAGAGGAAAAGCATTACGAAATTCAGAAACTAGACAAATTTGCAACAAATAGGATATATGACATTATGACGTAGGATGAACGGGGAGAGAGGGGGCTGCCTCGGAACATTCCCCGCGAGCTTTTTTCAAAAATCAATTTTTTAGGGGGTTGCCGGGTGAAATTTTGGTGGAAAGTTACAGATTCGGATTCAGCGACCCAAAAAACATAAAGTGAATCGAAATCCAGAAGTAGTATTAATTTTTCCAGACAAAATCCCCTATTGCCTGGACTTCATAACTTAGTGCACGTAGCGCCGCAGTGTATGTTCAGAGGCAGCCCTCCCCGTTCATCCTACGTCATAATGTCATATATCCTATTTGTTGCAAATTTTGTCTAGTTTCTGAATTTCGTAATGCTTTCCCTCTAAAACAATAAAATAAGTAATTTAAAAACAACTATTTTTTTTTTTTTTTTTTGGGGGGGGGGGGTCTTCCGAGGGAGGGAAGTTAAAAATTCGGATTCAGCGACCCTAAAAACTTAAAGTAAACTTTATAGGGAAAGTTCGGAGGGGAGATGGGAGGGCAAAGGTAAACGTGTGAGTGGTTAAGTGGAATTGCGCAACTTAGTTCACGCAGCACCGCGCGCATGTTCCGAGGCAGATACCTCCTTCCCCTTCATCCTAAATCATAATGTCATATATCTAATTTGTTGCAAATTTTGTCTACTTTCTGAATTTATAGATACTTTTCCCCTAAAACAATAAAAAAATGGATTTTTTTAATAAAAACCTTTTTGGGGGGGGACTTTTTACCAAAATTTGGGGGGGGGGTTGCCGGGGGAAATTTTGGTGGGAAGTTACAAATTCGGATTCAGCGACCCAAAAAACATATAGTAAGCCTTTTTCTAGAACTACCATGAATTTTGCTAGGTAGTGCCCCTCTATACGGTCTCTATTGCCTGGACCTTCAACTGGTATCTTGAAATTTTTCGTCCGCAATTGACGCCACGGGGCTATTTCTTCCCCAAATCGTATTACGACTTAAAAATAAATTGAATTTTTATAAAATACAATATAGTATTATATAGTATAAAATACAAAATATTATTTATACATTGTTTTTGTCATAATAGTATTTGTTAACTGAATAAATCCGTAAGTATATCATTTATATGCTTTATATCTTCTAAATCTTACTAATTCACAAAAAACGTGCAAAAATGCGTAAGGACTCAAAGTCACTACAATACCAAAAATTGTTAAACATTACTTGTACATATTATGCATAACTTTGAACGTTTCTCGGGGAAAAAATGGCAAGGGTTACTAAGATTTCAGTACATATTTTAAACAATAATATTCCCGGTATAGATTCGTTTTGTAAATTTTCTTGAAAACAGTGATATTAAAGTTACTGGTGGAATCTCTGTGGCAGTTTTATTGTTTGATATTGAGTTCAGATATAAATAAGATAAAAAATAATATACAAGGTGGCCATAATTAAACTGACGGTACTCAGAGTGTTCTGTAGCGCGATCTAATTGCGAGAATGGCGCCAAATTTTGTAGGAAGATTAAATAAGACGGGGGACGAAGGATTCCGCGAAAAAAAAATTGGTTCCAAAAATCACCGGCAGAGGAATATATGGCGCTGTGTATTCGAAAAAGTGAGTTTCAAAAAAGAAGAATCAATACTGAAATAAAATTACCGTTTATTTAGCACATCCATAGGATGTCTAGCCAGGTCCTGGACACCTCCGTGATAGACCTTGGACTTTAGGTAACCCCATAGTCAAAAGTCGCAGGGTGTAAGATCAGGGGACCGAGGTAGCCATGCAGTTGGAAAACAGCGGCTAATGACTCTTTCTGTTGTGAATTTCTGTCGTAGCAGCTGCTGCACCCGCTAAGCAATATGTGGAGGGGCTCCATCTTGCATGAAAATGATTTTCTCCAGGCACTGTCTTTGCTGAAGTACCGGAATAACAAAGTTGTTTAGCATTTAGCGATATTTGTCTCCGATAACAGAACAAGTTACAGGTCCTGTCGGAGTAATGTTCTCATAGAAGAATGGACCTATGATCATGAGGCGCCTGAAAACTGCCCCCATGAAAAGTGCTCCCATACGTCATTTTGACGTCATAGCAGATGGGGACACTTTTCCAGTTCTAGAGAATTTTACTTTCGTCGAAAACTGGAAATCTGCCCCCATGATAAGTGCCCCCATATCAGAAGGGGACACTTTTCCAGTGTTAGAGAATTTTTCTTTCAATGAGAGCTGGATATTCGCCCCCATGAAAAGTAGCCCCATACGTCATCATTTTGACGTCACAGCAGATGGGGGGCACTTTTCCAGTGCTAGAACATTTTATTTTGTGGAGAATTCCTGATATCCGACCCCATGATAACTGCCCCCATACGTCATTTTGACGTCACAGCAGAGGGGATACATATCCAATGCCAGAGCATTTTACTTTGGTGGAGAGCTGGATATCCGAAAACTGGAATGTATCTCTCTTTTATGTACAGCTTTTATTGTTGCTTTGAATTATTATTATAATGTCTCAAAGAAATGCGTAGACGAGTTTCAGTGCGTAATGTAAAATTAGCATCTTTCTTAGTTTTGATACTCGGTTTTAAAGGACATACTAGACTGTCGAAAAGGATTTTAGTATAAAGGGGATATAAAATTGGTCAGAAAATAATCTGTTAGAATGTTCATGGAAACTCGTAGTATACTAAGTAGTTTTATCATCATATCAGTAGAAAATGTGTACATGTGATTTTTGGTGTTGAGTAGAGCACCAAATGTGAAACTCAAATGAAAAATACGCATAAGCTATTTTATGGAAAATTAAAATTTTCTTTATTAATTTTCGATTAATTTTTGTTCGATGATTTTTTGTTCATATTCTCAATGATGTATCCAGTATTAATAATTTGACACAAAAAATATTATTTTCAGAATCAGAAGTTTAGAGAGTTTAGCATTGAAATATGCTTTGAACCTGTTCCTTATTATCTTTGCTACTGTGTTTAGGAAGAAATGAAGCATGTTAATTGAAAGGTAAACAATGCTTAAGAACAAATTGCTACTATGTCAATAGCGTACAGCAAACTTCTAAATAAATAATTTCATTGTTGTAAACGAACATTTAAGAATAGCTATAAAAATATAAATAAAATTGGTACTTTTAGTAGAACATAAAATGCATAAGAAAACTGCTTTTTAAACAGAATTAGAAAGTAAATTGCTATTTTATTTATTTGATTAATCTGTGAGGTCTTATTTAGCTCTCTATTTAAAAAAAAATATTATAATAATAACTAACGTTGTCTGACCGGATGTCTTTCTGCACTTATATTAAGGAAACTACTGCATACAAAAATATGAAAATTTGATAGTATTACAGGAAAATGTTTGAGAAACACGCTGAAGCAGACAGTTTTTAAATAGAATAATTATTTTAAGACCTATTTATTCTTAAAGTCGGTCAAAATCGTTCCATTAAAAAACTTTTACAGGAACAAAAACTATACATAGGAAATGTAATATTTTTTCCAATTGATACACTTCATAAGATAGTGGTGTGCATACTGCGCTTATTGTTTTAATTTTACTGATTGTTGAGGGTTTTCTCTTTCAAATTTTATTAAACTTTTCATCATTTCAGGTGATATTTTTTTCATATTAGAAAAGGTAATTTCTTTTATATATATATAGTATTTCCTCTCAAAAAAAACAAAAACACGTGATTATTAAAAACCGAAATAAAAAATTAAATTAATAATTAAATGATCACGCATTAAATGTAGGAAATATGGAAAATTGCATGATAAAAATACACGTGAATTACGAAAAAATTACACTCGAAACACATCTGATGCGGATCAATAATGTCATATGTAAAATTCAGAAATATCTAATATCGTAATATTTAAAATTTTTAAAATAATTAAATTTATTCAATCTGAAAATTTTTAATGGTTAAAATTTGGTCCTATTTAAAAAGCTCAAATAAAAATATTCTCAAACAATTTTAAATTGAATAAATATTTTCACATAAATTTTAAAAGAAAAATGAATCGCATTTAATGGTGAAAACTACGCCATACATTAAAACTATATATTTAAAACAATTTTCTTATGTAATATATTCAATGTTTCGTCACATTGGGAATCACGGTATAAAAATATCACGGCTAGCAAATTTGTTTATATATTTCATCTTTTGAAGCAACATAAATACAGGTAAATGCAAGCGCAAAATGCCTTCGATTTATTTTGTACGAAATACTATTCGATAAATACGTATTAGGAAATTCATATATATTTATAATCTACCCTATATATATATAAAATCCTAATGAAACGACTGATTATGTATCATGGGGATTTCTCCTAAAATATGAAATATTACGCGATGAAATTAACAACAAAAATCCATAGTGATCTGAGGATTTCAAAACTGGTATTAGAATTTCAAAATTTGAATTAGTTTTCGAGACATTAATATTTTTTCTAATTTTAAACACTTTTCTCTAATGATGGCAACTCAAATTTTAATCAACCTTAACGACAGTTTTAACTCAAATTTTAATTAGTTACAATTTAGTGCATAAAACTTAAAGGGGTCCTTAAAAAATAAAAATTCTGAGCCTCAGGTGCATCAGGACCTGTCTTGGACTATCTTCACTTAAATTTCCAGACTTCTATCTGCGGTAGATTTTGCTAGCCATCGCACACAGACAGACAGAGCGAAACTTTGCTTTAATAGTATAGATAAAATCGTGCAATGTTTCTAATAATTCGAATTAAGCATGCTTGATTAAGTCAAAGAGAGGACCAGAGCTTGATATTATGTCGCCTCAACTCACCACCCTTTCCTTACACGTTCACAAAAAATTGAACATTTTCTATGCTTTAGAACACATGTATAGAAGCATAAATATTTATTTAGCATAAATACTCAGTTTCCTTTTTTATTCTTATTCTAATCTAAATGAGAAAGTGTTTATTATAATGAGTAAAACTTGAAAACAGAATTTAAATATCAGATTTAAGAAAGGTGTAAAAATTTTTTTGGAGACCTCCAAACAAGGGCATAACTCAGCTGCATAATAATATAATCAGATTCGCATTTAAGCTATCGACCGTTTTAACGTTTTTTTAAATTAACATATGTTAAGTGTTCTCAATCTATACAAGATTTAAAGGTATATATAAATATTTTACAGACATACATACAATAAATACAATAAACCCAACTGGAGTGAAAATACTCTCTTTTCACTTCAGTTGGGTTTATTGTATTTATTGTATGTATGTCTGTATAATATTTATATATACCTTTAACTGTTGAATGCAGGCGTTATTTATGTTTATTATATACAAGATTTATCAGAATTTTCACCATATAAAAAGTATTACGAATCCCATAATCCTGCATGTATATTCTCCATTCTCTGTGTCGAATATACACTGCTATTCCTACTCCATTCTTTTTTTAATTAATAATTTTAAAGACAAGTATTTTTCTGTTTTGATCATTTTAAACGCATATGTTAGTACCCCGTTAAAAAAAAAAAAAAAAAAAAAAACACTGCTTGAGGATCATACTGAAATTATGCTGCTCTTTCTATGTCTAAATTCTCTGCGGTCAGTTGTCACCTTATTTATTGCTCTTCAAAACAGTTTAAATTAATAACTTTTTATTTTAGCTCATGATGTTCATTTAAAATTCATTTAACAGGAAATAAGTAAACGAAGAGGAGTTTAAATAATTTTTTTATTTATAAAACAAACAGGTGTAACACTTAAAAAACTCTCATTATTTTTCCAATAATAGCATGTGAGACATGTTTTTGGGAGTTTTCTGCCCAATTCTTCTGTACCTCCGTCCACCGTAGCATATTGGTAAAACGTCTCCGTTTTAAAGCCTAGAAATCACCTTTTAATGATATATTTGTTTAATGCAATGCCCAATAGCAATATAAAAGCAATAAACGTCAAATTGTTAAAAACAACTAATTTAATTACAATTACTCCCATAAATACTATGGGATTCGCGACTAGTTTGCATTGAGTGGATCTCTCAATACGCCTCCGCTGTCATTAAAAGTTAATTAAAAATCTATCTCGAAAAACGTGGACGGACCAAGGCGGAGTTGCAACATTTTCGACCTCATTTTGAAGCGCACTTAGCACAATGCTAAGTTTAAATTTTGAACACTTTGAACAAGGGTTTTGTTTTAGCTATTCTGCAAAAAGAAAAGATTATTACTACGCTGAACTCACTTCTATGAAATGCCAAATGAAGTTTAAATTTGCACTACTTTTATTATCAGTACCGAAATAAGTTCATCATAAACAGATTAGGATAAGATAAAAAAAAAGTTATAGCAATATTTGACATTATTTAGGCTTCATATCGCTTTGAACTTTTATGGTACACCCATTCATACTTTTCTAGTATATACAGCTATATCCATCCCAGCCCCATGTTGCACAGTTCATTAGAAAGTCTTATTATTCTTTTAGTAACGATTTTTTTTAATAATACAATTAATAATTCATATATTTATTGTACGGAACCCTCTGAGCGCGAGTAATACACGCACTTGACCGTTTATTATATGTTAATTTTAATTTTAAACGTCTTTTATGAAATTTCTTCACATTGGTGGCAATCGGTTTAGTTGCATTGTAGAAGAGAGAACAGAAACAATGGGAATTACCATGTCATTACGGATGCCGTTTTCGTATTACAATTAAAGATAACTTTTTAAAAACTTTTGAACAGAAAATGACGTCACTATATAAAATAACACATTTTTACTCATAACGCTTTTACATTTCAATATTTTTTTTTATTACGCTGAAGCTGAGATTGAGACCTTCATCCTAGACGGCTTCATTGGGTGAAAATGATGTCATAGTAAAATTGAAATGAGTATTTTCTTTGATAAAACTAAATATTTTACTGCGAGTCCGTCTAAAAGTAAGTTTCTGGATATCGCTGGCACTCAGATTAGAACATCAAATAAAGAGCGCGAATGTTTACATGCAAAATTGTAACTGGCAAACTTAACATCAAGTTTGGAAATATATTTATTAAAAAATGATTCGGTATTGTAATTTCTTTTAATATAAATTCAGCTAATTGGTTCTTTTAAATATTTTCATTCGTCGAATTCGATCATCGTTTAAATATTAATTTTGTATATATAACATTTATTTTTCTGGATAATAATAGCTAAGAATATATGCTTTAGGCAGAAAATGAAAAAAAAGATCTTAATTACATATTATTTGTGTTTTGGTACATTGAAAAAGGCGATGCTTTTTATCGTTACGACAAACTCAAAAATCCTGTGCTCCCTTAATTCGGTACCGACAATAAAAGTAGTGCATATTTAAACTTCATTTGGTATTTCAAAAAAACTAAATTCAGCGTAGTATTAATCTTTCCTTTGTACAGTGTAGCTAAAACGAAATCCCTGTTGAAATTTAAACTTGGCATTGTACTAAGCGCGCTTCTAATGGAGGTCGCAAAACTGCAAAGCCGCCTTGGTCCGTAAAAATCAACTGTACTTTAATTTTAAAAACAATAAATCAAATGCAACGTTTTGGATTAGAGTCATGAATTAGGTCTGGTTACCTGCTCTTACCCGCGGCCAACCCGACCCACTGGTTTCGGATCGGGTTGACTTCTACTTTTTTTTTGTTGTGGGTCGTGTTGACTTCAATTGTTTCGGGTTCGGGTAGGTTTCGGGTTTTGACTCTTGCAGGTCGGCTTCGGGTTGACGCGTTTTTTCAGAATAATATCCCGACAATTTTTCAGATTAAAATCTATATTACAATAAGGCCTTCATAAAGGAAACACCCGAAAAAGCAGAGTCCTCTATTTAGCGATTAGTTTTTCAATTCCTAATGAATATTCGTACACTTATACCTTTGAATAGTTGGCAGCTCCCAATCTACACACATGTAACATGAGTATGTGTGCATAAATTATAACAAATATGATACATGTGTTTTTGTTTGTATCAAAGACGAAATGTTGGAATAATCTTTGATCACATTCTTAAGTACATTTTTGTTTCTCATTCAGTAAATTGAGTATATAGTACTTATTCGTATTGAAATGCGTATTTATTTTCATCTGAAGCATAGTTCTGCTCAAACTTTTTGTGGAAATTCTAACAACCTGACTACTTGCAAGAAGTTTTAATGACACGCAAAAATTATTCAAAGTTGAACCCGACTCGCAGTAAGAAAATAAGAATCATCCCAATCCGAAAAAAGAAAATTTGGGACAACACGACCCGACCCGATCCGATGTAGGACTTTTATTCAACGATCCCTAAGTGTCCACTATTCAGAAGTTTAACTTTATTTAAAGAGTAAAAATATAAATTTATCCATTTTTTTAAACTTAAAATTGGTATTAGAGATATATAATTCTAGATTACTTTTCATAATTGAATTAAAACATGATTTATTTTCCTTTCATTTCGGGTTCGAGTCAAGTTGAAATATGTCGGGTTGCGGGTTGCCGAAAATTATTTTGGCGGGTTCAGGTCGGGTACGACCCGCTCCGCCCAGGACTCTAGTTTGGATGCTACTGAGAAACTGCGAACCACAAATGCGTCTCAGTTGCACTGCACTGTTTCATGTATTTGGATGTTAGCTTTTGCGAATTATTGAACATATTTAGTTCAATCTTTTCACGATCTGCTAATTACATTTTTATCACTTTAATTTTCTGTCAAATAAATCATATGCACCCAAGTATGCTGAAATTGAAACTTATTTTATACTAACGCATTCTACGTTTTCTGTATGGCATGTGAAATGTTCGTGCAATCGATGCTAAAGATAGTTGTTTTTATTATTTTTCAGTTAAACAATTCTCTAATATTTGCATAAATACGTGCATACTAGTACATTTTTATTAGATGGAAAATGTAACATAATAGTTAATATCGCAGGATTTTTTTGCTTCCCAATTGTATTTCCCAAATTTATTAATTTATTTCCATAAACACATATTACAGCTGCTTCATACAAATGAAGAAATAAGGATAATGTACTGCACAGTGTAATGCAAGATTATACAAGTTTTATATTGGTTTGTTGCATATTTTCATAGGTTTAAAAGACACGGTGAAATTAATTGCAAGTAAAATGTGTATCAAGCAAGAATGTCAGGGGGAAAGGGGGGAGGAGGGTGTCAGTTTAAACAAGTTTTCATTTTATTCAAACCTTATGTTTTTGCTTTTTTAAATACCTCCTATAACAAATACATGCAAATTTCTAGATAGAAATAACCATTGTCAGATAGATACCATATAAGTAATTGTACTTCATACGAAAATAATTTAAATTAAATAATTACAGTCCAGTTTTGTAGAAAATTTATATCTATCTACCCTATATATATAAAATGCTAATGAAACGAATTTATAAAACGACTTTATGAAGCGATTTTATGACACGAATTAATGAAACAATTTTATGAAATGAATTAATGAAACGACTTTATGAAACGAATGATTAAATGACTGATTCAGTTTAACGACTATTTCTCCTAAAATATGGAATATTATGCGGTGAAATTAACATAAAAAATCTGTATTGATCAACAGGTTTCAAAAATGGTATCAGAATTTAAAAATTTGAATTAGTTTTCGAAATATTAATTTTTTTTTCTACATTTTTTTAATTACATTTCTGTAGTGAAAATCTGTAATGGCAACAAAATTACTCCATTTTGTTTTAAGTGGAGAACAGGGAAAAACTATAGGGATTATAAAATTTCTTCTTTTTCGTCAATTTCAGATTGATAATTGAAATTATATGATTTGTTTCAATTGATAGTGAAATAATATTGAGATTAAGAGAAAATGACATCAATAATCTTAAAAACAGAAAGAAATTTTAAAAATAAGATTTTAATAATCACATGTTAAAAGTAAAAAATAAGGAAGTGAATGCGACATTTACGACCATCCATTATTGGCATATAATCTTATAGTTTGGCGATAGTTTTTTTCGTCGACGGCATTATCAAGTAGTACCATTCAAACCATATAAATTGTTAAATTAACACTGAAAATATTCATGATGACGTACTAAAATAGAGAAAAGAATTCATGAATAAGCTATACCTGTTCTTGAAACGTCTAAAACTCGGTCAAGACGTAACATATAAGCGTAAAATTTCAAAAGACAATACTTTTCAATACGTGGATCAGAAAACTATTCCTAATAGACCGGGAACTGGCAGCACAGACAATCTCCTCATCGAGTTCACGGTTGAAATCCCAGAATTAGTTAAAACTTTATTCGCATATTAAAACGCAATCGGTCTGCCAAGTCATATCTTGGCGAAAAACTCCTGAAAAACCGATTTTAGCAGTTGACTCGTAAGTTTACCATTGTATTTTCCTCCACTCAAAAGTACTAAAACATGGAGGACTGGGAGAAAGAAAACTCAATGGTAAACCTACGAGTCAACTGCTAAAATTGGTTTTTTAGCTGTTTTCCACCAAGATAGGACTAGGCAAACCGATTGCGTTTTAATATGCGAATCGAGTTTTAACTTCGAGTTCAGCCGTGAACTCGATGAGGTGATTGTCTGTGCTGCCGTCTTCCGGTCTATAAGCAAACGGAGTTTTTTAACCTCAAACCTAAAGGAAGAATATTGTCCATAGCGTCGTTGTAAAACTCAGAAAGAAAGCGTCATTTTTAACCTAATCATTTTATACAAGCCAATTTTTAAATGTGTAATTGATCTTATCTATCCGAAAACATAAGTCATTTATTACAGCAGCGATGAATGAGGCCACGGTGCCGAAAAATGCCCATTAAAAACTGAAAAGCATGGCAACGTGATTGCAGAAGATAGCCGCTGCTATACTGATAATAGCATTCAATCTTCCGTAACCTGGTAATATATTTTTTTAACAGGGCACGTTAGTATATTTTCAAGGGCTGCGAAGCCTGAACGGGGGTTGGCGAGCGTAGCTCGCAGTTGGTTGAGCCCTCTAGTTACTTATTATTTAAACATACTAGCAGCTCTTAAAAAATAAATCGAGATAATTTTTTTTATAACATAATCAAATTCTTCGAAAAGAGCATCCTTTGGTACTAATTGTTATAAATAGTCCTATTAAAAAAATAAAAATATTTTAGGATAAATGCTGAATATTTTTTTTTATCTATTTTGTTTTCTGTTAGTTGTATCATGTAGTCTGCATAGTGTTTATATACGTTAACTATGTTTTAAGATAAACTTTTTAGGGAACCAGATATGTTTATTAATTTATGCTAATTTTCATACTTATATGCATACAAGCCTGACCTTAGACTCACTATATATGTTGTTGATTGTAGAAAAAAGTCTGTATTAAAAGTAGAAATTATTTTAATCCTAAAATTTGGAACATTAAATTACAAAAACAGGAAAAAATATTGTATTACAGTTGTTCTTAAAAAAAAAAAGAAGGGGGAAGGGGTTGAGAAAAAAAAATCAGTTGATTTAACACAATACTTATATGGAGCATAAATTACAAGGTACTTTTAAACAGTTAGCAGCATGTGATTTAAACTTACAAATGTTATGATGGATTATAATTCTATTAAAAAAATTAGGTATTGCAATACTATTATTATGGGTGAAACAATTTGATCATACTGTGATGTAGTGGGCCAGAGCTTTTTGGTTCACTAAGCTCTTGTGAGATGATCGTTGAAAAATAATACATGTTTCTTACCAAAGTTCTTTATTAGAACAACTAAAATAGATTTGAAAAATGTAATAACAAACTTTACCATTCATAGGTAGACACTCTCACTTTTTATTAACAGTTCTATACTTCTCATAGCCAACCTGAGTAAAAACGATTTTTACTCGCATCTCTTCCGTTGTTAAAAAAACACCTCACTTCATCAGTGTCACCCAGTCTACTATCAGCCTCCACACTAGCTTCTGCATGAGTCTCTTTTTACTTTCACTTTAGGGACGAATTCCCACACATTGTCCAGCCACCCCTATTTCTTGGAAAAGTTGAAATACCCTGTTGAGCAGATCCCAAGGGCAGAAGTATGCCAGGAATTTCCCCTGCATGCCTTTACACAAAAGACCATTGTCCTCCTCGGAAATGCCTGTTGCTTTCCCCGTCGAAAATGTGTGGCGAAGGTACGATATCACAATACCTCCCCCCAAAAGAGATTTCCACAGGAAATATTTGGCATGAATTCACATAATAAGCCCTTTTAATAGATTTCCCGAGAGGTCAAGCACACCATTAAATCAGCAATAAAATATCATTTAGACTTTTGACCCAATTATGAAAGTTCTACTTAAATTCAAGAATACCCACTCTCAGTTTCAAAGGACATACCAAAATATGAAATTTTTAGAATTTTCCTTACACATAATCAATCAAAAGAATAAAAATAATATACATTTTTGATGCTAGAACAATTAATTTAAATTTAAAATATTTGAATGTAATACTAACTCAAAAAAGAAAAAAAACACTATAACACAATCTAGGTAACTAAATTTTTACATACAGCACAATATCTTAATAAAACGCCCTAATTACAAGTATTAAAATTTTGAACACTAAATTCCAAACAGAAAATCTAACTCTGATTCTAAATCTTCCTACTTAGACCATCTGCATTTCCATGTAATTTTCCTGGCTTATGTGTAATTTCAAAATTTAATGGCTGCAAAAATAGAGCCCAACGTGTCAAACGAGAGTTTGTACCAACCATTATCTTTAAGTACACTAATGGATTATGATCGGTTTGTATTTCAAATTTTTGCCCATCCAAATAATAATTTAACTTTTTTAATCCATATACTATAGCCGCTAATTCTCTTTCTATCGTGCTATAATTTTGCTCCGCACGAGAAAATTTTTTTGCTAAGATACAAAATTGGATGCTCTTCACCTGCAATAATTTGAGATAAAACAATTCCTGCCCCATACAAACTCGCATCTGTTTGCACAATGAATTTCTGCTTAAAATCAGGCGCATATAACACAGGACTTTTCATTAATTTTAACTTTAATTCTTCAAATGCATTATTATACTTCTCGTCCCATATGATTTTTTCTTTTTTTATTTTCCCTTTTAAAGCATCTGTTAACGGCACTGCTATGGTAGCATAATTCTTTATGTACCTCGCGTAATACCCTACCATTCCCAGATATGCTCTTAGCTGTGTTTTCGTCGTCGGAATTGGAAAATCTTTAATAGCCTGCAATTTAGCTTCACTAGGAGACCTTTTTCCTGACCCAACTTCGTGTCCCAGAAATTTTACGTGATCTTGCGCGAAATGGCATTTGGATGGTTTCACCGTTAGATTTGCTTCTTTTAACCGCTTAAGAACCGCTTCCACATCTTTTAAATGCTGTTCCCATGTCAAAGAAAATATAGCTATATCATCGATATACGGAACCGCAAATGACTCTAACCCATATAAAACTATGGCAATCAATTTACAAAAATAATATGCTGAATTTAAAAGTCCAAACATCATGACTTTAGGTAAAAAGGTCCCAAATGGTGTTACAAAAGCCGCATATCTCTGAGCTTCTTCCGTGAGAGGAATCTGAAAATAACCTTTCGTCAGATCCATAACAGTAATAAAAGGCGCTGTACTCACTTTCTCAACAACCTCTTCAATGTTTGGCAAAGGGAAAAATTCAGTTCTGGTCTTTGCATTTAATTTCCTATAGTCCACACAAGGGCGAGCGTCTTTACCCGCACTCTCAACTAAAATCATAGGCGAAGCATAATCTGATTGCCCGACCTCAATCACACCCAAATCTAAAAGCCTCCGAATCTCTTCACGCATAATCTCTAATTGCCTCGGCGACATACGATATGGTTTTGATCTTACCGGCACATCATCCGTTAAAACAATGTCCATTTTAACTAACGGGGTACTCCCAGGATCCGTAGAAAAAACTTTCATATGACGCTCAATCATTGTCCTGAAATCTCCTATTTGCTCTGTAGAAACACGTTTTTCCAAATTACTTTCTTTTACTAATTCCCAAAAGTCTAATTGAGTGGGATCCGCAATGGAATAAGGAATTTCCGCTTGATCCTCAATTTCCTCACACTCCTCATCAATCAACAAATTTACAAATTCAGGTCTACTATAATATGGTTTAATTAAATTAACATGATAAATAGTAGACTTATTTCTCTTTTCCGGAATATCGATCGTATAATTAGTTTGAGATATTACGCTAGTAATAGTTCCCGGTCCTATCCAATTAACCGCCATTTTATTTGGTTTCGAAGTAGCCAGAACTAACACTTTGTCTCCAACATTAAATTTTCTATACACCGCATTCTTATCATACCATTGTTTTCGTTTCTCCTGACACTCTTTCATTCTTTTACACGCTAATTCTTGACAATGTTTCAATCTATTACTTAAGTTCAAAATATAGTCCACTACATTCTGATTTACCGTCTCCTTTTCCATCCAATTTTCATATACAAGAATATGTGGCATTCGTAAATTCTTACCATGTACAAGCTCAGCAGGGCTAAATCCCGTGCTTTCATGACTTACAGTCCTCAAAGCAAATAAAGCCATTGGCAAGACTGCTTCCCAATCTTTTCCTGCCTCCAAACATAATGTCTTTATAACCTTTTTTAAACTACCATGCATCCGTTCAACGCTATTCGATTCTGGGTGGCAAACTGAACTATGTACAACCTTAATACCAAACCTATCAAAAAATTCCGATGCCAACTCACTTGTAAATGACCTACCCAAATCACATTGTACCTCTTTTGGATAACCAGTCCTAGAAAATATTTGTATTAGCCCCTCAATCACTGACGGAGAAGTTAAATCTTCTACTGGAATCGCATCTGGATATTTTGACGCAACACAAATTGAAGTAATCAAGTATCTATTATTTTTCTCGCTTAAACTCAAAGGGCCTACACCATCAATATTTATCCTGGAGAAAACTTCTGAAATTATCGGCACGAGCTTCAAGGGAGCTTTCTTTTTATCTCTATTTTTACCAACCTTTTGACACAGATCGCAAGTTCTTACAAATGCCTCAATTTCCTTGTAACAATTTGGCGAAAAATAGCATTTAATTACCCTATCTTTTGTTTTAGTTGCTCCTAAATGTCCCGCAACTTCCTCATGACACATCTTCATTATTTTCTCTCTAAATTCTAATGGCAAACATAATTGTAATTTCTCATCCCCACTATTTGAATGTGAAACTCTTACTAATTTATTTCCCATTATTTTAAATTCCTTTTCTTCTACATTATTTGCCTTTTCCCATAATGTTTTTAAAGATAAGCACTGTTTCTGAGCTAAGCTGAAATCTTTCGCTGTAATTTTATTCAATCCCACATTATCTTTCACCTCCCATTTCGGTAATAACATAAGATCTTCGATTTGACTTTCATCCTGTCTATTCTCATCCATTTGAACTACCTGCGTTTCTTTGTTCTGTGAGCAATCCCCAATTTTATCTACCCTACCTGGTTGCTCTTCTAACTTTGCCTGATCAACAAACGACATTTCCTTATCAACATCCCGTTGCTCCATTCCTTTTTTTAAAGAATTCGTCTTACTACGGGTAACCACCATATTTATAGGAACACCACTTCCTTTATTTTGCTCAATAAGCTCCGCAGTTTTATTACCTAAGAGATAGTAACCTTGCTCCGACTCCGAGGGTTTAATCGCCGCCTTAGTGGTGATGCAACCAAAATCCCCTTTTATAGTCACCCATGCTAATGGTAAACATTTACATTCATTATCAAGAGGTTGACGTACCCAAGTTATATCTCCAGTAAAATCCTCTGTTTTAACCCAATTTCTATCGCATAGATCAATCCCTGCTCCCGTGTCCCTCAAATAGTGTCTTTCAACCCCGTTTATTAGAGCTTTTTTTAGATAAGGTTTAAAACAATCCCCTAAATCAACATCATTACCTAAATGATTAACTGTATTGAACTCATTTTTCTTTTTTAACCATTCCGCACAATCTGGTTTTATGTGCCCTGGTTGATTACAAAAAAAAACACCTAATCTGCCTTTTCCTCTCAAAAGCCTGGTCTTGTTTAAGTTTATCATTTTTAAATTTTTCCGTTTTATTCTCTAACTCCGATTTAGCTTTTACTTCACCCCTAATTTTCGGATTTAAATTGCTCTTTGCATCTCTGAATAAGGTTTTTTTTCCCAAGATTTTTTTTCTGATTTCCTGAAACTACTTCTAATACTCTCATATTTGTCACATTTATCAGCAAGTTTCGAAGCCTCTTTCATTTCATCCCATTCATCCATAAATTTTTCTTTTACTTCAAAAGGAACGCGTTTTTTTACTTGCTCTGTGAGCATGAGCTCTTTTAAAGACTCGAAATCCTTTATTTCTAATGATTCCAACCAATTATCCAAATAACCTCTTAATTCATATACCAAGTCTACCCATAACGCTCCAGGTTTCCTTTGATGATTTTCAAACTTCTGTTTTAAAGCACCTGTTCCCAATCTAAAACGATTTAATAAAACTTTTTTTTACATGTTGAAAATCATCTCCTAATTCTGCTGGTTGCTTCACTATAATTTCCGCGATATCTGATGGCAATAAGGGAATTAATTGGCTAACCATATCCTCCTGCGAAATTTTAGCTTTTTCCGCCTGTTTTTCAAAGATCATAAAGAAAAGAGTGATGTCAATTAATTTACAATCAAAACGTGGAACTAATTCTTTCAAATTAATTTTTGGATTCCTATGCGAACCTACATTCATATCACTAGACGAAAGACTAACAGTTTCCGAAGAATTTTGAATTCTTAATTTTTCTAACTCAAATTGTCTTGTTTTTTCGCGCTCTTCGTCTTCCCGTTCCAAAGCTAATTTTTCCCGTTCCATTTCTTTTCGTTCTGCATCCTCCTTAAGAATACATTCTAAATTCGATTTAGCAAAACTCTCATTATAATCCGATGCTGCTAAAATAGCCTGAATTATAGTTTTTTTCTTATCAGTTGCCGACACGTTGGTCTCAAATTCCTCTGCCAGCAAAAGCAAGATGTTTTTAGTATATTTCCCTAGAAATTCTTCCATTGTTTTCCCCCAAAATATACTAATCACAACAATACACAAATATATACAATTTGTAAAACACAATAAAAATTACAATAAGGAATAGAATTTTATCCTCTAGATATATTTCAATGCATAAAACAATAATACAATTTTCCTACCGGAAATTTTCGTGCACTTGTTATATCCTTTAAAACTGAGTAAATCCTCAAAATTATTTTGATACCCACAGCACTATATAAATACAATTTGTATAAAAACAACTAATCCTGCTATTTCCTACAGCATACCCATAAAATTTCAAATAACTTTATTGCTGTAATAAACAAAAGCTGTATATGCCCCAACTTTATAACTAAAAGTTACATCCACAACTATGATTAATTTTAATGATTAATATTCTTTTATTAATCAACCGTAATTTACTATCCTCAAGTTAATTATGAAATACATAAATATTAAATTTTCAAAACCAAATGAATTACCGTACAGACCATAAGAAACCCGTTTAATATAAAAATTCTAACTAAAAATTTCGATCCCAAATTAATAGCTACCCTAGACTTTTTATCTATTAAACATATACAAATTACCAAGAACAGACATATACAATATTAAATCCTAACAGACCTCTCTGGAAAATTTCATAAAAGGGCTTACCTTCAAATGTAGACCTTTCTCCACACTGCTCCAAGGCTTTCCTGCACTTTTTTTTTTCAGGTACTGCCGTATCTCCGGATCTAACTTGATTTCCGCCGGGAAATTTACACACAAGCTGTCTCCATGGATTCCTAAGGGCGATCGATGAAATAGTCTACTATCCACTGCACTGGATGTTTACTGAAGAAATTTTCTATATCGTCGAATCCTTAGTCCTTGTTACATACCAGCTAACATATTCGACACTCCAGATTTCACAGTTCCTCACCGGATACACTTGAAAATCTTTCTCGTCAAACACAAGATTTCATCACCGACTGTCCTTGTTTCTACACAGTTTCCTTCTGTACATCAAGTTCACGTGGGTCCAGTCTAATTTATGCTAGACCTAATTAATCCGTAAGCTGCCACCATTTATAATACTATAGCTGTGATGTAGTGGGCCAGAGCTTTTTGGTTCACTAAGCTCTTGTGAGATGATCGTTGAAAAATAATACATGTTTCTTACCAAAGTTCTTTATTAGAACAACTAAAATAGATTTGAAAAATGTAATAACAAACTTTACCATTCATAGGTAGACACTCTCACTTTTTATTAACAGTTCTATACTTCTCATAGCCAACCTGAGTAAAAACGATTTTTACTCGCATCTCTTTCGTTGTTAAAAAAACACCTCACTTCATCAGTGTCACCCAGTCTACTATCAGCCTCCACACTAGCTTCTGCATGAGTCTCTTTTTACTTTCACTTTAGGGACGAATTCCCACACATTGTCCAGCCACCCCTATTTCTTGGAAAAGTTGAAATACCCTGTTGAGCAGATCCCAAGGGCAGAAGTATGCCAGGAATTTCCCCTGCATGCCTTTACACAAAAGACCATTGTCCTCCTCGGAAATGCCTGTTGCTTTCCCCGTCGAAAATGTGTGGCGAAGGTACGATATCACAATACCATATTCGTGCAGTGATATATCAGCGCGGTAATATTTTATTAAAAGATGAAAATTCTCTTTATTTTGACGATAATTTATACGTTTGAATGAATCGAAATAGTAAAGTAATTAATTTTCAAGATTTAATCTTATCATATAATTAATTATTCCTTGAAATAAAACATAGGATTAAAATAAAAATGTTCCATTTAAAACAAATTTCTTCACATCAAAATTTGTGTGTATTTCTAAATACTAAAGTGATAAAAAATGCTCACATTACATGAGAAATTACAGTTTGAGTTTTATTTAGACGTAATTAGTACAAAACAATTTCGTGCCATTTTCTGAGTGCGCTATGCTAATTTACTATTAGACAATTCTAATTTTCGTGCACTTGCTAATTTTTTCCCCCTCTGAAATGCATTGGTTTAGAATTAGAAAATTTATACACGACTATAATACTCAAGGCGTTTTTTTCTTTCCCACTCAGCAACTCAAAACTGATATAGTCACCAAATCATTAAATGACAGGTGTGCTTCGGAAGATTCCTTTCGTTTTAGAAACCATAATTTTCGATAAAGTACTTAATCTTTCGCTGTGAAAAATGCTTTTTCTTCGATATATTTTAAGATGAAAAAAAAACAAAAACACCATTTTGATTCTTGAAATTTTTAACTACTTCAAACTGCACCAATAACCCATAATTAGTGAATGTAATTAGGTAAGAAAACATTAGTTAAGAAGTATACCGTTTCAAATCACCAACAACCAATCTATATCTTTCCTTTGTGTAGGCAAAGAACGCGTATATATATCATCACGATACCTTTCTTCCGGTTAAAAGGATTTCGCAATCAAAAAAAGCAGAAATTGATTTTTTAGTATTGGTTTTAAAATAAAATATAGTTTAGATTTTAAAATTCAGAACATAAAAATTCTATTTATACGCAATTTCATTTGAAAATATAAAGGCTTATTCATAACATAAATATATATTTACTTGTTTATGACATATACACCATAAATGAACTTATCTTTTAATATGAGTGCGAATGATACTGACATTTATTTAAAAAAATAAGGTTCAACAATGTGAAATTTTCTGATATGTTGAATTTTTTAGGGGCATTATAATTATATAAATGCGCAGCTATAATCGCCATCTGGTCGGTCCGTCTGTCCGCATATGCAAGCGCAAAAACTACCCAACGGAATGGTTTGAGATTTAATATATATAATCGTTTCGGAATTTTGCAGTCATTTCCAACTTTATGAAAATGGAACCAAAATTTAAAAAGATAATAATAAAAATTATCTTCATTCTATTAAATCTTATCATGCATATTTAATTCAATGATATCAAATGATAATCAATGATAGTTATAGTACAAACGCACCTCATTTCCCACGTTCGACGTACAATTTTCGACTTATTAAGTGAAAGCATGAAATTTGCAGGCATAACTATGCGAATGATTTGGAATCGAATATTGATCGAAGTTAACGATAAATTTATTACATCTTGAGTCCACTGAAAATCGACTTTGAGACTATTTTATAAAAAATAAACTTGTTTTTATAGAAAAAAAAAAGAAAAATGGTATTGGATATCTTGACGTATTGTAACGCAAGATTATAATGATTTATCTTGGTTTGTTGCATGTTTTTATAGAATAAAAAGGCATGGTGAAATTAATAGTCGATAAAATATGTACTGAGGAAGGTTGGCAGAAAGTTAAGAATTACTAAACGGGGCTTTTTTGTTTAAACAAGTTTTCTTTATTTAAACCTTATGTTTATATCCCAAAAATATATTTCTTTAAATTTTAGGTATTATATTTTCAGCGATATCTCGAAAATATAATGAAAAAATATCCTCCCCACCCCCCCCCCCTCTATTTCCGAATCTATTGAAACTAAAATTATGAAAAAATTAAAGGATAGTAGACGTTAACTTAAACATTGCAGGGAAACTAGGTCGCATAGTTTCTGAAAACATCGCATTTAACCGTTGCACATAAATTTCGATTTGCGGGCGTTCAGTAAAGGTGTTCAGGAGCACTGGAGGTGCCTATCGCCCCAGAAGTATAAAAAGATTGATGATAATTATTTTCGAAAAATATTGTCGATAATTAGCCGATATATTAATCCTTAAAGACACGCGCGGTTTGGACATACATAAAACACACGTGCGTTGTACAGTTTTTTTTTTTTTTTTTTTAGGGTTCCGTACTTAAAAAGTAAAAACGGAACAATTATAAGATCACTCCTGTGTCTG
The DNA here is from genome assembly GCA_963932465.1 of Maratus speciosus. Taxonomy (NCBI): domain Eukaryota; kingdom Metazoa; phylum Arthropoda; class Arachnida; order Araneae; family Salticidae; genus Maratus; species Maratus speciosus. The sequence goes on from OZ010791.1 coordinate 9,685,081, forward strand.
TCTGTCTGTCACAGCCATTTTACTCGTAAACTATGGAACGTGGACAGTTCAAATTCGGGGAAGTAATAAAGACCATTGACCCACATATTTTCAGATTAATAAACATTCATAAATATGTTTAGTAAAAAAGTAGAGGGACTAATTATGCTACTTGAAAAAAAAATATTTTCTTTGCATATCATGTGGGGTATCCTGTGAAAGCTTTTGTAACGCTAAACTAAAACATACATTCCTTTTAATTTTAGGTATTATATTTTCAAAGATATTGTTGAAAATGTAGCGCAAAATATGTTCCCCCCCCCCATCTAACTCCGAATCTACTGAAACTAAAATTATGAAAAAATTAGAGGTAGTAGACGTTAATGTAAACCTTGCCGGAAATATAGCGATTACCCTAGGTCACATAGTTTTTGAGTAATTAGCATTTTTCTGTTATACACAAATTTCGATTTACGGGCATTCAGAAAAATTGTTGAGCATCGCTGAATATACCTATCGTTGCAGAAGAATAAAAGCATTGTTGATAATGATTTTCGAAAAAAATCATCAGTAATTAGCCGAGATATTAACTCTTAAAGGTACGGCCAGTTTGGGCATACAAAAGGCCAGGGGCGGCGTACTCTATGCCTAGTTCACAACTTTTAATGATATATATGTGTAATGTCATTATAAAAGAAATAAACGTCAAATTGTTAAAAAAATACTAATTTAAGGGGTCTCGGGACTCTAAAAAGTGGAAAAAAAAGACCATTTGCAACATTTAATGTCTTAAAATGATGATTTTAAAACACAATTTTAATTGGGATGAAAGATATAAGTACGTTCTTTCGTTTCATGTATTTAAAAAGTTGTAAGATACAGAATTAGTATTTATAGGGGGCTCGAAACTGTTCGACATTTGTCGAACAAAAAATTGGCATAACATTTTACGCGCAGGATTACAAAATAAATATTGCAACCAGAATGAAAATTTTGGTGCTTACTTATACATTAAGATTGTAATAATTTCCCTGAACTTAAATAAATTTGTATTTAAAGCATTTTATATTTTTAATGCAATGTTGCATTTAGCTAATACAAAATTTTGAAAATTTCGACTGTAAAATCACCTAAAAAATATTTTTTTGAACAATAAAAAGGAAATTTTATGTTCAGTTTATACAGACTAACATGAAATATATGCTTTGAAAATTTCATGAAAAAATATTCAGAAGTTTTTGAGGTATCCTGCGTGTTATGCCCAAAAAAACGCCATTTGGAAAATAATGACTTTAAAGTTTCGGAAACGCCGCTTCAGCTATTGAGCGGGTATAATTCTAAAAGCCAAAACTTCTGTTCTAATGGGAATTTCAAGGAAACAATTATATCAAAATATTCAGAAAAGATAGGAGTTTAACATCTAAAAAAATTAAAATTTCTTAAATTTTGAAGCTTTAACAGTCCTCCGACCACTTAATCCTTTCCAGCACGGAGTAATTCTATTTATAAACTTATGAAATAACTAAGGATTTCCCTCTGAGGGATTAGTCTGAGCGATATTGCCGAGAACATAGATTTAATAATAACTTGTTGCAAGTAAAGAAAAGGAGATACTATCTTTAATTGGCCATATGCTGGTTACTAATTCAAATGATGAAATATCTAGACTAGTGAACCTGAAAAAAATAATCCATATCAATTTTAAACCAGCTCTTCTCTCTGTTAAGGGCCCTGGCAAGAGATAGGATAGCCTAGAAAAGGAACACATTTACAAGTACTTTCGGACAACCTATTCGCTGTTTCATACCGACATTTTTGCATTTTTTAAAATACATACATAAACCAGTATAATACTTCTTCAGTTTTATTTTCATAGTCGTGTATATCATTTGACAAAAAATCTCACTTTCTTAAACTCGAATTGCGTCAAGCTTTTATAAAAAAGCAAAGTGCATATAATAATGAAATTCCAAGAAGGGAATTAAACACATTGTAATAAAGCATTTAGGTGAGCGCAATTGATAAATCGTTAAATATTGTTCTTATCGCCATCTTTCGTAATGCATTATTTTAATTTAAAATACACACAATAAATAAATTTATAAACACGATTTGACTCATTTAATTAAAAATAATAATAAGTAAATAAATAAAAATAATAAGAAGAGACAATAGCATAAGTCAAAACATTTATTTCAACATCAACTCAAGTTACACTTGCGGGGAAAAAAGGCTGCTTTTGACAAAAAATAAAAATAAAATACTCTTGGCAAAATCTGAACCGGGCTAAAAAAAATGTACCGTGATTAATTCAAATATTATAGAAATATTCCGTAATCTGCTTTTCAACCAATATCGTATTTTAAAAAGTTTCGCTTAACTCCAATTAAATTTCATTGCTGTAACATTTTATTGAAGTGAAAACTTTTTTAGGCGCTTTGAGCTTTTTTTGAGATGGAGAAAAACCACGGATTTGGAGACACTGTTACGTAACCGACATGCTAGCATTTTGGCACATAGACACTAGCGCGCCAAGCGGTGAATGACAGGAACTTTTCCCTCTTCAGCTCAATCCGCAAAAGAAGAGCGAAGTTTAAACTCACTTTTTCTCCCGGCGTTCACACAGGAACACACAAAATTTACATTTTCGTTGCAGTGCGCTGTTGTGTTTATTGTTAAAGACAAATACTTGATACTTTCATTATTGAAGTGAAAGCTTCTTTGGGCGCGTTTGGCATTTTTTGAGATGGGAAAAACCATTGAACTCGTGATACTGTTATTGTAACCGACACCTCTGTATATAAGTATGTACATGTATTGTGCATAGTTCGGTATGAGGAGGGCGGGCAATTAATTGTTATTGATTGCTTAATGAATAACAACAATTTACAGGCAAGCGCGCCGCATGCTTGCCTGTGCGCTACTGGTTCCCGAAATACACGTACAAGAGTTAGAAAAAGGAAATCTCATCAAAAACATCTCATGTAATAAAAATTAGCCAAGTCTCGTGACTCTTGCTAAAATAAAATTACCTTGCTCTAGCAAAATAAAATTATCTTTATTCAACAGTTGTTATTTATGTCAATAGTTGGCGGCAAAAGTGAACTATTCGATCAAATATCGGGTAAGGTTAGCAGAAAAACTCTCTTGTTTTTAAAATTCGTGTTATTTTTGCGTTATGGTGTATGTCTATGGTGTATGTTATTGTATAATAATGAATAAAAAAACACAACATTTAAAAGTATTTCCTGCACAATAAAACATTTCCTGACGATTAAAAAAACACACACGTAATTGTTGAAGTTTTCACTTCTATTGGCACTCCCGGAGTGCCACTGTTTATTTATTTTTTTTTTTGGGGGGGGGGGAGGGGGGATGCTAGATTGCATATATTTACATTTAAATTTTAAACTTTCGGTTATGTAACGGTTGCTTGTATGAATAATTAGAACCTTGATGATCGAGCTTCACTCGAAACATATGTAAAAAACTGCTTGTGTGGTATGTGTGCTTAAAGCCATTATTACTTAGCTATTATAACTCCCGTCCGTTATAACAATTTTGCTGTTAGTATTACTCTTGTTTGACGTCAATCTTACCTGTGTATCTGAATACGAATTACTGGCCATTTTTCTTGCACAAAGAGTGGTTATAACATAATTGTTTCATTTTGCAAAGCATGTACCAATTGCAATATTGATACTTTTAAGTTAGTCAAGCGCAGGTGATAAATTGACAATATTTTTTCCATACTATATTCATCTTGCACATTCATTTCATTTAAAATATAAAGCTTTCATCCACTTCATTTAGAATACACGTTTTTAACTAATTTCACTGTACTTAAACAACATTACTTTGCATTGGCCTTTTTTTTTTAAAGCTTTATGCAGTTTTGGCTTCAGAAAGTGAGATTTGTTACAAAAAGATACAAACCTGACAATTTATTACAAACCCGATGAACGTTTATGTTTATTTTTTACAAATAAATATAAACCTTTTTTGGCACAGATGTCACATACGTTGGCGCGATTTTTTCTGACGCCAATTTGGCGAAAACCTCGTTTTCGAATACCAGTTACATATATATTTTTAAAAAGGGAATAACAGTAAACAAAATAAGTTTAATTAATAACTATAAAACAAAACAATTTATATAATTTTAAAAAAGTAAATAAACAATTTATTAATAAATAAACAACAACATCTAGGTTACTATCAAGCAAAATAACGACACTTTGGCGCCAGTTAAGTACCCCGGTGCGTATATGACATTGGCTTCCGAAAAAAATCGCGCCAATGTGGTGCGCATGTGACATCTGTGCGTAAATGTCTTGTTTACACTAAATTAATTGTTTAAATCTTTAAAAAATTGCTTGGGTACATTGAAAGAATGAGTAGGTTACCAGAAAATATGCATGAAAAGTTTACTTCTTTCGCCAAACCCATTTTCTTTACCTATAAGACGCCTATTCTGGAAAAGTACAAATTTCGGTACTTGTTAGTTATCCCGTCGACCAAATTACTGTCGCCAAATTGTAAGATTAAATGCCAATAAGGGTTGATCGTAAATGTCACATTCACTTGACAACACGTGTTTGTGCCATCAAGTGATTTTAATTTCGACGTTTATTTGCATTTTTATTAATGTCACACAAATTTATTTGTTCTTTAAGATATTTAAGTTATTTAATATTAATATTAAGTTATTTTTTAAAAAAGTTATTTAAAATAAAAATTATGTCAATTTGTGTAATTTGGCGGGTGGTTTGGCGATTTATATAATTTGGCGAAATTGGTCGACGGGATAACTAATAAGCACCCAAATTTAATTTAAAATACTAAAAAGACAAAAATAAATAAATTAAGAATAAATGATGCCACAAATAAAAATTTTTTATTTAAACATAAAATAACTGTTTCAAATTTTCACACGCAAAATATAAATGTTGGTTGCTTTTGGCGATTAAAAAATGCTATTGGGTAGATTATCGTAAAATCTGAAATCCTACGGTATTGTGGCTTTTTTCTTTGAAATAGAAAAAACATCCAGATTTATTTTCCTGTTTGATTAAATTTAAATATATTTTTTTTTTTTTTTGCACTTTAATATTAGTGCGGGCATATTTTCTTTGCTCCATGTGCTATAATTCGATTTTCTACAAAAACATCCAGCCGGTGAAAATGACATACACTAAATTTCGTGACGTATGTAGATAAATTGTGCTTTTTTATCAGTTTATTTAATATAATTTTTAAACAAATTGGAACTTATTTTTCATAGTAGGTGCATTCAGTAGGTTACCCTCATGGGTACCTTCTGGTAAAACCAGAAACGAAATCCGACAAATATTTTTTGAGTTATGCTTGACGAAAGGTTTTACGAAAGGTTTTAATATCCATCGTAGCTGTTTTTGACCGGAAAGTAATACTGCGTTGTGTATTAGCCTTCGCTTCGCTCAGATAATAAACTGACACCAGAATTCATAAACGAATTTATTAGAAAATGTTAACTTGCTTATTTTCACGTACATGATAAAAGGAAAATTTTAATTAAATATTCTTGGTGCCGTTTGTCTGTTTTGGAATTGAAATTAGGTGTCCGTTTTTTAAGGGCATCGCCCTTGAAAGATTTAATTAGAATGAATCGGATAAATACTGCGGGATTCGCGATAGTTTGCATTGATTGTATCTCTCAATACGCCTCGAGTGACTTTAAAAGTTAATTAAACACCTATTTGGAAAAACGCGGCACTGACCAAGGCGGCGTTGCAACTTTTCGAAGCGCGCTTAGCACAATGCCAAATTTAAACTTTGAACAAAGGTTTTGTTTTAGCTACACTGTAGAAATAAAGGTTATTACTACGCTGAATTTAATTTCATGAAATGAAAAATGAAGTTTAACTATGCACTGCTTTTATTGCCAGTACCGAATTAAGTTCATCGTAAACAGATTAGGATAATATTAAAAGAAGAGTTATACGAATAGCTATATTTGATATTATTTAGGTTCCACATCTCTTTGAACTTTCATGGTATACCCATTTACACTTGTCTAATATATACAGTTATACCCAACTCTAAGTTGTATAGTTTTTTACAAAGTCTTTATTCTTTTAGCAACTTTTTTTTTTTTTTTTTTTTTTTTTTTTTTTTTTTTTTTTTTTTTTTAAATAATACAATTACAAATTCATATATTTATTCTACGGAACCCTCTGTACGCGAGTAATGCTCGCACTTGACCGTTTATTTATTTATTTTTTAAATCTTATTATTCTTTTAGAAACGATATTTTTATAATAGAGGTATTAATTAATACATTTATTGTACAGAACCCTCTGTACGCGAGTAATACTCGCACTTGCCGTTTATTTTAAATATGTCTTATTTCATATACATACAATTTTGTAGATAAAAGTGAACATTGTCGGATGTTATATAAGTAATAATACTTCATTTGAAAATAATTTATAATTTCAGTCAGTTCTACAGAAAATTTAAATTATTTATAATTTAAATATTAATAATGACAGCTATGTCTTATGTTCAAATAATAAACAGCTATTCTTATTGAAACCATGATACTTTGACTATATCAAGAATCTTTGGATTTATAATAATAAATAAATATTCAATGTAGTTTTATGGATGTATTTTATTTTTCCACAGTTATTCTAAACAATTTTCTTTAATTCTTTGGTATCTGGGATTTTTGATTATTCTGTCAGTGCACTAAATGAGCAATTATGTTTGGTGATTAGTTTTGGGGATTGATTGGTTAAATATAAAGGTGGGGAACGGGGCCTAACACCCCCCCCCCCCCTTAGTTTACATAAATGGGTTTTTCATGCAGAATTATCCGGTTTGCTTCAAATTTGGTATACCGGTTTATTCTGATAAGGCACTTCCCTGATTAGATTTGGAGGTTCACTGGTTAAGCATAAAGGGGTGAGGGGACCGGAGGGCTAATCCCTCTTACTTTAGAGAAATGGGTTTTTCATGCAAAATTATCCGATTTGCTTCAAATTTGGTATAAAGAGAGCACATGTGGGAGTTAATCCCCTCTTAATTTAGCTAACTGTTTTTTTTTGTCGATTTTTTTTTTTCGAGGGGCATTATTCTTTGAAATTAGAGTATAATATACAATTAGTGTGAATAGCATGTGAGCTCAATGCCATCAGTTTAACTGGGCACTTTTATTTTTATTTTTTTGTAAGTTACCTAGTAACTGTATTTCATAGCCTATTAAAAAATATTAAAAGAATTTCAATTACGAAAATTTAAGCAGAAAGTCAGACTCAGAAAAGTATAAAATTGATTAATCTTTCGTAATCTGCTCTGTAACATAAGTTTGAGTCAAATATGAAAGGTGTTAGTACCATTACGGTTTAAATATTTAAAATTTAAAAATTTATGTGGATACTATTAAGAGGCTACTTCACTCACTCGAAAATAACTGTTCACTAATGTTAAACCTATGGAAGATTTTTTTTTTTTTTTTCTTAAGAAATCGCGCTTGCATTTCAATATATTTAAACTGATTTTTTTTTCATTGCCTTGTTGTTGCCTGTGGCTTTTCTACTTTTTCGATTTTCTTTACAGCTTTTTTTATAAGGATACTTTTACTTTCGGAACTGCCTTCGAAAGTAAAATCATCTTCATGAACAAAAAGCTGTAAAGAACGTCGAAAAAGTAAAAGAGTGCTTTGTACAAGTTGATATCAGCATGCCAAGATTCACTGATTCGTTATTTTGCATAAATGCATGGAATTTGCAGGCAGGACTATTGAGGTAATTTGAAATCGAATGGCATTTTGCATTTTCGATAACTGTATATCTTATTATGCTATAATTAATTGTTGTCTCAAGACAATGTTAAATCCCGAAAATCGGCTTAAAATGCAAACTTCGACGGCATATTATAAACGTTTTCTTCTCTTTATAAACAGAGGAAAGATGCTGTTGTTCTGCGATCCCTTACTTTATGAATAAGAACAGTTGCTTATTTCGTGCATATAAAAATAACAATAACTTCGTGAATATTTCAGAAAGCAGTCAGTTTGGATTTCAGTGTTTCGGAAATTTTTTATTTTTTATAATAAAGTTTTATTTCTCATAAAATGTATTTTCTCTCTCTCTCCTCCCTTTTAATAACTTTAGAAAAGTAAAAATATTGCAATTAAAATGTGAAAAATACATTTTTGCGAACTTTTTTTGCTTCTGCAACCAACTCGGGATAGTTGCATTAGCTGCATCGACATAAAATATAGCCTATGATTGTCATCATCAAATTGCCAATTACTGTTGCAATCCGTTCGGTAATTCCAGAGATTACCCCTACAAACAAACGAACTTTACTTATTTATAATATTAGTATAGACAAGCGTTTAAATTATAAAACCTTGTATTAATATAAAATAAAGAAAACTTGTTAGGTAAAAAGAATTATTATTTTTTGTTTTTTCTCTGAAAAAATACAATTTTTGGGGATTTTTCTAATTTAGGAGAATTGATAAGAAAGGTAATCTACAAGAAACGGTATCTCTTTAATCATTTAATGTTTTCAGAAATGTCACCAGGTACATCCTTGAGCGTTTATAATTAGTGTCCACTTAGGGTGTTTTTGAGGGTAGATTCTGTTTATTTGTCAAAGCTGTCACAGCCGGTGATTAAAAGGGCTTCTACTGGTTTCATAGGTAGGCGGAGGGAGGGGGTTGTTCGGCTGAAAAGAATGCTATTTCTTCACATCTGCATTTAATTTCAATAAACCGACAACGCGACAACTTCTTTTAGAACTCTGTCAGCAGTCAAATGACAGAACATTGTAGAAACGAAAAGAGACATTTAAAATACAAGTGTATTTTATAAAGACTTTTATATGTATTTTATAAAAAGACAACATTTTTTTTTCATCAATTTCAACACTTTTTTTTGCGCCTTCGTATAGGGGAAAATAATAATTTTAACTACAATTTGTTTGAAAGCTGCATCTCAATTTATTTTTGAAATATTATTATTATTATTATTATTTTGTAGTTTTTAATCCGAATTTTGTAATGGTGACAACATAAGCAGTCCATTTCTGTAGAAAATAAAAGAAAAATAGTAGATTACTATATCCTTTGATGCCATTTTCATACAACAACTGAAAAAAATATATATATTATCAAAATACGCGGTATTTTGAAAAATATAAATGAATGATTTCTGATAAAACATGGAGCTACTATAAACTATATTTAATTTTCAGTGTCCATATTAATGTTACAATCCAATGAAGGCATATGAATGATTAGATACTTGATTTTTTATTTTATTTTTTTTTGGGGGGGGGGGGGGAGGGTCGAATTTCTTGAATAGACGACATCGCTTTCTGCTTCTGTTGTGTATTATTCCTCGATAGTGACGTCATATGTATAATTTTCTATAAATGTTGTTTAAGACTGGATCGAAAACTTGGAATTCTTCAGCGGATGCAAATGACGTCATTTTATATGAAATATGATCGTGTATTTTAAATCTTAGAACTGAAATATCTGTTGTACTGTCTATATTTATATACATTTTTTTTTTTCATCGGGTACGACACTAAATTCTGAAAAAGCAAAATTCCTGTTTTCTAGTTTAATATAATACGTAACTGTTACTAATAGTGTTTCAATTGTAAATTATTTGGATTTTCTACTGGACTGGCTGTGATTATTTAATATAATTTTTTTTTCAGATGAAATATTATCCCTTACATAAAGACAATGTTTATTTTTATTAACAAATAATATGCATATGTATGTAAAGAATATTTACCCACTTCCAACCCCGCAAAGACAGTTTTACATTTAAAAAAAAAAAAAAAAAAAAAAAAAAAAAAAAAAATGTTTAAACAACAACAACAACGACAAAATAGCTTTTTTTGATTAAAAAAAAAAATAAATTTCAACTATTCTCACTGTATATTTTATTTACTATTAATTTCAACATGTCTATTAAAGCTATGAAAACCTGCAACAAGACAAGATATAACTTGTATAATCTTATATTATAATGTAATAATTGCAATACAACTTTCTAATGATGCAGCATGAATATGCATTACGTTTGAGGTTAAAAATCTCTGTCTGCTTCGGAATAGCATTCAGAACCACGGTGTTAAAAAGCACTGTATTTTGAAATTTTACTCTTATATTCATAGGCGAAACTTGGGCTCTAAGACTGGGCGGGGGGTAGCAAAAATCTTCAGGCCCTTTTGTAAAAATTTATATCCCTCCCCCTCCCTAATTACCACGTACACACACACACATACAAACGCCCATACTTAAATTAAATACTAAAAAATTCTTAATGTTCAACCTTACACATAAAATACAGAAAAATCATAAGTTACAAATTTCATGTTTTTAAAAGAAATACTTAAAAATATTGAGAGCACGACGTTTTCTCATCTGTGATGCAATGTTCCATTAGAAAAATGTTCAAACAAACTTAACACAGGTTCAGGCAGGGTGGATTCTCAAGTTCCCTGCTCAACAAACGCGAAACTTTCTGACTCATTTACACGAAAAATCACAAAATTGGAAGCTCTGCTGTTGAAGGGATATGGAATCGAAATGGGTTTTCCATTTTTTGATAATTATTTTTACTTAACGTGTTATAAGCGATTTTGGTCACGTAACAACGGGTTTTTTTTCACTTTCATGCAAAAATTTGGTTCAAAACGCCAACTTTGACAATATTTTCTTAACGATTCTTTGCGTTAACCAAAAAATGGAAAACATCTTTCGATTTCATAGTTTCCATTATAACACATGCTGCCAGTTTCATGCATATCCGAACAAAAGCGAGTTAAAAAATGTGTCATAAAATTGCCCTTTGGATTTGAGAACAGCCTTAATAAAAATTTGTGAAACCCTTGGTGTTGAGATTTTTTTTTTTTTTTTAGGTAGATTTCGTATGAAATACTACCTATTGGGATCGTTCCTATGTTGGAATTTCTGAAAAATTTTTGCAGATCTACACCGATCATGACTCCTAGAACCCAAAACCACCCTCAGTAAAAAACTTTATCTATCTATCTATCTATCTATCTATCTATCTATCTATCTATCTATATACCGGGTGTCCCAAAAAGGACTGACTGATTTTAAAATTCAATAACTTGCAAACGGTGACAGATATTAAAAAAATTCTTGCAGGAGGGTTACGCATAAGGTCAAAAGTTTTATTACAGTGATTTTCAATTTTAGTTCGATTTACAAACAATAGATGGCGCTGTAAGCAATAGTCGCTAAATACAGGCTCCATTTTTGGTCCTTTATCTTGTTCCATGCAGAAAAAGGAGATGGAAATGTATTATCCGGGCCACGAAGTACCGAAAATCGAGCCTGAATTTAGCGACTATTGCTTACAGCGCCATCTATTGTTTGTAAATCGAACTAAAATTGAAAATCACTGTAATAAAACTTTTGACCTTATGCGTAACCCTCCTGCAAGAATTTTTTTAATATCTGTCACCGTTTGCAAGTTATTGAATTTTAAAATCAGTCAGTCCTTTTTGGGACACCCGGTATATATATATATCACTTTCTTCTGGACACGATAACTTTCGTAATTCTGCACCAATCTCTTCCAAACTGATACATAAAATCAAAGGGCATAAAATCTCGGTCAAGTTCGTTAATGGGCAAAATCGGACCAAGGGGATGGAAATAGGGAGGGGTTTTGTGAAAACAGAAAACCCCCATAACTTCTTAATTTTTGTACATATTAAATCAGTTTAAAGTTTTTATTACTTCTAAAAATAGGGCCAAAATTTTATGTATCACAGATTTTTGATAAAGTTAAAAATGGGCTCAAGGGGCGCAAAAAATAGGGTTTTTGGGAGAAAAAAATTCATACCTTCGTCAATTCTCAAGATATCAATTCCAATTAATCTTATTATAAATCTCCATAACATTATATACAACTTTTATATTCACAAGTTTTTGATAGGACCAATTCGTACCGCAAAAAAAAATTAAAATCGAAAACAAAAAGGGGGTTTGAAGAAGTAAAAAATCCATAACTCCGTCAATTCAAAAGATATAAAATCCCCATGAATTTATCATATATCTTCTTAATATTGTCTACAACATCTATATAGACAAGTTATGGATAGGACCAATTCTTACAGCAAAAACAAATTAAAAATACATAGCGGTTGAAGAAAAAAATCATCTAAGTAAGGGTGTAGTCAAATCCAAAGTGCGTATTTTCTGACTCATTTTACAATTCATTTTTGCTCTCAAAGGCTTCCAATTGGTACGTTTTATTACTCAGAAACTATATAATGTACCGTAAGGGTCGATGTTTTGATAGAGGCAGAATATATTTTAAAAAATGCTGTTAAAGTGGGCATTTTGAAACGAATTTCCCGAAGCGGATTGTGTTGGAAAAATCATTGCATTAAGGATGCACTCAAATCCAAACTGCTTATTTTCTGACTCATTTTTAAATTCATTTTTGCTCTCAAACGCATTTAATTGGTAGATTCTTTTATTCAGAAACTATATAATGTACCGCAATGATAGATTTTTTGATAAAAGGCAGAATATATTTCAAAAAATTATGTCAAAGTGGGCATTTTGAACGGAATTTCCCGAAGCAATTGTGTTATCACTTTCTTCTGGACACGATAACTTCCGCAATTCTGCACAAATCTCTTCCAAACTGATACATAAAATCAAGGGACATAAAATCTCGGTTAAGTTCGTTAATGGGCAAAATCGGACAAAGGGGATGGAAATAGGGAGGGGTTTTGTGAAAACCGAAAAAACCCCATAACTTCTTAATTTTTGTACATATCAAACCAGTTTAAAGTTTTTATTACTTCTAAAAATAGCGCCAAAAATTCATGCATCACAGATTTTTGATAAAATTTAAAATAGGCTCAAGGGGCGCAAAAAATAGGGTTTTTGGGAGAAAAAAATGCCTTACTTCGTCAATTCTCAAGATATCAATTCCAATTAATTTTATTATAAATCTCCTTAATATTATCTACAACTTTTATATTCACAAGTTTTTGATAGGACCAATTCGTACCGCAAAAAAAAATTTAAAGCGAAAACAAAAAGAGGGATTGAAGAAGTAAAAAATTCACAACTCCGTCAATTCAAAAGATATAAAATCAACATAAATTTATCATATATCTTCTTAATATTGTCTACAACATCCAGATAGACAAGTTTTGGATAGGACCAATTCTTACAGAAAAAACAAATTAAAAATACATAGCGGTTGAAAAAAGAAATCATCTAACGTAAGTAAGGGTGTATTCAAATCCAAACTGTCTATTTTCTTACTCATTTTTAAATCCATTTTTGCTCTCAAACGCATCCAATTGCTAGATTCTCTTATTCAGAAACTATATAATGTACAGTAATGATCGATTTTTTGATAGAGGTAGAATATATTTCAAAAAATGATGTCAAAGTGGGCATTTTGAACAGAATTTCCCGAACCGATTGTGTTAGAAACGAAAAATATTTCCCTACTGAGAAAATAATTATTTATTAATCAAGTTTTAATTAATTGAAAGAAAAATAAAAACACAGGTCGCTTATAAATCTTTTCAAAAATTACGTCAGCATGTTTCATATATATATATATTTTTTTATTAAAAATTAATCTGAAAATGTGCCAGAAAATTTCGAGTTGTTGAGTATGGAAAAATATTTTTTTAATATCGCCTTAACATGATTCTGATAAAACCATCTATTTTATAAAAAGGAAATAAAAACTCGTCAAAAGCAGACGGATAAAACTGTTAAAGTGGATTTATATCTAATAATGATTTAGTTTTTGTTGGTGAAATTAGTATACTTAACTTCGAAATCTACCTCTGCCTGTAGGCCGGGCCGGCAGGGATTTTTTAAATAGTGGTGGTGATGGTGAGAGAGGTGGTAAATATGCTTAAAGGCTTTATTCAGGGTTTCAACAAATTATAGATGCTTTTAATAAAATCTCTAGCTAATGTTCTGATGGGAATGACTCACAAATTGTGCTGTGATGCACATTAGGGTAGATGGAATAATTTTACCTCAAGAATTAATATATATATATATATATAAAAAAAAATATATATATATATATATATATTTTCTTTAAACCTCAAAATTTTGAAATCTACCTCTTCACAACATTTCAAGTCAAGTATAATAAGAACGAAATCGCGTACATTGGTTATATATTACGAAATATTGTTCAACATTATTAGAATATTAATAGTACTGACTATTAAGGAATTTCATTCTTTCACACAATGAAATGGGATATCCAAATAAACAATTTAAAAGACTCAGTGCAGTTACAAATCTATTTTTCAAGAATTCCTGTTCATGGCAGATAATGCATATGAACTCTTTTGTGCTATCGGATATAGGATCGATAGTGCTTTAAACATGCCACATAGGGAAGATAAAATTTAAATCAGCTGGAAAATGAGTAAAACATTTGAAAGTGTATTTTCAGGAAATCCTTCCACAGACGTCAATGCATTTTTTTTTTTTTTTTTTTTTTTTTTTTTTTTTTTTTAACTTAACCAGTATCTATTACGCTTGACACACATCACATAATATACTAAACTTTATTTCAGCTAGAAAACTCGCAACACAACTAAAAACGTATTTATAGCAATTACCGCCCATAGGCGGCAAAGTATCTCAATTTTTTGCATAGGAATATGGATTTATTTATAATCTACAAGCATCTTTTAGTACAGTAAAATATAATTCAACATACTTCAGAATGCCTAACATAATTAAAAACACATTTTAGGAATTCATGCCCATAAACTGAAATTTTAATTATTTCTTTCGTTCAGTCCTTTATATGATCTATCAAATTTGAGTTCGGAAGTTCGGTTCAAAATGCCAACTTTGACAGTATTTTCTGAAAGATCTATTGCGTTTACAAGAAAACGGAAAAAAAACAGTTCGATGGCATAGTTTCTGAATAACAACACTTTCTAGTTTCCTGCGTTTCCGAATAAAAATGAATTAAAACTTATGTCAGAAAGTTGACCCTTTGGATTTGAGAACAGCCTTAAGGTAAAGGTTGTTCAAAATTCAAATGTGATCCTTAGACGAAATTCCCGCCTTTTTTCTGTTGACGATTGAGAAAATTGATTTTTTTCGGCGACTAACTGTCGAAATTCTCGATATTTTTCCGTGATATTTTTTTATTTCCAAATTTTCGGAAAATTCGGAACAGAATCTCCCATGTAATAGTCTGTGATATTTTTTTTAAAGATAATTTTTCTTGTGTGTTATTGAAAATGTTTGAATTGTATTGTGATCTTTACAGTGCAAAATAATGTCACATTCACATTTTTTTAAATATTTACTCTTGTGTGACAAAATGAAAATAAGAAATATTATTTTTCTAATATTCCCCACTACCATGATTGCTTAGCTTATTCTTATAGATATATTTTTTCAACCTCTATCTTGGCCAATTTTATCTTCTGACTGCACATAACTAAAGATTTATATTATAATTAATTTAGATCCAAATTAAAAAAATTATGTGATTAAATGAAGTATAAACATTTGATGTAGTCTGTGTTTCTTTTGTACATCATGTAATGTTTTGTACGTGTAAGTTATTTTTCACTTTGAATTCCTGATTTTCCCCCCGTATAAACGCTATTGCTTTTATACATTTCTTTTATAATGTGACGACTGGATTATTTGGATTTAGGAGCCAGTGGCTCCTTTAAAATTTTTGGAATCTGCCCCTATACTCTTAATCAAATCTTCATTCTTTGAATCCTTTTTCCATTTAGTTATTCTATTCTTCCGTTTCTAGATTCCAGTTAAAATCCTGGGGCACCCTAGAAACACATAGGACACTAGAATCAACGCAAAAAATTCTGACTCATTTTTTAACACAAATACATGATACTTGCAGAAAAGATTATTAAAGCGTTTTGTAATCAACGTAAAATTTTAAACAAACTCTGACTTTACATATTTCCAAAGTGGAATCCCTTTAAAGACCCAAATAAAAGTATTTCAGTTTTTTACTTTTTTCTATCTTTACAAGAAGAAAGTATTGGCTTCGTAAAAGTTTTCGAAATCCGATTTTCGACGGACTTACACGTTTTAGGGGTCAGAGATCACGAAAAAATGCTTTTACAAAATGTCTGTCTGTGTGTGACACAAACTTTGTGGGACCTCTATCTCAAGAACTAATGAACGAAATTTAATAAAACTTTATATTCCGTTAGTGCCTGATATAAAGTGGTGCTGATCACTTTTTGGTGTAAATCGTCTATAGGTGGCGCTGCCATGCTTCATTATTCACGATTTCCACAATAGCTCTATCTCAAAAACTAATGCACGGATTTTCATCAAACTTCAAATTCAATTAGAAATTGACATAAGTTGTTGCTGATTAGATTTTAGTGTAAATCACCTAACCGGCGACGCTGTTATATTGCATTTTTCAGGAAGTATTAACATGAATGAGGTAGAAGAAAGTTTTGGGATTATCACATCCGACTAGTTTATATTGTCTTTAATTTTAAAATATTAAATCCAAAATTGATGAAAACTAGTCGGATGTGGCAATCCCAAAACTTTCTTCTATCTCATGCATGTTAATACTTCCTGAAAAATACAGCCGGTTAGATGATTTACACAAAATCTAATCAGCAACAACTTATGTCAACTCCTAACGGAATCTGAAGTTTCGTGAAAATCCGTGCATTAGTTTTTGAGTAGAGCTATGGCGGAAATCGTGAAATATTCTGCATAGCAGCGCCACCTGTCGGGCGATATATACCAAAACCTAATAAGCAACAACTTAAGTCAACTTGATAACTGAAGTTGAAGTTTGATTAAAATCCGTGATCTTCTTGAGATAAAACTATTGCGGGAATCAGGAAAAATGCAGCATAGCAGCGTCAGCTGTTGGGCGATTTACACAAAAACGTAGTCAGCGGCAACTCATATCAAGGACTAACTGAATCTGAAGTTTGATGACCGTCCACGCATTAGTTCTTGAGATAGAGACATTGTGGAAATAAGGAAAAATGATGTATAACAGTGCCAGCTGTTGGGCGATTTATACCTAAACGTAGTAAACATAAACTCATATCAAGGACTAACTGAATCTGAAGTTTCACGAAAATCCGTACATTATTTCTTGAGATAGAGCCATTAAGGAAATCGTAAAAAATGCAGCATAGCAGCGCCAACTGTTGAGAGATTTGCTCCAAAAACTAATCAGCACCAATTTATATCAGGGACTAACTGAATATAAATTTTTATTAAATTCCGTGCATTAGTTCTTGAGATAGTGCGCCCACAAAATTTGTCTCACACACAGACATACAGACAGACAGACAGACTCACAGACATACTCAAAAACAGAAATTTTCTAAAAACATATTTTTTCGGGATCTCTGACCCCTAAAACGTGTAAATCCATCGAAAACCGAAATTCGAAAATTCTCACGAATCCAATACTTTCTTCTTGTAAAGACAGAAGAAAGTAAACTAGTCGGATGTACAAATCCCAAAACTTTCTTCTATCTCATAGATGTCAATACTTCAAAATTCGTTATCACTTTACCAAAATTAAATGGCAACCTATGCTCATCATAACGATTCTAAAAAGATGAAATTCCATGATTTAGTTCTTGAGATATGACTATCGCTGAAATCGTGTAAATACAGCAAAATTCAGCATAGCAGCACCACTTATAGGGTGATTTACACCAGAACCTAATCATCATCAACTTATGTCAACGTCTAACTGAATATGAAATTTGGGGAAAATTCGTGCATTAGTTCTTGAGATAGAGCTGTTGCGCAAATCATGACAAATGCAGCATAGAAGCGCCACCTGTTGAGCGATTTGCACCAACACATAATCAGCAGCAATATTAATCTAGGTGTACTTGAATCTGAAGTTTGATGAAAATTCGTGCATTAGTTCTTGAGATAGAGCTATTGAGGAAATCGTTCTAAATGCAGCACAGCAGCGCCACCTATTGGGCGATTTACACCAACACGTAGTCAGCATAATTTCATATAAAGGACTAACTAAATCCGATGTTTGATGAAAACGTGTGTATTAGTTCTTGGGATAGAGCTACTGCGAAAACAGTGTAAATCCTGCAAAATGCAGCATAGCAACGCCACCTGCTGGGCGATTTAAACCAAAACGTAAACAGCACCAACTCATATCAAGGAATAACTGAATCTGACGTTTTATAAAAATCCGTGCAGTAGTTCATGAGATAGAGCTATTTCGGAAATCCTGCAAAATGCAGCATAGCAACGCCACCTGCTGGGCGATTTACACCAAAAGCTAATCAGCACATATCTATATCAGGGACTACCCGAATATAAATTTTTATTAAATTCCGTGCATTACTTCTTGAGATAGAGCGCCCACAAAATTTGTGTCACATACAGACAGACGGACAAATAGACAGACAGACTCACAGACAGACATTTTGTAAAAACATGTTTTTTGGAATCTCTGACCCCTAAAACGTGTCAATCCGTCAAAAACCGGAAGTAGAAAATTTTCATGAATCCAATACTTTCTTCTTGTAAAGATAGAAGAAAGTAAAAAGCGACAAGACACAAGAGTCGAACTTCTGTCTTGATTTATCTAAAGCAAACCCCCTCCCCTCATTTTTAATTGTACTTAAATTAAAATGCAAACAATATTTATAAATATGTTTTATGTTTACATATGTTTTTATGAAATTTGGAATCACACAATCAAAAGCGAATACTGAAAAATAAATAAGATGGTAGATTTTTCTATTGCTTTGAAACTAACTGCTTTACAACTACTTCATTAAAATTTTTAGCTCAATACATAGAGAACTATGTAAGAATTTCTTTTGGAAACGGAACGTGTTCCCAGAAGCATTTGATGGATACTGTGAATTATTAATATGTGAATGTGACTGGATCTAAACTAGATCTTTTAGAAACAATTGTCAACTATGTTTTTTTAGAGAGATCAGAAAGTTGAGCCTATATTATCCCAAAGTTACTTTATAGCATCGTTCAAGGTCAATTGATAACGATCAAGTGGGGTGTTTACCTTTAGCAGAGGGGAACGTTGGGAAGGTGTGGGAGGGATTTGAGGGGAACCTCCTCGTCTCTAACTTTCTAATTACGTCCGCTTGACCACATATTTCCAGGGAAAAAAAAGACCATTCTTCTGGAGTATCTCTTTTGGCGAGCACTTTGCAAAGGTCACCTTTATCAGCTTTTATTTGAAAAATAAGGATCGAAATTTTAGTGATGAAAAAAGTTATGATAAAAAAGGTTTTAACTGTATCTTATAGTTGTTAATTATAGTTTATCCTGTGTTGAAAACTGGTATTTTTATTTATTTATGTAAAAAGTAATAGGCAAACTTCTTATTATTGAATGCAATTGTTAATTTTTATTTATAATTGAAAACTGGATTTTTATTCATAATTTTATTAATTGAAATGTAACACAAAAACATAGATTATGTTAGCATTCAGGAAGTTAATTGTTTTAGAAATTTGGAATTCTTGATAGCTATTCAGGTATTTTAACACGGGGAAACAAAATCATATAAATCAGAATTAAATAAAAAAAATCTGTTTTTCAGAAATATAGGACATAGTCTTTCTTTTTTAGCTTATTTATAAAATATTGCAAAACACAACGCAGAAACATAAATGACATGTTTTAATGCAAACAACTGTTGATGATATATTTTTAAAATATGAAAATCAATAAATTATTTTCGTAAATGTACTTATAACTTAAATGTTTAAATTTATTTATTTTTAAGAATTAATAATCTGCATTTGTACAAAATATGAATTAAAACGAGAAAAAAAAATTATGCATCAAGCATCGAAGAAATAGTTCCACTGTTTAATAAGATAACAAAGATACCAACGTAAACAATTTGGAAAACGCACAATACATTTGAAAAAACAATTTCAGCAATTAGCATGAATAGTCGGGTAAATTTCCGAATTACTGTGTGGAGCCCTGTATATAACCTATAAGATTTGTATGTATACTACATATTAAAATGCAGTTCAGTTAGGAAACATACGGCACAATTGAAAATTATCCTTCAGCAATTTCCATCAATAAGCGGAAATTGGAAATGTACTCGAGATCTTTTGTGCATCCCAGTATATGAGCTATAATATGATCTTAGTAAAGGTTATATTTACCAAGTTTTGTGTAAAAAATAGCGCGACACATTAAAAATGCGTACCACAACTGAAAGCGCACTTACAGTAATTATTCCTCATAGACATACACATTATGTCCCTGTAAATAAAGGATGAATGCATCACACACTATATTTCGTTTTAAGCATGCCGTGGTGCACTTCAGCGATATTTATTAATTTCAGTATGTTTGAAATAGTGTAACATCATTAAAATTCACCGCAAACGATTTTCCCTCATAGACCGTAATGTAACAGAATTCTTTTGTGTGTCCCCTTAAACAAACTATACATGCTATATTTTCTATTTTTAATAGGAGACATGCTACAAGTAAACCCCAATAGCTTATACCAATTTCACAAGCTGATTAACTAAAGTCAGAGCAAGCACAGAAAAATATTTATTTTGAAATACATACATAGTTAAAAAATACCAAATTAATCCAGAAACTGTATCACATATAATTATGTATATATTTCAAATATAATATGAGTATGTAAATTTAATACATAGGGGAGATGGGGGATGAATGGGACATTTTTACAAAAATATTTATTTTTATTTTTTTACTTAAGTTATTATCAATATTATATATCACATTTCATACATTAGGTATTTGACAACGTATATGAACAATATTTATTCTAGATTATGATTTATTCAGAAAAATATTATGAATTTTAAAAAACGTGATAAATTTATAATTATAACCTTATATGTAATTATATTTGTAATATATGATTTTACAGTACGAATCAATGTTTTTTTTTTCCAAAAACTTCTTTTATTGCAGTTTTAACTTTTAATGCAGACTTCAGCTATCAATCTGTTCTTTTTTCCCACTTATGAGACATTTTAGATTTGAAATAAAAGTGTAAAATGTCTTTTAAATATGGCATAGCTAATAATTTTCAATCATAACTTATTAATTAATATTAATTAAATGTATCATGCAGAACGGAAATTATTGGGTCGATGGGAAAGTCGTGTCGTGTTGGGGAAATCAATTCGCACCAGAAAATTCTGCCCAGTAATTATTAGACATTCCATATCGGAATCAATGTCTAATAATTAAATGATAGAATTTTCCGGTACGAATTAATTTTCCCAACACAACACGACTTTCCGATCGACCCAATATGTTAGGGGTGGGGATTTATTTGTGCAACATTTCAAAATTCAATATAATTTCCCCCATTTGATCAATAAACATAAATTTATGTAAAACATATACTATTTTTAACAATTTTATCTATTTTGATTAAGTTTTAATACCAATTTTTTGATAATCCATTAATAATTATTACAATACAATAAATAACACTCAGAAATTTTAAACAATAACAACTCATATAATGCTATTTAATACTATTAATTAACGTAAATTATTAATTTATCAACCTATATAATACTATTTAGTTAATAAATAAAATTTTCACCATCTCTAGGGATAAATGAGAATGTCCCCATTTGAAATGTCCCAATCATCCTATGATGCATATATTCCCTTCTCAGCCATTTTACCTCAAAAATTATTTTGTCACAATAGTTACTATTCATTCAGTTTAATTTTCGATATTGAACCTTAAAATAAATAGCTACAATAGCTTAATTTTTTATATTGTATAAGATATTTCAAATCTTCAAATGTAAAAAAATCTTACTTTTAAGCAGAGATTTCAGAAAATGCAACTTTGAAGGAAAATGAAAACAGCAATGTGGTCATACTTTTAGTTCTGAAGCACACTGTGGTAGAGCCTTATATGGGGATAGGAAGCAATTTAAAATAAATGCTTATTGCCGGAAATATTGATAATGTCCCATTCATCCCCTAGCTCCCCTACTCATCATTCATATTGAAAATTTCTATTTATTCCTAAAGTGTTAAAAAAAAAAGAAAAAGAAGAAAAGAAATATGTACAATAAAAGACACAAGAAATGGTTTCAAATGCAATAAATAGATGAAACATTAAACATGCTGTCTAAGTAATCACGTTGCATTAATATAAGTACTTTTTAGAAGTAAATTTTTAAAATGAAAAAAAAATTATTTTTTACATTTACTTAAAAAAAAAAAAAAAAAAAAAAAAAAAAAAAAAAAAAATTGTATATATATATATATATATATACCATACTTTAGTATTGAGCTGGTGACATGAATTAAGAGCCGAAGAAATCGCCAAAAATCGCTATTTATAGGAGTTTTTTTTTATTTATTTATTCTGATAATTTAAGTGGTTCAAAGCGCGTAATTTGATTAAATGTCTTAGATTTTTGTTTTATTGATATTTTTATTTATTTAACATATATACCTGTACATATATTGGCATATTACTATACATATCGGCCGTTAATGCATGGCACCAGCTCAATACTAAACTATCGCTTTTAATAAATTTCAGATCCTTATTTGAATTCCAAAATTTTTCGTATTGTTAGGTGGAATCTAAAATAAAACAAATCAAATATAAAAGGTCTATTAGAGCTTTCAATTTAAAAAAATGGTTTTAATCTATACTCTATAACCCGGGAAGCCTGTTATGGTTCCCCTAGTGATATATAACGCTACAACTGGAGGAAGGTGGTGGGCCAAAAATTTTTGTCGTTGAGAAAATTACTTTTTAAAAATTATTTTTATATTTTTGCTTGCATTCATTTTTAAGCCAAATTCAAATACGCCTTCTTCTTTCTTTCTTTTTTTCTGTACTTCTTCTTTTTCTTTCTTTCTTTTTTAGTCCCAAAGAGAAAATAAAATACTTCATTTAACTGATGAAGACATTTTCAAATCGGTGAGAAAAAAAAAGAAAAAGTATATGCATTAATTTTATATCAATCAATTTAATCGTTATATGACTATTGAAGTGCTTTGTCATCGAATATTTTTAATAACCATTTTCGATAAATACATTTTGAATTATGAGGATTGTTGTTGAATAACGGCAGTTTTCCTACCTTGCCTGCCACGTTGTCACTTCCTGTCTATTCGGCTGAAATAGCCAACTTTGGCATTGTCAGATAGATCTTTTGTATTTATAGAAAAATGCAAATATACAGTTTAAATATTTTGCCAAATGAAAAAAGTAAAAAATGCTTTAAAGAATGCTTAGCAGGAATAGAGTAAAATATAACAAAAAGTGTATTCTTTTTTTCATTTTACTATTTGTGGAAGTTAACTCTTAATTTTTCTGGGAAGTGTGTTAAAAAGAAATATCTAGGTAAGAACAAAGTGTTATAATTCTGTGCATTTTTTAAGTTTAATAGTCTTAGTGATGCAAGAGAATTTGAATTTATAAGTAGTGAATAAATTGTGAGTATTCTAGCATTATTATAAAGTAATTAAAAGAAAAAAATGTGCTTGATGTAATCTTTATTAAATGGATTATATTTTTTTCTTATGATTTCGCCCCCCCCCCCCCCTTTAAAATTGACATAGCTAAAGTACCTTTTTAAAATCTCATAATTTATTTTTACCTCACTTTTTCTAAAGACCTCCTATTTCTGAAGATGTTATTTGATACTACTATACATGAAAATTATAATGTGACAAAATTTCGGAGACAAGTAAACGACCCGAAAACAATTTTTAAACAATCGCGAAATGTAAATATTCTATCGTATTATAAACTGAATATACAATCTACTAACTTGTTATTCTACTTTAATAAGAATACAACCCCCTAAACAAACCTTACCACTGCTTGCCCTTCACGGTGGAAGGTTAAAATAATTATCGCACGCATCTCGTACGCGCCAAGTAAAAGTGCCAATTACATCTTGGAGGGAGAGACCGTGCATTGCAGGAAAGAAAAGAATGAAGACCGGAGCTCACATCGGGTCACGTAATGGACCTGATCCAAATTAAATACTAAAAAATTCCTAATGTTCAACCTTACACATAAAATACAGAAAAATCATAAGTTACAAATTTCATGTTTTTAAAAGAAATACTTAAAAATATTGAGAGCACGACGTTTTCTCATCTGTGATGCAATGTTCCATTAGAAAAATGTTCAAACAAACTTAACACAGGTTCAGGCAGGGTGGGTTCTCAAGTTCCCTGCTCAACAAACGCGAAACTTTCTGACTCATTTACACGAAAAATCCCAAAATTGGAAGTCTGCTGTTGAAGGGATATGGAATCGAAATGGGTTTTCCATTTTTTGATAATTATTTTTACTTAACGTGTTATAAGCGATTTTGGTCACGTAACAACGGGTTTTTTTCACTTTCATGCAAAAATTTGGTTCAAAACGCCAACTTTGACAATATTTTCTTAACGATTCTTTGCGTTAACCAAAAAATGGAAAACATCTTTCGATTTCATAGTTTCCATTATAACACATGCTGCCAGCAGGGTCGGACTGGGTCAGGGAAAAGGGCGCAGACCTTGGCTTTTCAGAGGGCGCAAAAATGTTAACGAACTCACGTCAATTTAACTTGCTTATATTGTATATGGTTTGACAAGGTTTAACAAATTTGCATACCACAAAATATGAAAATGGCTTAATATTATATCTCTGAGTCTACATAGAAGACCCATAGAAGAAGATATTCCCCCTGCATGTTTAAAGTTCCATCAAATCTACACAATGTTACGCTATTTTCTAAAAGAAATCGTGTAATATCTAAAAGTTCCAGCAAGCTGAACACAGATTTGCAGTAGATGACTGATATCAAGGCTAGGACTTTCTTATTTTAATCTTTTGTCAATAGATACCTTATAAGAGTCACGGAAAAAAAGTGATCACACCCCACCGATTCTCTTCACGTCATCGTATAAAAAAGACATAGGTACCAATCAATTGGGAATAATATCTACTATTAAATGCTATTCATATATTTTGCTTTGGGGATTGTCTACATATTAAAAAATGCACGAACGATTACTTTTCAAATGGTAACACCCACTTTTGACATTCTATTTGAATTCTTCGCCAGCCAGAAAAGATATATGGTTTATATACTTTTGTTTATATACTTTTCTTAAATCTTAATACAGTTATAAAACAAAAATTGTTAAGGGTTTATCCATGAATTTCGAAAAATAAAATTGAAATCTTATAAGAAAAAGTACCGAAAACATTCAATTAGTCACCAGTAAAATTATACAGGAATTTTAAATTTAATATAAAGGTACTTTACAATTTATAAAAGTCTTATAGTGTTGGGGGTAATTGTCTATGATTTTTTTTGTTTGTTTATTTTAATAAAAGAAGGCGGTCCCCTTAAGTTATTTGATGTTTTTAGCACTTGTGGTTTTTTGTACGCAAAAACTAATGTAGATCTTAATTCATAATTTTTTAATATGAATTTATTACTTCTTTTTATAATTAGAAAAATGTTTTTGAATAAAGAAACAAAATCTGTATTATATTTGGGTCTATTCAGTGTATTTCTTTAATAAATTAATAAAAGATCAATCAGATGACTTTTTATGAAGATATAAATTAATGCTTCTCAAATTAATTTAACTTTAGTCCAGTGTGGCCAGATTGGGGACTTTTTTTAATTCAGATTGTGTAACTGACACAATTTTTTAAAATAATGTAATTCGCCTTGTTTTCCAGAATTTTTAATATATTTCTAAATAGGTTGAATATTTCTATTTCAAAAAAGCGGTGACAATCAACAATCTGCAGGGGTGGGGAATTTCTAGACAATGTTACCAGCCAAGGATTTATTTCACAAGCCAGTAAAATGCAACGTATAGTTGAAATTTTTTTGACAAAATTTACGCAACTCAAAAATAGTTGGTTACTGTTTTACTGTTACATTACTATAATGCATTTTCATATTTTTTTTTTCCTGTAAAATTAAGAAATATAAGCAAGAGATGAAAGTTTAATATCAAATAGAACTTAGTAGTAAGTACCATATTTACATCACAGTAATTAAGAAAGTTGTAAAATATAGCTAACTACTAAAAAAAAAAAAAAAGTTTTCGCGTATCTCTAATAGTCAGTTTTCAAAGACTACCTAAAAATTCACTCGCCCTGTCAGAAAATTCACTCGCCAGTGTCGAGTAAAATAATGCATTTCCCCACACCTGACAATCTGGGCACAAAAAAGTCCCCAAATTTGGCAACACTGCTTTAGCATCCTCAAATTTAAACTCTTCTAACTCTATTAAGATTTAATATAATAGGTATTTACAATGCATTTTTCCTGGATGTTTGATCCAAGAAACTCAAAGAAGGTGTCAAAAATGGGTGTTATTGTTTAAAAATTCAAAGTTGGTACAATTTTTAAAATTCGGAAGCATAATTTATGCATAACAATATTTAATAGACGTTATTTCCATTCGAATGCCTCCTCTATATTTTTTTATGATTACTTTTAGAGGAATTACTAAGGGGTAACAACTTTTAAGTACGTATTACCAATGACCCAATGGAAATCGGTGGAAAAACTAACAAGGTTTTTTACAACAGACGCCAAATAGAATTGCTGCGGTGTAGCTAAGTGTTGCAACATTTTTTTAAGTGTATTTCTTAAAGGTAATATGAATTAGTTATTAGTCGGTAAAAACTGAGATGAATTCAATTTCTTTTGGAATCTGACAGCAATTACTTTTGCGAGTATTTTGTAGGAAGAGGCATTGTGTATCCTTAAAAAAGGGCTTTATGTATCCATGAAATATCTGAATTAATATTTCACTATTAAAAGGTTTCTACAGAAAAAGAACACCAAAAAAGTCGCTTTGTTAGTCTAAAATCACTAAAATAATTGAGTTTACTGTTCTCAGCACACTCTTCCCATGATTTGCAAAATTCTTTTTAAAATTAGAGATCAGGGGAAAAATTTAATTTTCCATAATTAAGAGAAAGAGCCCAGGAATTGCGTTCATGAAAGTTTCAGGATCCCGTGGCCAGCGTTCTTTTATTCATCGCTTTATTTAATGATAGATTTTCCCGAGATTAAATTAAACAATTTTTTATTTAAAATACATACTAGAATTTCTTACTATTTATTTAACCACAGAAAGCCTGTCATTAAATAAAACGAAGATTACCAACAAAAAATTATGGCGTAGATTTTGTGAATGAAAAAACGCTGGCCACGGAATTCCACAGCTTTCAGGATTCTAATCCAGAAGTGTCATCAAGCTTGTATTCCTCGAAAAGACAGGTCCTGTTTCCATTAAACAACAAAATACCCACAAAAAGTTTTTTACCTGTTGATATTTATCTCGCTCTTTTCTTAAGCTGTTTTCAAAAAGCACGGTTTCAATTATAGGTGCATTCAGGGCCGGCTTATAAAGAGGGGGGGGGGGGGGGGGGACAAGGTACTAAAAGCTAAAAGACTGAAATTATGCAAAAACTTTGGTTAAAATCTAAAGGTATCATTCAAAGAAGCGATGGAAAGAAAGTAGCTCAGGACGCTGGGGTGAATGTTCAATCGCATGCAAAGATGCCCACTTTGTTTTCCGATCCTGAAATTGCTTCGATTTATCTTTAATTTCTTGTGATAATAATAAATACCTCTCTTGTGCTGTCTGTATATTGATCGATGATTATTCCCTAAACGAATTCTCTAAATTTAGTACACTAGATAGAAGGTATGTGTACTAAGAGGAGGAAAATATTGGGGCGGCTTAGGCACTTCGGGGCGCTAAGTTTTCCGTGGAAGAGGGCGCACCGGCCCTCGGGCCGATGGGCCGGCGGGCCAGTCCGAGCCTGGCTGCCAGTTTCATGCATATCCGAACAAAAGCATTGTTTACTTTTCAATTAACATGCTTCATTTCTTCCTAAACACAGTAGCAAAGATAATAAGGAACAGGTTCAAAGCATATTTCAATGCTAAACTTCTGATTCTGAAAATAATATTTTTTGTGTCAAATTATTAATACTGGATACATCATTGAGAATATGAACAAAAAATCATCGAACAAAAATTAATCGAAAATTAATAAAGAAAATTTTAATTTTCCATAAAATAGCTTATGCGTATTTTTCATTTGAGTTTCACATTTGGTGCTCTACTCAACACCAAAAATCACACGTACACATTTTCTACTGATATGATGATAAAACTACTTAGTATACTACGAGTTTCCATGAACATTCTATCTAACAGATTATTTTCTGACCAATTTTATAGCCCCTTTATACTAGAATCCTTTTCGACAGTCTAGTATGTCCTTTAAAACCGAGTATCAAAACTAAGAAAGATGCTAATTTTACATTACGCACTGAAACTCGTCTACGCATTTCTTTAAGACATTATAATAATAATTCAAAGCAACAATAAAAGCTGTACATAAAAGAGAGATACATTCCAGTTTTCGGATATCCAGCTCTCCACCAAAGTAAAATGTTCAGGCATTGGATATGTATCCCCTCTGCTGTGACGTCAAAATGACGTATGGGGGCAGTTATCATGGGGTCGGATATCAGGAATTCTCCACAAAATAAAATGTTCTAGCACTGGAAAAGTGCCCCCATCTGCTGTGACGTCAAAATGATGACGTATGGGGCTACTTTTCATGGGGGCGAATATCCAGCTCTCATTGAAAGAAAAATTCTTTAACACTGGAAAAGTATCCCCTTCTGATATGGGGGCACTTATCATGGGGGCAGATTTCCAGTTTTTGACGAAAGTAAAATTCTCTAGAACTGGAAAAGTGTCCCCATCTGCTATGACGTCAAAATGACGTATGGGGGCACTTTTCAGCGTCCCCATGATCATATCTGCTGTAAAACCACACCAAACAGTTATCTTTGGTGAATGCAAAGGAGTTTCTTTGAATGCTCTTGGTGGCTTGTTATCCTAAATTCGGCAGTTCTGGGTATTTACAGTTCCATTCAGGTAAAAGTGGGCCTCGTCTTCCCATAACATTTTCCAGGGCCAAGCATCATCCAACTCCATTCTGGCAAGAAAAGTGAGAGCAAAAGTCAATCGCTTATTATGGTCGGTATGACATAACTCTTGTACACGGCTGATCTTGTACGGATAGAAGTGGATAATCTATCGTAGGATTTTCCATACCGTACAATAAGGCATATCCAGATTCCGAGCTATCCCACGAGCACTGGAAGTGGTAGCAATATTGTTTGGTGCTCTGTCTACAATCGCCGTTGCCACTTCTTCGATTGTATCCTGTGATACGGGTTTTCGTCCTCTGCCTGAACATTTAGGCTGCGTTCAGCGACGCCGCCCTTTTCACCCTAGAGGGCTACCCTGTCACGTGAGGTGCTACAGCCCTTTTACCCCGAGTGAAAGCCAGGGTTCTTCGGGGTGGTTCGTTGCTGAACGGCATGGGGTAGGGTTTTTTGACAAGACAGCAAAACAGTAAACAAATATAGCTGAGACGTTCGTTGATTTTCTGAAATAAACATAGCGTTTTATTTACAATTTACACATCGGATTTAATGTTATGTGGCGAAATTTATTATTAAGATTCTCACGATTTAGTTAGTATAATGCTTTTTAAAATGAAATAATTAAAGGAAAGTGGATTGCCAAATTTATCAAGATATGATAGCAAATTGCGTGAAATTATCATCCATGCCGTTCCGTTGAGGAGTTTTGTGATTCATTGTTTTTATTTTGCACATTTGAGTGTGGCGTTATTATCGAATTTCAAAAATGAAAATTTTGTTGGTTTTGCACTCGTGATTTTCATCTAGTACAGTCAAGATTTTTGTTATACTGCAGATAAACTTGTCCCCTGCAGTATGATTTAATAGATGTTTTCTTTTAATTTGAAACTAAATCTATATCTGGAATGCTTTCTTAGCCATAACGTGACATTTGAAATAAGGATTTCTTTTTTCAACTGGAATTCAACAACTTTTAGTAAATGCATCATGCATGTATTGCTGCAATAAATATTATTTGTTTATATGCATTTTTTTAATTCATTTCATTATATCTGTTATTCATTGTGTATATTAAAGGACAAGTCTGTAATAATATATTTAAATATTCTTATCTATTAGTTGTAACATTTAAAATATATTGAAACCTCAAATTTGAAAGCTCAATTTAAAAAAAAAAAAAATGTTTGCTTATTTCAGTTTTAATTTGTCATTATAATATCATATTCAGTTTCAGTCCTTGAAGGATATCAGGATAATAAATATTGAAAGTAAATCATGTTTTTAATTGGGAATCTTAACTGAGCAAATATCTTAATTGAGAAGCAAATTAGCTTGAATATATATAATATCTTGGTTCCTATTTTTGGTACATATTTATGAAATAATTTTACAGTAAATTTTAAAATTATTATGTGTTCGCAAGACAGAAAATGCACAATAGCAACATAAACAATTACTTCGATTCTTAGACATTTCAACATTCAAATAAGTATTCATTAAAAAATTAATGTGGCTTAGAATAAAAGAAGAAAAGGAGGATTAAAAACATCATAACTTTTGAAGCTGTAGTATAATAAAAATTAGTGTTGTAAAAATATTTCTCTGTCATTTATTAAGGCTTTCCTCAAATCTAAAAGAGCTACTTTCTGAATTTACTTCTTTTCGGAAACACATAAGATTGGCAGGTGTTCTTATTCAGAAACTATGTAATAGAAGGGCGTTATCCATTTTTTGATAAAAGCAATACATCTTTGAGAAAGTACTGGCAAAGTAAGTGCTTTGAATCAAATTTTCCAGAAGCGATAGCATGGGAAAGGGGGAAAACCTGCAGTCACGTGACAAGAATCTCTTATATCTCAATAAGTATTTTAGGTACTTCTTAGTTATCCCATCGACCAATTTCGCCAAATTATATAAACCGCCAAACCACTGGCCAAATTATACACATTGACATAATTTTTATTTTAAATAACGAAAGAACAAATAAATTAGTAAAACATTAATAAAAAATGCAAATAAAACGTTGAATTAATGGTTTTATTGGCCATTATTGGCATTTAATCTTACAATTTGGCGACAGTAATTTGGTCGACGGAATGACTAAGAAGTACCATATTTTATTTATCAAAAATGGAAAACGTTATTCGATTCCAAATCCCTTTAATAATCAGGCCTGTCAATTTTATGCCTTTACAGTTAAAAATGTGTCAGAAAGCTTGCATTGTTGAGCATTTAATTTGGGAGAAACTTTAAGGTGTATTTCCAAAGATTCCGTTAAGAGAAGTTCATTATCGCAAGTAATTTTTTGGTACTTACATATTAACGCCACTGCAGCTTATATATGTAAATATGTGTATATTTATGTATATATATGGGTACTTTTTGGTTAGCCAGGCACCAGTGTTATACATACACATATATATATATACACACACACATATATTACATATGTATGCATACACATATATATGTACATAAATATATATTTATATACATATATATATGCGTATATATAATACTGGCACCTGGCTAACTGAAAAGTACCTATATATGTGTATATTTATGTATATATATATACTTATTATAGCTGTGGTGGCTTTAATACGTAAGTACCAATTTTTTTTACAATACATGGTGCCCGCCTTACACATCCTGAGAAAAATGAAGTCCAGTTTTGGTCCGGCTCTACTATGTAGAAAAAAATGAAAATCTGATATCTGTGCGGCACGAGTCTGCTGAAAAAATTAAGCCCAGCCTCAGACACCTAGTAACTGTCAGATGCTGATCTCTACGCTGGACATTATATTTCTGTATTCATGTTGTCAAACTAGCATCGGCTTGTGACATACATTTATACTTATTCTTGCGAAAGTCATATTCATTGAAAATGGCTCATATTTTATTAACTTTGTTTAAATTTTTATATTGGGCTGGTAGGCCCATTTAAATTTTTTATCGGCCCGGCCCGTTGAAAAAATTGTCCTAATTCTGCTGGCCTAGCTTGTTTGAAAATTTGCCTTTATTCTGCCGGACCCGTGCAGACCTCCAGTTTGCACGTCGTCACCATTTCAAAACTTTTTTAATATCAAATGAATTTTCAAATATTTGATACATACATACGAGAATCACAATCTTCTTCATACTCTGTAGCAGGCAGAGTTTTTTACTGGCTTGGTTAGAACAAAACTCCTTTTTTTCTGTTATCTTACTCTTACTTCTAATATATTCTATTTACTACCGTATAATTACTATAACGAAACATGTTTCATTGTACCCCGTCTACAAGTGTTTCAACCTCAGTGTACCCCCACACTGAGGTTACTAAGTAAAAATTTATTTACAAACTTCTAACATTTATTTTGGTTTTGGAAATATGAAGACAACAATCCAAAGATAACAATGTATAGAAAAAATAATTATTACATATAACAACAACAAAAAAGAGATAAAATTACTTTTAGTAAAGGTATGATCCATGTCAATTCAGGCAGCCAAAGAAAAAATCTTACCTTCATAGTCTCAGAAGTTTTTGAATTGAACATATGTTAAAATTCAATAAAAAATAAGATACTTGTATATTTTGGTTTTGCCCAAAAAAATTCCTGGCCCGAGATACAGGCCGCCAAAGATGGCATCCCGGGCACCATTTCCAATTCACCATTTTCGATAAAAATTTTAAAGTGCTTTATCTCTAGAACGGTGCAAGATATTTTGTTGCGTTTTTTTTTATTTTAAAGATAATATTCTTCTGTTTAAAATGATATACCCAATTTTGAAAAATGTATTCAACTTTTCTTGTAGCAACCTTTTGAAAAAAAAATTTTTTTTCAAAAAAAATTTTTTTTTTGAAAATGCCAATCCTAAAAATTTTGATTTTTTTGCTGTTGATCAATACCATTGGGAACTATCTTCACTGTAAAGGAGAACTTCCACTTTTGAGTTTAACAAATTTTAGAAACATTTAAAAAATTCAGAGAATTTTACAGGAACTGTATATATACAGTTCCAGTAAAAGTCACTGAATTTTTGCTTATTTGTATCATATTTGTAAGGATAAGCCTACTATATATCCTAAACAAGTTAGAAATTGCAATATCAAATGTGGCAAATGAGGTGCGTGCATAGTATTAACTAGTTTTATAAATATTCAGATCTTGGTGCAATAAGTGTTACACTCTTGGGCAAAAAGGCATGAATACAAAATTTACTGTAATTCCATATATTAAATTCAGTAATACGGAAGTAATATGAATCCATCTTAAAAGGACTTAATCGGCATGGCAGCCTAGAATCATTGCCTATCATGGTATATCATTGAATCAATTATGTATTATAGGATTTTTAAATAGAATGAAGAAAACTTTTATTAATGTCTTTTATGTTTTAATTTGATTTTCATAGCATTTGAAGTGATACATACTTTATTGCAGAGGTTTACAAAAAATTACTTCCTGTGTCATAGAAAGTGCATAGTGTTTACAGGGACACACAAAAGATTTCGGATACTTTACCTTATTGGAAATACTGTACATTAGCAATGATTGCTAGAGGTGCATTTTTAGTTGCGATATAAGTTTTTAAGTTTAATTAAATATTTCCATATTACGTTGTGTGTATAAAGGCTGTAGATCATATACAGGGCTACACAAAAGAAATCGTAAGGGTATTGCTGGAAGTGCATTTTTAGTTGTGTTTGAGTTTTTAAGTTTAACTAAATTTTTCCATATTACCTTGTGTGCATAGATGCTGTAGATCATATACAGGGCTACAGAAAAGAAATCTTAAGGGTTTACTGAGTATGAATGAAAATAGCTTAAAGGTGATTTTTAAATGAGTTATGCATTTTTACACAGAACTACATTTAGTATACTAAGATATGTTTGGAGAATATAGATAAAATGATATACAAGTCCACGCAAAGAATTAGATACATGGCCGTCTATGGATGATAATCTCTGGAAGTGTGATTTCACTGGTTTTAAGGATGTTTTAATCTTAATTAAATATTAGCTAAATAGTGGCATGTATATAAAGATAGTAGATAAAATACAGGGTTGTATGAAAGTATTCAAATATGCTTCCGTCTATTGACATAAATTTCTAAAAGTCAAATTCCGACCTATTTATGTGCTTTTAACAATTTCCAACATAGTTAAAAGTCTTTATGGATTCGATTTGTCTGCCCATCTGTCTGAACTCTAACTTGTATTAATATAATTTGTATTGCTGTGTAATTGATATATGTTATTGAGATTGTTTTACTATGTTCGGTATTGAAAATAAAGTATGTATCACTTCAAATGCTATGAAAATCAAATTTATGTTTATAAAAGACATTAATAAAAGTTTTCTTCATTCTATTTAAAAATCCTATAATGCATAATTGATTCAATGATATACCATGATAGGTAATGATTCTAGGTTGCCATGGCGATTAAGTCCTTTTAAGATGAATTCATATTACTTCCATATTACTGAATTTAATATGTAGAATCATAATAAATTTTGTATTCATGCCCTTTTTGCCCAAGAGTGTAACTTATTGCACCAAAATCTGAATATTTATAAAACTAGTTATAGTACGCACGCACCTCATTTGTCACATTTGATATTGCAATTTCTAACTTGTTTAGGATATATAGTAGGCTTATCCTTACAAATATGATACAAATAAGCAAAAATTCAGTGACTTTTACTGGAACTGTATATATACAGTTCCTGTAAACTTCTCTGAATTTTTTAAACGTTTCTAAAATTTGTTAAACTCAAAAGTGGAAGTTCTCCTTTACAGTGAAGGTAGCTCCCAATGGTATTGATCAACAGCAAAAAAATCAAAATTTTTGGGATTGGCATTTCCAAAAAAAAAAATTTTTTTTGAAAAAATTTTTTTTTTCAAAAGGCTGCCACAAGAAAAGTTGAATACGTTTTTCAAAATTGGGTATATCATTTTAAACAGAAGAATATTATCTTTAAAATAAAATAAACCGCAACAAAATATCTTGCACCGTTCTAGAGATAGAGCACTTTAAAATTTTTATCGAAAATCGCGAATGAGAAAGGATGCCGGGGATGTCATCTTTGGCGGCCTGTATCTCGGGCCAGGAATTTTTTTGGGCAAAATGAAAATATACAAGTATCTTACTTTTTCTTAAATTTTAACATATGTTCAATTCAAAAACTTCTGAGACTATGAAGGTAACCCCCCTGCCTGAGTTGATATGGATTCAGCCTAAAGAAACTTACTTTCAGTAGTGTAAAACCAATAATCTTCTATTGCTAATGTTGTAGAAGTGTGAATGTATCCAAATCATATCAGTAACTGGAACATATAGTTGTATACCATGTATATAAACTGTAACTCTCTGTGACAAATTTGGCCCCACCAGTGGCCGAGAGGTTCTGCTCTCGAAGCTGGTAGACGGGAGGTGCTGGGTTCGAACCCAATCGCGCCTGTCGGCCTAATCGTTCGGAGTTTTCGTGGTTTTCTTCGAGCCATGGATTTCCATGCGTAAATACGGGTTAGGTTCCCTTAGAAAGACCCCCACGAAGGGCACTCCCCCCCGGGCCTATATCCCTCGAGCAGATAATTGGCCGTCGAAAATCAACCAACCTGTGACAAATTTGACTGATTTTACAAGTAATGTTTCATTGTACCCTGTCTTCCCCTATATATTTGCTTTCATTTATTAAGTAAAATTTCTGGTTCAATCCATGTTAATTTGATCTGAGGCATATTTTCTAAAAATTTCAGGACTTCTCTTACTTATTTAATTATCAGAGTTACCCAGAATTAATAATTCCACCCATCTTTTATTACCACAAAAATATAGGTACTTCCTTCATATAGCAATTCCTAAGGATAAATCGTCAAATATATATGGCACTATGGCACATTGTTGAATTCAGGAGGTAGCCTGGGGGAGGCACTCCCACAAGAGCAATAAGATGCCCCCCACCACCTGGAACTCTATAATGCCCCCCCCCCCCCCTCACCCGGAGCCATAGACATCCCTCCCAGAGAAAGTGTCTGAATTCAACACCGATGTGGCATATATAGGAGATTGTCGAAACTTTAACTGTGACCTTGGCATAATTATAATAGTGGGGACTGCTTTAACAAGAAAGTACCAAAATATCCAATAAATGCATTTTAAAGAAACATTAATAATCAGGGTTCGTTGATATATATCAATCGATATATATCCGATATTTATTTTCAAAATATCAAGATTTTTGATATTTTCATGTTACTTGATATTTTCAAAATATCAAGATGTGTAATATTTTCAATATTTTTCTATATTTGATACAAAATATCACTGTACAAGATATTTTTAGATATTTTCAGTCAAAACTTCTAAAATTTCTAACTGTTATTGACTGTATTGTTCTGTAAATAAAGAATTTTTTACATTTGATGACATTTTGATGACATTTTGATTTGATTACATTTATTGAATTTTTGTCTCAGATAGTGACTTTTTTAGCCGAACAAGAAAACAAATATCTTTTCCAAGTTTTATGTTTGATTTTTTAACTGTAGATTATGAGGGACATAATTCAGAACAGACACTGAAAGATAAATTGTCTAATTTAGATATTTAGTTATATATACAGCCTTCATTAGAAAATAATCTGTTCTGGTATTGCTTTAGTTCAGTTTAAACTGTACATCCTAATAGGGCAAAGAATAAGATAAGCTTACATTACATTTATATTAAAAATTTTCAATTAAAACAATATTTTGTTATTTTGTACATAAAATTTTATTTTATAAATTTCTGATTTCTGGATAGTTGATACTGAATCCTATAGCATTTTCTTCTCTTTCTTTTTATGTCACAGTGCATAAGGCAAATTGTATCTGTTTTCAATTAGTTGATCTTCAATTTTGTTCTAATTATAAAAAAAAAAAAAAAGGAAAATGTGCTTTTTGTATTTTGTTTAAGCTTTCAAGTTAAGTGCAATATGTTTTAGTTTCTAATTTAAATATTATGCTTGAAAATATTTATTATCAGCAGTAAGTTGACTATTTTGAAAATATCGGATATCTATCAAAATATCGGATATTTTTGAAAATATCATGATATTTACGAACCCTGTTAATAATGGATATCTCTAGTATGTTAAATAAGATACCTACTTTGCATGCAAATTGTCTATGAACACTCTTATATTTAACAAAAACAACAACAACAAAAAAACCAATGGAAAAAATACTATCTTATTTAAACTATATTATTATCCTTTTATTATTTTCGAGAAAAAGGAATTGATGCAATTTTAAATAGTCAAATATTATTACCACCATCATTATTCGTACTGCATTCATTTTAATTAAAATATAAACCTTTCTCTCATTTTATTTAAAACACACAACTTTTCTTTAAAATATATGCTTTCACTTATTTCATTTAAAATACAAGAAAGAAATAGCACCACAAACGAGAATATAACACCTTCACACATGAAAACTAAAAGCTACTACTATTGGTAAGAGAAAAAAATGTGAGAAAAAAAATTTGTACCCAGCTAACATAAAAGTACCAGACTTTTATACAGAGCCACTGAAAGCGAGGTGTAAGTAGTACCCACCACCCTGAATCTGTGATATCGGATATCATTACCAAAGCTCTGAAGATCGATAAAAATGAAAAAAAAAAATTGCAAAAGGCAATAAATAGTGTTGCTGCAGTTGTTATACTAGAAATATAAATGACGCACTATTCTTAATAACTCTAGTTTGACATTTAAATTTCCAAATTGGTACTTTTCTGGGCACTATTTGATTATCCCGTTGACCAAAAAACTGTTGCCAAACTGTAAGATTATACCCTTTTCTGTTATATTGGCTTTTGCTCTTTTTTTTTTTTTTTTTTTCTAATGCTTGCTGCATTTCAAGCTTCAGAAAATGAGATTTGTTACCAAATGTCATAAATAGCTATATAAACAAACCTGGTGAACTTTTATTCTTTTTTATATATGTATTTATCTATATAATCATATAGTATATATATATAATTTTTTTTATACAAATTACTTCTGTTTGTATATAAAAATAGATAAATAGCCTCTTTGTGTTAACGTAGTACATGCAATATTGTGTATGCTATCTTGGCACTAGTCAACAGATATTTGATACAACCCCTCATCTTTTTGGGAACAACAGATTTCGAGCTTATTCTATCGACGATAATTTTCAAACTATGATTTTGAGACTTTCACATAAGTTGCTCTATATACTTAGCTAATACATTATGCATATTATATTTTGATTGCATGCACAGTGAAACATTTTTTAGTAAACCTGCTCATTTTTCATCCAATTTTTATTATTTTTTAATTCTGATTGCAGGGTATTAGGTACAATGTTGTTTGTCACATTTTCTGAAAAGAACTTTTTTTTATATTAAGAACTCTGCAAATTAGAAGCAGAAAACTTTGCGAAATTCGGGACTGTTTTTATAAAAAATTAATATCTCTAGGAGAATACATGCTATCCTCCTAAAAATGAATACAGTTTATTACAATAAGCCACTTAATCATAATCTCCAGTTTGAACGCTTTTGCTACAATAGTTTTTACAGGGTTATCCAAAAGATATTCGTTCTTTTTCAATTTGTTGCGGTCCCCTATGGGGTTCAGGAAAAAATCCTCACTGAAATTTATGACCTGTACTATTCTGTTTACACACCTGGAGCTTCAGGATAATTCCTGAAAAAGAACAAATATCTTTTGGATAACCCTGTAAAAACTAATGTAGCAAAAGCGTTCAAACTCGAGATTATTAATAAGTGTCTTATTGTAATATACTGTGTTCATTTTTATGAGGATAGCATGTATAGTAGTAGAGAAATGAAGGTTTTTATAAAATCAGTCCCAAATTTCGCCAAGTTTTTTGCTTAAAATTTGCAGAGTTCTTAATATAAAAAAAAGTTATCTTCAGAAAATATGACAAACAGCATTGTACACAATACTCTATAATGAGAATTAAAAAATAATAAAAATTGGATGAAAAATGAGCAAGTTTACTAAAAAATGTTTCACTGCACATGCGCGAATGCAATCAAAATGTAATATGCATAATGTATTAGCTAAGTATATCGAGCAACTTTTGTGAAAGTCTCAAAATCATAGCTTGAAAATTCTGAAAATTATTGTGGATTGAATAAGCTCGAAATCCATTGTTTCCAAAAAGAAGCAAAAAGATGAGGGGTTGTATCTAAATATAGTAGTACATGCAATATTGTGTACGCTATCTTGGCACTAATTAACAGATATTTGATACAACCCCTTATCTGTTAAACAATTTTTAGTAAACATGCTCATTTTTCATCCAATTTTTATTATTTTATAATTCTGATTGCAGAGTATTGTGTACAATGCTGTTTGTCATATTTTCTGAAAAAAACTCTTTTTTTTTTTATATTAAGAACTCTGCAAATTATAAGCAAAAAACTTGGTGAAATTTGGGACAATTTTTATAAAAACCTTAATTTCTCGACGAGTATAAATGCTATCCTCATAAAAATGAACACAGTTTATTACAATAAGACACTTATTAATAATCTCGAGTTTGAACACTTTTGCTACATTAGTTTTTACAGGGTTATCCAAAAGATATTCATTCTTTTTCAATTTGTTGACCCCCCCCCCCCAATGGGGTTTTGGGGAAAAAATCTTCACGGAAATATATGACCTGTACTATACTGTTTACACACCTACAGTTTCAGGTTGATTCCTCAAGTATTTTTCTAGATATTTAATAAAACATTAAAAATTGCAAGTGATCGGTCACCTTTGGCCATATAGTGTATATTCTATATATACATACTGTTGTGAAGATAATCGATTCAATAAGTTTGAACGGATTACCTTCACAACACATACATGTATTGGCATCTGGCTAACCGAAAAGTACCAAAAATTCTTTTAATTATGGGATTAACAAAAATAATAAATGTTAACAAAAGATGACTTCTTTATTAGAAATTCTATAACTTATGAGAACACCATCACATGTCAAACAACTTTCTTCTTTTTTTTTTAAAGTATATATTTTAAATGCATTGAATTTATCTTAAAGTAATGAAAGATTGAATAAATACAACTATACTTTGAATATATATGTAAACATAACTAATCAATAAGCACTTATGTAGACAGCATAAAATTAGAGCAAAGATTACTTACTTAAAATAATAAACTTTACTTTTAAAAAGTACATGAATAGTAAAAATTGAAGTATTTACTTCTTTAATATAAATCAGTCTCTGAAGATTTAAAAGTGGAAAAAATCTTAAAGATTTTAGTATAGGAAGACTAGTTTTATGCATAAAATTTGCTATTTAGTGATACAACGAGTTAGAAAAGATAAAACTACAAAAATACTTTCTTGTAATATGCACACATTGTACTTTCTTTATTAAACAATGAAAATATCAAACTCCTATGAATAACTTTATTTAAATTTAGTTGCTACAAATAACTTTTACTAATTTTAGAATCCCTAATGAACAACACTTTTCGGATAAAGGTATAAACTAAAAATACACTTGATGAAAATTTTTAACTTTTTAATAGAGTTATTATTCAAAAAATGTACAAGTAAAATAATTTTGCAAATCCCAAATGAACTTAATAATATTAATTTATTGTAAATGTAGATCCATTGGTGACATATAAACTGTAGGATAAATGAAACCAGGGAAACAGCAAGAGTGGTGTAGATGACATCTAGGCCAACAGCAAGCTCAAAATACTATAGTGTTGGTTGGGAAGATCATATTATCTAAAGAACTAGCAAGTTACACTCGAAGACAGAATATCGAAATAAACTCCTGCCTCCAAGTGTAGCCAACTGTCATAAAAATTCCACACTATATCTTTCCTCCATTCTTCATTATTCAGTCCATTTTCTTCCAACTCATATCTTCAGTGATAACTGTAGTACGTTATACATTTTAAATTAATATTTTGATACTATTAAGTTCATTTGAGATTAGGAAAGTTATATTAACTGTACATTTTTAGATAACAACCATATTAAAGCGTCCTTTATTTTTCAGTAAATAATTTCATTTTATGCCAGTGTCTGAAAAGTTTCATCTATTATAAACTCATTAAGTATTCCAAAATAAAAGAGAGTCATTGATAACTACTAATTTAAAATGAAGTAGTAATTGTAATGAGTAGTATAATATTTCATTTATTAAAAAAAGTTATGAATAACATTATGAATATATTTAATTTTGCTGTAAAAATATAAATAAATACTCTTTTAGTTTCATTACATTGAGAGCTACTTGCCTAGAAATACATTTTGAACATTATATCAGTGCTACTGATTTAAATCTGAGCTACATATTGAAATAACTTTAATTCAATCTGAGTAAACTGTTTATTCAACCCAATTTATGATATTTCAGAAGTGATAAATTTATTACAAGAGAAGATAGATTTACATAAGATAAAAACTTTGTTTGTAAATATGGAAAAGCAAAAATAATAGGAAGCAAATTTTTTCTACTAATATAAACAAAGATATATTTAATAGGATTATTCAGAATGCGCACATAAAATTACTTCATTTATATATTAAAAAATAAACTAGCATAGTAATTTCAAAATAAATAAAATACTTGTACTAGAATATAATATTGCTGAAACAATAAATATATTACATAAATATCTGTTTCAAAAAGTAACATTCTTGTTAATAATAACAATAAAGATGATCACTTAGTTGGAATTTTCATGTCAGGTGAATTTTCAAAACAGGTGTGAATTTTCATTCTGTGGACTATTAAATAATCTCTCAAATTATTTCGGATATTTTGAGAGATTTTATGTTTCTCACTAATTAAAATTAAAGTTAAGAAAAATTAATCATGAAATCTTGTAATGCAAATGATGGAAATATATATAAAAAGGTTATTACATTACACACACACAAAAAAAAAAATGCATTTTCACAATGCTCTTACTCAGCACACTTCGTAATTTTTATTTCCCCATGTTAATTAAAACTTATGAATGATGAATTAAAACTTACATTGAGGACATGATGAATTAAAACTTACATGAACTTTTTGTCGTTTACCTACCAGGTAAACGGAAATAAAGATTAAACAACATCAGTTGTATACAAGATGTATTCAAGTCTAATATAAACAAACCCAAAAAACCCCTCACGTGATCAAATCACCCCACAAAACTTTGAGGGTGGAAAAAAGCCACTCGGTGTGACACTTTCTTCCTTCCTGAACGCTAACCCGGGGTAGCCCTTATCACGTCATTTCGTCTCTGAACGACCACCCTGTAAACAGGGTGGAAAGTGCCACTCGGGGTGGCAGTGCTGAACGCGCCCTTAGAGAACCTGTTTTCTCAAACTTCTCAACCATTGCTTTTAAACCCTTAACTGACAAAGGACCGTTATCTTTACGCATTTTTTTTTGTGGTTTCTAAAAGCATGAAGAGCGGCTGGCGCATTGCACTGGTTGAGGTAAAAGAATTTGACTAGTAGAGCTCGCTCGACTAAAGAAGGAGACTTTATGAAAGATAACTTTCAATGAAATTGCTTCTAACAGTAGCACATTACCTTTTAAAGCCGAACAAGCTGGCACTGGGCCAAAAGATGTAACGTGAAATTTGAATAAAGAACTTCTTCTTCTGCTGTTGCTTTCTTTGGGGCTCTGTAAGTGAAATTGCAGATAAAGAAATTTTATGTAAGTTTTTGTAAATTTTTAGCTTTTTATAAACTGTTACCATTTTAAGCTTGAATTAAATTGCTAAATTCGTTAAATAAACTGTAATTTTATTTCAGTATTGATTCTTTATTTTTTGAAACTGTCTTTTTCGAATACACAGGGCCACATATTCCCCTGGCGGTGATTTTTGGAACTAATTTTTTTTCGCGGAATCCTTCGTCCCCGTCTTGTTTAATCTTCCTACAAAATTTGGGGCCATTCTCGCAATTAGATTGCGCTACAGAACACTCTAAGTACTGTCAGTTTAATTATGGCCACCTTGTAAATCACTTTCCTTGGTCAATTAGTGTTTTCTATGTCTAAAATAGTCAATTTTCTGGTTTTAACAACTTGCATCAATGTCGTAGTCTGTAAAAAATGCTCTTAACGTACTTTGGCACTTTTTTATTTTT
This sequence comes from Maratus speciosus, assembly GCA_963932465.1. Lineage (NCBI taxonomy): Eukaryota > Metazoa > Arthropoda > Arachnida > Araneae > Salticidae > Maratus > Maratus speciosus. The sequence goes on from OZ010791.1 coordinate 9,728,272, forward strand.
TATTACAAAAGATTTAGTCAGTTTAATAAAATCATGATTATTGGATTTTAAAAGAACTATTAAATCACATTTTTAAGTTATCTTTTTTAGAATTCTTTTTTTCTACAAACATTTTACTCTTTTAAAAGATAGTTTTATTAATGAGCTGAAACAAAGGGAAGGGGCTGCAGTTCTAAAAGTTTAGTGGTTCCACGCAAGGGAGTTTTAAGGAATCAAAACGTTGGAAAATACGCACTGCGTAATCATTTAAAATCACGTTTTAGAAAATCTTTAACATTAAAGGCTACTACCCAGAAAAGTCATAAGAATATCCTTAGCCCTTATTCAGATCTTGAAATAATATTAGCCTTTCCTGTCGGCCGGCGTATTTGTCAGGTACCTTTTAGAAAGTGTCGAAAAATCAATTTTTTAAATAACTTATGTTAAAATTTGTCTCTTTAGAAACATAAAAAAAAAAAACCATGCAAAAATCTGTTTTTGATTGGATGTTATGTCTAAAAACAGTTCGATCCTTTTCTATAGTATCAAGGGGTCATTGGATCTTTAAAATCAGGTTTCTCAAGACAATGATTTCGGGCACAGATGTTTCCGACACACCGATATTGGAGCGATTATTTATTTATTTATTTATTTTAGCCTTTTTGACGAGAAAATACCGTTTTCGTGTGCCAAAACTTAGCTTCAAAAACATGTTAGTTTTATTTTATTAATGAAAATATTTTTTTTTTCAGAAAAAAACGAACAATTTTATTATAAAACACACAATTTATAATAATTAAGGACTTTACGTTGTATAATCGAATACTCAACAAAATGGAGGTTGCTATCCAGCCTATGCTTCTATACTTCCAGCCTATACTATAAATTAAAAGATGGTGTAAAAATAAAAAACGCACGAATAAAATAAACTCTTGATAATTTAGGAATATTTAGTAATGAATGCTGATCCGTTTCCGTGTTTCACTGTTGAACACTGTAAAAAAAAAAAAAAAAAAAAAAAAAAAAAAAAAAAAAAAAAAAAAAAAAAAAAACGGACTAAAATACGGAAATTGTACTGGCAATCGAAACGCCAGTACTATTTTCGTATTTTAACGGAAATTTCCCCCCATAAGTTCCAGAAAAATGGAAAATTTTCTGTAATTTATGGGGGGAAAATTTCCGTAAAAATACGGATTTCTGGAATTTATGGGTGTAAAATTTCCGTTAAAAATACAGAAATACTACTGGCATCTCGATTGCCAGTAGAATCTCCGTTTTTTAGTCCATTTTTTTACAGTGTATTTTTCCCTGTCTTCATCATGAAACTGATGCAAATACTAATATTAAGGTTTTCAAGTACGAAATAGAATTCTAATGCTGTAAGGATTAAGCGTTTCGCATACAACAACACGGCTGAGGTGCTCGGTTGTTTCGTAATTTATATATGAAGCATCGCATATTCCTGGGAAAATGGCTACGTAAAACTACTAATTTCATATCTGCGCAAAGTTATCGAAATTATAAAGTCGTTTGCAAACAGCTCGTATAGAAAGGAAATACCGAAAACGTAATTTAAAAACCATGGATGGGATTCGAACCCGCATTTTCTGCGTGGAATTCCGCTGCTTAGCCACTCAGATAGCGGAGCCCTTGTATGTGTGACATATATCACATGTATTTAGGTTAAGTATTAAAAACTTGAATTTTATCAGATCGTCTCAAAACTTCTGCTTTCAACTTTTCAAATTCACGTTTGGAATTTTTTAAATTAACAATTTTCACTCATATCATGAGTTTCGCGCCACGCAGGATGACTAAAGCTACAAACTATTTATTTACATCATTAAGAAGTTTTGATTACAGAAAAAGATAGGACCAAAAAAAAATATCGTCTCAAAACATTTGCAAGCTACTGTATATGAGGGTTTACTGGAGAACACTCTACAAAAAAAGTGGTATACATAGAAAATTTTCAGTGAAAATATTATATCCCATTATGTTTAGCCGATACGACACACATCAGGTTTTCTGCAGAACTCTAGAAAAATAGATGGTATACATACCATTCATGAGGAGTTCATATTCGAATTTTTCTGTTATCTATACTAATATTATAAAGAAGTAAAGTTTGTTTGTTTGTTTATTTACAGGAGGTAATCTCTAGAACTACCGAACCGATTTCAAAAGTAATGGTATCAAAATGATAGTGTTAGTCCCATTTCGAACATAGGCTATATCTTATGTCCATGCCACTACCTAAAAGGAGGTGCAAGAGCAAAAAACGTTCTAAAAATGCAATTTTTGTGTTACAGAAGGACCTAGAAACATAAAATTTGGAATGCTAGTTACTTATAAGATATAAATGAACACTAAGAACATTTCTTTAAAAAATCGAAACTTAAAAGGTGTGAAAATGCGCAAAACGCGTTCTAAAAAACGTTCTAAATGTCGATTTCTACGCAATTCAGGAAGTACTGAACCGATTTCAAAAATAATGGTGTGTAAACGATGGTAACAGCCCTCGCTCCAACATAGGCTATATTTGATGTCGGTATTACTACCACCTGGGTTTTGCAGAAGCAAAAAACGTTCTAAATTGCTTTTGTGTTACTGAAGGGCCCAGAATTATGAAATTACGCAGGGTAGTTATAAGATACAAATGATCTCTAAGAAGATTTCCTAAAAAATCGAAATTTAAAAGGGGTGAAAATGCACAAAAAGCGTTCTAAAAAACGTTCTAAATTGCGATTTCCACGCAATCTCAGAAAATATCAAATTGATTTTTAAAAAAATGGCTGGAAGTTGATGGTGACAGTACTTGCTCCAAGACAGCACTTGCAACCTTGGCTATATCTTATGCTGTTGTCACTACCACCTGGGAATTACAGGGGCAAAAAAATGTACTAAATTGCGTTTTTTGCGTTACTGAGGGTGTCTAACATTTGAAATTTGGAATGGTAATTACTTCAAAGATGCAAATGCTTCCTAAGAACCGTAGAAAGAAAATTCCAAATTTAAAGGGATGAAGTGAGCGAAAAGCGTTCTATAAACGTTTTAAATTACGATTTTTCTGCAATCTTATGAAATACAAAACCGATTTCAAACATAATGATGACAAATTGATGGTGAGAGAACCTGTTCAAACATAAGCTACATTTTATGTCGGTGCCACAACCACTAGAAGGTTGCAGAAGCAAAAAACTTTCTAAAATGCAATTTTTTTTTTTATTCTGAAGAGGCTATAGAAACTTGAAATATGGCATGTTAGTTACTTATAAAATATAACTGTCCTCTAAGAAACAGTCGAAAATAAATTCAAAATTAAAAAGAGAGGAAGCGAATGGGAGGAGCGAAAAGCGTTCTAAAAGAGTCCTAAATAACGATTTCTATGGAATCTCTTGAAATAATAAACCGATTGCAGAAGTTATTGGTTACGAATCAAGGATGATAGTCTGTGATCCCACACAGTCCATATTTTATGCCGGTGCCACTACCACCTGGTTGGCAGGAACAACAAATGTTCTAAGAAAGCCGTTAAACACATCAAAATTACGTTTTCTATAGAATGTTAGGAAATATCAAACCGATTTCAAAGTTAAGGTTGGCAAATTAATGGTGACAGTCTCTGTTTCAACATAGGCACTCTAACTCAAGAAAAAATGTACGAATTTTCATCAAACTTCAGATTCAGTGAGTCCTTCATATAAATGAGTGCTGTTTATTTTTTTGGTGTAAATCGCCCAACAGGTGGCGCTTCTATGCTGCATTTTTCACTATTCCCACAATAGCTATATCTCAAGAAATAATGCATGAATTTTTATGAAGCTTCAGATTCAGTTACTTCCTGGTGTAAATGGTTCCTAAGTAGTTTTTGGTGTAAATCTCCCCACAGGTGGCACTGCTATGCAGATTTCTTACAAAAAAAAAACTAATGCACGGATTTACATCCAACTACAGATTCAGTTAGAAGTTGTCAAAGTTGTTAATCATTAGATTTTGGTGTAAATCATCTAACAGGTGGGGCTGATAGGCTGCCTTTTTTCGGGAAGTATTAACATGTATGAGATGGAAGAAAGTTTTGGGATTGCCTCATCTGACTAGTTTTAGAGCTGGTCTCTTGAAGAATGTATAAATGGTGCTCTATTCTGCACGGTAAAAAAATATACAAAGTGTAATTTCTAACATGCAGGAAATGAATAAATTAAAAGTATGACACTTTATGAAAACATCTTTTTATGAAAAACGATGTTATTTGAATTGAACCGACTTTCCACCGCGTGATCCCCTTATATTAGAATAGATGCCAACATCTCCAGAAATGTATGATAAAATGCGGTACCCGATTGCAAGTACGGTAAAGTAGAAAATACAGAAGTCTGCAGCAAAAAAAAAAAAGGGTTTTTTTTTTTAACCAATTACTCATTGATTTTGTCAATCAATCTTTGAAATATATCGTGAAATTTGTTGATAGGTCATTTTTTAAATCTGAAATTTCGGCATTTTCAGGTTTGGGTCGAGATGTGAGTAGAAGGAAATTATTTTATTGTGTTTGGAACAGATTGCGAGTCGATAGAATTACTGATTTAGGGTCTGGTTCCAGGTTGACTTCGAATGGAATTTTCAGGTTCAATCTGAAAATGTGTGTCTATGAAAATTTTGTCATTTTCAAATCGTGTTGCGATTCAATAAAATTTTTAGATTTGGATTAGGTTGAATTGAATTTCTACGGGGGGGGGGGGGGGGGTAATGGGTTTTTCATGCGGAATTATCCGATTTGCTTCAATTTTCGTATGCCAGTTTATTCTGATAAGACGCTTACCTGATTAGTTTTGGAGGTCCATTGGTTAAGTATAAAAGGGGGAAGAACGGGGACTAATCCTCCCTTAATTTAGATGAATGGGTTTTTCATGCAGAATTATCCGATTTCCTACAAATTCGGTATATCTTTTTTTCCGATAAGGCGCTTCCGTGATTAGATTTGCAGGTTCGGTGGTTAAGTATAAAGGAAGAACTTGGGGAACTAATCCCCCCCCCCCCCTTAATTTAGCTAAATGGGTTTCACATTCAGAATTATCCGATTCAAATTCAAATTCAAATTTCGTATGCAGGCTTATTCTGATAAGGCGCTTCCCTGATTAGATTTGGAAGTTCATTGGTTAAGTATAAAGTTGGAAATGGGGAATTGGGAGGGGGGCAATTCCACCCCTTAATTTATTTTTCGAGGGGCATTATTCTTTGAAATAAGAGTATAATATGCAATTAGTGTGAATAGCCTGTGAGCTCAATGCCATCACATCAGTTTAACTGGGCACTTTTATTTTTATTTTTATTTTCTCCCCACAGACTGAAGAATCTTTAGATTTTTTTCTCGCTTTTGCCGTTTCCCTGTCTACCGATCCACGATTGTTAGCTGCTGAACTATGTATTCAGCATGAAATAGTGTGGAAAGTTTTGCGTGCAGAATATCAAACTCCTATTCAATGCTGATTACCCACTTCAGGTAGAGTTCATATTCTGGATGCTTGATGTCATACAGAAAGATTCATAGTTTCCCGCCCCTGTTTTACGAGTGAAGTTGTGGTTGTAGTCAGTGCGCATATGTGGTGGTCCAGAAACCCCCCACTGTCTTGTCGAAAGTGAACCACAAGTTCGGTATTAATGTCTGAGGAGGGATTATTGGAGATCATCTGATGGGACCGTATCTTCTGCCCGGACCAGTGGCGTACCCAAGGGGGGGGCTGATGGGGCTACAGCCCCCCCCGAAATTTTCGAAAGTGATATAGAAAGGTGCTGATTTTTCGTCTTTCTTTTATGGAAATTTTTTTAATTTTTTTCCATTATACAGCGGACAAACCATTCTCATTAGTCCCATATTAGTCCACATTGACAACAAAGAAGAGAAAAGGGGGCTGACGGGGTTATAGCCCCCCCCCCTACTCCTCCCGAAATAGTCAAAAAATTAAATGAAAAAGTGTTTTTTTCTTACTTTTTAAAGATAAATCTGTAATTTTTTCTTCTGCCATACAGCAAAATAGCCATTCTCGTTAACACCATATTAGTCCAGGTTATATTAGTTAGGGGGCTGATGGAATTTCAGCCCCCTCCTCTCGAAATGGTCGAAAATGAAATGAAAAAATAGTGCTGAATTTTTTCTGTCTGTTCAAGATAAATTTGCATTTTTCCCATATCGTTCAACAGACTATGCGCTTCCTTCGCTTTAGTTCCATATTAGTCCATATTGACACCAAAGAAGAGAAAGGGGGTTGATGGGGTTACAGCCCCCCGCCCCTCCAACCAGAAATCGCGAAAAATTAAATAAAAAAGTGTTTTTTCTTTACTTTTTAAAGATAAATCTGTATTTTTTCTTCTGTCATATAGTAAAATAGCCATTCTCGTTAACACCATATTAGTCCACATTGACATCACAGCATACCCTAAGATGGGGAGGGGTCTGATGGAATTACAACTTCCTCCTCTGGAAATAATCGAAAATGAAATGAAAAAGTAGAGCTGATTTTTTTCTGTCTATTTGAGATAAATTTGCATTTTCTCCCCTATCATTTAACAGACTAGCCGCCCCCTTCGCTGTAGTTCCATATTAGTGTACAGTGACATCACATTATACCCGAAAAGATAGAAGGGGGTTAATGGAGTTACAGCCCTCTCCCAAAAATTCGAACATGAAATGAAGAAGTTCTGATATTTTCCTTTTTGTTTGAGATAAATTTGTATTTTTTCTCTATCATTCAACAGACTAGCTGCTCTCTTCTCTTTAGTTCCATACTAGTGCACAGTGATACCACATTATACCCAAAGGGGTTAATGGGATGTCCCTTTCCTAAATAGTTGAAAATGAAATGAAAAAAAAGGCTGTTTTTTTTCTTCTTGTTTGAGATAAATTTGTAATTTTTCTAATAGATATCTAATAGATTCTAATAGATAAAAGATAAATTTGTAATTTGTAATAATGTCCACAGCATACCCAAAGATGGGGAGGGGGCTGATGGAATTACAGCCCCCTCCTCCCGAAATAGTCGGAAATGAAATAAAAAAATATTGTTTTTTTTTCTTTCTGTTTGAGATAAATTTGTATTTTTTTTCTCCTATTATTCAACAGACTAGATACTCTCTTCTCTTTAGTTCCATATTAGTGCACAGTGACACCGCATTATACCGAAAGAAGTAGAAAGGGGGTGATGGGTTACAGCCCCTTCCCAAAATAGTCGAAAATGAAATGAAAAAAGGCTGATATTTTTCTTTTTGTTCGAGATGAATTTGTAATGCACTTGTTTTCTGCAATACAACGAACTACACGTCCTGTCTAGTCTCATATCAACGCACAGATACACCACAGTATACCCAATGAGGGGAAGGGGCTGATGGGGTTACTTACTCTTCCGAAATAATCAAATATGAAATGAAAAAAAATTTCCAGTTTTTTTTCTTTCTTTTGAGATTAATTTTTAATTTTTTTCTGCGACGCAGCTATTCTGGTTAGTCCCATATATTAGTGCACAGTGATGCCCCAGCATACACCAAAGGATTCGATGGGGACGGGGGTTATGACGTTACAGCTCCATTCCACCTCTGAAGAGATCGCAGTCAAATGAAAAAAGGGCTGATATTCCTTCTTTTTCAGATAAATTTGTTTTATTTTCTGGCATGCCACGAATTTGTTTTTCCTGTTAATCCAATATCCTCCTCAGTCCTGCGACCAAATTTACTTGAGACCACAAAATCCATTTTCAAATGACTGAAATCACTGTTTTACTCGATAAATGAAAACATATATACTGAGTTCAAGAGACCTACAAATAAATTCGACAAATCTAAAAGTAGTTTAATTTAAGGATTTTTTTTAATTTTTCCCATAGTCGGCGGGCGCCAAGATTGTCAATGCGGGGGTATGTTAATGCACAGTAACACCACAGCTAATCTCAAGTCGATTTCGTCTAAATCTGAAATCCGGTGCGGAAGAGTTGACTGTAAAAGTAGCTTATTAACTTTCATTTTTCAGTCGCATCTCCATGCCACACCGAAATATGGGAGTGCGAAGGGTTGAAGGGACTAAACCTCTTTTACCTGCCAAAATGGTCAGATTAAATGGTAAAAAAAGTTTACTTCTTACTTTTTAGATCAATTCAATTATATATATATTTGTCATGCATCGCACTTGTCTTACTTGTTAGTCCCATATTAGTGCATAATGACACCTTAGCTAATCCCTTCAGAATTTTGGTAAGTCGGAAGTCAGGCACACTATATATGTGCGGAAGAGCTGACTGTGAATGATATTCATTAACTTTTGTTTTTAACACTCGATTACTTCCTCGTATCTGTAAGATACACAGTGACTTCTTGTTTGACTGCAAAGACATCTTTGGAGTTCGGTAATGTCCCCTCCCCCCACTTATCTTCCTATTCTGTCTTAACTTTGCAGCCAGTATTTTTCATCTGGAACGGTTTAAAGTCCTTCTTATTACTTGTGCAATGCACAAATAATAAACAAAGTCTTTATTTTATATATGTGTATGAAAATATTTTGTGTATACAAAAAATATTTTGTGTTTGTTACAATATTAATTTATTGTTAAACAAGAACCGTAGCCAGAATTTAGTTTCGGGGATTGGAAGAACAATTTTATAGATTTTATGTTACAATGACTTTCTTTTAAATGAAAGTATATAAAAAAAAACCCAGTAACACTTTTCAACAGATTTCGACGTGGGACGGTCTCAGGATCGGACCCGTGCCCCACCCCTTCCCCCCAGATTTGAGTCTGAGTTTTAAAAAAAAAATCTGAAATTCTCAGCAAATTTTGTGAAAGGTTACAGCAGAGGGGGAAAGGAGAGGTGATCCCTTCCTGCTGCTAATTATTTTTGTTGTAGTTTGGGTTAACTCTGTTTATATTCAGGTCAATTTCAGGCTGAGTGGGTTCGGGTTAACCAGATTTCTAAAAAGTTCAGCATATTATTTCAGTTTAAAAACTATACATATAATAATAAACACAGATATTTGTATGTGTTTTTAACGCGATCCTTTGATGAAATACAGGTTTTTATCACGACGCTTTGACGAAATTTGCATTTTCCCCGAACTTTTGACAAAATTAGCTTTTTTCCGCAACCCTTTGACGAAATTCGCGTTTTTTTTTCCGTGATCCTTTGTCAAAATTTGCGTTTTTTCCGCGAGTTTTTGATGAAATTCGAGTTTTTTTCGTGAACTTTTGCCGAAATTCGCGTTTTTTACGAAACCCTTCGTCGAAATTTGCGTTTTTTTCGCGGCTTTTTTGACGAAATTCGCTTTTTTCTCGTCTTTTTGATAAATTTCGCGGCTCATTGACGAAATTCGCGTTTTTTTATGGAAATGGTCGTGTTTTTTTGTTTTTTCGCTGCTGTTTGACGAAATTCGCTTCTTTCCGCAGTCTTTTGCCGAAAGTCACGTTTCTCTGTGGCCCTTCTTTGTGACCATGCTTTTTTTTTTGCGATCCTTTAACGAAATTCGCGTTTTTTCCGCTTCCCTTTGACGGAATGCATACTTTTTTTAGCAATCCTTTGCCAAAATTTGCGTTTTTTCTGCAGCCCTTTGAGGAAATTTGCGTTTTTTCTGCGGCCCTTTGAGAAAATTTACGTTTTTTCTGAGGTCATTTGCCGAAATTCACGTTTTTTTATGCAATCCTTCGTCGAAATTCGCGTTTTTTTCTGTGGTCATTTGCCGAAATTCGTGTTTTTTAATGCAATCCTTCGTCGAAATTTGCGTTTTTTCCGCGGCTCTCTGACGAAATTTGCGTTTTTTCCCCGTCTTTTTTGATGAAATTTGCGTTTTTCTGCGGCCTTTTGACGAAATTCACGTTTTTCTGTGTCCCTTTGACGAAATTCGTGTTTTTTCAGCTTCCCTTTGACGGAATGCGTGTTTTTTTAGCGATGCTTTGTCGAAATTTGCAGTTTTCTGTGGTCCTTTGACGAAATTCGCGTTTTTTCTGTGGTCATTTGACAAAATTCCGTTTTTGCGCAATCCTTCTTCGAAATTTGAGTTTTTTCGCGGCTTTTTGTCGAAATTCGCGCTTTTTCTCGTCTTTTTGATGAAATTTGCGTTTTTCTGTAGCCTTTTGACGAAATTCACGTTTTCCCGTGTCCCTTTGACGAAATTCGCGTTTTTTGCGATCCTTTACGAAATTAGCTTCTTTTTCGCAGCCCTTTGACGGAATGCGTGTTTTTAGCGATCTTTTTTTCGAAATTCACGTTTTTTCCGCGACCTTTTGATGAAATTCGAGTTTTTTATGCGGCCTTCTGACGAAATTCGCGTTTTTTCTGTGCTCATTTTGACGAAATTAGCGTTTCCTCTAGAATAATTTGACGAAATTCACGTTTTCTCCGCTATCATTTGACGAAATTTGACTTTTTTTTTCGCGATCCGTTGGCAAACTTCGCATTTTATCTGCGGCCGTATGACATAATTCCGGTTTTTTCCTTGATCCTTTAAAGAAATTGGAGATTATTTTTGCGAACGATTGACGAAATTGATTTTTTTTTTTTTTTTTTTTTTGCGAATGATTGACGAAATTGATTTTTTTCGCCGACCATTTGTCAAAAATCGAGATAATTTTTTAAGTCCAAATTTTCGGACTGATGACCGAATTTTTCAAATTTTCGGAAAATTCGGAACAAAGTCACCCTTGCACCCCCCCCCCCCCTCTGGCTACGGCCTTATTGACAAAAATGATTTCTGTTTATAACACAATGCAACGTGTTTCGTAATATTTAGAACATTATGAAAATTTAAGTCAGCCCCCCCCGAAATAAAATCCTGGGTACGCCACTGGCCCGGACACCTCAGTAGTTCAAATTACCTTGTTTTTCTACAGAACATCCTCCCACATTTTGTTTATTTTGAATCCAAAATCTGTACCCGGATTGATTCAGCAGTAGAAATGATAAAAGTAAAGAAGACCAGACTGACGAAAAAGCATGAAAATTTACTTGTCCGCAGTAATAATCACTGGCCCGCTACATAAAATTCCCTTTAAATACATAAAAGTCCCTTTAACCCTTTGAGTAACGCCCCTCCCCTCCTAGAATATAAATCAAACTTCCTTTGCAGTTATCCAAAATTTTCAGAGTAATAAAATGTAAAATTATAATTTACTAGCAAACCCCGCGGCTTTGCTCGCGTAATATTTGAAATATGCCAAGTGATATTTATATGTCTAATTTTTATTAAAAGGTACTAACTAAATTTTTATTTTATTAAAAGGTAATATTATATTTTATTAAAAGTTTTTTTTATTAAAAGGTACTTAATACTTCTAGGAATAATTAAAAAATTACTATTTAAAACACAGTTTGATTAAACATCATTATTACACTGCATTAGGCATAAATGAGACTTAAATTAATAAAACGAAATAAAACTAAATAAATGATAATTTAGAAAATATATTGAAACTTTTATGCTCAATTAATACGCTCATTTCAGTATTCATTTGAAGTTTTGTATTTTTTGAGAAACCATCTTCTTACATCTTAAAATTAACTATCATGTCAAATTCCAAGTCCTACCACCTCTCTCAACATAAAGGGAAATTTTGAAATAGGAACTGTCGCCATTAATTTTCCAACATTAATTATGAAATCGGTTTGTTTTTTCCTAATATTCCACAGAAACGTAATTTAGAAAGCTTTTAAAGGCCTTTTTTAGAACGTTTGTTGCTCCTGTGAACCCTAGGTGGTAGAATCATCGGCATAAAATATATGTTGTGTCGTATCAGAGACTGTTACCATTGATTCGCAGCTATTACTTTTATAATCGGTTTATATTCCCTGAAATTGCATAGAAATCGTAATTTAGGACTTTTTTAGAATGCTTTTCGCACCTCCCCTTCGCTTCACCCCTTTTTAATTCAAATTTATTTTCGACAGTCCTTCGAGGGCATTTATATTTTATAAGTAACTACCATGCAATTTTTAAAGTTTGTAGCCTTTTCAGTATCACAGAAATCGCAATTTAGAAAGTTTTTTGCTCCTGGAACCCTCTCGTGGTAGTGGCATAGACATAAAATATAGCTTATGTTTGAGCAGGTTCTATCACCAACAATTTGTCATCATTATTTTTTTAATCGGTCTGATATTTGATAAGATTGCATAAAAATTGTAATTTATAACGCTTTTCGCTCACTTCATCTTTTTAAATTTAGAATTTTCTTTCGACTGCTCTTAGAAAGCAGTTGCATCTTGTAAGTAAATACCGTGCCATACTTCAAAGTGTTAGACACCTCAGTTGTGCAAAAAACTCAAATTAGAACATGTTTTGCTTTTGCAACTCTCAGATGGCAGTGACAACAACATAAAATATCAGGAACTGTCACCATTGATTTGCAACAATTACTTTTGAAATAGCTTTGGTATTTCTGAGATTGAGTAGAAATCGCAATTTAGAACGTTTTTAGAACGCTTTTCGCGCATTTTCACCCCTTTTTAAATTTCTAATTTTTTTCGAAACTGTTCTTAAAGATCATTTATATCTAATAAATATCCACCTTGCCTAATTTTAAGTTGCTAGCCCCTACCGATTACAAAAATCGAAATTTAGAACGCTTTTTTGCTCCTGCAACGTCTAGGTGACAGTGATACCGACATAAAATAGCGTCTATGTTAGAGCAGAGGCTGTCAGCATCAATTTCCTACCATTACTTTTGAAATCAGTTTGATTCTTCCTGAGATATTGCTGACAAATCGGCATTTAGAACGTTTTTAGAACGCTTTTCGCACATTTTGCTCCTGCATCTCCTCTGGGGTAGTGGAAACTGGTATAAAATATAGCCTATCTTGGAGGAAGATCTGTCACCATCATTTTTACACCATTATATTTGAAATCGGTTCAGTACTTCCTGAGATTGCATAGAAATCGCAATTTAGAACATTTTTTACAACGCTTTTTGCGCATTTTGACCCCCTTTTAAATTTTGGATTTTTTTAGGAAATGTCCTTAGAGATCATTGATATCTTATAACTAACTACCATTTGAAATTTCACGATTCTAGGCCCTTCCGTAATGCAAAAACCGCAGTTTAGAACGTTTTTCTCCTGCACCCCCTTTGGGGTAGTGGCACCGACATAAAACATAGCCTATGTTGGAGCAAGGGTTGTCACCATAATTTTGACGTCTTTATTTTTTAAATCGGTTCGGTATTTCCTGAGATTGTGTGGAAACCATCATGTAGAACGTTTTTTAGAACGCTTTTCGCGCATTTTCACCCCTTTTAAATTTCGAATCGTTTAAGAATTGTTCTTAGAAATCCTTTATATCTAATAAGTAGTTAATATTTCATATTTCTAGGTCCTTCAGTAACACATAAATCGCGTTTTTAGAACATTTTTTGCTCCTGCACCCCCTTTGGGGTAGTGGCACCGACATAAAATATAGCCTATCTTGGAGCAAACGTTGTCACCATGATTTTGACACCAATAATTTTTAAATCGGTTTATTATTTCCTGAGATTCTGTAGAAACTACCACTTAGAACGTTTTTTAGAACGCTTTTTGTGCATTTTCACCCCTTTTTAATTTCGAATTGTTTAAGAACTGTTCTTAGACATAATTAAATCTTATAAGTAACTAATATTCCAAATTTCATTTTTCTAGGCCATCCAGTAACACAAAAATTGCATTTTTAGAACGTTTTTTGCTCCTGCACCCCCTTTTGGCCAGTGGCACGGACATAAGGTATAGGCTATGTTCTAAGTTGAACTAACACCATCATTTTGATACCATTACTTTTGGAATCGGTTCGGTAGTTCCAGAGCTTACCTCCTACAAATAAACAATTTTTACCTCTTTATAATAGGAAGTATAAATTGAAAATTAAATGAGCAGTACATAAAGAAAAACTATAAAATCATTAATTAGATATTTTATTTCCGATTGTTTCAACTAAGGTTTAATGCAATTTTTTAAAAAATAAAATAAAATTGTGTGATTTGTCTTTGGTTGGGGTTTTCTCAGAGACAGGAAAAGTTAAGTTTACCTGTGAACCTGTGAGAGAGGGAAAAATGTTACTGGTCTTGCGGACCACTAAAATTTTCAAAGTAGTGGTCCAATTGAATTTTTGGTGTTCTCACACCAGCGGACCACGAAGGATTTCAGACGCCGATTGATTTTTCAAATGCTGAAGCTTTTCCTTGAATTGGATTCATATGCTGTTTAATTTTCTGATTATTTTCCCTGTGTGAAATTTTATTATTATTGCAGGGCTCGCAGCGTTCCTAAAATTTTCGCACGTTGCTACCAGTATTTTAAATAAAAATATTTCGTGGTAGGTTCCTTTAACATCTATAATGCAGATTAGTACAATAAAGATTATCGTTTTAAAATAGTGGTAGCAAAGTGTGAAAATTTTAGGAACACTGCAAACCCTGTATTATTGTTATATCTGCACAAAAAATAATTTTATGTCTTAAAATATTTACCCTTTCATTCAAAACAGGTGGAGAAATTAACCCGATGCTTGGAGCTATTCCATTTTACTTGACTTGAAATCCTGATTCAGAATATACTAAGCTTCAAGATATCTTTATATTTGATAACCTCGTCATATTTATGATCCTCATTTGAGCAAAAAAGAGGCAATTTTTTAAATTAATGGTCAGACAGAATGCAGCATTCTTCCCAAAACTGTCTGAGAGAAATTATGTAAAATGGCATTATATTGCAGTAAATATTAATGTGACATACTATATACATATACATATAATTTAATGATTATATAATTTTTTTTTTTCAATAAATGGAGCGGCATACCGCAAACCAACTTAATTGTGTTGCTATTTTATTGTGTCTGTGACCATTTCTTTTTTCAGCTATTGCAAAGCTGCTCTTGGTGAATATTTTCCTTTTCTACTACTATATACTATGGAAAGGCATTGTGTATTTAAAAAAAGCTTTAAAGTTTATTAAATGTGATACTTTTGTGTTAGCTGATATTAGAATTTAAATGAAGGATTCTGCTACTTATAGCTGCCTTTTTTATGCTGATCATTTCAGTGTTTACGCATATACTTTGATTATGTATCCGTTATGTTTGTGTTTTATTTATTTATTGAAAGTGTTATATTCATTATTGAATGTTAAGCAGAAACAAATGCTGAAATTTTGTTGTTGTTGTTTTATATTCAAATGAGTTAATTTTGCATAATCGAGTTTTAAAAGAATCGTACTTGAAAATTATTTTTTAAAACATGAAAAATCAGTAAATTGAAATACAGATTTAATTTAATTGCATTTGAAATTATAATTTTCCCCCCTTTAACGACGTAAAAATGAAAATTATGTGACGGTAATTGAGGAAAAGGGGAAATAGATTGCTTAGATTATTGTTACTGTCTATGTGTCAGAAACAGTAGAAAAATCAAATTTTTATTTAATACTAATTTAAAAATAAATGCATTAGTAATAATTTTTCAGAATTGTGATGTTGGGCAGGATATATCAATTTTCCTGTCCAAAAGTTCAAAAATAGTACTATTAATATATATATATATATATAACTTAAAACAGTGAAAATATGCGAAATTTTCATATGTGTAACAATTGTACCTTTATATCAACGGTATGGGGAAATGTCTAAAAATATTTTTTGCTAATTAAAAAATATATATATATATATATACTTTTTTGTGTGTGTGTGTGAAAAGGAGGTAAAAATTTGAAAACTGTATAATATAAAAATTTCAGAATCTATAGATTCACAACAATATAAAAAGAAAAAAAAATCTACAGATCATAAAAGTAGCAGCTAAGTGCATTTTGGAAAAAAAAATTTCAAACCTGTGCAAAAATTAATATTGTTTAAAGAAATTCATTCAGCATTGTTTAAAGTAATGTTTAGTAAAACTATATTTTATTTCCTGGATTTTAAAATAAAATATAATAAAAACAAGGTATGCATTTAAATACAAGAAAATTATTATTATTTTTTTATATTTTCTCTGTGAATAAGCAAACTCTAAATGGATTATAAGTGTCACTGAGTGCGGAGAAATGTTCCAAAATGTACAAGGACAGAATGGTAATATTTGTGAAAGAAAAAGAGTGCAATTATTTTGAGAAATTAGATCAAACTGGTTTACACTTGTATTATAAATAGACTATATCTCAAAGCCAATAGAATCAATAATTAAAACTTTAATAATTTTCATTTTAATGAAGAAAAAAATTATGCTTTCTTACTGCAACATAATCTTGCATAATCAGAAATTTTGTTCATAATTACACCATAAAATGATAAATTGAAAACCGAAGTCCTGGTTAAACGTTTCACTCCAAAGTGAGGAAAAAAGAAAACCACAATTCGATGTAACCTTTCCCCATAAAGTTGAGAGAAAGACCTGAATCGTAGCTCAACCTTCTACCAAAAAATTGGAAAAGAGAAAACCTTGAATTATGATTTAACCTTTCACTAGAAATTTTTTATTAGAAAAAACTCTGAATCATGGTTAAACCTTTCACCAGAAAATTGGATTAAAAAAAAAAACTGAATTATGGTTCAATCTTTCACCAGAAAGTTGGATTTAAAAAAAAAACTGAATTATAGTTGAACCTTTCATCAGAAAATTGGATTAAAAAGAAAAATCCTGATTTATGGTTCAACCTTTCACCAGAAGATTGGATCTAAAAAAACCCGAATTATGGTTCAACCTTTCACCAGAAAATTGGATTTATAAAAAACAACCTCACTCGTGGTTCAACATTTCATCAATACAATGTTATTTGTGAAAGTACCAGTAAACTGTTGAAACTTATCACCAATATCTTGGTTGCAGCTAAGTTTCAGCTACTTTTTATAATTTTCTTGGCGAAACATCAAACTTCATTTTTAACAGTGTGTGCAGTTAGCACTTGCGCAGTCAAAAAGTATTTCATACATATTTCGTTAAATATTTAATACATTTATATTCTAATTAACTATACTTTTTCTACTATATTTTGTGAAATTTTTCAATACTGGAGTTAAATTTGCTTGAATCCAGCATGCTATAAACAAAAAAGATGCGAAAATTTCTTAAATCTTTTAATAATAACTTTAGACTCCATGAATTATGTAATATTCTTACTCAAATGAACACAAATCTTGTGCAATATTCAGACAGTTATGTGCTGCATAGACAGATAATTATGTGCATTTTATTTTACAGCGTGATCCGAAATATTAATTTTTTCTTCAATTTTTTGTTGGTCCCATATTGGCCCACGTGTTAAAATCTGTGTTGAAAAATGTTCTTTAAATTTTCGAAGTTCTATAAGAATTCTTCATGTCTAGATGTATAACAAAACGTCTAGTGTCCGTTGACAGATAATTATGTGCATTTTATTTTACAGCGTGATCCGAAATATTAATTTTTTCTTCAATTTTTTGTTGGTCCCATATTGGTCCACGTGTTAAAATCTGTGTTGAAAAATGTTCTTTAAATTTTCGAAGTTCTATAAGAATTCTTCAAGTCTAGATCTATAACAAAACGTCTAGTGTCCGTTGACGTCTGATCATATATAGTCTAACTTAATATCAATACTACCCCAGTGTGAAGTAAGTTAAAAATTACGACATTTGGATAAAATATACAATTTTAAGAATTCTATGAATGATTTTTTTTCTAATGTAAAGAATGTGTTTAAAGATAATGGGATTTAAATTGAATTACATGTCAGAAACACGATATAAAGAGTAAAATCGATCTTTTCCCACGTATACTTCATAATTATTTTTGAAATGTTAACAACTCTTAAGTTTATAGTATATACAAGAACACACAGAATTTGAGGTAATGATATCATCACTATAACGCATATATATGTGTGCTTTGCTGCTATGGAAAAAGTCAGTAAGGAGCAAAAATCACGTTCCATAGTAATCTAAAAATTCCCTGCCGGCTCGGCTTACAGGCACAGGTAGATTTCAAGTTAAGTACTGATTTCACCAACAAAAGCTAGAGAAACTAGAGATAAACCCAGTTTAACAATTTTATGTGGCCGCTTTTGATGAGTTTTTAATTTCATTTTTGTGCATGAGCTGGTTTTATCAGAATCATATTAAGGCTGTTCTCAACTGCACTGATCAACAAGACTAATACTTTCTGACACAATGACGTACACATTTTTAAACGCAAAGGTGTAAAATTGGCAGACCTATCACAAGGCGTTTTTCTCCCATTATTCACTGGTTTTTCTGCTTTCGTCGGGAAATTCGGTTCAAAACGCCAACTTTGACAGTATTTTCTGAAACATCTATTGTGTTTACAAAAAAACACGGAAAACATATTTCAATTACATAGTTTCATAAGTATAACAACACCTTCCAGATTCATGCGTTTCCGAACAAAAATGGTTTGAAACTTATGTCATTAAAATTGAATATTTCCAACTGAGCGAAAAAATGCCCAGGCTGGGAATCGAACCCAGATCCTTGACTTACAAGGCCAATGCTCTTCCATTTAAGCTAACTGGGCCGACAACCAGCCAGCATATTTCGCTCAGATAACCTTATTGGTTGGAACATCTGGTCTGTCATGTAGACAGCCCAACAGAATAAACCGCAGGTAAAGGACCTCCATAGAAACGATGGATACGTAGATGAACTATTATTTTAACACAATCCAACTGACTGGTAAAGTTATCATACGAATTGAATATTTCCAACTCAGCGAAAAAATGCCCCGGCTGGGAATCGAACCCAGAACCTTGGCTTACAAGGCCAATGCTTTTCCATTTAAGCTAACTGGGCCGACAACCAGCCAGCATATTTCGCTCAGATAACCTTATTGGTTGGAACATCTGGTCTGTCATGTAGACAGCCCAACAGAATAAACCGCAGGTAAAGGACCTCCATAGAAACGATGGATACGTAGATGAACTATTATTTTAACACAATCAAACTGACTGGTAAAGTTATCATACGAATTGATATCGTATGATCGTAATGTCTGAGCGAAATATGCTGGCTGGTTGTCTGCCCAGTTAGCTTAAATGGAAAAGCATTGGCCTTGTAAGCCAAGGATCTGGGTTCGATTCCCAGCCTGGGCATTTTTTCGCTCTGTTGGAAATATTCAATTCGTATGATAACTTTACCAGTCAGTTTGATTGTGTTAAAATAATAGTTCATCTACGTATCCATCGTTTCTATGGAGGTCCTTTACCTGCGGTTTATTCTGTTGGGCTGTCTACATGACAGACCAGATGTTCCAACCAATAAGGTTATCTGAGCGAAATATGCTGGCTGGTTGTCGGCCCAGTTAGCTTAAATCGAAAAGCATTGGCCTTGTAAGCCAAGGATCTGGGTTCGATTCCCAGCCTGGGCATTTTTTCGCTCAGTTGGAAATATTCAATTCGTATGATAACTTTACCAGTCAGTTTGATTGTGTTAAAATAATAGTTCATCTACGTATCCATCGTTTCTATGGAGGTCCTTTACCTGTGGTTTATTCTGTTGGGCTGTTTACATGACAGACCAGATGTTCCAACCAATAAGGTTATCTGAGCGAAATATGCTGGCTGGTTGTCGGCCCAGTTAGCTTAAATGGTTTGGTTTGATTTTTGACGGCCAATTATCTGCACGGGGGATATGGGCCCAGGGGGGAGTGCCCTTCGTGGGGGTCTTTCTAAGGGAACCTAACCCGTATTTACGCATGGAAATCCATGGCTCGAAGAAAACCACGAAAACTCCGAACGATTAGGCCGACGGACGCGATTGGGTTCGAACCCAGCACCTCCCGTCTACCAGCTTCGAGAGCAGAACCTCTCGGCCGCTGGTGGGGCCGTTAGCTTAAATGGAAAAGCATTGGCCTTGTAAGCCAAGGATCTGGGTTCGATTCCCAGCCTGGGCATTTTTTCGCTCAGTTGGAAATATTCAATTCGTATGATAACTTTACCAGTCAGTTTGATTGTGTTAAAATAATAGTTCATCTACGTATCCATCGTTTCTATGGAGGTCCTTTACCTGTGGTTTATTCTGTTGGGCTGTCTACATGACAGACCAGATGTTCCAACCAATAAGGTTATCTGAGCGAAATATGCTGGCTGGTTGTCGGCCCAGTTAGCTTAAATGGAAAAGCATTGGCCTTTTTAGTCAAGGATCTGGGTTCGATTCCCAGCCTGGGCATTTTTTCGCTCAGTTGGAAATTATTCAATTCGTATGATAACTTTACCAGTCAGTTTGATTGTGTTAAAATAATAGTTTATGTCATTAATTTGCCCCTTTGGATTTGAGAACAGCCTTAATACGATATTTTTTTCTTCAACTCCTATTTTTTTCTGTAAGAGTTAGTCCTATCAAAATCTTGTCAATATAAAAGTTGTAGATAATATTAAGAAGATTTATAATAAATTTAAGCGGACTCGATATCTTATGAATTGACGAAGTTATGATTTTTTTTTTCTTTTTCACACCAACCCCGTTTTTTTTTTCGCTGTTGTTGTTTTTTTAACTATAAGAATTCGTTCTATCAAAAACTTATCAATATAAAAGTTATCGAAATAAAATTAAAACTTGCTAAAAAGGTGCATTTAATGTCACAAATTTAAAAAGATGTTAAAGATGCTGTTACATTAGATCGTTCTCAGTGCCTCTTCGTCCTTATCGTTTTTAATTTTAATTTTTTTTTCATTTTTTATGGATGCTTTAGCTCTTCTTGGAAAATCACCAGAACGAGTCTATTCCAAGAAAGAAAAAGTATCACGATCTAAGCATTTCTTCTAAATCTACTCGTTGACATTCATTAAGTACAAACTCCTTTGCTGAAAGCCAGATAATAAAAAATGACAATTTGAGGAAAATCCCTTATCATTCAGCAGCTTTTAGAGAGGTACTAAAAATTCGTTCACTGTATTGCCGATATCTTTCTAAATTTTCACGATATTTGACAGGCTTTTTCTTATGAGTTGCTCCATAGCGTTGACTATCAAATCATGAAAAAAAAAATATTTTTTATCGTTCGCGCTTGCGCAGATAAAAAGTATTTCATTTACTAACTACTCATATTTCATCAAATATTTAATGTATTTATATTCCAATTACACCCGATTATTTCTACTACATTTTGTCAAATTTTCTGAAACTGGCGCTAAATTGAGTAAAAAAACCCCGCATGATATACAAAAAAACATGCAAAAAATTTTTGAACTTTAAAAAAAATTCGATATATCTCCATGAATATACGCTCTATTCTTTCACAAATGAATACATGTATTCGTAATCTATAGCGATAGATCATTTAGTGTATTTTGTTTTACAGGGTGATCCCAAACATTATTATTTTTCTTTGATTTTTTTGTCGACCCCCTCATTGTCCTTCTGATCCAATCGAAGTTGATAAATATGAAGTCGAAATATTCTTCATAATCCTGAAGTTCCAGTAAAATCCAACAAATATATATTTAAATATTCGACAAAATGTCTAAAATTGGAAGTTTCCGGTCATTAAGGGCCATATAGTGTATATATATATATTAAACAAAAACCTAATTTGAAGAACAAATTAAAAAAACAAAATTTATTTCCTACAATGTTTAAGCCCGAGAAGGGACAGATATTAAGATATTTCATTCAATTTGTTCTTTATTTAATGTTACATTCTTGTAACAAATAAGTTAAACCAATTGAACTTTAAAAAATAAAAATAAAATTCATACAACATGATACTTTAAACACCCTAAAAACTTAGATTCCGTTCAAATGAAACCGAAATAAATCTTAGACTTCAAATGAAAATCAAATTTCAAATTATTTTTGCTTAAAAGGCGCAAAGACCAACTTAGTGAAAAATATTCCATGCCGGGAATCGAACCCGGGTCATCAGTATAGCGCACTGACGTTCTACCGCTAAACCACATGGAACGATACCCAGCCTGGAACTTCTCACTATTACAAGTTGGCAAGGCTACAAACGCAGCACAAGATGGAATATTTTCCGTGAGCCACCAACATGGGGCAAACACAGACACTTAACTAAATCCAGCATCGATGAATCTATATTAATACCTGGAAATTTTTCCAGAGAGAAACATTCGCCTTGAATACAATACTTCAAATGAAAATCAAATTTCAAATTATTTTTGCTTAAAAGGCGCAAAGACCAACTTAGTGAAAAATATTCCATGCCGGGAATCGAACCCGGGTCATCAGTATAGCGCACTGACGTTCTACCGCTAAACCACATGGAACGATACCCAGCCTGGAACTTCTCACTATTACAAGTTGGCAAGGCTACAAACGCAGCACAAGATGGAATATTTTCCGTGAGCCACCAACATGGGGCAAACACAGACACTTAACTAAATCCAGCATCGATGAATCTATATTAATACCTAGAAATTTTTCCAGAGAGAAACATTCGCCTTGAATACAATACTTCAAATGAAAATCAAATTTCAAATTATTTTTGCTTAAAAGGCGCAAAGACCAACTTAGTGAAAAATATTCCATGCCGGGAATCGAACCCGGGTCATCAGTATAGCGCACTGACGTTCTACCGCTAAACCACATGGAACGATACCCAGCCTGGAACTTCTCACTATTACAAGTTGGCAAGGCTACAAACGCAGCACAAGATGGAATATTTTCCGTGAGCCACCAACATGGGGCAAACACAGACACTTAACTAAATCCAGCATCGATGAATCTATATTAATACCTGGAAATTTTTCCAGAGAGAAACATTCGACTTGAATACAATACTTCAAATGAAAATCAAATTTCAAATTATTTTTGCTTAAAAGGCGCAAAGACCAACTTAGTGAAAAATATTCCATGCCGGGAATCGAACCCGGGTCATCAGTATAGCGCACTGACGTTCTACCGCTAAACCACATGGAACGATACCCAGCCTGGAACTTCTCACTATTACAAGTTGGCAAGGCTACAAACGCAGCACAAGATGGAATATTTTCCGTGAGCCACCAACATGGGGCAAACACAGACACTTAACTAAATCCAGCATCGATGAATCTATATTAATACCTGGAAATTTTTCCAGAGAGAAACATTCGCCTTGAATACAATACTTCAAATGAAAATCAAATTTCAAATTATTTTTGCTTAAAAGGCGCAAAGACCAACTTAGTGAAAAATATTCCATGCCGGGAATCGAACCCGGGTCATCAGTATAGCGCACTGACGTTCTACCGCTAAACCATATGGAACGATAGCCAGCCTGGAACTTCTCACTATTACAAGTTGGCAAGGCTACAAACGCAGCACAAGATGGAATATTTTCCGTGAGCCACCAACATGGGGCAAACACAGACACTTAACTAAATCCAGCATCGATGAATCTATATTAATACCTGGAAATTTTTCCAGAGAGAAACATTCGCCTTGAATGCAATACTTCAAACGAAAATCAAATTTCAAATTATTTTTGCTTAAAAGGCGCAAAGACCAACTTAGTGAAAAATATTCCATGCCGGGAATCGAACCCGGGTCATCAGTATAGCGCACTGACGTTCTACCGCTAAACCACATGGAACGATACCCAGCCTGGAACTTCTCACTATTACAAGTTGGCAAGGCTACAAACGCAGCACAAGATGGAATATTTTCCGTGAGCCACCAACATGGGGCAAACACAGACACTTAACTAAATCCAGCATCGATGAATCTATATTAATACCCGGAAATTTTTCCAGAGAGAAACATTCGACTTGAATACAATACTTCAAATGAAAATCAAATTTCAAATTATTTTTGCTTAAAAGGCGCAAAGACCAACTTAGTGAAAAATATTCCATGCCGGGAATCGAACCCGGGTCATCAGTATAGCGCACTGACGTTCTACCGCTAAACCACATGGAACGATACCCAGCCTGGAACTTCTCACTATTACAAGTTGGCAAGGCTACAAACGCAGCACAAGATGGAATATTTTCCGTGAGCCACCAACATGGGGCAAACACAGACACTTAACTAAATCCAGCATCGATGAATCTATATTAATACCTGGAAATTTTTCCAGAGAGAAACATTCGCCTTGAATACAATACTTCAAATGAAAATCAAATTTCAAATTATTTTTGCTTAAAAGGCGCAAAGACAAACTTAGTGAAAAATATTCCATGCCGGGAATCGAACCCGGGTCATCAGTATAGCGCACTGACGTTCTACCGCTAAACCACATGGAACGATACCCAGCCTGGAACTTCTCACTATTACAAGTTGGCAAGGCTACAAACGCAGCACAAGATGGAATATTTTCCGTGAGCCACCAACATGGGGCAAACACAGACACTTAACTAAATCCAGCATCGATGAATCTATATTAATACCTGGAAATTTTTCCAGAGAGAAACATTCGACTTGAATACAATACTTCAAATGAAAATCAAATTTCAAATTATTTTTGCTTAAAAGGCGCAAAGACCAACTTAGTGAAAAATATTCCATGCCGGGAATCGAACCCGGGTCATCAGTATAGCGCACTGACGTTCTACCGCTAAACCACATGGAACGATACCCAGCCTGGAACTTCTCACTATTACAAGTTGGCAAGGCTACAAACGCAGCACAAGATGGAATATTTTCCGTGAGCCACCAACATGGGGCAAACACAGACACTTAACTAAATCCAGCATCGATGAATCTATATTAATACCTGGAAATTTTTCCAGAGAGAAACATTCGCCTTGAATACAATACTTCAAATGAAAATCAAATTTCAAATTATTTGACCCGGGTTCGATTCCCGGCATGGAATATTTTTCACTAAGTTGGTCTTTGCGCCTTTTAAGCAAAAATAATTTGAAATTTGATTTTCATTTGAAGTATTGTATTCAAGGCGAATGTTTCTCTCTGGAAAAATTTCCAGGTATTAATATAAATCTTAGACTTTTCCATTTTCAGTTGCAAATATTTTTATTGCAGATTTTGTATTATTTTTATGATGATTGTACATAAAATGATAAGATACATGTAAAATACAAAACTTTAAAAAAGTCTAAGATTTATTTCGATTTCATTTGAATGGAATCTAAGTTTTTAGGGGTTTTGTATCATGTAATATGAATTTTATTTTTATTTTTTAATGTTCAATTGGTTTAATTTATTTGTTACAAAAATTTAACGTTAAATGTAGAACGAATTGAATGAAATATCTTAATATCTGTCCCTTCTCGGGCTTAAACATTGTAGGAAATAAATTTTGTTTTTTTAATTTGTTCTTCGAATTAGGTTTTTGTTTAATATGTCAAGTTTTTTAATAACTACTGCATTCAGACGAACACATTTCAAAATTAATGGAGGGTACTATCAGCATGCTTTGATTCATACGGTATCGTATCATACTTTGTGATGCAATTTACCTATGTATAATTCAAAATGTTTTACCAGTGCAGTAATGCAAGTTGCTGTACTTGTTTGCAAAAACTTCCAATCTGAACGTAAAAAATCTGTTTGAAAATGTCTTTTTTATTTCTACTATGACGCCATATTCAACTTCTTTTTAATTCTTAAAAAAAAAAAAACTATTTCAATAATTTTTCACGTGAAAATCGTTCAACTAAAAATAGACAAATTATTATTGCGGCTTTTGAATTATTGGCAACAATGAAAAAAAAATGTTAAATTTTATTGGAAAAATGTCCGTTGATTCTCAATGAAAAAAGCGAAATTTGGAATTATTAAGAAATATATTTGAAAAATGTAAATAAAAATTATCCCATGTTACTCTCTGGGTTATAATTCACCCATATGCAAAGACATTTTATCCAGGCCCGGACTGGCCAGGTCGGCTAGTCGGCGATTGCCGAGGGCCCCCGGCACAAGGGGGCCCCGGAGGGGCCTCCAAAAATGGATATACTAGTTCATAACTAGTTACATCAGAATAATGTGACTGTTTCCCATAAGTTTCCCGTAATCTTACGCATTTACAATCAATTTTAAGCTGTTGGCTGTTGGCTGTTGGCAGTTGTTTTTTGTGTATGTGAGCCTATGTAAGGGGGCCCCAGAGGGGCCGCCATAAATGGATATACTATATTCATAACTAGTTATATCAGAATAATTTGACTGTTTCCCTGTAATTTTCCCGTAGTTTTACGCATTTACAATCAATTTTAAGCAGTTGCCAGTTGGTTTATGTTTATGGTAGCCTATGAGGGGGCCCCAGAGGAGCCTCCAAAAATGGATATACCACTTCATATCTAATTACATCAGAATAGTTTGACTGTTTTCCCGTAATCTTACGCATTTACAATTAATTTTAAGCAGTTGCCAGTTGGTTTTTGTTTATGGTAGCCTGTGTAAGAGGGCCACGGACGGCCTCCAAAAATGGATATATTACTTCATAACTAGTTACATCAAGATAATTTGACTGTTTTCCCGTAATCTTACGCATTTACAATTAATTGTAAGCAGTTGCCAGTTGGTTTTGGTTTAAGGTAGCCTATGTAAGAGGGCCCCGGATGAGCCGCCAAAAATGGATATACTACTTCCTAACTAGTTACATCAGGATAATTTGACTGTTTTGCCGTAATCTTACGCATTTAGAATCAATTTTAAGCAGTTGCCAGTTGGTTTCTGTTTATGGTAGCTGGTAGCCAGTAGCCTATGTAAGTAGTGCCGGTAGTGGTGTCGTGTCGCTGGCGAAACGGAGGAGTGGTGCTGACTTGCTCATCGCGCTCTCTGCAGTGCTCACAGGCTCAGGTTCAGAGAACATCGCGACACTGGCTGATCGAAACAGCGAATCCTCCATATGAAGATTTACTGCACATGCTCAATTTCTACTGAAAATAGTAACCAGGATTGGCAATACAGTTGAAAAAAATTGGCAAAAGTTTTTTGTAATTATTTAATTCGCATTACTCTGCTGCATTTCGGAGGAATCTGCTTTTTAAAAAAGTCTTTTATTCTGAATATGAAAAAGTAATTTGCCCTATTTTAAGTTGTACAACTGCAACCTCCTAAAGGTTTCTTATCTACCGCGTTGTTGTTATTCTCGTGATTAAG
The DNA here is from genome assembly GCA_963932465.1 of Maratus speciosus. Taxonomy (NCBI): domain Eukaryota; kingdom Metazoa; phylum Arthropoda; class Arachnida; order Araneae; family Salticidae; genus Maratus; species Maratus speciosus. Next base: position 9,755,231 of record OZ010791.1, read on the forward strand.
AAATGAGATATAGTTCACGCTAACATTCCTAACTTAATATGTAACCTTTGCTTATTAAACTAATATTTAACTTTAAATTGTATCAGATAGTACTCTAAGATGCAGCTGTTATGGGCTTGCTGCAATTTGCGTCCGCTATGTCGTTCAGGGAAAGATATATGAAAGATTTTTAGAAATAACAGTAGTCGATAATTCATGTGGATTGACTTTGTACGAACTTATAAGATCAAAATTAGCCAAGTGTGATATTGCTACATCAATTACTATTTCTTGTTCATTTGACCGAGCAACAAATATGAAAGGCTGCTATAATGGTGTACAAATTTAGTTTAAAAAGGAAAACAAAGATTTTATTTACACTCACTGTATAGGACACGTACTGAACTTGGTAGTAGCTGATTCAACAGTAACGTTGCTCCTATCAGAAAAGTTATTTAGGTTGGTGTAAGAATCTGTCGTTTTTCTAAGCTCATTTCAAAAAAGAATATGGGGGAGGAAAACAAAAAGAAAACATATTACACATGATAAACTGCACAGGTTGCAAAAAATAGGAGCAACAAGATGGAGGAGCAAATATAAAGCTCTTTCTTCGATTATCGATGAGGGAATTTTAAGATGTGAGGAAAGTGTAAACACAGGGAAACTATTTCATTTTATTACCGTTTTAAAAGAAATATCAAATGGAAGTTCTGAATGCAAATCTAAATTCATGGCAAAAAATTTGATTACTAAATAGTCTAAATTTTAAAACCTATTTATGTATATTGTTTTGTTAGATTTATTTCTTGTTACATCTCCTAATGTAAATTATTTACAAAGTAAAACTATTATAAGGTAAGGGATAAAAGGTAGCGGTACAAAGTAAGGGATAGAATACTATAAGGTAAGACTATTCTACAACTTGGAACTTGGTACAGCATCTGCTTCAACAAGTAAGGGATAAAAGGAATGATAAACACTTTCAGGTTCAGTATTCAAAAGCAAAATATTATGCAAGTAGAAGTAATAGCAAATTTGAAGATAACAATATTTATGTAAAAGTAGGGAAATGCCTATTGAAAAATCAATAGACGAAGCTCCTTGAATCTCAACTGCTCAAAAGTATAAATTGGCTTTTTCAGTGTTTTAGATTGTTCCAGGACAAGTATCGAAGGAAGATTTAGTCGATTGATTCCAAGTTAGAACCAAGGAAAATTAATGAAATCGTAATGCTTTATATAGTTTTCCAACGGAAGTCCTTTGTAGTATTTCTAAACTTTGTAAAATTAAAAGAAATCAATTATTGATAGAGCTGATATAGTTTGTAGATCAGTGTGAAAATTTTACAATGGCTTAAAAAACTAACATTGAAAGAAAACAAGACAATCTTTGAATGGAGCTGAAGAAATCTGTGAATATGACGATGTAGAATCTGAATTTGAAGAATACAAGAATTTTTATGGTTATTCCCCTGGCAAGAAACAATGTTTTCTGTGCTTTTATATTCTTTTTGAACTCTCACACAATCTTGAATATTTACAAACCTGTATGTAGCTTACAAGTTTGTACTAACCATATCTTGTGGGAAAAGTCACCTGTGAAAGGGTGTTTTCTAAACTTAAATAGTTAAGAATCGACGTAGGTCTACTTTAAGACAAGACCTTATGTCTAATCTTCTTTTCATGAATGTAGAAAGAGACTTATAATTTGGATAAAGATGTTATTATAGATGACGTAGCCAGGATCAGTGAAGAACTGACTAAAAAGCTGTTAGGTTAGTAAACAGCCATTCACAATCACATAACATTTCTTAGTTCGCTGTATCTATACCAAGGTATAATAGAGTCATTTTTCTCTTTGTTATAAAATCTATTTTACAATTTGTAACAATTAAATCAAAATTAAAGAGGACATTATTTTTTTCACTACGCTTGTTTGTTTGTTTTTTTTTATTATTACCGCTGTGTCCCTTTTAACACTTTCCAAAGATATTGAAATTTATGTATAACACTGAGGTGTACTACAAAGCTCTTATTGTAGAATCTGGTGTGCATTTAATTTATTGTTTATTTACAGCAGTGGTTCCCAACGTGGGGCGTACGCCCCACCGGGGGGCAATTCCAAATTTCTTACTAACTCATTCGCTATCAGTTCCTTTTGTCTTTTTTGGGGAAAAGTAATGTTGTAGACTAAAAATTAATGAAATACAAGCAAAATTTAAGAAAGCAGTTTTTTTTATTGAATTTTTAAAATGTTCTCTATCGAAATTTTAAAATAAAGAAACCAGAATAATTATTCGAATAATCTTTTAAAATATTTTGATATCTATAAAATTATTAAAACTCACTATAATTTTTCTGGTGGTAATGTTTTTAATTTTTCGTAATGTTTTCCATTACTTGTTGAATGAGTTTTCTACTTCTATTCGCGAAGACAATTAACGCGTTGAATGCCAAGTCTATCTTGTCTGTTTTCCCGTTTGGGCCACAAAAAAAGATTCTTGTTTCACAATCTATAAGTGTCAGTCACCGATGACTGACGCGACCTAAACGGAAAGTTCAGTGTCAGTCACTGGTGACTGATGTGGCACTCAACGTGTTAACGATATTGGGAAAGGGAAAATAGAGAGAATGTGTTATGCGGAATAATGGCTACTGAAATTTGATAAAGATGATAATTTTGAAATACGTACTTCTTGTGTATTGTGTTATCCATAGAAAGAAAAGTCAATGTCCAAAGATTTTACACCAACTCTTAATAAGTTACAAGAATGCATTATAAAATGTATGAATTTATCATTTTTAACGTTAAATGTAAATGTATTTTAAGTTATTTTTTGAAGATAAAAATGCAGACCGTACACTTTTCTTTAACATTAAGTTAAGTTGGAAAAGTACAAAAATCTCGTTTTGGCATATCAGGAAAGATGTATAATCTCTTTGCATTTTTAAAATTATGTGAAAACACATTTGTGGTAAAAGATTCACCTCTTTGACAAGTTAAAAAATGTGAAATGAATAGCTATTGTAACTGAACTATTACACTCCCACCGTGTGAATAGAGTTCACTTTTTAAATAATAAGAGACATAATTTACAGATTACGGGGGGGGGAGGGGGGACATAGTGACTTTACAGATGCTTTGGTAGGGCGTGGACTAAAAAAGGTTGGGAACCACTGATTTACAGGGACACACAAAAATATTTGGTTACAGTACTGAATATGAAGAATAATTGCTGTAAGTGTGATTTCAGTTATGGTACGCGATTTAAAATGTAACTATTTTTTTGCTTATTACTTGGTGAATATTAGTTCTATAGATCATATACAGGGCTACACAAAAGGTCTCAAGTACATTTCCATTTATTGGCGGACATTACTGGCTAGAAATTTTTAAGTGCACTATGCATTTAATTTAATAGACGTTTAGCATACAACGTAATATACATACAAATTTATAGATCATATAGAGGGATGAACAAAAATTCTGATGTTTTTTAGATTATTGATCGTAATTTCAGTAATTGTAGAACAACTGTGTTATGCATTTTCTAAATTGTTCATTTAGACATCTTTCACCTTAATAAACTGCAAAGTTTTATTATAATTGCTGGATGTGTTGGGAAAATATTACACAATCTTTGCAGGATGCATGATTTTTCGCTCTTGTTAATATTTACTTAGGTATTACAGTAGGATTTAGATTATTATGGCTTCAAAACATTGATTTGGTTGACTAAAACTAAAGATATTTTCCCACTCATTTTGAAGTTACAAACAACTCCTAATTAGCATATTTATTTTTTTTTAACATGGAACTAGTTTAGATACTGTATATAAAATAATATAAATATTTATTATGAAAGTAAGCAAACTACAACAGAAGCAGATTATTTTTTAAATCAAGTGTTAGGGTGTATCAAAAGTATTTTCGTTTTTAGGATACCTCTATATCTATATGAAAGGCTGTAGATGGCACTACCTTATAATTAACGATCAGTGCAAAATGTTATACTAAAGAATACATGTTCCGTCAAATTATATTACGCTAATATCTATTCTTTTATCTATTTATAGGTTATATAATGGTTGATACAAATATTGAAATATTATCCATCTTAAGACATTATTTTAAAATTGCTCATAAAGTTGTTGAAGCATCTCGTAAAATTCGAGAAGTTGAAGGGGATGACACGATCAGCAAACGTACAGCCCAAAACTGGTTCAAACTTTTTAAGGGAGATAACTTGCCACTTAAAATGAAACTCAGAAGTGAGAGGTTAATCTGGATACTTGTTAATCTGGAAGGTTTGAAGCAAAGAGTGGAGATTAAACCAACGACCAGCACACGGAAACTTTCAGAGGAGATAGGACCGTCTAAGGACATGATATGCCAAACTTTACATAAACTACAGAAAACATTCAAGAACTCTAGGGAAGTCCTTTTTGAACTGACTATGCAGCAAACAAATCACAGAGTGGAAATGTACAAAACTCTTCTGGAAAACTTACAGGATTTGCGGTTTTTGAAACGCAAAGTGACATATGATGAGAAATGGATGTATCTACAGAACCCAGATAATCGAGAAATAATTGTTTGATGTGGGACAATCAGTCCAACATGTTACGAAACAAGCGCAGTTTGAACAGAAGTTCATGATCAAAGTCTCGTGGAATTTTGAGCATGTAATTCATTTTGAAATCATTCCACATGGTCGATCGGTCAACTAACTCTGAAACTGAAATTTACTGTGAACAGATGGACACGATGTATGCTTCTTTGAAAAGCAAATGGTCTGCATTAGTCAACAGAGAGAAACATCTTCTCCAACAAGACAATGCAAGACTGCACACGTCTCGCAATAAAGTAGAAGAGCTTGACGGAATTTACCTCATCTCCTACATAGTCCGGACCTTGCTCCTTCGGTCTGCCACGTGTTCCATTCTATAGCATCATTTTTTTTGGGGGGGAGGGGGGCAGGTGCTTGTGTAATATTGACGATCTGCAACGGGGTTTATTTGGCTTTTTTGCTTCCAAATCCAAAGATTGGTATTAAAATGGTATTGTTTAACTTTCAGAAAGATGAAAAGAAGACATAGAATTTCATGGTTTATATACTGATTTGTGATACGTTTATTTTACGTTGAAATATTGCAACAAAGATTTCATTGTGAAAACGAAATTACATTTGATACAACCTAATATTTTACAAGCAACAAAATAGCTAAATGTGGATTTTAGGCACGTAAGCCTAATTTTCAAAAAATAAATATTCTAATATTGTATCCCCTGTAAATTTCTCGGTAAGGCGCCCCTTTTCCATTTCTAGCAGAGGGCCCCCAAAGGCGCCAGTCCGGGCCTGATTTTATCATCCGTTTTGATCCTCACTTCAGGCAAACATTTTCACACTTTAAATTTATAATATTATTAGAATTAGTAAAGAATAAAAAAATGAGTGGCATCAGGGACAAAAAGGTGGGAAGAAAAAAATGAAAAAGTTATGATCTCCATAGGCTTTTCTATGTTAAATTAACATTGAGAAGTGACGCTGGAAATAAATAAGTATTGCGCTGCCGCGCAATGCTTAAATATATATATATATATATATATAGATAGATAGATAGATGGATAGATAGATAGATAAAGTTTTGAACTGTGGGTGGTTTTGAGTTGTAGGGCTCATGATCAGCGTAGATCTGCAAAAATATTTCAGAAATTCCAATATAGGGGAAGAATGTAATAGGTAGTATATCTTTATAAATTCGACAATGCCCCGATGATAATAATGCATGCACATTTGTGAAAGAAAACATTAAAAAAAGGTCACTGAAAACAGCAGCCTCGTTCTACAAGAATTTAAAAAATGCGTAAAATTCGGTAATGCCGCATCATTCTCCGAAAATTCAGAAGTTCTTAAAACTAACTACAAAATGAATATCCTTAGAATTAAAGACAAATAAAATATATTTTAAGTTATGTGTTTGAAACTCGAGATACACTTATTTAGATTAATATAAATAGATATAATTTATTAAAAGTTTAAACGCAAATTTTCTCACTTTTATTTAAAATAAAGTCATAATCGGAGCCGGAGCACACATATTTATTTTAACGTTTTATTGAAAATACAGGCTTGAAATTTTGTATTAGTTTGAATATCAGTCAAACAGAAAAATCGATTTTTGTAAATAAACCTAGAAATTGGCTTTTACCTGATTGAAATGCGTTATCGCTTTTCTTTGTTTCTAAAAATTTTTAAGCATGTTGACTTTACAGAATAATCCCCTCATAACCCGCCCCCCTCTTATGAGGAAGTTTAAAATTTTAAAATAATCAATAAGTAATGAACAATGCTTTGTCGACATTGTTATCAACAATGGCATATTATTGCATAATTAACCATTCTCTATTCATATTAATAATGAATTATACTTAATTCTGCTGTAAGAACAAGGATTCTTAACAATGTTTTTAACAATGTAAAATAATAAAAATCAATACTGGGGGAAATAATATTTCGAGTCTTTCATCGATTTTCTTGGATGTACGTTGTAATTTTACTGCATCTAAAGTTTTATTGAGTTTTTAGTGCGATCATGTATAAAACCACAGATTTTAGTGGATATAGATGTTGTGTTGACGAGGTAATACATTTCCATCATTATTATCTAAAATTCAAAGATTTTTTTAAATTGATTCGTTCATTTGATATTCTTCTTATGCGTGGTTTTGTTATCGAATCGGGCATTACTAATAAACATTTACAGGTTGAATGAATTCAGATCCGATCGTATTATTTTGAAAAATTTAGAGTGTTTCCCATATTTCAGTTACTTTTTCTGTCTGATTTTTAAAATTTTCCATTAATTCCATTTAGCGTTCTTTCCCGTTGTAGTAATGGTAGACTCCGACAGTTTATAAGTATGATGTAACAATGTACTATTGTTGATTTAAATAATGATCTCAAGCGATAATCTTACAGCCATGAACGTTACAGAAGAAATAAATGCAAATATATTAAGAATTTTAATGGTCTTTTGGCACCGACGCGTGTTTCTATGCGTTTTGTTTGGCAATTTTTTTTAATATTCAATCGCCGGCGAGATTTCGTCGCTATCGGCTAGCATTTTCATTTCCGTGTCAATACGATTAATATGTTGGGACAATTTTTTCCGTTTTTAATGGAAAGTCGGGCAGTGTACTGGCAGATTAAAGAAGACATTTTTGAGATGTTACAATTAACATTTACCCTTTTATATCTGATATTTATTTTCATCATCAAAAATTGAAACCTTCTTTCAGTTGTGAATCATAATAGTTTTTTTAGAATCAGTGTTATTAAAATATAAATTCAGTTGCTTGTTCACGGTTGCGAACACCGGAGTGTAAAAATATTAAGGTGAATTTCTTTTGTACAGGTTAAGTTACGTTAAGCCTACAAATATTGAATAGGCCGGACCTAGTTCAAACACGTGTGTGAGTTCGTACAGAGTAGTCACTTGATATGTCAGGCTAAAACGGAAAAAATAATTTATCCTTTAATGAATATTTCCCTTCCCTGGATACGGACTTAAATAACTGATTTACGTCAGTGTTTCTCTGCCGTAATGAATTACAGTCTCACTTAAAATTGATCATTTTAACACAATTGATTTAAAAATAAACGGTCAAGTGCGAGTATTACTCGCGCACAGAGCCACAGAGGGTTCCGTAGAATAAATATATGAATTTGTAGATTTATTATTAAAAAAATACCGTTGCTAAAACTTTGTAAAAAACTATATAACACAGGGTTGGGTATAACTGTATATAGTACCATGAAAGTTCAAAGAGATGTGGAACCTAAATAATATCAAATATAGCTATTCTGTATAACTAATTTTTTAATATTATCCTAATCTATTTATGATGAACTTAATTCGTACTGACAATAAAAGCAGTGACTTACGTATTATTCTTACACAAATGAACACAAATCTTGTGTTCATTCACACAGTCATGTATTGCACACTATTTCGTGCATTTATTTTATAGGTTAATCCGAAATATTAATTTTTTCTTCAATTTTTTGCTGGTCCCCAAATGGCCCACGTATTGAAATCTGTGTTGGAAAATGTGAAGTCAGACGTCAATCATGTTCTTTAAATTTTCGAAGTTCAAAAAGAATTCGTCTTGTATAGATATACTGTAACAAAACGTCTAGTGTCCATTGACTTTTGACCCTATTGTGAAAGTTAATATCAATACTGGCTCAATGGGAAATAAATTAAAAATTAGGTCATTTCGATAAAATTTTAAGAATTTTAAGAATGTTTTTTTTTCTAATTTAAAGAATTGTTTAACGATAATGTATTTCAAATTGAACTACATGCCAGGCAAATAATATGAAGAGCAAAACAGATTTGTTTTCACATACACTTATAATTATTTTTGAAATGTTAACATCTCTTAATTTTATATATTGTAAGAACATATAAAATTTGGCAATGATATCATCACTCTATTGCATATAGATGCGCTTTGCTGCAATAGAAAAAGTCAATAATGAGCAAAAATCACGTTCTATTGTAATCTAAAAAGAGTATGAAATTCGACAACGCACCGATCATAATAACGCATCCACATGTGTGAAAGAAAACTTAAAAAACATACCTGTATGCAGTAGCCTTGTTTCACAGGAATTTCAAAAATGTGTAAAATTCGGTAATGCCGCATCAATCTAATGAAAATTGGTAAACTCTTAAAACCAACTACAAAAGAAATATCCTTAGAACAAAAGAAAAATAAAATATATTTTAAGTTATGCATTTGAAACTCAAGGTACACTTATTTAATATAAATAGATATAATTTATTAAAAATTTATTCGTAAAGTTTCTCTTTCATTTAAAATAATGTCTTTAGTAGTCGGAGCACACATATTCATTTAAAAATTTTATTGAAAATATAAGCTTGTAATTTAGTATAACAATAGAAGCTCTTTTTTTCTTCTTCAAAAAATCGTTACGGATTATACACATATTTATGAGTTCTGTAGAATTGTAGCTTTTGTTAGATTCGGCAAATTTTATGAGTGTATCTCATGCATCTAAAGCCTATTTCCACGAGACATTACATTCATATGCCACGGCCCCTTATTCATACGATTCCGCGTCCTGAATCTGGGCTTCTTGTCGGTTCAAAGCACTTTGTATAATCAGTGCGTCACTGCTTTCTTTGACCTGTCTTTTTTTCACGCTGTCGTCGATTTCAATCCAGTCTAAAACTTCTTCACGAGCTATACCTCTGAAATGGTTGTTTTGCACGGCTTCTACCAAATCTACCACTATATTTTGGTCATCACTTTGAATATTTGAATCTCGATCATCGTCTTCGCCATTATGCCACAGTTTGAGTCAGAACCATTGTAGAGTTACTTTTTTCACCCGATTCCACGCTAAGGCAATTCCGAAAATTGCATCTTTGACATTAAACTGTTTTTACAAATCTTTTACTTCGCAGTTACAGTTCAAAAGGCCTTGCACAAAAGATCTTCTATAAAAGCACTTGAAATTTTAAATCAAACCTTGATCCATAGGCTGAATCAAGGACATGACATTTGGTGGTAAGTATTCAGTAGAAATATTGTGCCGGAAATTAAATTAGACTGAGAAGGATGAACCGTTCAGTTGTCTAACAATAAAACCGCTTTACCATCTTCTGACATTCCACGTTTCTTAAAGTTTTCGTTTACTTTCGGTACAAAATGGTGAAAAATCCAGTCCTTAAACAAAGCTGCTGTCACCCATGCGTTTCTCTGAGCATCGTAATGTATAGGCAAGTGTAGGATTCCTTTTAAAGCTTTAGGCTTTTTTATATTTACCAATCATGAGAGGTGTCAGTTGATGATCACCAGAAGCATTTGCACACAACAGAACAGTCAATCTGTCTTTATTTTTCGTAGCACATTTTTCAGTTCCACCTGCCAAAGTAAACGTCGGTAAACAGCGCCATAAAAGGTCGGTTTTATCGGTATTGTAAACTTGACAACGGGTTAATTCTCACCGTCCAACAAGGTTTCTAAAAGTGTGCTTACATTCTCCAGTGGCGTTTTCATCAGCTGACCTGCTCTCTCCTGCCACATCCCGCTTTCGAATTCCGTGCCGAGTTTAAAATTTTTGAAACCAACCATCGGAAAACACACAAACTCTATCTATATTCAGAACAAGATAAAACTTTTAGCTTTTTCGATAATTTTGGGCCCTGTCACAGGTTTTCCCTCTGAGCAGTTTGCTCTAAACCAAGTATATGAAACTCAAGAATTCCATGTTTAGTTTTCTTCAAAGCGTACCTTGATTCCGTATTCTTTAACGTTTTACATTGAGCAGCAAACTTCTTTTGTCTTCTTTTTGTTTTTAATGTCGTAAATTGCCCAGGGACCAATATTGGAATCACGCATTATAAAATTTCTGTTTTCGCCGTTTTCGAGATCCCTAGTTTTTGCTGTATAGTGAGTGTCAGATGCTCACGTTTATTAATAGTTTTATTATCACTTGAAAAACTCGTGCCTGGCTTCGAGAACATTTTACATTGTACAACCAGTCACAATAAACACTGAGCGAATTAAACTAAGCACACAGTAGCGCGACCTAGTGGTCCCAGTCAAGAGAGATCGGAGAAAAAAGTCGGGGGCTAGCGTGCCAGATTATAGAATGTGCCGAACCATAGAATGCCGGATGAAGGAGCTTCTACTGTAATTAGAATTTGAGCTAAACCAAAAAATTCTTTTTTTTTTTTTTTTTTTTTTTTTTTTTGTAAATAAACCTAGCAATTGTCTTTCAAATGATTGAAATGCGTTTTCGCTTTTCTTTGGTTTTTCAAAATTTTTAAGCACGTATGTATTACAGAATCATCCCACACAATACCCCCCCCCCCCCTTTACTATAAGGAAATTTAAAATTTTAAAATAATCAATATGTAATCAACAATGGCATATTATTTAGTAATTAACCATTCTTCATTGAATCAATAATGAATTATACTTCATTCTGCTGTAAGAACAATGATTCTTAACAATGTTTTCAACAATGTAAAATAATAAAAATCAATACTAGGAAAAATAATATTTTGAGTCTTTAATCGATTTTCTTGGATGTATGTTGTAATTTTACTGCATCTAGAGTTTTATTGAATTTTTAGTGCTATCATGTATAAAACTAGCGATTTTGGTGGATATGGATGTTGTGTCGACGAGGTAATATATTTCCATAATTCATATCTAAATTTTAATGCTTGTTCTTAATTGATTCCTTCATTGCTAGTGTTCTAATGTGTGATCTTGTTTGTCAAGTAATCATAACTTATAATCATTTTCAGGTCTAATGAATTCAGATCCGAACACGTATTCTTTTGGAAATTTAGGACTGTTTGCCCTATTTCAGTTGCATTTTCCATCTAATTTTTCGTGTTTTCCATGCATTTCTTTTAGCGTTCTTTCACTTAGTAGTGATGATTGTGATTTTTACACCACTCCATAGACGAAACTCCTCCACATCCCGGCAGTGTAAAGTACTAATTCCATCCAAAAGGGAATTAAAGAATGATAGTTTTAGAAACTTAGTTTAGTGTCAGTTGCTTTGACTGACATTGTTAAAAACTATTTTTTTGGTTCTGAGCAATAAAAGTTATAGTGATCATCGAGGTATTTACTAAATCAAGAAAGTGTTTTCTATATAAGATACGGGCAATGTAAAAGCTTTCATCCGATATCAACACTTTCCCACTTATGGAGAAATAACCGTATCTCAAAAATAACAGCATCTTAGAAACAAATGTGTATCTCAAATGTGTAAAATAATCTCGTATTTTTGAATTAATAGAATCCATTTTAAATTATTTTGTTGCTTGGGTAATACGCGTGCTAGGAAATTAGATCGCCAATAGTGGTTGCCAATCGGCGGTCATGTTTACGTAAGGGCTTCAGTTTCGGATTCAGAATCACTTTAAAGCCCACCAAATAATGTAACTAAATTTATATGACAGGCTAACGCATTATATATATCTCGATAATAATAAACAAGCATCTTTGAACTGGGTGTTTTCTTATGTTACATTTTAATTAGTATTGAAATAGACTTATTTATTAATCAAAATTTATACATGAATGATTCTTAAATACAGCAAAACTGAAATGCAACTGAAGATAAAACATCTGAAATAAAAAAAATCGTAAATATTGAGAAACACGGTTTTCTAAACACAGTTCATGTACTTAGGTACATGAAATTTGGACTTGCCTTGAACGTTATCTTGGATTTGCCACCGCGGAAATCAGAGTTTATATAAAGTATGTTTGCACCCGAAATGTAGAAACCATAGTGCATATGCGAATGAGATTCTACTTCCCTCGTACGAATTGTCATTGCTTATTCTAATAATCTGTCTACAAGGATCTAGGCTGCATTTCCACATATTACCGCTCACCCGCAAAAACAGTGACATATCTCGACAAAAGTAAATTTCACAGGATATGCAGAAGAAAATTTGCATGATTTTACTGTAACATGAAACTATAGCACTTAACTCTGCATGCGGGAATAAAGTCATGTATGAAAGCGTAAAACACTTAAGAATAAAAACATAGGATGAGGTTTGGAGGGTTGGGTAATTTTACCTCCCCACAGAATCCATCCTTCTTTTGTGGCCACAAATGGACATATAGCGCAAACAAAAAATCATTTTCCGTATAACCACACTTAGGAAACTTTTTGAGTAGCAATATGCACCTATGACAGACCTATTAGTGGAGTAAAACGAAAAATTAATTTTTCTAGATGTGTCACTTTTCTTCCAAGTGAGCCATATAAATGATTTACAAATTCCCGTATTTTTTATATAAGAGTACCTATTACTTGAAATGAAGAATTACCTTCTATTTCTGTTGTTTGGAAATCCTTCAAACACATTAATCAAAACGTACAAAGAAAATAAGTTACAATTAAAAACGCAAAATATAAAACGCAGTCGCAATCTATGAACAAAAATGAAATAAGGGTTACTGTAATTAGAGTAATCAGCACTATTGTTGGCAGAGATTTAAAAAAAAAATACTATAACTTTTTCAAGTTTATACATCAAAATTCGATATATCGCAGATTGACTTTCTCTTTTGATATTTATATCTCATAACTAAGTTTGTGATTTCGATAAATTTTTGACGGTGCCGTGATCGTAATGTCAAGGAAGAATTGTAGTTAACTAAATTTGTTCAAAAGGGAAAAATTCTTACAATTTCTAATTTACAAAACATACTCTAAAAGGTGATTTTTGAAATGAATTTTAGGTTTTATTTTTCTCGATCCACATTTTTATTAAAAATACCTTTTAAAATTATAATCTTTCATTCTCTACTTAATTTTAGGTGTTTGACCTCGCTCAGTATGAAGATGAATATTATACTGCTCCACAAGTAACAACTAGTGGGAGCACCTTATTAGAATGTGTCTACAGTTCGGTAGATTATGTACAGCCGAAGTAAGTACATTTGAAGAAATCTTCTACAGTCTATGCACGATAACTTGGCCGATGTCCTTGAAAGAGTTTTCGAGGCCTCTTAAAAAGAAAGTTGCTAACAGTCACAAGTGGCAAAGTAAATGCATTCATTAATGGAACATTCGTTCCTGCTAGCTGGAAGAAGTGGTTGCCCTTCTTAATGAACGAATCTAAATGTGTATCACACACCGGTCTTGTTATCGTGCGTAGGCAATGTATACATTGTTAAATCGTGTACAGCTATTCATTTTAAGTTATCCTATTTTGAGTAAAATGTCGCTGCATCACCACGGTGCTAGAAACGACTAGTAGCTGCGTTGGTAGAGAACTGTATTAAACGTTGGATATTTTGGTATGAAGGTATATACTCTATTAGGGTGCCTTCATACATAAGAGTGAGAACTTTTGCACAATGAGTATGCTCAGGTTCACATTTTTCTCTAAACTACGTCAAACCATATTCCAGAACTTGACGATACTCGACTGAATACATTCGATTAGTCGGAGAAGAAGTCAAAAACATTTGCTTCACACGTCAGGCTCAACAATATGCTTAGCGATCCCTTTTTGTTCAAAAGTAATTTCTGCAAATAAAATTTCAGAGTCCGTATCTCGGCACTCTCTTATAGAGGCACCTTATAAGGCATCACTGTTCAATCTACTCCCGGAACTTCCCGTTGTTCCATCACACCTCATGTCAAGTAAATTATGTCTGTTAAAACGATTGGCCTTACTATTGTAGAGGTTATGAATAAAAATTTAGAGTCTGTTTGGCGTGTGGTATCGTAAATTTTGAATGGAGTTGTTTAAATCGTAACTAATCATTGTAAAATATGAAATTACTTTGTTTTTTTATTATTTAAAGAATTAAAATATTTAATTAACAAGCCATAACACCCATTGCAGAATGACGTTCAAGCCTCCAGGGTGTCAACCACTTACATTTGAAGAGCTAAGTGGAAGAACATGTTAAGTAACAAAAATTACATTTAAAGAAATTTGATGTGAAAGTTTTTTTTGTCAATTTTAATGGTTTATTTTCTGTTTGATACCATGTGTTTAAAATATTAACAGGTGTGGAACTAAACTCTGTCAAAAAAAACTTATTCATATTTAATTTTTAAATATTAAAAAATATTAATATTATTTGGATTATTCAATATTAAGGAATAATGACTTAAATCTTCAAGGCTAAATAGAACTTTGGTATTTTAGCTTTACCATGTGATAGAGTACCTGATAACACCTTCGTCCAAACGATAAAATAATTTTTAAGAAAATGTAGCATAACATGTTCTTCCACTCAGCTCTTCATTTGTTAAAAGGCTTGATAAGTACTTTTATATTTAAGTGAAGTACCCATAAAATTACAACAAGTATTTTACTGAATTAGAGATATTTGCAATTTTTGTGGATTACGCAGCGGGTCGTTTTCGCCAACCAACTAATTTTGGTTCATAAAGGGTAAAATCTTACAATTTATAATTTACGAAACCTATTCTAAAATTCGATTTTTGAAATGAATTTCAGTGGTTTTTATTTGGAGATTAAAACAAATTTTTCAAAAATTATTGTTTAAAAAACGGTATTTGCATATAATTTCAGAAACTGACAGTACAATTTGATGTCAATGGATACAAAAGCAGTACATTAATTTCTGCATCAGTTATAATTCAACGAGATGTTGCAAATGTGTAGTATATAAGTGTTAGCAACATGCTTACGAACTTTATGCATTTGCATGAGAGACTTGTAGTACATGATTATGGAATTTCCATTCCAAATTTTGTCAGGTCTACCCAACACACAATGCTCGCTACAATTGTTTTATAAATTGAACATCTTTTGTGATCGATACTAATAATCAGCTCCTTCTCGTTAGTTTTCAAAAATTAAGTAACTGATTAGTTTTTGTTCGGATGATGTTAAAAGAAATTTTAAAAAATGTTTTTTTTAATGTCAACACTGATTTCAGTTATCCAAGCATTAGCGCTATGCTGCCTTTTGAATTATTATACGCAACCTTCTTAAAATACTACAGCGAGAATACTGTATTAAATCATACACTTCCTATCTTTTGAATTCAATTTAAAATGATTGTATTTCTTTTTTCCATTATTTAACCATTGGGATGAATCCGTTCCTTATGTGGGGGTTCCGTTTTATAGACTGGGAATTACCTGCCTAATTCTCAACAATATAATGACAATTAGGATTGTTATATAGAGCCCAATGAACGCTAGTTTAATAACTTTCGTAGATGGAGATATGTTGCATATAGCTACTGCACTCCCATTGTTTGCCCTTGCTGACAAATTCGGAAATATTAGCCTATTTTTATAACTGGTTACAAGAGGATCAATCCTTTATTTTTTTCGCCAAATACGAAAAATAAATTGTTTTTAAATGTATAAATAATTCAAAACTTTATCTGACACGTTTACTAGATTAATAAGCATTTCGCCCTTTTTCATTCAGAATCCATTTTTCGGTTTCATTTTTGTTCATAGTTCTGTTGTATTTTCCGCCACATTTATTTTTTTGTATTTTTTGTCAGTTACGCCACCCAGAAAAAGCAAAGATGTTAGCAGTTTTACACGCAGAATGCTTTATTCACCCAAGAACGGATTCATGTGAATTATTACGATCAAGGAAATATTATATTATAATGGAAAAAAGAAACTCACGCGAGAAAGTGCCTATGAGACATTCCATTCCATTTTATGGATTCCTAAAGAAAAGGAATGACGTTTTCTATATAAAGAGAGGTCATGTGGGCAATCGACAAGAATCCGAAATGGTGGAACATTTCTAAAATCAACTTCACGGTGAGAATAGGAATCTGTGTTTTAATGTCTTGTAAATGAAATGCTTTAAACCGATAGTTTACAATCAATCTTACGTAAAACGGAGACAATACGAAAAAACATCCGTTTACTCGTATGCCAAAAATAAATATGATTCCGATTGATGTCACGTGTGTGCTATATAGAATGAACAAAGAAGAGTGGAATGTTCTGCTGTCGCTATATGAATGCAATAAGGACTGTGTCATGGAAAATGGTTACCAATCATGAAAAATCAATTGATCTTAAGGGGAGTTTTCACTCACTCGAAAACACCCGCTCGCTAACACTAAGCCTGCGGAAGGTATGTTTTAAGATGTTTACATTTCAATATTTGCATTGGATAGCTGGGGACGGTCTGTACAAAGGTTGTTTCCAATTTTGCTTGTGGGTTTTTCTATAAGAATGTTTTTTTTTCTGAACCGGTTCTGAAAATGAACGTGTCTTATTAAAAAAGACCTGCCAACACAATCGAAAAAGTAGAAAATGGCCTTTGTACAGATCGACTTCAGCTATCATTGCAAAAAGAATTATTTAAAAATAGTGAAAAGCAAACGAGTTATCTTTAAAAATCCCTCCCATAGGATTAGCATGAGCGAGTGAATGTTTTCGCGTGAATGAAGTAGACTTCTAGCTTACCAAACGTAATAAGTGAGGGCATCGTAAATCAATGATCTTTTTCAGGGGAAGATTCTTGACTAGATTTTAATAGATCTGAGAACTTCAGATTGGAACACATTTCATTAAATTTTTATTTAATGAAATTAGTTCCAGTCTGAAAAGGCACTTTGTATATTATAACATGTAGAATCGCTCAGTATGTGTACTTTCTATTTATTATGTAGCATCTTTTCAATTTACAGAGAAATAAAGAAATGCCAATCTGCTTCTGCTTTCTTAATATTCAAATAATTATTTTCTCGTAAAATTTATAGGTATATAGTATACACATATTCTTCTTCAGACGTTTTTTCTGTTAAGAAATATAATTTTGTGTTGCATTGCTGAAATCCATTGTTTTTATTCTATGGATGCTTGTAAGTTTTTTTTCATATATTAAAATGTCAAAAAATGCCAAATTTTATAATATAAATATATGTTTTTTCCCTCTAGTTCACAAGCCTTTTGTCCCGTGATGTCAGTTCTCCACGGAGGCACGGAGGTATTTTTACTACCCAGAGGTTCTTTATATTCCTCTGTTTTACTACGTACCAGTTGCTGTCGTCTATCAAGATCCTACAGTATATGAAAATCCTTGTTTCTTTTTGGATCATTTGAACGTATCCCCGGAAATTAGATTTGATTATGCCTCTAACGACCAACCCGACGATAACGGGTAAGAAATCATTGTATTATTTTTAACATAATATTTCATAAAATGTTATTTTTCTCTTTTTTTTAACGTATATTTTCTACTTAAAAATAAATCTCTCAGCAACCTGGTACTTATAAACATGATTTTGAAATCGACCCGTCTTGATAAGCAATAATGTATTCATGGGTATTCTTAGTTGTGTAGCCCAAGTAAAATGGTGCTAGCATAATACTGTAAAAGAAAACTGGGTACTTTAATTAAATTGACTTCTATGAAAAACGAATACTGTAGAACTTGTGTAAAGGTGAAATTTAACCTTAAAGGGGAGCATTTCATAGCCTCTTCAAAATGAATAATAAATAGGTATCCGAAACAACGTAATTTGTAAGACGAAAAAGTCAATTTTTGTTCTCTTCCGGTTTCATCTTAGCGGGTTTTAATCGGTATTTTTTTGGTAAAGAGAATACATTAATTGTAATTACATATTTAACTGGCAATATATATTTAAATAAATTACTTATATATTACTTTGTTTTTCTCGAGCTGATGTTTAGATATGTTTTCTTATGAACTAATACGCGCTTTTTCCTTAACCACTGTTTGGGCAATTCGGCAGAAAACCCTAACTGTTTTTAAAGTTTCCTATAAATTTTCTATCAGGATGAGGTGTCGGGATATGTTTAGAGGCTTATATCTTTTTCGTATTAAGTGTGATATTTAATGATTCTCTTTTGTATAATTTTTTGACAACAACAAAAAAATGCACCTAAAATTTCTTCTTGTACAAGTTAAACTAAAAAATCAGAAAAATCATCGTTATAAGTACGACATTTTAAATGAAAAAGGGAACTTTTTTCACAAATAAAATGTATTTTAACAGCTATTTTTAGATTTGGTATCTTCAATCTACTGCAATGGCATCTTTAAACACAGCCCTTTCCCAGTTACTTTGAATTAAAAATTTCCAAAATTTTTGAAAAATGACTATGCCTTCAATTTGCCTGTCTGTCTCTTTGCATTGTAAATTTTATAAATATGCCTAGAAAAAAACCCAGAAATATTACATCTTATTAACACTCAGTGCAACATATTCCGTATTGAAAAATATATGCTTAACATTTATCGATCTGATGCACAAAAGGTTTCGGTTATATTATGAATAGTTTGCGTAGCAACCTAAAGTGTTGCATGATATTGTTAGCTTTTTGCAGAAAAAAATGACATTTAATTTATGAAAATTTAGATAAAGTTTTTAATATATCGTGTTTGTAATGCAAATGAACTGAAAATTAAAAAAGGCATATTTTGCAAGTAATGTGTTTTTGATGCGACTCTTGTAGAATGGTTTTATAAGAAAATGGCGACATACAAGATACATAAGTAATAACATTTCATGGGTCCAGTAGCGTTTGGATAAAAATGTGAAGATCTCGCCATGATAGGCAAGCATGTTCTCTCATATGGGTTGCTACTGTTTGGAGAAAAACCGGACATTTTGAACAAATTAGGAAAATATTACTTTCATATGGATCAATAATACTAAAATCTTTCAGTTATTTTATAATTTTAGGAAATCTGTGAAAGTCCTGTATGAGTATTTTTTATATTGCTTTTTTAAAGAGAGCATAAAGTAACAGTCATTCAATGTATTTATTCAAAGAAAATGAAAATAAAGTTATCTGCCGCCCCCAAGAAAAGTGGCACAATACAAAGAAAATCCATTTTGCGCATTATTGTACTCGTAAGAATGACTTTATTGCGACTGGTTACAGGAAAAGTGTAGTGGGCCCGAAAACCGCTAGAGGACGCTCTATGTCACTTTTGTAATGTGTGATAAATCGACTCAATCCTTCCTTTCTCTTCCACGTCTTTACTCTTAAGGTTTTGAATTTTTGTGTATGCTTTTCCATACAAAGCTTAATGCTTCAGTTGTATGTTACTGTAAAAGTTGTCAATCTTCTTTTGCTTCAGCTGTGAAGTGTAGTATTTTCCAATCATATCACGTTTCCTGCGAGTGAGCCACATTTGTTAAGATAGAAGACCAAGTCCAATTATTATTATTTTTATTTTTACTAAAAATGGTGTAATTACTCATTCGCTCATTCAGTTGCCCTGTTTAGAGAAACTTCGTTAAAAATTACGAAAAAATTAATATCTCGGAAGCTAATTAAATTTTTAAAACCTTTTGAAACCTTTATATGACACATTAGGATTCATGCGGATAACTGGTGTTACTTCCATCGCGTTACGTTCCATATTCTACGAGGAGGCTCCTTTCGGCATGTGCCCGGAGAAAAAGGTGACTTTCATATTTCTTTTTTTTTTCAATAAATAAGGGAGACTAGGGAGGGTCGACCCACTTTTTACAAAATGATTTTTTATTTTTTAAATATTGAACGCAGAATAAAGTTTTATATATCATTTTATTCGTTATAAAATCAGTTATCAAAATAAAATTGCTGCATAAGTGTAACACATAAGAAATTTGAAAAATGATTGATTTTAATCATGTAAAAATAATGCGTCAAGGCTCCCAAAATATGGGAGGGTTGACCAGCTTTATGGGAGGCTTTACCCACTTTGTTTTATATTGCAATATGTGTGAAGAAAAATAAAATCAATTTTAAAAAAAAGCAAAATAACTTTATGCTACATGCTTTAATTATTATAAAAAATATTTTTTTAAATATGATGCTTAAACAAACCTGTTGAGACGCAATCGCAAGTCATAGGAGAAAAATTTTGTTTTAAACAGGATTTTGTCTGAGCAGGTATAATTGTACAGCGGGGAAAATGAAATTTTAACCTTTAAGGCAGTATTCTGCTCAAGACAGGTTGTGTTTTTATAGTGTTTCATGTTATGTCCGGATTTAGGATTCACTGTTCCTTATTTTTTTGTCTCCTTGTCCTATTTTTTGTGACACTCGACCTGACAACGCTAGTTGTCATATAGCTTGGCTTCACCTCACTGTATTCACCCTGGTGAAATTCGTCTACATATCTTCCTAAAGTTATCCGATCGATGCTATGTTCTTTTGTAGCCGTATGAGCACTTAACTTATCATTAACATGATTTAAACCTTTAAGGGGCAAAGTACTTTCAGCACTAAAATGTT
Source organism: Maratus speciosus (assembly GCA_963932465.1). Classification (NCBI taxonomy): domain Eukaryota; kingdom Metazoa; phylum Arthropoda; class Arachnida; order Araneae; family Salticidae; genus Maratus; species Maratus speciosus. Next base: position 9,776,016 of record OZ010791.1, read on the forward strand.
GAAATAAACGACTGGCACTGGAATTTACGAACAAATTTATTTCGAAATAAGAAAAAGATTATATTTCACATACATATTAAATGGAAAATATTTTAGCAAAATTCTGATGCTATTGTGACATTTCGGAATTAAGGGGTCTCAGGACTCTTAAAATTGGAAAAAATGAAAAAAAAAAGAGACCATTTTCAACATTCAATATCTTAAAATGTATTTTATTTTAAGACACAATTTTAATTGGAATAAAATATATAAGTATGGTCTTTCATTTCATGTATTTAAAAAATTATAAGATGCAGAATTAGCATTTACAGGGGGCTCCAAACTGTTAGACATTTGATGAGCAAAAAATCGGCATAACAGCTTACGCGCACGATTACAAAATAAGTGTTGCAAATAGAATGAAAATTTTGATGCCTACTTATACTTCAGATTGTAATAATTACCCTGAACCTAAATAAATTTGTATTTAAAGCTTTTTTATATTTTTAATACAAAGTTGCATTTAGCTAATGCAAAATTAAGAAAATTTCAACAGTATAATCACCTAAAAAAATATTGTTTTGAACAATAAAACGGAAATTTTAGGTTCAGTTTATACAGACTAACATGAAACATATGTTTTGAAAATTTCATAAAAAAATATTCATAAGTTTTTGATATATCGTGCGCGTTATGCCCAAAAACGTCATTTGGAGAAAAATGGCTTCAAAGTTTCCGAAACGACGCTTCAGCTATTGAACATGTATAAATGTAAAAGCCATAACTTCAGTTCTAATAGGAATTTCAAGGAAACAATTATATAAAAATGTTCAGAAAAGATAGGAGTTTAACATCTAAAAAAATTAAAATTTCGAAAATTTTAAAGCTTTAAGAGTCCTGAGACCCCTTAAAATTAAGTGGTTTTATAAACATACCACTGCTTCTGAAAGGGTTCAGACTGCTGCTTTCATCCTTTCTAGTCTTTCCCACTGTTTCTATTTACCTTTGTATTTGTAAGTAATATTTAAATGGTAAAAAGTTTCTATCAACTTTCTCATTTTCTAGCAATTTTTCACATCTTTCTTTAGTCAGTTTTAAATATTTTCTTTTCCATCACACCATTTTATTGTAGCTTTACAGAATAAATTTACATTCTTTTATATATATATAACCATGAACTTTTCATTATGCACAGTGTATAATTAAAAGATTTCCAAAACCACTTAATTACGGAAGCCTTGAGCATCTGGTCAACCCTCCCTCACATTGACTGGGCCAAGCCTCCCTACATAGACCTTTTCTAAAGAATAGCACATTGTTATGTTAAGCCTAACTTACTGTACAATTTTTAAGCCTGGAATGAAAGCTCGATATTTCTGCATTACTTTAAACCTACTTACTTAAATTTCTATGGTATAGTTTATCTGAAAAAAAGCTTACAAAATATTTCTAAAAAACGCAAATTTTACGTTGAAAACGCCTCGCGATTGATTTTTTCCACACCTATATCGATTATCTCTATGAAACGAAGACTGTTGTTTGAGCATTCCAGTAGCTTTGATTGACACCTCTTGATGAAACTCTGAAATTCTTTTAAATATGAAAATTGATGGGTGGGTTATGCCTCCCGTATGGTAAACCGTCCCTAGTCTCCCCTATAGCTTATTTTACTCAAACACACGAAGCTAAAATGAGTGTAACTCGATTAGATGATTCACTAAAAATTTCTTTATTCTTGGTTTTATAATTTTGCAAATTTTAAGAAGCTAAAATGCGACGAACACGATAAAAGAATATTCGTCAATACTGAATTTGAATTGCAGCAAATTAGTAAGCTATAGCCAAGTTGGCATCGTTTATAGTTGCTTAGTATGGGTTGTCAAATTTGGCGATATTTCGCAATGTGTCGCCAAGCTCGGCGAAAATTTTAAGCTAAGGTTCACTAACACTCATAAATTAATACCTGATTTTTTTCGTTGTTGTCTTGTTTCAAAATGTCAACCACCCTAGTATTTCAAACGGCTATATCTCAACCATTTTTTAAGTTAGAGACGAAATAAAGAAGAATACTCCGGAATCCTTGTATCAAAGCCTAAAACTTAAACATAAAATAAATTTGGATTTCTAAATTTTTTGTGTATTTCTTTTTTAAGTTTTAAATATTTAAATGGCTGCCATTTTAAAACAAGATGGCGGCTGAAGTTGGCCAACGAACTCTGTCGGGACATTTGTATGTACTACGCATGCAATTAATCTTATCCGAATCGGTTAATAAATACGAGAGCTATCACATGACAAAATTTAGAAATATATATATACATATGTCACATTTGAACGGAGGGTGGTTTTGGAATCTGGGGGTCATGAGCGGTGAAAATATACCAAAATATTTCGGAAATGCTTTCCTCCGGACGCACGTCTGCAATAGGTAGCTTTTTTTTTACTTTTTGTGAAGAAAGCTACCTAAAATTATGAGATCTTTATATGACGCATTAGGATTCATGTGGATAGCGGGTGTTCATTCCATCGTGTTGCGTTCCGTATTCTAGGAGGAGGAGTTGTAAAATAGAAATCGTCATATTTTAATTATTTAAAGGGCAATATACTAATACGCTAATGTTGCCACTGTTATTGAGTATATTGTGATCAGGCTCTTTCTCGTCTTATATTAAAAACTATTGCAAAAAAATTCTATGATAAACAAATTGAAGAAGACAGTCTTTTATTAAGCGAAGAATTATTTTGAGCGCTATTTAATGTTGAAACGGGTCTAAAAAACCCAGTAAAAAATATAGGATCAAAGTGTATCACAGTATTTTAACCGTCTTTTTCAGGCACATAATGGACTAGATTACGGTATGCAATGTCAAATCATCTCAAAATCATCTGAGGGCAAAAAGTTTATATCTAACTTTTACAAAAACTATGGGTTTCATACATATGACGGCAGAATTTTTTAGTTTATGTATGGCGCAGGGTTTTACATTTTGTTTATAGTGTAAAACAAGGTCGTAGACAATAAAAAATATTTTGAATTTATTATATCCCGCGAATGCATGACTGACAGGCACTCTCATAGGAGTCACGTACAAACAGGAAATCTAAAGTAATGTTTTCTTATTGCGTGGTTTGACACATTTTGAAATTGGCATGGGACCGAAATTATAAAAAAACGATAAGTTTATACATGAATATATAAAATATATATAAAAAAATAATTTAAAATTGGACGTTCTTATGTTAAAATAAATTACAGTTGATTCCGTTAACCTTAAAAGTTTTTTTTTTCAGTATTTGCAGATGTCACTCACCAGAGAAGCCTTTACTTATTTCTTTTTTATTAAAAAAGGCTTCATTACAAAGAAAACTGAATTATTTCAAAATCGTCAAAACTTACAATGTAAATCAGGAATGTGATTTGAACCTTCTTATACTTTGCGATCACATTAAAATTTCTCTTATAAATAATGAAAAAAGAATCTAGAAAAAGTCGAGTTTCAATGAGTTATTGAGCATCACGGAATATGAGTAATATTTAAAAAAAAATAGTTTTAAAAATTCCTATATGTATTAGAGAGTCATTCATTTAGACGCGTTTCTTAAGTCATTGCAAAGTGATATATATTTTACACATGAAATGCATTGTGAAATTATACATGTGAAATGTTTAATTTCAATCTCTGCTTGTTTTAGGATTTATGTTTCTTATGATGGTGGAGCTGAAGAAAAAGTGAGTCCAGCCATCTCTACGTTTCTCAGTTATTCAGAAAGTCCAGAAAAGTTACTGGATGCTCCTGTCATCCATGATAGAGAGGAGTAAAGAAGCCCTTTTTTTCCCCTTTAGGGTGGTTTGTATTGTTTCTCTTCTACAGCAGAGGAACAAGAAAATATTACTGATACATCCTTGTATCAAAAATATCATGCAATTATAACGTTATTTTGTGCATTGGGCTGATATGAAAATATTTAATGACTGGAAAAATACACTTTAAACATTAAGGAATAGTCCAAAAATGCCCTCATAATACTGCAACTATTTAAATTAGTTCAAATTAAAGATTTCCTCACCAGTGACCAAGATGTTCTGCTCTCGAAGCTGGTAGATGGGAGGTTCTGGGTTCGAATCTAATCGCACTCGTCGGCCTAATCGTTCGGAGTTTTCCGTAGTTTTCTTCCAATTTTGGATATCCTTGCGTCAATACGGGTTAGGTTGCCTTAGAAAGACCCCCACGGAGTGCACCCCCTCCGCTTTGGGCCTATATCCTTCGTGTTGATAATGGGCCTTTATAAAACAACATCAACATCAAATTAAAATTTAGTTGCATGAGATGCTGTAATTTCTCTCGCTTTCTCGTTGATAACAATCTTGTTAAAGTTAAGGCGAACGACACACTATTGGAAAGCACATGGATCCTTTTTATCCGTTTAAAAACAATTTGATTTTAATTAGTTTTTTTATATAAAAGTATTTAACAAATAATGAAGACTGTAGTTTTGCAAATAATGCCACAAGAAACATCTTTGTAATTTTTTAAATACAAGATCTAATTAAAAACAGTTTCAATAAATTAACCTTGCTTCTATTGTATTATTGTTAGGTTTTTCGCATCGTCATTGTAAAAGCAGTGAATAAAATGTTGGCACAGAATTTTTGGACGCTCAAGTTGGGCTTCTGCAGACAAGATATTCTAAAGTGTTATTAAAAGAATATAAATGCACATCAATATTTCTTTAAGTTTTGAAGTATGTAAAAAGTGATAAAACAAAACCAAAATTATAAGGTACTCTTGCATAAATAAAAATGTAAGGTAATTGGCTTTAGTTATTTGTACTCCATAATGAATCATATTTTTTTTAAACTTTATGTTGAAAACTCCATACTGAATATTACATGATATCCATTCCCTAACATGTATAATTATATATACATATCTTCCATACTTGCATTTATCCCCGATGCTGATATCCATCTTATAAATACGCACATGACTTACAAATAACCACTTTCATTGCGTACAATAAACACAACAACCCTCTGTTGAAAAAACAAAGTGAGTCGTAACTCAGTTGCATTCTTCCATAATCCCGAATCAGATCTATAAGATTGGTGGATAAGAGGATAGCATTTAATTTCTATTTGTTAGTAATTACATATGGCTAATAAGAGATACTCCTTCATAACACAACAATAATATTGCCTGTTCGTGATCAAGGTGCTTTTACCATAAATGACACGATAGTTTTCTGGCAGCTGAAAGCAATCTATAAACATTCTGCGTCTAAATCTTACAGACAGTTTATCTTTGCCTGCATGTACTTTTAAGTATTGTTTTTCTTATGTACGATATCATAACAAACGATGTGTTTTTATGCAGTTTTATTTCACCAATGGATCCTTTGCTTTTTCAGTACATCTTCTAGACAAACAGTTGAAGCATATTCGAGTTATGGAGGTGATTGTAAAGAAGGTAAAGGCGACACGCCTGTATCGTCTAAGAACAAACTCCCTCAGAAAGATTGGAAAAAGGCATTCGACATGAAGGAGTATTATTTCAAGTAAGTATTTAGAAGAATTGAACTCCTTATCTTTAAAAGCTTACAAACTATTTATTTATAGTGACAAATATATAGAATATTTTGCTACGTTATTCACGTTGTTATACTTATTTATTCTGCATTTCTGAAAGTATAATGATTTGATATGATATTGAATCTATAAAACCCCCAAAATTCTTTTAATCTTTAAAATACTATGACTCAGTGGATAACGATTTCAGGAAAATGAACTCTTGCTTCTTGTGCATGGGTGTTACGTTTTATGTTTATCCATTGCAAAGGCAGTCTATAAAATGCTTGGCATTATCTTTGGCGATACGGGTTTGCGCCAGGAGATAGGATCTAACACAGTGTTACTAAAGGAATCCGTTACATGCCTCAATACTGCGTTACATTCTCGTGGGTATAAATTATCTTGAGTCAGAAAAATGTAAATCATCTTCATTCAGATTAAAAGGTGGGTGAAACGGATAAATTGGCAACTCTTTTTTATGCTATAAAAGGATTAATATGAATGGATTCTATTTCATTTTTGAATAGCCATCACCATTCTTACATTTCTATCTTTCTTTACTAGTGTGGCGAGAACTACCCGTTTCAAATACTTACACATATTTTATTGACTTCCATGCAATACTTACAGTCAGTTTAGCAACCATTTTTTTAAAAAGAAAAAATAGAAATCAGCTGTCATTCTGAATGAATAACAACCCAATAAACCGATCAAGGTGAATGTACCAGAAATTTTAGAAAATGAAAATGAAATTATCAGAACTATTCTACCATAAAAAAACGCTTTCTTTAATCGCAGTTAAATAAGCCATTTTTTACTACTCGTAAATTCTGGTAGATTTTTTAATTTAAAAAAATCCTCTGAAGTAAAAATCCTCTCTGAATCAGAATAGAAAGTACATGAAATTTCAGAAAACGGACTTTCAAGTTTTATCTGGTGTCTCTTTAAAATGGCCGCTTTTGAAAAATTTACGGATAGTTTGGCAACGAATGGTCCGAGCTGAAAGAAAATTTATCTCGGGAGTTGACCCTGAAAATTATAATGGCGACGAAAAAGAAACCTATTCAAATTATGAATTTTCATTCATTGCAATATTAATCAATAATTTATAATATTAAGACCTATTCTTGGCATCATTGGACTATATTACAGAAAATTTCATAAATCCAAAGACATAAAGAACTGTTCGAATTATGCTTAGGAAACTGACTTATATTTTTGACATTGAAAGTATTTTCAATTATTGTACTCAGAATAGGTGTCAGATTTGTTTCTCCATTCTTTGGCCTGGAGAACGTAATAATACAAACAAAAATTATGACAACTTTTAAATGACACGATGTAAATCTTTTGAAAGCAGTCTTAGTCGCTGTACAAACATGGAGTAACTAGTGGGCCCTTTTAGATTACAATCTTTGATATTCATTTCTGATTTATTTTTTTCATCCAAACAACCTGTTTAACAAAATGTGAATGTAGTATGTCAAACTCCTGTTCAAAAATCTTTTGTGTGGATAGGAAAAGTGATGCTTATATCAGAAATACAAAGGATAATTGCATTAAATGAATTCATATTTCTTTAGTTTTCACTTTTTTCATTCTAAGGTTAAAACTGTATTTGTTTTAACAAAGATCAAAACACTAAAATAATAATTGTATTTTCAGACAAATACATTGATATACAGTAGAATAACTTGGCATTTGTTAAGATAAAGATGAGTGGAAACTACAACCATTGAACTCCATCATAATAACAATTTTAAGCTTAATTAATTGAAATTCAGATTTCCTTTAACAGTTAAAAATGAATGCACGTTTTATAAATAAATAGGATATCGCTTTTGCATTTAAACAAGATATATCCATAGCTCAACATTTATGAAAATATTCTATGAAAATGTTTTGCTCACTTTCTTTAGAAGATGCAGCTATAGCATGCAAAAAATAAACATTTCATATGAAAGAGATTAATTATTCTACATTTAAGTAATGAAATTTTGAATTGAATACAAAAATCTACATGCCTAAATAGGAAAAAAGACAGCCTATGTCTTTTTTTTCCTTTGGTTGTAATCCACTTCTATGGAAAGTTTAAAGGTAATTCTTTGAGTCCATTTTGATGACTTTGGTAGATCCATGAATCTATGACGTCATTTGAACAAAGGGATTCTATTGGCTATACTTGAACTCATTCAAATGTTTCTCTCACAAAAATTTTTAATTATCTGCAACATTTTTAATAATGTGAGTGAACTGTGCAGAAGCCTTTCGAATGACACCTCATTCACTGTTGTGCAAAGTAAAAAGAATGTTGACAACAAAATTAGTATATGTGATTTCGTTCTTTAAATGAATGCCTTTTCAAGATTTATTTTAGTGTGAAATGAGATCATAAGAAATGGGTGTAAGTGTTCATGTGTATGTGCATGATTTCATTTTAAGTTAAATCCACGAATCATTTTCTTTTTCAGTGACTGTTTGCGTATCCCGAAAAGTGAACCCCGCTATGAAGAGGAAAAATATTACTTATACGTAAGTCAAATTATGTACTTTATATGTAAGTTAAATTGTAAAAATTAAGGAGTAATGTAAATATATCGAGTCAATGTAAATATATAGATCATTAAAGCAATCGCAATTTCAAAATTCTGAAATAACAGACAGTCAAAAAAATATAGACCGATACGAAAGAGCTGGAAAAGCAGATTTCAACAATTTTATATACATATTTATTTATACGTATAGTTTTATATGATTCTTATCGTTTGTTAATGAATACGTGTGATGAATAAAAATGTACTGATAAAACGATCTACAAAATTCTTAATCTAAACGAGATTCTATTAGCACTTATGAGAATTTAAAATTACATTATGTAAAATTTCTTTATTATTAAAAATTATAATTTTGTTTTATAATAAAAGTATTTCTGAGCAAAGCGTTGAAGAAGAAAGTTTTTCCCTTTAAAAATCTGAACGTTTATAGACACTCTTAAAACTTCAAAGTAAATTTAGATATTGCACCGTCAGAAGTTTTGCGCTTGACAAAAACTGACATTTTCCTAAAATCCGGTTTTGAAAATAAATTTAATTTCTCTTGCATTTTTTTGGCATCAGATTATAACTTTCTTTTGAAAAATACTGTGTACGCTAAAAAATATTGATTTCAAACGAAAGGGATATAAATTTTTAGATAGCTTTTGCTTTTCATCCTATAACTGTATGATGTGACTGCATCTGATTTTCGTTTCCTTTTTCGTTTCAGCAAATGTTGGGCTCTTTCAAATTGTCTATTTTGAAACAATACATGAAGGAGCACTATAAAAAGAAAAAGAAAAAGGTATATAAGAAAGCATGTAAGGGCCTTAGATTAAAGTAAGTAAAATTTTTCTTTTTTATATCCATCCGATTTAAATGACTCAAATAACTTAGAATTGCATGCAAAATGAAGCATTTGCATTTCTGATTAAAATAATCCCATTGCTTAAAAAAACTACTAATGGATTGCATCAAAAGTAATCAAATCTTCTTTAGAGGGAAAACAGGATATTTTGATGACTGTCTTTTTCAGACTAAGTGTGCCTTTCTAAATATGCAATTTACCTTCATAAAGAAGTTTTCAAGCATCAGTCATTCCATACTTACAGGAAGTAGGCATGTTAAAACACTCATAAAGAATATTTGAAATTCCTAGTGCTAAATTCACCGTTAAAATTCATATAAAAACACAAATAAATCTACTAAAATTACTTGCAAATGCATATATAATGTAAAATTATTTAAAATAGATTAGAAATACCATTAAAAATGCAAAGGCTTTTCAGCCATCCAAAGGCCATCAACAGTGGTTATTTAGATGTTAGTTTTCTTTGCGCTTATTCGAGAATCGTCTAGATTTATCTAGATCGTTCTTTATAGTCGATTATTTTCTAGATCGTTATAATTTAAGGTTTGTATGGCAGATAAAAGTATTCAAATTTCTAATAAAACGAACGTCCATCTGCTATGCAGCAGTTCCTTCCAAACTCCATGGATATCTATGAGAGTGCATCGTTACAAGCTATATCTTTATTAGCAATTACTTCAATACATTCTCTTATAATACATACATCTCTTATAACACATACATCTCTTATAATACATACATTTCTTATAATATATACATTCTCTCATCCTGGTCATTATTTGTACGAAAGATAATCTTGGATTTATTAAAATCTACTTTTACAGGTTGAGCTTGAGCTCATCTTGATAACGCTGTATGGGATCTATTTAATCTGAGAACTGCTTCATATCCTTTAATTTTATCACGAAATTTTCTCAGTGTCATACCTACACTGTAAAAAAAAAAAAAAAAAAAAAAACGGACTAAAAAACGGAAATACTACTGGCAATCTAGACGCAAAACGGAAATTTTTCTGTAATTTATGGGTAAAAATTCCCGTAAAAAAACGGAAATAGTACTGGCGTCTAGATTGCCAGTAGTATTTCCGTTTTTTAGTCCGATTTTTTTTACAGTGTACATTTTTTATAGGACTCATAAAGAAGTTGGAGGGACGTTCAATAAGGACTGGATAAAGTTTTGTTCTTAAATGTTATTAAATTAAAAAAGAAATAAAAGGAAAAATTAATTTTTAATTAGTGAGGCTATATTATCAGTACTGAAAATCCAGAGTATTAAATGTTTAGATCCTCTTTAAACAATTATATGCCTAATTATATGCATAATTTTAATCGCAAATTGAACTCAGGTTACTTGAATGAAATTAAAGTATCCATATTTTTTAATTCAGAACACTATATTTTGGAAATATACACACTGAATTTCAGGTACTAGGATGCAACTATTAAAAAGAATGAAATAGTGTCAATAAAATTTAAGAATTAGTCATGTGGAGCTATTTTGGGATTTATGCGAAGTCTTGCCTAGTGCTTTTTTCTTCTATAGGACATCCTGTGAAAACGCATCATAAAAAACTTTCTGATGACTTTATATTGAAGTATAAGTCGTAATAAATGTTAAGGAAGAATTCACATATCGTCTGCCTTGCGATTGTGACGTTCTTATGATTGTTACAACAACCTAACCGTGCGCCTCTCCCACAAGAAAAGTTACAACCAGCAATATTTGTTAAACATGCCATTATAAACAAATACGAATATATTGTAGTTTCCTTCTTTATTGTGATGCTTGACATTTACTTTTCTTTTTTGTTGTTGTTGTTGTTGTTGAAATAAAGAAAAAAATTCAACGTGTATGCACGTTGATGAACGTCAAACGTTAGTTTTCACTAACGTTGGTTTCACTAACGTTGTTAATGTTAGGTTTCACAAACGTTGATGCACGATCAACGTTGTGTGCCCTTCAAACCACGTCTCACGCATTCAATTTTAAAATTTATTAAAAGACAAATATTTCTTTATCCTTGAAGAGAGACATTTTTGGTGTTATGAGAACCGATGGGGAAAGAAATTATAACTGCCTTTTTTAAACATTTTGACGCGTAAAAAAAACAAACTACATTCTTTTAATATTTCTTTGAAATATAAGAATACCTTCTCTGTTACGTCTTACAAATGTCACAATCGCCATTCCAAAAATTGAAAAGGTGTGAAATAATAATATTAAGCGAGTTATTGCACGAAAAAACTTTTAAACTTCGTTAAAAGAAAAAGCGGCCTTGATTTAAAACCGTACCATTTCATTTTAAAATAGTAGAAATTCTACGATTTTCAAGGAAAAAATGCTTTTCTTTCCTTCTTTTTCATTTTGTCCTACCAACTTGGCTTTCCAACCACCGGATTTCTCTATCTTTTCCTGTAAAATGGGGTCTTCTAAGTTTTTCGCAACCAAACAAAAAAAAAAGTACGTTTCAGAAAATTAAAAATTAAAATTCTGCCCATGTTAATAAAGCCTGTTGGAGTAACCGCACAGTTTATATCATTTTTTTTTCGTCTCCCTCCTTCCTACTACAGTTTTCTCTAAGAGTTTTATAGATGAGATGCACCCATAAAGTGGGATGGCATACTATTATTTTTAAAAATTGGGAAAAATACCACTAAGTGACAAAATTTTCGGAAGGTAGAACGTGATCTTAATAGATGAGCCCGTGGTATTCTTCCCATGCAATATACAATACCGTACACTTCATCTTGTACATACTCAGATGCATACCATTTCATACTCAGAATATAAACTAAAATATCTACGACAATCTTTTAATTGCATTTATTATTACTGACATCATTTTTGTGATATCCATGTCCATAAGTTCAAAACACTAACTACCTTGGTACATTCTTTTACTGCATGCAACCACTTTCTCTGTTACGTTTCAGATATAACATATGTATTATTTTAAAATATAAGAGCGTAGAGAAGAATTAAATCCTTCAGTAATGTGTTTAATGAATGTTTCAGGAAAAAACAACTAAAAGAGCTCGAGTGGATGCCTCATCAGTTAGACAGCATCCGGGAAGAAGAAGAGCCAGAGCAAGACTCTGATGAAATAAAAGTTGGCAAAACTATAAGAAGGGGCATTCTGTACGTATTTCCATAATTTCTTGCTTATAAGCTAGAAATTATTATTACTGCGCATAATTATAAAAGCTTTATAATTATGAGCAGTCACTGATTATTTCGACACCTTTTTAATCCGTTTTATAGAGCGGCAGTTAACAAACTCTTGTACCGAACAATTGTATTTTTTTTAAATCCAAAATTTAAAGGTACTTTCATAAACCATTCAATGAATTCTTCTGCTGGTTGAATACGACACTGTTATTGTGAAACCAACAAATGAAATAGTATTGCGATCATTTTCAGGCAAATAAGAGAATATATAACGAGCTTTCTGTCATCTCACAGTTCTTTTATCGTAACATGAAACGGATTCTCAATTTTATTCTGAAATCGGATCGCTTCGAGTCCGATTTGACATTTTAGCACAAAACGTGGACACAGTGGACAGAAGCGAATCAAAATTTGTATTGGAGGTTTTTCCACAAGGCTGTTTTTTGTGGAAACGACGAAAAATGCATGTTTGTATTGGTATTTTTTTCTTAATAACTGTATTATTAATGAACATTACACAAGTGAAAGGAAGTTTCATCCAACAGAATTCACATTGCAATACTTCGATTCATGATGAAAGTACATCAATATTTTAAAAGACGGTACGCTACGTCAAATGTTTTCGCGAATGATTTGCTAAGTTTTAGCTTATTCTATAAAATAAAAAGTCGCATTTTTAACTTGAAATTTTAAGACAGACATCTTTTTTTCATGTTCGAGACATGATACTAAAAATTTCCTACTTTCATGTAACAGGAACATGATAAATATTAATCAATGGAACTTTTTTTTTATCCCATTCACTCGTAGATGCAGATCATGTCCTAAAAAAGTACATTTTTTGTGCAGCGTTAGGAGAAAATCACAATAAACATCAAGCATTTTTACAAAGTATTGGGGTGAGAAATAAATTTATATGCGTAGACTTTTTAATCATGAGGACTTTTTAATCCTCATGATTAATTAATTTTTAATCCTCATCCCTTTTAATGCTTATTGGAAAATGTGCGGATAACATATGACTGCCGTGACCGAAGATAGTATCCTACGATGGAGTCAAATAATAAACGAGGTCGATTCGGCGTGCCAATTTAGAGGACATTTTATTTTTCATATATCTACACTGTAAAAAAACCACTGTAAATTTGCCAGAACAAACTCGATCACAGTGAATGTGCTGTATCTTTCTTTGGTTTTCTGACTCTATTAACATGGAAAATACAGTAGTTGCGTAAAATTAACAGCACAATGTGCTGGCATTTTTTTTCCCCAAATTGCCAGCACATTGTGTGTTAATTTTACGCAACTACTGTATTTTCCATGTTAATAGAGTCAGAAAACCAAAGAAAGATACAGCACATTCACTGTGATCGAGTTTGTGCGCGAGATGAACAGTACCTTGTACTGTAAAAATGTCGTTTTTTTTTTTACAGTGTACCGAAACTTACGATGAGTGGCATTCTTCCTACTGAATTTACATAAGTCCAATTCGAAAATTCTGGCGGATACCTGAAATAAAAAAAATCCTCTAAATGGGTAACATTAGCTAGGCTATTTATAATTTATATTGTTCCTGAGATTGATCGTTGCAGTTTTGACACTAACCCTTTAGAAAGAAAAGCTCAAAAACACCACAAAGCTGCAAAAATGGCATCACGATTTATATCCTATAATAGATTCTTTTCTTTTATTCAGAAAGATATTATTTTGTACTTTTCATATATGTCAAAGAGCCTGGCTGGGTATGAGGGCAAATGATAAACTTTAATGCAATCTCTCTTTTTTTTTAATTTTCATTTCATTTCGTAAATTACTACTTAAAGGAGAAACTCTTCCTGATATTAATAGAGAAAAAAATGACAAGTAAAATTCTTGATTAAAGGGTATTATCTATCTTTCAGAAAAAATCCCAAAAAAGATTTTGGCAGTCAAGCTCGGAAGAGGGTTGGTCCTTACCGAGCGAGATTTAAAGAAGGGGCCGTAAAGAAAAAAGTGATATTTGAAAAAGACGTTATATGTAGAAAAGATCTTGACAGTGAAACTCGAAAGATGAGTGATCCTCACCGAGTGAGAGTTGAAGAAGGTGGTGCCATAAGCAGAAATGACATTTCCTGTAAATCTCCGAAGACGGGTGATCCTTGCCGAGTGAGAGTTGGCGATGTTGAAGTTCGCTATGCTCCGGACAGATACCGGGTGTTTTGCTTGGAGAATCGGCACAGGAAGAGATTTCCGTCCATCGGGAAGTTTTTTGCCAGGATGTTGAGGAAGAATCCACCGTAAATATGGGTGGAACGTTCAATAGCCTTCACCTACCCTCTCAATGAAAATACATATTTAAAAAAAAAAATTAGAAAATATTTTTGTAACCATTATTTTTCACATGAAACCTATCTGAAATAATTGGAAACTACTTCCCTCTGTAGAACAATAAAACCCAACAATAGAGACCCTTTCTTATGTCTATTGCCTTTGTGTATGCCTTTGTTTTTTTATCTTTAAGATGTCACTTAACTTTAAAGTATCTAGAATAATGAATAAGGCAATAATACTTAAGAAATTACGAAATCCGAGAAAACATTGGATAGTGGGCTACTTTGTTTTCTCGGAAACTACGGAAGCGATTTCAAGACTTTGTCTTAAGTAGGTTTGCCAGTACCTGAACTATAAATGGACCGAATGAAAATAAATAAAAATTAAAAAGTTCTGTTCTTTAATTCCGTTTTGATTATTGAATGAACATTGCGGAAAAAAAAACTAATTTCTCAGAAAAAAAAATGATTCAAATAGAGCTCATTATAATATCGAAAAAAATGATTGCTATAGCTTCAATAGTTTCCGAGAAAAAAAGCATATCTACAAGAATTGTTTTGGATAGAATTTTTCAACTGCTCTTCCAACAAAGAAATTATGCAATTCTGAATCAGGTTTGGACTGTTTCACAAATTCGTTTAAAAGAAAGGAGAGTACATGAGTCTCCTAAAATCCAGTTAAGCAAAGGCAAGAGAAAACTGCTGCAGCTTAGTGAAAATCGCGCCAAATGCTGAAAGCGGGGTTGCGGCATTGATGTCCTTTGACTTTTTTTTTTTTTTTTTCATGTGCTATGTGCCGTTTATTTTGGTGTATAACATGTGAATTAAAGAGGTCGAATTTCCGGAAATTTTAAAATGATTGAAAAAATATTTTCCTTTAATTTTTTCCTGGTTAATTCAAATTTTTGAAAGAAAAGCACAATATTTTCACAAATAAAAGCTTTTTTTAATTACTTTTCTTAGAAAGCATAAAATATTTTTTTTCAATTTTTAAATATTAATAATATATATAAATAATATATCTTTCAGCATCTAAGTTTCCTGAGACGTTTTTCTGGTTTCAGTTACCACATTTTTTTGTAATCTAGGTTTGAATTGTTAAAATTATCATTTCAGTTGTATTTTTAGTTTAAATCGCGTTTAACACAAATTTTTTAATTTAAAGAGGGGGGAAAGTGACCTTATAACTTCCCGTTCCTATCACTGCAGTTTGAAAAAAATAATTAACTGTACTAACCCATGTACACAATACGTTAAGACCTTGGTTTGCACTTCGTTGCGTCGTTGTTTCACAAACTGAACAAGACACGTGCGTTAATATTACAAAAATATATTGATTATAGACCCTATACAGGGATGCACAAAAGAACTCGTAAGCATCGCTGTCGATGTTTGTAAATTGCTTAAGGAGTTTTTGAATCGTGTTAATGCATTTTCTTGATGAACTCTATGAATTATACAAAGGTATGTTTGTAAAATTTAAATGAATTGATTGATTCGTTATAGAACGAACTTAATATAACATCAATAGATAGTAATGTGTCTTTAATTATGTTATGCATTTTCTATCTCAATTAATTTTATCTTCATAGGGGCTGTTTATAAAAATCTGTAGATAATATACAGGGCTGCACAAAAAAATTCGAATACATTTCCGCCTTTAGGCAGAAATGATTCTAGGTGAATTTTCAACTGTGTTATATGTCTTCGTTAACTCAGCGCTGCCATTCCATAAAAGAGTCGAAATCGTCGCTTTAGTAGAATTAAAGTGAAAAAGAGTAGTAAAAATAGTGACCAGTTGAGTTGCAAAACATTTGCATATGAAGTACAGTGTGTCCCTAAAGTCATGGTGCACTTTTGACCGGTCACAAGAAATCAACAAAACAAGATGGAAATGTGAAATTTTCACCCAATAAAAGAAAAACTCTCGAAGCTCAATACCTGTTGCAATTCGATGTGGCCTCCATTTGTTGCCTTACACACATCCAAAAGATATTCAAGTTCTTCCCACACACCGTTAAGGGCGTCTAGTGTAACAGAGTGAATAACGTCTGTAACTCTCTGTTTCAAATGGAGGCCACATCGAACTGCACTGAACAGTGGAAAGTTTTTCTTTTATTTCGTGAAGATTTCTCATCTTGTTTCGTTGATTTCCTGTGGCCGGTCAAAAGTGCACCATGACTTTACAGATACACAGTAGTATCCAAAATAGTCACTGTGTTCCGATAAGGGTGGCTAATGATTTCCCTTTTACAAATTTTCTCACTTTTCCACGACCTTTCCTTGAGAGTGATTCAATTTTCCTGACTGCAGTGCTACAGCATTTCATGGAGGAGAAGGTCCAAATACCGGCTACTCGGTGTTTTGAGAACTGTGCGCAGCGCAGACTAGCGGTGATAGGGAGGGTTTGTACCTTTAATTGAGAGAATAATGTTACGAAAAGTAAGTCGCTGGAGTCTGTCTCATTTACAAGCAGTAACATCAAAAGTGTCGAAACAACGAAACTTGGGACATCAAAAGTTTTTCAAGTATAGGTTTCTTATTTTTTCTTAAAATACTGATCCTATATTGGCCTGAATTTATGATTAAATTATTTTCTAGACATATTTAGCTCTCAAATGCCACACAAAGTTATTGGTATTTTACTATATGATTGAATAATACCGCTTTTAACTTAAACATAGCAGTGGTCCGAATACCGGCTACCTAGGGTGGTCTAAATTCCGACTAGCCGGTGTTTAGATCGCTCTGGGTTTTCTCTACTTGAAAGGGGGGGGGGGAATAAATTAATTTATGGCGTCAGGGATGCTGTATTGCTTTGATGCGTCCTTTGACTGTTACAATGTATCGCTTGTACGGATGATGCTTCAATGACGCTTAAACGGAAAATGGTTTATTTTTTTATTATTTTAACCTTTTTGAATGTCCAGAAGTTATTTATTTACGTACAAAAAGAAGAGAATTCAACGTAAAACTCGAAACAGTCTATCGTTCAACATTTATTCGAAAAACGAACATCATGGCATGTACAGTTCAATTAAACAGAAGAGTTTAATTGAAGCCATCTAATAGCACAGATAGGAAGTAATTTACATTTTCTATAATTTGAATATTCGCGAACCCACATTTCGGGTCTGTTTTGATGTAGTCTTAGATCTTTTCAAACATAACTTAGAAACATTCATTACTTTTAAAGAATAAACAACCGTAACTATGAGCAACTTATTTAACATTACTCACAAAATATCTCGAATTTGATTCTGTATATTTTAATCCGGTGTTTGTGCTAATTTGTTGGTGGGTAGGAGAGCAATATTTGTGCAGTGGAACCTCCTTGTTTATTAAAAACAAATGTCTGATACTACATAAGAAATGTTATTAATCAATAAAATTTATTAAAACAACGTTCTTATCCCTTAATAACTGAAATTAGCATTATTTGTGTGATTCGTTTGGAAAAAACTTAGGTAGCCGGTATTTAGGTCCCATTTTCAAAACTCAAAATTTGCAGACTTTCAGAATTTTACTTTTTTTAAACAGAAAATGCCTTTTAAAATGATTTTTTTTTTTCGCTAAACAGGTGTAAAACATATCAAGGTAGCCTTCCGTGCCTTTTCCCTTTACTAATTTTCAAAATTGTAGGATCTAGATTGAAAATAAAAGTGGTAGCGGGTATTTGGCCCTTTCCCTCTATACCAGGGTGGCCCAAAACTGACAGGCCTACTTCAAAACGTGTCATATTTTATTTCCATTACTTTTTATCAACTTTATATTACTTAAATGTTATTTTGTGGCAGTATATGTATTGTTTTCTTAAGCAGATGGTAACAAACTGTGCATTTTTATTACTTCCCATTTTCTTGAAATACATTTTTCAAATAGCCTGATCATGTTTGGGACCAGTACAACACACACAATTTCAATACTGCTTTTACAGTATTATGCAATTATGAAAAATTGTGTCAAAATTGAATGACAAAATTGTTATTATGACATGTTATTAATTGTTATTATGAATTATGACAAAATTGTTAAAAGTAATTCTATCCTAGTTTCCCAGACATTAGAGTTGGATGCAACATTTGTATCAAAACGTTGTACAACTCTTGTTACAATTGCAGGTATAATAGGGATATTTCAAGAATTTTGTTAATAAACTTCTTGAATTTATTTTTATTTATTTTTATTTATTTATTTATTTTTATTTTATTTTATTTTATTTATTTATTTATTTTATTTATTTATTTTTTTATTATTATTATTTTTTTTTTTTTTGCAGCTTTTTCTAAACTGCAATATTAGAGAGGTTGTTACTTTTCCAGTATAGGGGTTTTGTATCTTTTTATTTCTTAATACTGCATAATTAGCAAGGATGCATAGCTATATTTAATCACATAGTTTTTGCTTACAATACCAGGGGGCTCTGCCCCCTACGAGCTACGCTCGTCAACCCCCGTTCAGACACCGTAAGCTCTAAAAGCACGCTAATTTGATCGGTTTTTAAAAAATTTTCGAAGAATGCACTATATTTAAAAAAGGTGGCTATCACCCTGTTAACGGGTTTTTTTTTTTGTCTTTGATTCAATCGGATCTATTAAGCATGTGAAAATAAGCTAATATAAAATGAATTGAGTAAACAGAGTCTTTGTCTCCCGGTATTTTTTAACATCGCTATAAGAAAGTTCTTTTAAATAAGACATTTGAAATGTATAGTTTTAAATCTGACGTAATTTTCACCAAAGTTTTCTTTCACTTTTTAATATTCACGTAAAAATACTTTTGTTGTTAGAAAGGAAATATTATTTGCGCTGTCTTAGGATTCTCAACAATAGTTTAAAAGATTATCTCAAAATATGAAATAAATGTCTCGCGCAAATTTTTGTAAATTTAAATTGTTTGGGAAATATTATTTAGAGGAAATATTATTCTTTGCGCTGCTTTTAAAATTGGCACCAATTTAAAATAATATCCTTTTCTAAAAGTTGGAAAACACATCTCTAGAAATGCTGAAAATATTGAATTTAAAATGGAAATAAAACCTCAAAAAATGCGTCAAATAAAATAAATGAATGCAGTCTGCACACCGGGAACTTTCAATGTATAATAGGATCTAAAAATTATTATACTCCTATGTATATAGTCCGTCTCACAAGTTTATGCACTCTTCAAATATGGTTTGAAATAATTGAAGAATATATGAAGCCAATTTACAATAAATCTCGATATTTAATCAAAATCAAATGAAATAAGCAGTTTTTCTTGGTTCAAATAAAAATTGCATTAATTTTTATTTAATTTACTTTTTTTTTTGAAACGGTGTCTTAAATGTTTAAGCACTTTACGCAATTTTTTTTTAAAACACGGGATTGGCCGGGAGTAATGAGATTATATGACGTCATTTTCCAATTTTATTAAAATATAAAAGTGAAAGAATCATTTTCACTCGTTTTAAAAATGCCGAAGGGTAAAGAATCCACAAAAGGTGATATTTTAAATGTTTTTAAATTGAAATCACAAAATAACACTCTTTCTTAAATTTCAAAAATTTTAAATTGATCAAAGCAATGTATCTATATCAAGTACTCTCTAAAAATGATAATTTCAACCGGAAACCAAGGTGTGGACGACCACGTATGAAGTTTGTTGAGACGGATAGGAGAACATGGAGATTCCCGTTTAGATAAAACATGCCCATACAGCAAATAAAAAATCATCTCGGTGCACAGATGTCCAAAGATACTGTATCTAGATGTATTAAAGAATGTGATTACATTATATTAAAGAAAATGGCTTGCAAACCATGTCTCAAACTGTACTGCTAACAAGATGAACTGGTTTAAAAAATACATGTCCTGCGGGGGACAAGCGCTTAATGTTTTATTCAGTGGTGAGAAAAATGGAACTTAGATGGCCCTGATGGGTGGAATATGGATTGGCATGATCTCCGAAAGGAACCAAGGAGTTTTTTCAACAAGCAGCAAGGCCTGTTATTGTTTGGGGGGTATTCGGCTTCAACAGCCTGACCTCGCTGGATTTTCTAAAAGGAAGAAAAAATTCCCAAAATATCAAGAGACGGTGAACCAACATTTCCTTCCACTCGATGACATTTTGGGGTGTCCTGAATGGATCTTTGAACAAGGTAATGCCTCAATGTACATATCACATAACCGTGGCTTTTGCAGAAATTTTTTTAAATTCTTGACTCGCACGCTTTAAGTCCTGGCATAAACCCGATTGAGCATTTTAACCCGTCAGGTTTACAGCGATGGAAAACAATATGACGCTCTTGAAGAATTCAAAAAGGCTATAGAGAAAGCATGGTACTCTTTGCCACCAGAAACTCTACAAAAACTAATAACTTCAATGGACGCGCGTTTATTTGAAATAATCCGAAATCACGGAAAAATAATTTGTATGCAACAGTTTTGTAAAAATGATAAATGTAGTTTTTTGCATTGTGCATAAACTTTTGAGATAGTTTGTTTAAACAAATTATAAATTATATTTTTTACAAATATGTAATTTAAATGTACTTTTGATATCATTTATTTAAATGAAGTTGCGAAATACACAAATAAAAAAATATTATTTATTTTTACTCTTTATTATTAATCAAAAATCAACATTTTATCCTTGGGCTTAAACTTTCGAGACGGACTATAGTTTTTGCTCCTATAAAGCTTTTTTACTGGAACGATTTTGACTCACTTTAACATTAAATATCTCTTAAAATAATTATTGGATTTAAAAACTGTCTGCATCAGTGTGTTTATCAAACATTTCTCTATAACACCGCCGACTTTCATATTTTTGTATGAAGTCGTTTTCTTAATATTAACGAAGAAAGACCACCGGTCACAAAAAATTCAAAACCGGCAGTGGTAACAGCGTTAGTTACTTTTTTTTAGAATAGACATATATACAGGAGCCGCAAAAACGCAGCTGCTTATCCGACAGCCATTTATTACACACTAATATCATTCAATCATCTCGCGGGTTCACACTCCAATCTGCTATTTGTGGGGGCGCCATCTCTATGATTATTGGGATATAACTCTCCTCCCTTCACAGTTCAAACGAACTGCAGGTAATTTTGCTCTTGGTCTTCTTCAAACTTAAGAACTTTTTTTGAGTCCACATCGTTAAGTCGAAGTGTACTTCCCAGATTTATCTGTTGTATCTTCATTTTTATTAATCACAACTGTACATGTTACAATATCATGCGAAAGCTGAGATTGGTCATGTTCTATAGTTTTCTCCTTATTAATTTATTCTTTTGTATTTTCATTAAACACAGAAAATCTGTTTCTGTGAATCTTTTCATACCTATCATAATCACTGTAATGTTTATCACTCTGGCTCGTTTCTTCAACTTTATCTGACATTAGTTTATTACTCTGGTCCGTCCCTTCAACTTTGTCTGACATTTCATGACTTATCTCTCTGCTATGTCTCAATTGATTAACATGACGTTTACACATTATTCCGTCACATCTATTTACTAAAACTCATCTACTCCTCAATAATTTTATAATTTTTCCCTTTAACCATTTCACCCCTTTTCCAAAGTTTTTAACAAAACATAATTCATGAAAATTATATTATTGCAGGGTTTGATGTATTTAAGGTTTTGATGGTAATACCAAGGGAAGGGCTGTTCGAACTGGCCTTCCAAACATTAATTCTGCGAAAGTTTTGCCAGTCACCGAAGGGGGGTGGAAGGATTTCCTAACAAAAATCGCGAAATTGGCAATGTTATGTCACTTTTATCTGGCTTTTTAAAACAATTTTTCACAGATTGCACGTATTTTTCTGATTGTCTATTCAATGACAGATGATATGGTAGAATAGGTGTATCGTTAATTCCATTAGATTTAAGAAATTCCCCAAATTCATCACTTGTGAATGCGGGTCCATTATCACTGACTAATTCTACGGGTAATCCAAATACAGCAAAAATTCTCCTTAATACTCTAATAGTTGATTTACTATCAGGTCTGTGTATTACCTGTACTGACTATTTAGTATAAGAATCGAATACTATTAAAAAAAATTTAACTTCAAAAGGACCGGCATAATCTATGTGAATCTTTTTACAAGGTTATTCTGATTCCCATTTTAAAGGTTTCATCTTAGGATTAGCCCTAGCAAACATTTCGCATCTACTGCAAGAATTTACCATTTGTTTAATTTCTTTATCCATATTTGGCCACTAGATTACATCTCGAGCTTTAGCTTTCATGCTAGATATACCCTGATGAACCGTATTAAGTAATTTTAACATATATTCGCGACCTTCATCTGGTACAATTACTCTATTCCCCATAATAAACAATTTTCTAAACGTGAAATTTCCTCGCTTCCACGAAAGTATTGTTGATGTTCCTCTGATTCAATCTTTCGCGGCTATCCATGTCACATCCACTCAAAAACTTTTTTAGTTACTGGATTTTCAGTTGTCCACTTTGTAATATTTTTAGAAGTCAAATCATTATTATTTGAAATTAGCATTATTTCAGAAGGATTACTTACTACATTTACAGTTTCTAGGAGAGGTAATCTACTTAATGCATCAGCGTTTTATTATTTTTATCTTCGCGATACTCAATTGTATAATCATACCCAGCTAATATTAGCGACCCTCTCAGCATTCTAGGTGATAACCTAGGTGATTGTATAAGGTACCTTTTTAACAGGAACAAACAATGTAACTAAAAGTTTATGATCTGTTATAACTTTAAACTGTTTGGCAGCTAAATATTGGTGAAATTTAGTAACTTCGAATATTATACATAAAGCCTCTTTATCTACAATTGCATAATTTCTTTCAGTTTTATTTAATGTTCTAGAAGCAAAAGCTATTGGTTTCTTTTTACCTCCACAGTGTGACTTAAATTAATACAACGAATGCCTTATTTAGAAGGATCAAAATTTAAAATTGCATCTTTGTTAACATCATACAAATCTAAAACAGGATATGTATATAACAGTTGTTTAAATTTCTGAAATGCTTTTCCATGCTTTTCTGACCATGTCCACTCTACATCATTATCTAATAATCTATGTAAAGGTTCTAAAATATCTTAAGCCTTAAGGTTTAACTTCTTCCTGAGATATTTTATGTTCAGATAACTAACTTCTGAAACCATAATACGTTTATAACACATAGAATTTCAGAACACATTCAACTGTTTCAAAATGTTCTGATTCATTTTTACCACTTATAATTACATCATTTAAAAATACACAAACACACTCAATTTTTTTAGAATATTGTCAATATTTCTCTGAAACATTCCATGAGCACACTCACTCCGAAAGCTAATCTTAAAGCATTAAATAATCATCTATGAGTATTAATAGTTAAAATTTTATTACTTTCATCATCTACAAGTTGTTGCAAATAGGCATCTTTTAAATCAAAAACAGCAAAGAATTTTCCGCCTGTTAATTTATAGAATAATTTTTCCATTCTAGGAAGAGGATAGTTATCATTTTCAGTATTTACATTAACTGTTACTCTGTAATATCATCTCAAATTCTAACAGTACTATTTGGTTTTGGAACAATAGCCCATTTAGAATAATCGAATGTTTTCAAGATACCCTCTTTTGTTAATCTTTCCAATTCTAAATCAGTAGCTTTTCTCAAAGCAAAAGGTCGAGACTTTAGAAAAACCGGTTTTGCATTATTTTCTCAAATTAGTCGACACGGGAGAACCTTTCATCGTACTGATCCCGTCAACAAAAATATTAGGAAAATTTCTGGTTAAATCATCTTTCGAAATGCTTTTAATCATATTTACATTAGGCCAAAAAAATTTGATGCTTTTAAACAAGCTTTACCAATTAGACTCGGACCTTCCTCTTTAAAAACTAGCATTTTTAAATCAGGTATACAATTAACAGCATTAAAACTTTTACTTTTAATATATCTAATACAGCTGAATCTTTGGTATACGTTTGTAATTTTACATTAGATTTAGTCAAAGAAATCTTATCGGGGAATATTTTTTAGTAACATTTTTACTAACGTATGAGAAGCAGCAGTGTCGATTTCGAATGTAATATCATAATTATTTATTTTTACAGATGTCTACCACAACACATTATTTGAGTCGTCATTCATAAGTTCAAAGCATGTTCTTCGTGAAGAGTTTTAATTTTACTGTACTTTTGCTGCTTCTCAATTTTCATAACAAACTTTCGACTCCGGCAACAGACTTTTATGTGCCCGATCTTGTGACAAAAATGGCATTAAGAATTTTTTAAAAGGCAAAATCTATAATGATGATTTTTAGAACATCTGTAGCAAGGTTTCTCTTTAAACTCATTCTGTTTTCCAAGCGCGAATTTATCTTCGTTTACATCGTTATGTATTCAAACCTTTTGCTAAATACAGGGTGATCATAAAAAAAACTTTGCCGATATATGGACCTCTAGCGGCTGGTCCGTCCAACCGATCGAGATGAAATTTCAGATATAGTTATTCAAAGAAATGGGCTCGGGGTTCTGTGAATGGCAGCAAAGTGACGCTCACGGTTACGGTTATAGGTACAGAAATTCGAAATTTTCGGATGGCAATGCCCATTTTTTTCCGTCGCAAAATGCTCAGCGCATGCGAAAACCTTAAACAGCGTTGGAACAGTACGTGTATCACAAGAAATGGACACGTTATGCACGCACAAAAAATGGCTCTGCGAACGGCCTAAAAAAACACGATCGGGTCGGACGGTGGAAATTTGCATATGACAAAGGCTAGACACCAATCACAGAACGCCATTTGCCAGATATTCAACATAGAAAACAGATAAAAAGCGGTGTGAGAATCTTGGTTCTTCAGTCGGGAGCTCACGCATGTCGATTAAATGCCTCTGCCAGCGAAAGTTCGTGATGAATTGGTAAAACTCTATTATCAAGAATGGGATGAATGCCGCGGAAGTCTTGCGCGTTTACCGTTAAAACCATCTTCAAATACTTGGCACATGTAACTCTTCGCGATTTAGTAAAGAGATTCGAAGAAACTGGCTGCACCAGTGATAGACCGCTATCCGGACGACCAACTGCTCCTAAGGACACTGTTATGGGAGTGCATCACATAGTGACTTCAGTACGCATGCAAACTGCAAGAAGTGCAGCTCGTGTATTGGATATACGAAAAACACGGCTCTAAAGCCTACTGCGCTCTGTAATCCGCACGTTTTTTATACCGGTAACAGCGCGTCCAGATGTCGGACGCGAGAGACCATCAACAACGTACGGACATTGCAAATGAATTTCTTATCTGATATGATGCAATAACGACTGGCCTTTTATGGACGGACGAGGCACATTTCACCTTAACTGGCAACGTCAATACAAAAAATTGAGTAAAATGGGCGCGTGGCTGTGGCACCAGTACCTTTATAAGACGCCAAAGTTACTGTGTAGTGCGGCATTGCAGGCACAATTGTTTTCGACCCTTACTTCTTTGAGGAAGCGACATTACCGGGTTTTGTAATGTGCTATGTGACAGGCTCTCGCTGTACAGCTATATTACTAAATTACGTTATACCAGAGTAGCTGCAGCGAAATGTACTGAATGACTATGTTACGTTCGACTTCATTGTCTACAGTACCCCTCTTGCAGTACGTAATTACTTGTGTTACACCCATGTGGAACATGTGGAATCCAAATAAGAGGTTTCCTTTCTCCGATCTGTGTTGTAATCAGTGATTAGTGTCTCGTCTCTGTCATATGCAAATTTCTTCCGTGTACCCCAATCGTGGTTTTTTTTCTCGTTCACAGAGCTGTCTTTACGTGTGCATAACGCGTCCGTTTTTTTTCTGATACACGTACCGTTCCAACGCTCTTTAGGGTTTTCGCATGCGCTGAACATTTTGCGAGACGGGAAAAAATGGGCGTTGCCATTCGAAAATTTCGAGTTTATGTACCTATAACCGTAACCTTGAGCGCCACTTTGTCGTCATTCACAGAATCCCGAGCTCATACCTCTGAATAACTATATCTGAAATCTCATCTCGATCGGTTGTACGGACCAGCCGCTAGAGGTCCGTATATCGTCAAAGTTTTTTTTATAACCACCCTGTATATGAAATAATCTCTGGATATTAACAGTTAAGTGGTTCTTATTATAAGTATAGAATAATTTTAACAATATGAAATATGGATTAACTACTATAATGATAACTGAGACACTTACATACAAATAGAGATTCAATAAAAAAAAATTAATATCATAGACCAGATACTTTTATCTTAACTGACACCTCTCTTCCCAATATTGATAATATCGTTAACATTATAAACTCAATCAATAGCAATATACAATTCACTTATAAAACAGAAAATAACGGTTCTCTCCCGTTTCTGGATACTCTGGTCACGTGTACTGTAGTTGGTTTCTCTACATCGATTTACCGCAAAAGTTTTGCAGTTTGTCTAACCCCCCCCCCCCCCCCCCATGCTCGCTCTTGTCACCCTCCCAGCCAGAAAATGGCTGCCTGTTTTATAGTGGGGTGAGTTAGCTCAAAATTATACCAAAATATTTCACATCTGGCAAACAATGCGCCACTTTGGACTCGGATAGTACATGTCTAAAAAGCCCGAGACACAAATTTTCTTGGCCCTCTAGCGGCGCTGATGACGTAATCAATATGGCCGCCAAAATTTTGCGACGCGCTTCTACATTTCTGTATGTAACTCGGATTAATATTTTGATATTAACCTATATTGTTAGTGATTATTAATCCGCAGAAAACGCCCTTTCCAACGGTATATTTGACATCATTGTTTAGGTTCATAATACAGCAAATATTTATAACTTAATTAAAAAAAAACAAGAATTTTGCTTTATCAGAATTTAGTGTCGACCCCGATGACAAAAAAAAAATATATATATATATATATATGTATATAAATATAAATATAGATACAGTACAGTCCCGATTGTCCGAGTTAATCGAACTTGTACCTTTGGAATGTATCCTTTTCTTCAAAAAAAAAATTATGGCCATTTTTTCCGCATTCTGACCGGAAAATCAGAGTTCTAACTTTTTACGACTGCTCTTTTATCTTCACCTAACACTTCATTTATAATGACTGTTTCATAATAATGGAAGCCATTAGTCCACCAGAAGAAAATAACTCGGTAAAAGCAGGAAACTCTGATAATTGGGACTCTACTGTAGTTCAGTTTTAAGACTTATATCACGCGATTTTATTTTACATAAAGTGATGTCATTCACATCCGTTGCAGAATTCATCATTTGCGATCGAGGTGTTAAATAACATTTACAGTAAAGTACGCTTAGGACGTCACTATCGCTGAATAATACACAAATCAAAAAAAAAAAAAAAAAAGAGATTTCGTCATTCAAAAAACTCGACAAAAAAATTGGCTATCTAAAGATTCACAGACCTTCATTTTTTGGTATTATTAATACAGATATTTAGAATTAAATTTAGTTTCTAATAGCTCCATGTTTTATCAGAAATCCTTCATTTATATTTTTCAAAATAGCACGTATTTTAATTAATATTTTTTGTTCAGTTTTTATAGGAAAATGGCAACAAAAAGATATAATGGCACTTTTCGGTTAGCCGAAGGCATTGGGTTGTGGATTTTATCGAAAACATCTGGATGTCTTCATCTGAATCAGTCCCTGTCATATTGGAACACAGTCATCAAACTGGAGTTCCATCTAGTACAACTTGTATTGGGTATTCGTACATCTAACTTTACAATGTACGTCGATACTTTGGCTCAGTTATGCCCGTGGACATTTGCGTTGGACGCAATCCGCTATTCTCGTTGGTTACCAGTATTCGTGCGGACTCTATAGGACCTTCCAGAAAAACATCCAGATATACATGCTGAATTTTTTCATGGTAACTTTATGAACAGCAAAACTGCTACACCGTTTTCTGCAATATCTTACGATCAACATCATGAACACAATAACAAAGTCATAAAGGGTGAAGGTGGTGCTATTGGCATCCTTGATAGTGAAAATGCTCTGCTCAAGTGGATGGTAGCAGGCCCTAGGATCAGTTCTTTAATTGAGGAATCTGAAGTGAAATCAAATTTAAAAGATAACAAAAACGTGGGCGCAAAGCATCATGAAGATAACAATGCTCATGACAAAAGGTTCCTGGCCCCATGTCAAAGAAATGATTAACGTCTTATCCGAACAAGGAAATCCATTTGAAGAAACTGATTTAATGTCAATAGGGAGCTCCAAAATAATTCCAAATTTCGAAGCTGTCAAGTGTGTTACGGAAGCATTTACTGCAGGACTAAAACAGTATGATGATTATGTCGTGTCCCATCTCGTTCAAGTTCAAAATTCAATTCATGAAGTTATTCCTCGAACCAATATTCACATCTTCAAGACTATAACAAGAAAAAAAGATAGTGCAAAGTCCAAGATTTCTTACTTACGTAAAGACTCCAACTTATTCTGTAGATTGTATGTTGCATCTGAAGCACGGGATTGCAACATAGATGATTTCTTTTCGCATGAAAACCAAAAGTACCCACCTTCTATTTCAGATGATGGAAAACTCCGAAAACTAAGCAACAAGTCTGATATTATTGACTGCATTCAAACAAAATATGGCATTAGCTTTAATCACGGCCAACCGAATGTAACAGCTGAAATATTCGATGGAGCAGCCGTAATACTCATGCTTAATCCTGTTATTGCGACAATATTTTCCGGGTACTACGAACATGTTTTCAAACCATATTTCATTAATCAACTGAAGAACAGTTCACGACTAGATATTGTATTCGACAGATATATTAGTAACAGTTTAAAGGCACATACCCGAGAAACAAGAGGAAGTGGCATAAGTATTAAAGTCTCAGACTCAACAGCAATTCCAAAAAAATTTCAGCAATTCCTATGTGTCAACGAAAACAAGACCCAATTGTTCCAGTTACTAGCTAAGAAAATGGTGGGGGACGAGTATCCAGGAAAACATATTGTCTGTACTTATAATGACCGAGTTCTCGCATCAACATCTATGGATGTATCAAGCATTTCTCCCGTCTCACACGAAGAAGCAGATGGCCGTCTACTTCTCCATGTTAAGCATGCAGTAGAAAGTGGATATACTCGCATCTTAATACGAACTGTGGACTCAGATGTAGTGGTTATTTAAATGTCACTGTCCCCGAAAATACAAGATATTGATGAACTATGGTTTGAGTATGGTTGTGAAAAATACAGGAAATTCATTCCAATTGATGAGATCTGTGCTAAACTTTCACCGGAAATTTGCAGAAATTTGTTGGCTTTTCATTCTGTAACTAGTTGCGACACAGTTTCCCCATTTTGTGGCATTGGCAAGAAGACAGCTTGGAAGGTCTGGATGCCATTTCGTGAAATTGATTGTGTATTGCATCAGCTCTGTACAGGCACATCCTGATATTGACGATGAATGTCGTGATCTGTTACAGCGATTTGTTATACTACTTTATGATCAATGATCAGATCTTCAAAGCATCAATGATTGCAGACAAGTGTTATTTACAAGAAAGAATCGAGCCATCGAAAACGTACCTCCTACAGCAGATGCTTTGACACAACACATCAAACGAGCTACTCTCCAAGCAAGGATTTGGAACAACAGCCTCACTGCACATTATACAATACCTTCACCAATTAAGTGGGGATGGACAATACATTCAGGAGGATCATACCAACCTTTGTGGACAACAATTCCAGAAATGTCAAAACACTGTGAAGAACTTACCTACTGTACTTGCCGCAAGCGATGCACATCTTGTAAATGTGTTAAAATGGGAATAAAATGTACGAAACTTTGTGTATGTGAAGGGCAGTTTTTAGACAGTGATAAGTAATCACAAGTAAATTTACATGAATCATTTGGATATTATTGCATATGACAGCAATATATTATGTTATTTAGATATTATGGCTGCAATTAGTGTATTTGACAATCTATTGGATATGAAATTTGGATATTAAATTGGAATAATATTGTATTGTACATTCTTTGTTTCTCATTCTTGTACGTATAAATGTTTGAAACTTATTTTACAGTTATGCCGATTAAGTGTACCTCATTTCATTGATTTTAAAACGGAAATGAAAGTTTCAGAGCCCTAAAAATACTTGAATTTATTTACATATACATCAAAAATTACAATAGTTATATTTTCTACTTAAACAGTTATAAAGCAACTGTATTAATTTTCGGAACCCATATAAATTACATTGTTGCCCTAACGACTCTCTATGCAACGCTACATTGTTTTGGTAAATTTTCAGAAAATATTTGTGATAAAATATTTTCTGATAGAAAAAGTCATATATACCGTCCGAAGGTAATTTTCTGACGAACAAAAGATATGCGACACGTTTCCAGCTACATGCAACAAATTCCAAGTTATTTAGCAAAATGTTTTGAATTTTTTTTTTTTATTAAGTTATAAATATTTGTGGTAATATGAACCTAAACAATGATGTCAAATATACCGTTGGAAAGCGCGTTTTCTCCGGATTAATAATCACTAAAAATATAGGTTAATATCAAAATATTAACCCGAGTTCTATAGAGAAATGTAGAAGCGCTTCACAAAAGTTTGGCGGCCATACTGATTACGTCATCATCGCCGCTAGAGGGCCAGGAAAATTTGTGTCCCGGGCTTTTTATACTCATCTATCCATATACTATCTGAATCCGAAGTGACGCATTGGTTGCCAGATGTGAAGTTTTTTTTAGCTATCTCACCCCACTATTACTTTCATAAATCGTGCCATACATGTTTGTTCCGATTCTCATTCACTTAACAGTGAAATTCAATATCTTACAGCCATTGCGATTGACAGAGGTTAAAACCCTCCTATTATCGATACTCCGATTATCGATATATTATCGATACACCCTCGTTCCTCTAACTCAAATCAGTCCTCTTCCCTTTCCAGAAGTAGCATTGTGTTACCTTTCTTTTCTAAATCCAGATTTCCTATTACCAAAATTCTTAGACAGCATGACTGCAGAATAATTTTTACCCTACGAACAAACTTACCCTTTCCAAACTCAAAGATCCTATTGAGTTATACAACTCATGGGGTATCTATCTACGTGTATTAATTGCCAGTGCGGTCTTCTCATAAAAAATAGGAGATCAAGCATGTTCTTTAAATTTCAGGTGTCCTACAAGAATTTCGAAAGTCTAGATATTCAACAAAACGTCTAGAGTAATCTATTTCAGATTGATTTACATGTCAGAAAGATAATATAAAGAGTAAACATAGATTCTTTTTCACATATGTGACAGCGTTTCTGTCCCATACCTATAATTTTTATTCAAAATTAATTTAAAACATAATTTTTACTTTTAAAATCACATTATCCTCCCCCCCCCCTCTTTATTATGCTGAAATATGTAATTAAATTCATTTCTCAAAACCATTCAGCTTTTATTAAAAGGGTTTTGCTTTCTTCTTTCTAAAAACATCTTTATTTCCAGCCGCAAAGATTCATTCCTTTTTTTCTTCTTTTCCGTATCTGTCTGCTACCGATCCCAGTGCAAAGAAATAAATAAGAATTAAATGGCACATCTGCTAGTATCAAGGTCTGCATTTAATTCCATCGGATTTTTGCGCGCCACATTCATAAGAATTTTTATCTCTACTAATACGTGAACGTTCCATATGTATTAACAATTAAAAAGAAAAATGAACAGATCTTATGGGAAGCATGTATTTATCGTGTCTTGTGGTCGAGCTAAAAGCCAGATGCCTGATTTCCAACATTTTTCTCAGGCAGCGGTCTTCTTCGTAAGATCTGTTGTATAAACAAGTTTCGCTTTTCTGACGCATTTCTCATCGTATTAGAATCGCTTGCTTGCAATCCCGGCCTCCCCCGTCCGATTGTATCACCACATTTTTGCGGTAATGTTTATCGCCAAGACCCTTTGTTCATTTTCGCGCAGTCACCAAAAGTTGTAAATTGGCGATTCTGTGCAACGCCAAGATTCCTTGACTTTTTGCAAAAACTACACTTCTGTTTCAGCTTTCAACATGTAAAGTTATCTAAAAAGAACAGGCGCTTCGGCGCCCTATGTATCTATGGGGGGTCTCTCTCTCCCATTGTTCTTTAACTGGAACACCTAACGATGCTTTTAAATAAAGAGTAAGTCCAGTAAATTATTAGTTGGAGTTTTTTTTTAGCATTTAGAACCCGGTCTTCAAATCGATGCTATATACCTATTGGTGCATCGCCTATATTTTTTCTCCAACTTAGTTAAAAAAAAAAAAAAAATGCACGTTAGAGAGAGAAATTCACCCCCCCACCCCCCTTAAAATCATTCAATTACCCCATTCAAGTACTCTTGCAATAATTTTCTTCAAATACTTGGACTGGATATTTTTCAACCATGCCGGACAGTGTGCCTTCCTGGTGTGCCATGATATCCTGCACTCATAACAGCCTGCGCTCGATGGATGGATCCGATTTTCTCCGACGGACAGTGATGGAACCCATTCTAGTGTCTCTTCGCTCACCAGCTGGACATCTCCGAGCCGCTCTTGTTTCGCCGGTATGCCTCCTCCCCCCCTCTGATGTTGCTACGGTTATTTTCTTCGTGCCTGCTCACCATCACCTCCCCCAGATGTGTCGTCGAATTGATCGTATATCGTCACTAATCATAGAAAAAAAGAAAAAAAAACGTGACTTCAGCGGTTCGCCTTGTGTGTGTTTGTGTCGCCGTTCTGCTTTCTCCTTTCGACAGAATATCGTTACCTAGTGTGTTTTCACTGGTGTGCGTATGCAGTCAACGGTGCCTACAGAGTTATCGTGTGCAATGTGACAAAGTAAAAAGTTCGTGTGCATTGCTTCAAAGGTGTACGCAAAATCTCATGCTACGATTTTTTTAGGAAAGTGCCTTCAAAAGTTTTTTTTCGAAGTGTTGCGTCAAGGAGTTACGTGTATTACGCCATGTATGTGTTGTCTTCAAGTGAAAATTAATAAAAAGAATATGTGGACATATCTCACATAAACGCTCTAATCAGGTGAAATTTTTGTAAAGGAAAAGAAAGTGCATCTTAACAGAATTAGTGCGTACGAAAATATTTCAAATTATGTGAACAATTTTCTTTTAATCTGTGCTTCGCTTCTTGTGCATAAATGTGATAAAAAAAAAAGAATTTGCTTCAGTTTTCATCATCAAATTTGCATCAGATTGATTTTTGTTTGTTGCTGGTTTCTGCCATCTTAGCTTGTAAAAATTCAGTGCCAATATATTCGCAATAGTAAAAGTGGGGCACCTGATAAAAAAAAAAAAGAAAAACGTGAAGTATAAAAAATGCAAAAATGTACAGAAATGTACCATCGTATGTGTGCGAATAATACAACAAAAAAATTCTATGGCTAACAATATTGATTACATAATAAAAGTGTCTAGCTTTCACTGCATAAGCATGAACACGGAAAATTCAGGTGTTTCTTTTAAACTTTAATTGTAATAAATACAGTAAATTAGTTATTATTATTTTGCTTTATTTTTATCTGTAGGTATGCGTTATGATTTATCAATTTTCCCTTTTCATGCTGTTTAGGTAAAAAAAAAATATAAAATATAAAATGATGACGTCTTACTATTCAGTACATTTGTTTGCATGAACAGAGAAGCTTACGAAATTTAAGCATTATATTTTAAATATTTTATTCGGCACTTATAATTTTTTGTCTTCTCTTTTCTTGCTTTATTTTGAAAGGTAAGTTTTTTTAAATTCAGTATTGCAGTGCATATTTATTTTATATTGATATTTAGGTGATTAATTATTTTCCATACAGAAAATAAAATGTCAGTTAGTTAAAATGTGTTTGTGATAGGCTAGGCATATTAACATTTATTGCCCTCGTTTCCAAAGGTGCATTATAAAATTTTCTTGGCTATTATTTGATAGTTTTTTTTATTTAGTTATTTTTGCTTTTACTCTGCATTTACAAGTGAATATTATTTTTGCATGCATATTATTGGAAGATGTTGCAGTGATTTTGTGCTGTTTTCTATATAATATCTGAGGGTTTATAAATTTTTCTTATTGTATGAATATTTCAGATACTGCATACTTTTTAAAATAGACAGAATTTTTTTTGAGAACTTCCAATTTTTTTTTCTTCTCTTTTAATCTGCTCATTCAAAAAAAAGAGAAAGGGAGAGAAAGTATTTGTTTTAAATTCTTTTCTTGCTGTTTTGCTCTAATACAGTAACTGAATTTTAAATTATTGTGCCATCTTTTATATATTTTTTTAATTCTTCTTTGGCTACTTTTTCCAACATTTTTAAAAAAATGTCACAGGCCGATAGCCATCCAGAATTAGAAGTATCTGTGGCTGAATTAAAATGTTCTCTGCCGTACATGTTTGAGGAAGCACTGAACAGATTTGCGGAAAGGGTAAATACAGAATTCCCTATACTACAGGAACAAATTGGTAGTAAAAACAATGACACTTTAGTTGAAAATATATCTTCTATGCATAAGACATTTTTATGGGAATTTCAAATGTTGGGTAATTTTTTTCAGGTTATAAAAGATGATTATGTTAGGTTACAAAATAAGAACAAATGTTTACAAATTGTTAATACAAAAATTTTGGAAAGATTGCACGCACTCACAGTGAAAGAGAAACATAAAGTTGAAATTAATGAGACGTTTTATCAAAGCACATCCGAGGCATACAGCGAAATACTATCACCTAAGCGGATTGAAACAACACAAATAGATAATTGTGAAATCAACAGTCTGACTGAAAATTCCTTGCAGCATAACTCAAATATTATTTCTGATTTGAAATGCCCACAACAAGATGTTACCACTTCTCCTATAAATAATAACTTTTCGTCCCCTTTTAGGCATGATTTGAAGCCAATTTCAGTTATAATTTGTCAGTTGCCAGAAAATTTTAATATTCCGGATATTCTTTTGGCAATTTCTGACTTAACTGGTATATCCACACCTTCTATTCAATTTCAACAAAAATATAAGATGAAATATGTTGAGTTATTTAATTGGATATTTCTAATGCCCCCAAAGATAGCTAAAAGATTAATTATTCAAGGCGAAATCAAAATTCAGTCTACTGGTTACCCTGTAAAAAGATACGTTTCGGTAAAAAGATGTTTTACATGTCAAAATCTTCTTCATCAGGCAAAATCATGCACAGATAAAATTAGGTGTCCTGTATGTGCCTTATCACATAAAGATCCTCATTGTTCAAACAGCCCAAAATGCATTAATTGCATTAGAGGTAATGAGGTAAACAACACAAAATTTAACGTTTTCCATACAGCTTTCTCACATAGATGTCCTACTGTAAAGAGATATATAAAAGAGCAACGAGAAACCTTAGACAATTGCAATTCATTTCATTAAACACATTTTTTTTAATATAGATATAAAAAAAAAAAAAATAAAATAAAATAAAATAAAATACCTGTTTACAAGATAAATTATTATTTTTTTTTCTCTTGCTGCATTTTGTATTGTGAAGGATTCTTTAAAATGAAAGTTCATTTAAAAAAAAAAAAAACATTTCACTGTGTTAGACAGTTATGTACATCTTAATAATTCACCATATGGCATTAGTGATATTTTATTTCACAGTTAACACTTAACTGCAAATTTAAATATATTTTTTTAGAAAGTATGTGTGTACTGTTAGGTATATCTTTTTGTCATTCGATTATTACTGCAGGAATGGTCGGATGATTGAAAGATTGTATGGGAGAGTAAAATACATTGATGCAGGTCATCAGTTTTTTTTTATTCTCGCTTGTAAAAGTTTTGGTAGTACAGGTGTACACACAAACACGGTACAGATGTGTCTTCTTTTTTTTTTGCACCAGTTACACTTAAACGATTTTAGAGATTTTTTTTCTATTTTGGGTAATTTGATAGATACAAGTGATGGAAACATCACATTGCACTCTTTACATTCAGTTTTGGTTTTGGAATTTACATTTTCACAATATAATTTAATAACATTTTCTATTTTGTCTCTTACTTAACAGTTATTTTAAAAATTGACGGTACATTTTTTTTATTTTTTTTTTGACAACATTAGTTCATGTGCTGCACTTGAGTTTTAGATAGATACACAATTTAGTTCATGTGAAATCACACATTAGTTCATGAGATTATTTACACAATTAGTTCATGTGAAATCACACATTAGTTCATGTGATTTGTTACACAATTTAGTTCATGTGAAAACACACATTAGTTCATGAGAATAATTACACAATTTTGTTCATGTGAGATTACATTTAGTTCATGTGAGTTTATTTTAGTTCATGGGTATATTTACACAATTTTAGTTCATGTGAAAATACACTTTGTTTATACACTTAGTTCATGGTGTCAAGCAAAACTCTGTATCATTATATAATCTAGTGATATTAATTCATTAATTATGTAATTGAAAGCACATTCACAAGAATGATTTTGGAGTTTTGTGTTTGTACACACGTACCGTTATTTTTTTTACTTCTACATCGTATGTCAGGTTTTCGTTTTACACTACAGATTTTTTTTTTGTTGTTTTTCTCTCTTACCCTCTAGATACTAATTTTTTTTCAGTTTGGGTAATGTCATAACTTACTAATGATACCATCACTTTCTTAATTACATAGTTTTTATTTTTAGATCTACATGAAATTATCCTTCACATGACATTTCTACTTGACACATTCATTTTGCGGCAATTAACCTGTAACAGTTTCCTTTTTAACACTTTTGTTATAGACTCCTTGCTTGTAAGTGGCACATAAAGTAAGGTCTCTTTTTACACTACACGAAGTAAAATACAATTTATAAATTTTTTAATACACTTGATAGGATGTTTTTGTTTGACGTGTTTAAAAGTTTTGCAGAAATTATGACACAATTTAACTACTGTACATTGTTTGCACATACATCTTAAATTTTTATGCAGGAGATAACTAATTGGCTGTACATTTTTACACATACAGTTATTCTACTGTTTAATTTCATTGTTTACACAAAGCTGGCGACTTGTTGCTATTTTATTTATAACATAAGGTAATGTTATTTTATCTGACATGACATTTGATATCCTTACATGTGTTTTTTTTTTTTCGAAAAATTTAGTCAAAGGCATAATGCTAGCTGTTATGTACACTTTAGTTATTTTTTTTTAACGCTAGTCAAATAGAGTCATTAAACTAAATCTTTGGCATTTTCTCACATTTGAAATTTTTTTTAATTACTGAGTGAAAGTCTCACGTTGTCTTGTGACGGATACATACACTCATTTGACATGAAGAATTTAGCTTTTTTTTTCTATGCATTTTTACTTTCTCTTTCATTCTTTTTACTTGGAGCATGTACATTTTGTGCATCCATACACATACATTACACTAGTTCATGTGTTGAATTACATATTTTGTTCATTTGCTTTTACACATTGTTCTTTGCTAACGATTTATTCGGCAGTATTTCTTTTTGTTTTTTTTCTTACAAGTAGTTCATTGAGTAATACACACTGGCTGGTTTAGAGTTTAACCAGGGTTTACACACACATTACAAGTAGTTCATTTGTTTTTTAACCCTTATTCACTACATTTTGATGATAACTCATTAATTATGTAATTGAATCTCACTCGTTGTAAGTGTCTTGGGTTATTACACATATACTGTCTGTTTATTTTGTTGGCAATTACATTACATTTTTAGTTCAATGAGACATTAATACATACAGTTCATGTGATATTATACAATTTGTTCATGTGTTTACTTACACGTTGTGTATGCTTGCGTACACTTTTGTTCATGTGTTGCATTACAAGTAGTTCATGAGTTTGGGAGTTTTTTTTT
This sequence comes from Maratus speciosus, assembly GCA_963932465.1. Lineage (NCBI taxonomy): Eukaryota > Metazoa > Arthropoda > Arachnida > Araneae > Salticidae > Maratus > Maratus speciosus. The sequence goes on from OZ010791.1 coordinate 9,814,325, forward strand.
CTACCCCCCCTCCACACACATACAGTTTCTCCTTTACTTTCCTACCTTTTAAATTTTACACCATGTTTCAATATTAAAATACTTCTTTTTAACAGTTTTTTTGTGTTTGCATAATGTCATAATATATCAATGACAACATCACTTTGTCTATGTACAAAGATTTTAAAGTTACAAGGAGTTATCCGTCACATGACATACTAAACTACACATACATGCCGAATTTGTTTATTTTTAACATGTTACATTTTAACACTTTGCTTAGATACTTCTTACTTGAAAGTGGCAGATCGAGTAAGGTATCTTGTTACATTATATAACATTTAAATACATTTTTCTAACCTTTTTTTTCATATTCTTGCCAAGTGTAAGAGAAAATAACTCTAGTGAGTACACAGGCACTTCATATCATGCAGAATCTTGAACACAAGTTGGGAAATTTTAATTAATACACAGAAATACAGGACGACAGTGTGTAAATTTATCAAATACTAAATTATATTATACTTTGACTTCTTGTTACAGCGGGAACTTAGTTATAGTGCAGGTATCTAAAAAAATATATATCCTTATTATCTAAGGCAGAAGCCCTAAGCTGACGCCATAAAACTTGTGGTCTCCACAAGATTTAGGGCTACACCTGTTTGCCAGCGTGCTACATGCACCCCTTTTTGGTAGTCCTGTGCCTCGTGCACAAATTTTTCTTTTCATATACGATTCATCTTTATTGTAATACAGTACATTTTAACTTTTATTTTATATATATACATACAATACTTTTCTGTGTTCCAATTTTTTTTTTAAAGTTCTTATTGGTGTGTTTTGTTTTAATTTGCTTGCATTTCGTATGAAATTATGATCTCATTGTAAGATCACATTGTGAGAAGTTATAAAATATATCTAATGCAAATACTTCTCTTTGGAATCATGACACAACGAAAAAGCTGGTACCAGCGCCACAAATAAAGAGCCACATAAAAAAGCATAGGATCCTAACTCTTCGTCAAATGTGGCACACTTTTTTTTTTCTCTTGTGGCACATTGAATTGAAAAATAAGATTTGTTTTAAATATGAGCGCTCAGTCATGAATAAATATTATTATTTTGAATTATTTGAAAGCAAGCAAATATGTTTATATACTACCTTTCTATTTTATTACTTAAATTACTGGAAATGATGCTCTAATAGCATTTTAGAGAAACAGGTTCAAACATTTTTCTGTTATTGGATACAAAATTTTTTTTATATTTCTATGTAGATTGATACTCTGTATGTGCGAAGGTGGACAAAGGATTTTAAGTAGATATAAAGCTGCAACGTATACGTTTCAGCTTTCTTCTGTGGTCGGGGTGAGTTATGTGACAGCGTTTCTGTCCCATACCTATAATTTTTATTCAAAATTAATTTAAAACATAATTTTTACTTTTAAAATCACATTATCCTCCCCCCCCCCCTCTTTATTATGCTGAAATATGTAATTAAATTCATTTCTCAAAACCATTCAGCTTTTATTAAAAGGGTTTTGCTTTCTTCTTTCTAAAAACATCTTTATTTCCAGCCGCAAAGATTCATTCCTTTTTTTCTTCTTTTCCGTATCTGTCTGCTACCGATCCCAGTGCAAAGAAATAAATAAGAATTAAATGGCACATCTGCTAGTATCAAGGTCTGCATTTAATTCCATCGGATTTTTGCGCGCCACATTCATAAGAATTTTTATCTCTACTAATACGTGAACGTTCCATATGTATTAACAATTAAAAAGAAAAATGAACAGATCTTATGGGAAGCATGTATTTATCGTGTCTTGTGGTCGAGCTAAAAGCCAGATGCCTGATTTCCAACATTTTTCTCAGGCAGCGGTCTTCTTCGTAAGATCTGTTGTATAAACAAGTTTCGCTTTTCTGACGCATTTCTCATCGTATTAGAATCGCTTGCTTGCAATCCCGGCCTCCCCCGTCCGATTGTATCACCACATTTTTGCGGTAATGTTTATCGCCAAGACCCTTTGTTCATTTTCGCGCAGTCACCAAAAGTTGTAAATTGGCGATTCTGTGCAACGCCAAGATTCCTTGACTTTTTGCAAAAACTACACTTCTGTTTCAGCTTTCAACATGTAAAGTTATCTAAAAAGAACAGGCGCTTCGGCGCCCTATGTATCTATGGGGGGGTCTCTCTCTCCCATTGTTCTTTAACTGGAACACCTAACGATGCTTTTAAATAAAGAGTAAGTCCAGTAAATTATTAGTTGGAGTTTTTTTTTAGCATTTAGAACCCGGTCTTCAAATCGATGCTATAACATATTCATCATAATTTTTGAAATGTTAACAACTCTGAAGTACATATATACAAGAACACATGGAATTTGGTAATATCATCACTCTATCGCATATACATGCCCTTTGCTGCGATGGGAAAAGTCAGTAAGGAGAAGAAAATGCATGAAAATGGACAATGCCCCGATCATAATAATGCATGCACTATGTGCGAAAGAAAACATAAAAAAATATCGCTGGATGCAGTAGCCATGAATTTTAAAAATCCATAAAATTCGGTAATGCCGCATCCTTCAAAGCAAAACTGAGAAACTCTTAAAATGAACTACAAAAGAAAGCTTCGAACTGAAGAAAAATATTTTAAATTATATTTTAAGTTACGTGTTTGAAACTCAGGATACACTTATATACAAAAAAATAAATCATATAATTTACTAAAAGTTTATTCATTTAAAATAACGTCTTTTGTAGTCTGAGCACACATATTTATTAGCTCACAGGCTATCAAAGCCTGAGAGCTAATGTGCCCGCAGGTTCTGTATGTACGTACGTAACGCGATAACTCATGGTAGAAATATTCGATTTGCTTCAATTTTTTTCTGCCTTCATTCTGATAAGGCGCTTCCCTGATTAGTTTTGAGGGTTAAGTATAAAGGGGGGGACGGGGGTGAAATCCTCCCCTTAATTTAGATAAATGGGTTCTTCTGGCAGAATTTTCCGATTGGCATCAAATTTTGTAATTAGGTTCATTCTGATAAGGTGCTCATCCAATTATTTTGGGGGGTTCATTGGTTAAGTATAATGGGGGGAACGGGGCCTAACCTCCCCCCCCCTCTTAATTTAGATAAGTTGGTTTTCCAGGCAAAATTTTCTGATTTGCATCAAATATTGTAAATAGGTTCATTCTGATAAGGCGTTTTCCTGATTAGTTTTGAGGGTTCATTGGTTAAGTATAAAGGGGGGAACGGGGGAGGAAATCCTCCCCTTAATTTAGATAAATGGGTTCTTCTTGTTGAATTTTCCGATTGGCATCAAATTTTGTAATTAGGTTCATTCTGATAAGGTGCTCATCCGATTATTTTGGGGGACTCATTGGTTAAGTATAATGGGGGGAACGGGACCTAACCCCCCCCTTAATTTAGATAAGTTGGTTTTCAAGGCAAAATTTTCCGATTTGCATCAAATATTGTAAATAGGTTAATTCTGATAAGGTACTTTTACCAGTTTTGGGGTTCATTGGTTAAGTATAAAGGGGGAACGGAGAGCAAAACCCCCTTAATTTAGATAAATGGGTTCATTCTGATAAGGCTGTTCCCTGATTACTTATGGGGGTTCATTGGTTAAGTATAAATAGTGGCTCGGGGGCTAATCTTCCCTTAATTTACATAAATGGGTTTTTTCGGCAGAATTATCCGATTTTTCTCAAATTTTGCCAATAGGTTTATTTTGATAAGGTACTTTTACTAGTTTTGTGGGTTCATTGGTTAAGTATAAAGGGGGAACGTGGAGCAACCCCCCCCCCCTCCTTTAATTTAGATAAATGGGGTTTCTGTCCGATTTGCTTGAAATTTAGTATACCGGTTTATTCTGATAAGGCGCTTCCCTGTTTAGATTTGGAGGATCATTTGTTAAGTATAAAGATTTGAAACAGAAGGGTGGGGGCTAATTCCCCTTTAATCTATTTTTCGAGGGCATTGTTCTTTGAAATAAGAGTATAATATACTGTGAATATAGTGTGAATAGCCTGTGAGCTCAATGCCACCAGTTTAACTGGGCTCTTTTCAATTTATTTTAACGTTTTATTGAAAATACATGTTTGAAATTTTGGATTAGATAGAATATGGGCCAAACCGAAAAATCGATTTTTTGTAAACAAACCTGGTTTTCATTTAATTGAAATGCGTGTACTTTACTGTTAGCCGGTGCCAGTGTTATATGTACACACTAGGGTGGTCTTTAAAAAATGAACTTTTAATTTTTCTATGGGGCACCCTCCTATTTTGTTCTATGTATAAAATAAAGACTTCCACATAAATTTAAAACATGTTTTAAGGGTCGCTACCAAGATTTGAATGTTTAAAAAAAACTAAAATTTGACATATTTATTTCGTAATCTAACAATAAATTATTGATACAAATCCATAATCACTGCCAAATTGAGTCATGGTATGATATTAGGCTGTAAAGAATGCCGTTTGTTCTAAGATTCAACATACACTGTCTATTGTCCAAACACAGACAGGAGTATTTCATGTCTACACTCTATTTCACTTCAACTTGGTAGCATTGTGAAAGGTAGAGAATCTAACATTCCGCCTTGAAAAATAGTCCTGCGTTATTTTTTAATTTTAAATAGCTAAAATGCGTACGAATTTATAAGATAATGTTTATAAATTATAGAATTTGATTTTTTTATATTCGTAAAATGTCGTACTAAATGGCCATATTCGTATCAAAAGCAGAGCACAAAACTTAAAAAAAGAGTTTTCGGCAAGTGTTCCTTTGATTGTTCGGTGGGATTGCAAAATTTTAGAAGATATTTCAGGATCTGAAACTGTAGACAGATTATCCATTATTATTTCAGGTAAAGGTACTGACCGTTTAACTAGCTGTTCTAAAACTTTAATCAGGAACAGGTGAGGAAATAGCTTCTATTGTTAACGAAACATTGGAGTTGTGGGGATTACGAGCAAGTAAAATGTATGACTTTTGATATAACCTTTGTTAATACCTGATTATCAAGAGAAGCTTGTGCTCTTCTGGATTAGAATATGAACAAAGAAATGATTTGGCTTGCCATCATCACATCCTTGAAATTATGCTTGAGGAAGTTGTTGTTAAGTCTGTCGAAGTTTCAAGCGGACCAGACATATCATTATTCAAACGATTTAAAATTTCGTGGATGTCTATCAAATGTGGTATATTTCAGACTCCCATAACTGACAATTCAATCAATGAAAAAATAGCACATAATGCGTCAGAAATTACAGAATTTGCTCAAAATCATCTTAATGATTATCAAACAAGGCACGATTACAAGAAACTGATAGAGTTTGCTATCATTTTCTTAGGAGGAGTACCCGAAAAAGGTGTTTACATTAGAGCCCCAGGTGGATTGCATCGGGTTCCATGGATGGTGAAGCCCATATACCCGCTCAAGATTTCTTTATTTAGAGATCAGTTTAAACTCTCTAAGCAGGAAGAATCAGGAGTTCGTCAAGTTTGCTCGTTTGTGGTGAAAATCAGCATTCACAGCTAGTATCAGAACCAATGATTTATTGCTCCTGAAGAACTTGATAAAAGACGAAAATGTAAATGAAATAATTTCTTTGTGTGCTTTGAAGACGTTCCTAAGACATTTCTGTACTTCACAGAAGAACTAGTTGCTTTTGCATTTTTCGATGACAATGTCTTTTTTTAAATTAAGGAAAAATGATGAAAAAAGAAAAAAATATTGAAAAATGAAGAAAATTATGAACCTTTGAAACGTATACGTGCTGATCGTGAGGTCATTCTCCAAAATGACTTGCAAGATTTTCTAACAAACAACACTCTTAAGGTTTTTTTTTAATTATGGATTTACCTTCAGACATTTTTAAAACAGATGTGACTAATTGGAATGAAAATGAATCCTACAAGACATGTAAAACACTAGCGACTTCAGTCAAAGTTGTTAATGATGTAAACGAAAGTGGGATAGCACTCATGGAGAAATACAATAAACTTCATACAAAAGATACAGAATAAAAACAGTATTTCAAGGATGTGATGATGGCAATCCAAATCATTTCTTTGTTCATATTCTGTTCCAGAAGAATACAAGCTTCTCTTGATAATCCGGTAATAACAAAGGCTATATCAAAACTCACACATTTTACTTCCTTGGTACTCCCCATGACTCCAATACTTCGTTAACAGCAGAAGCTATTGCCTCACCTGTTCCTAATTGAAGTTTTGGAAAAACAAGTAACTGGTCAATATAACCTTTACCTGAAACAATAATGTGTAATCTGTCTAAAGTTTCAGATCCTGAAATGTCTTCTAAAATTTTACAATCCCAGTGAACAGTCAAAAGAACGCTTGCCGAAAACTCTTTTTTTTAAGTTTTGTGCTCGGCTTCTGATACGAATATGTCAATTTAGTACATTTTATGAATATAAAAAAAAACAAATTCTATAATTTATAAACATTATCTCATAAATTTTTACGTATTTTAGTTAATTAAGATTAAAAAATAACGGAGAGCTATTTTTCAAGGCGGAATGTTAGATTCTCTACCTTTCACAATGCTGCCAAGTTGAGGGGAAATAGAGTGTAGACATGAAATACTCCTGTCTGTGCTTGGATAATAGACGGTGTAAATATGTTAAAACTGGAAACAAATGACAGTCTTTACAGCCTAATATCATACCATGATTCAATTTGGCAATGACTACGGATTTGTATTAATAATATATTATTAGATTACAAAATATATACATTTTTAATTTTTTTTTTAAACATTCAAATCTTGGTAGCGACCCTTAAAAAATGTTTTAAAATTTTGAAATTTTTGTGGAAGTCTTTATTTTATACATAGAACAAAATAGGAGGGTGCCCCATAGAAAATTTAAAAGTTTATTTTTTAAGGACCACCCTAATACACACACATATATATACTAGTGAACACGCCCGGCGTTGGCCGGGCCCGTGATGATAACCTTAAATGAACACTCAAATTGATATTATTTTATACCTTTAACTCCATTTTTTCTTAATTTATATTTTTAAATTAAAAAATAGCGAAAAAATATTGATTTTTAGTGACAAAAGCGCTCGTTGGAAGACATTTTCGGGTTTTTTCATGTTCGGTCATCATAATTTAAAAAAATAAATATATGTATAGTTCTTCTTGTCCGAACTCTTTAAAAAATATTTCGGTTATAAATGTGATGTTTTTGCAGTCCGTATAAAAATTTTGTGAAAAAAGATTAAAAATTTCAGCAAAAGGGTTTAAGGAAGTTATTCTTAATAAATGATTGGTTGGAATTTTCTTAATAAATTTTTGTTTCAAAAGGGATTTCGGAGATTGAATTTTTTTAAAGGGTTAATTTTTTTATTATTACTTTCTTCTATCTTGACAAGAAGAAAGTATTGGTTTCATGAAAATTTTCGAATTCCAGTTTTCGACGGATTTTCACGTTTTATGGGTCAGAGATTCCAAAAAACATGTTTTTACAAAATGTCTGTCTGTGAGTCTGTCTGTCTGTCCGTCTGTCTGTCTGTATGTGACACAAATTTTGTGATTGCTCTATCTCAAGAACTAATGCACGGAATTTAATAAAAATTTATATTCAGGTAGTCCCTGATATAGATTGGTGCTGATTAGTTTTTGGTGCAAATCGCCCTGCAGGTGGCGCTGCTATGTATCATTTTGCAGGATTTCCGCAAAAGCTCTATCTCAAGAACTAATGCACGGATTTTTATAAAACTTCAGATTCCGTTAATCCTTGATATGAATTGGTGCTGGTAACGTTTTGGTGTAAATGGCCCAACAGATGGCGCTGCTATGCTGCATTTTGCAGCATTTACACGATAATCGTAATAGCTCAATCTCAAGAAATAATGCACGGATTTTCATCAAACTTCAGATTCAGTTAGTGCTTGACATGAATTGACGTTTTGCCCCTTGTGGTGTAAATCGCTCAACAGGTGGTGCTGCTATGCTGCATTTTTTGAGATTTCCGCAATAGCTCTATCTCAAGAATTAATGCTTGGGTTTTCAACAAACTTCAGATTCAGATATACCTGGATATGAATTAGTGCTGTTTATGTTTTGGTGTAAATCGCTCAACAGGTGGCGCTGCTATGCAGCATTTTACACGATTTCCACAATAGCTCAATGTCCAGAACTAATGCACGGATTTTCATCAAACTTCAGATTCAGTTAGTCCTTGACATGAATTGATGTTTTGTACCTTTTCGTGTAAATCGCTCAACAGGTGGCGCTGCTGTGCTGCATTTTTTGTGATTTCCACAATAGCTCTAGCTCCAGAACTAATGCACCTATTTTCATCAAACCTCAGATTCCGGTATACCTTAATATGAATTAGTGCTGTTTGTGTTTCGGTGCAAATCGCTCAACAGGTGGCGCTGGTATGCTGCATTTTTCAGAATTTCCCCTACAGCTCTATCTCAATAAGTAATGCACGAATTATCAAACTTCAAATTCAGGTTTACTTTGATACGAATTGGTTCTAAATTGGTGTAATTTCTTTTACTATTTAAATGATTTAATTGACGTGATTTATATAGAAGAAAGTTTTGTGATGGCCACAACATACTAGATTGAAATGTTTTGCAGTGTTTCAAAGAGAATCGGAAGTATATGCCATTACGTATTTTCTTTTCTGCGTAATTTGATTTTTGGAGTGTATGCGTGATATTGATATACGGCGGAAAAGGAAGGGAGGAGAATTTGCAGTATTTTGTAACATTGTTGTTATCGTCCAAACTCTAAAATTTTTAGGAGTTAAAAAAAATGTTTTCGTAGCTAAGTCTAAAATCAGGGATGAAATGTTGATAATTAGTGGTAAAAGGACTCGTGGTAAAAGGAGTTTTATTGAAGTGAAAACTTCTTTAGGCGCGTTGAGCTTTTTTTCAGATGGGGGAAAAACCACTGATTTCGAGACACTGTAACCGACATGCTAGCATTTTGACACATAAACACTAGCGCGCCAAGCGATGAATGACAGGAACTTTTCTCTCTTCAGCTCAATCCGCAAAAGAAGAAGGAAGCTAAAACTCACTTTTTCTCCCGGCGTATTGCTAAAACAAATTATTTTGTTTTCCGTCAGTTAAAATGACTTATACCGTATTCGTGATCTACCTATTTCGTGTAACTAAAAACCGATAACGCTGTATTTTATCGTGTTGATGGTCTGGTCAATGACCAACAGTATTGGCGGGAATTTAGATTACGGAAGATAAAATACGGGGCACAGATGTCAGATACGCACTTGGGTACCTAATTGACAGCAAAATGGCGTTACTTTAATTTTACAAGGTAACCCGGCTACTGTTGCTTATTTATTAATAAATTGCTCATTTTCTTTTCTTTTATTTTTTTTAATTGTACAATTGTTTTGTTCTATAATTATTAATGAAATTACCGTTTATTTATTGTTGTTTACTTTTTAAAACAATAGAAAATAATTTTAAAATATATATTGTAACTGGTATTGGAAAACGGGCTTTCGCCAAATTGACGTTAAAAAATCGCGCCAAACCTGGTTCGTTCCATCTCTGCCAAATTCTCGGTTTTTTGATTTTTCGACTTTTTATCCAAATTTTCCGGATTTTTTAAATTTTCCCTTTCATTGTATCCTAAACACTACCTTCATACCAAATTTCAAGATTCTAGGGATACAGGACGTACCTCTGAATTTTGATGATCGGTGAATCAGTGTCGAAAAGGCGAAAGTTTAAGTTCATATATCTTCTGAAATAAAAAAGATAGAAACGTGAAATTTCAGCATTTAGTTCCATTTCCACATTACTTTAGATTTACGAAGTTTCAAGTTTCTGGGAATCACCAACACAAAGATATTGCGGGGCGGGGGGGTCAAAAGTACCCTGAGTTGCTTCCAGAAAAAGATGCTTACGGCTGTGCTTTCAAGACTTTTCAGGGGCACTGCCGTGTTCCCAGATGCTTTCATTAGTGCTGCTACACAATTCAACGCATAAAACATTTCCTGACGATTAAAAAAACACACACGTAATTGTTGAAGTTTTCACTTCTATTTTGGCACTCCCGGAGTGCTACTGTTTTTTTTTTATTATTTATTTATTTATTTTTATTTTTATTTATTTTTTACTCTTTGTTAGTTTTTTACTCAATAGTTTAGAAAAAAAGTTCACGTTGTTCAAATTCTTTGAGAGTTTCAGCGGTTATAAATAGGACGGTTGTACACCTCATGATAAAAATTCAATTAAAAATCGAGAGAAACCGCGCCGAAATCCCTCGGTTTTTAATCTTTTCACACATTTTATTTTGTAAAAAATATTTCTAACCGTCCGAATGTATCGAAATTTTTGTAGGTGATGTAAATATAAACTATTGAGATGCTCCTTAAATACTGTGTTAAAATGCGGACGTTTAGTTACTTTTACCGTAGAAAACATATAGTCTTCGTAAGGCGCGAAGTGATCTGCGTTCGCCGGTGTATTTGCAAGGGTTGAAATTCATATATTTCTTAGCCGATTGCACCTTCCATTGAAAGAAGTTTTTTGCTTTAAGTGCATATTTTTGTATTTGTAGATACCTCTAAATTGAGCCCTGGAGGAGCGTTTTTCTGAAAAACGATCCTTTTTGAAATAAATTCTTCAAAGGGTTAACTGCTATATTTTTTTGAATGGATTGCAGCATTTGAAACGTAAGAGTACGGTCTTTTGGGATATGTCTTCCAATTTTAACTGTACTTAACATTTTAATCGATTTCCATTAAAGCAAAACTATTAAAAAACACACATAACGTGGAAAAGCCGCTTCTTTGCATGCTTCCGATGCGTAAATGGGTTTGTGTGCATACGCAAGAGCTTTTCAAAGCTATCGATGAAAAAAAGGGAATTGTTGATGAGAGTTCCCTGTCGTTCTGAATTAATATCTCGATTCATTAACAAAATATTAAAATTTTTAGTCTCACGTGCACTAGGAAAGTTTTTTGTCTATTTTCACTAAAATTTTCAGCCTCGCACGGACCGCAGATTTTGATAGCCATCGCGAACGGACACACAAACAGAGCTAAACTTTCTTTTATTAGTATAGATATATGCACATATATTATATATATATGTGTGTGCGTGTGCGTATGTATATATGTTGTAACACTGGCGCCGGGCTAACAGAAAATTGCCGAAATGCGTTTTCCCTTTTCTTTCGTTTCTCAAAAATTTTAAGCGTGTTTGTATTACAGAATCTTCCTCCCGCAACCCCCCCGCCCTCATATGAGGAAGTTTAAAATAATCAATAAGTAATCAACAATGCTGTGTCGACATTGTTATCAACAATGGCATATTATTGCATAATTAACCATTCTGCATTTGTATTAATAATGAATTATACTTTATTCTGCTGTCAAAACAATGACTCTTAACAATGTTTTTAACAATGCAAAATAATAGAAATCAGTACTGGGGGGAAATAATATTTTGAGTCTTTCATCGATTTTCTTGAATGAATGTTGTAATTTTACTGCATCTGTTCTTTTGTTGAATTTTTTGTGCGATCATGTATATAACAAGCGAATTTAGTGGATATGGATGTTGTGTTGAGGAGGTAATACATTTTCATCATTATTATCTAAATTTTAATGTTTTCTTTTAATTGATTTGTTCACTTTATTCTTATTATATGTGATCTTCTTTATCCTGTCGGACATAACAAATAAGCATTTACAGGTCGAATGATTTCAGAACCGATCCTATTCTTTTGGGAAGTTTCCCATATTTCAGTTGCTTTTTCTGTCTTATTTTTGTAGTTGTCCATGCATTTCTTTTAATGTTCTTTCCCATAGTAGTGAGGATTGACTCCAACGGTGATTTAAAAGTGTGATGCAACAATGTACTATTGTTGATTTAAACAATCATCCCAAGTGATGATTTTGCAGTCATCAACATTACAGAATAAATAAATTTAAATATATATTAAGATTTCCTGGTGGCCTTTTGGGACCGACGCGTGTTTCTGCACTGTAAAAAAAAATCTGTAGTTCTACAGATGTAAAGTTACATGCTTACTAAACTTTCATCTGTAACTGTACGGAAAAATCTGCAAATCTACCAAACTAGTTTTTATAAAGCTACAGAAATCTGTAACTGTACAAATGAATCTTCTAAAATTACAGTAATCTTACTAAAATTTTATCTGTAACCTGGGTTGCAGTTACATGAAAAGTTCTAGGCATCACAGTTTCCTAAAAAATTTCTAGTAACCTTACAGATTTTTTGATTTTCGGCGCAAAAGTGCGTCTGTTACAGGAATTTTTGTTGTTGCCGTTACATAAAAAGTTTTAGGAATCCCAGTTTCCTTGAAAAACTTTCGTAACTTTACAGATTTTTTTTTTACAGTGTGTGCATTTTGGTTGACAATTTTTTTTAAATATTCAATCCCCGGCGAGATTTCTCAATATCGACTACCATTTTCATTTTCGCGTCAATACGATTAATATGTTGGGGAAATTGAGAAACTCTTAAAACCAACTACAAAAGAAATATCCTTAGAATTAAATAAAAATACATAATATTTTAAGTTATGTGATTGAAAGTCAGGGTACACTTATTTATATTAACAATTTTTTTTTACGTTTTTGATGGGAAGTCGGGGCACGGCACTGGCAGCTAAAAGAATGTCTTTTTAAGATGCTACTACGAACATTTTCCTTTTTACGTCTGATATTTATTTTTAGCACAAAAATTGAAGTCTTATTTCAGTTTTGAAACAAAAGGTTTTTAGCAATGTAATTTGTTTCTTGTTCGCAGTTGAGAACACTGAAATGTAAAAAGATTAACACGAATTTCTTTTTTACTGTTTAAGTTGGGCAAGCTACACTTATTGAATAGGCCGGACCTAGTTTAAACACGCGTGAGAGCTCGTTACACAGTAATCACATGATACGTTAAGTCAATACAGAAAAAATAAATTAATCTGCAATGAATATTTTACTTCCCTGTGCTGTACGGATTTAAGTAACTCATTTATCTCAGTCCTAATGAATTGGAGTCGCATTTAAAGCTGATAATTTTAACACCATTGATTTAAAATTATTTGTAAATCATACGCATTTTTGTTAGTCATTGTTAACGTTAGTTTGTTGGAATGGATATTAACATTAAAATTACTTACGTAAAGTAAATTAGTGAAAATAGAATGCATGGTTCCAATATGACCTTTGAGTCCTTTCATGTTCACTTATATTCATATCCTTTTACGAATTTTTTATTGAAATTTTAGTTCTTAATAAAACTACCACCACCAGAACGGTTCTATTCCAATGAAAAAATATATATATATATTGATGAATTGTAATATTCTATAATGGTTGTATACCTATATATAACCATTATAGAATATTACAATTCAAAATATATATATATATATAAATCGAAGCATCCAATACAAAACTACGACATTAAATACTAACTAAATTGTTGAAAATCAGTAAATACAAAATAACAATTTATTGAAAATTCGGCTACCTTTCGAAAGCAATCAAATTTCACCTCACTCTATCACCAATATCTGTATGAATTGTCATGATTTTCATGGGTTTTTTATATTAGTTGGTCTTCAGCGTTGTCTTCCACACTGTAAAAAAAAATCTGTGAAGTTACTGAAGTTTTTCTAGGAAACTGGGATTCCTAGAACTTTTCATGTAACGTCAACAACAAAATTTCATGTAACAGACACACTTTTGCGCCGAAAATAAAAAAATCTGTAAGGTTACTAAGAATTTTTTTGGAAACTGGGATTCCGAGAACTTTTCATGTAACTGCAGCCAGGGTTACAAATAAAAGTTTAGTAAGATTACTGAAATTTTAGCAGATTCATTTGTAAAGTTACAGATTTTTGTAGCTTTACAAAAACTAGTTTTGTAGATTTGCAGCTTTTTTCGTACAGTTACAGGTGAAAGTTTAGTAAGCATGTATTTTTACATCTGTAGAACTACAGATTTTTTTTTTACAGTGCAGATCATAAAAAAATATTTTTGGTGTAGTTCGCACATGCGCAGTCAAAAATTATTTCATACATATTTCATTAAATATTTAATATATTTATATTCTGATTGTACTATATTTTTACTTTCTTCTATCTTTACAAGAAGAAAGTATTGGATTCATGAAAATTTTCGAATTCCGGTTTTCGACGAATGGACACGTTTTAGGGGTCAGAGATCCCGAAAAACCTGTTTTTACAAAACGTCTGTCTGTGAGTCTGTCTGTGTGTGACACAAATTTTGTGGGCGCTCTACCTCAAGAACAAATTCACGGAATTTAATAAAAATTAATATTCAGTAAGTCCCTGAAATAAAGTGGTGCTGATTAGTTTTTGGTGCAAATAGCCCAACAAGTGGCACTGCTATGCTGGATTTTTTATTATTTCCGCAATGGCCCTATCTCAAGAACTGATGCACATATTTTTATGAAACTTCAGATTCCGTTAGTCCTTGATATGAGTTGGCGCTGTCTACGTTTCGGTGTAAATCGCCCGACAGGTGACGCTGTTATGCTGCATTTTTCCTGATTCCCGAAATAGTCTTGTCTCAAGAAGTAAGACACGGATTTTAATCAAACTTCAGATTCAGTTATCAAGTTGACTTAAGCTGTTGCTTATTAGGTTTTGGTATATATCCCCTAACAGGTGGTGCTGCTATGCAGAATTTTTTACGTTTTCCGCCATGGCTCTACTCAAAAACTAATGCACGGATTTTCACGAAACTTCAGATTCAGTTGACAAGTTGACAAGTTGTTGCTGATTAGATTTTGGTGTAAATCATCTAACCGGTGGCGTTGCTATGCTGTATTTTTCAGTTAGTTTTCACATGTAAGAGATCGAAGAAAGTTTTGGTATTGCCACATCCGTCTAGCTTCTACTATATTTTGAGAATTTTTCAATGCTGGCTTTGAATTTGGTTGAAAACCCAGCATGCTATAAACAAAACACATGGAAAAATTTCTTGAAATTTTAATAAAATCTTTAGACTCCATGAATTACGTATTATTCTTAGACAAATGAACACAAATCTTGTGCAATATTCACACAGTCATGTGCTGCATAGACAGATCATTTTGTGCATTTTATTTTACTGGGTGAGCCGAAATATTATTTTTTTTCTTTAATATTTTGCTGGTCCCCTATTGGCCCATGTGTTAAAATCTGTGTTGAAAAATGTGAGGTCAAACGTGTTTTTAAAATTTTTGAAGTTCTAAAAGAATTCGTCAAGTCTGAAAATGTAACAAAACATCTGGTGTCCGTTGACGTTTGATCCTATAGTGTAACTTGATATCAATACTGGCTCAATGTGAAACAAATTAAAAATTACGTCATTCGGATAAAATATACAATTTTAAGAATCTTATGAAGGGTTTTTTCCCTAATTTAAATAATGTCTTTAAAGATAATGTATTTAAAATTGAATTACATGTCAGAAGGATAATATAAAGAGTAAAAACAGATTTGTTTTCTCATATACTTCATAATTATTTTTGAAATGTTAACAATTCGGAAAGTTATATATATAAGAACGCATGGAGTTTGGCAATGATATCGTCACTATATTGCAATATAGATGCGCTTTGCTGCAATAGAAAAAGTCAGAAAGAAGCAAAAATCACGTTCTATTGTAATAAATGCATGAAATTCGACAATGATTATAATAAAGCATGCACGTGTGTGAAAGAAATTATAAAAAACATCACTGGATACAGCAGCCTTGTTCTGCTGGAATTACAAAAATGCGTTAAATTCGGTGATGTCAAATCATTCTAACGAAAATTGAAAAACTCCAAAGAAATATTCTTAGAATTAAAGAAAAATAAAACATATTTTAAGTTATGTGTTTGAAACTCAAGGTGCGCTTATTTAGATTAATATAAATACTATAATTAATATAATTTATTAAATGTTTATTCGTAAATTTTCTCACTTTCATTTAAAATAATGTCTTTCGTAGTCGGAGCACACATATTTATTTCAAAGTTTTATTGAAAATGCAAGCTTGAAATTTTATATAACAATAAAAGCTCTGTAATCTGCACATTCGGGACCACAGCCGTGCCGAATGAGCGATTTTGCCGGGTTATAAAACGTCAGGGCATTTTTTGTGTTCATCTACAATAGGAATCTGTGCAAATTGTATCAATGTCTGACAAATACTGTTCAGTATTTCGTCCTCCAGTCACAGGTTTTTACTCTGATAGTTTTGCACTAAACCAAGTGTACAAAATACTATCAAGAATTTCAAGTTTAGGTTTCTTTAAAGCGTGCCTTGATTCCGCATGTTTTTGACATTTTACATTCAGCATCAAACTTCGTCAGTTCTTTTTGTTTTTTAATGTCGTACATTGACGAAGAACCAATATTGAAATCACGCATTATAAATTTTCTGTTTTCGCCTTTTTTGAGACTGTTAATTATCTCTAGCTTTTGCTGTATAGTGAGAGTCACACGCTTACGCTTATTAGTTATTAGTAGTTTTATTATCACTTGAAGAACTCGTGCTTGGCTTCGAGAACATTTTACACTACACAGTTATAGTACAAACGTAATCACTCTAGAAAACAGGATACGCGTGGTTCTGAGAAGTACAACCAATCACGATAAACCATGAGCGAACTAAACTAAGCGCAGCTAGTGGTCAAGGTCAAGAGACGTCCTAATCCTGAGTGAACTGTTAGGAACCTAGTGATCGTAGTCAAGAGAGATATCAAAGAAAAAAAGAAAAAAGAAAAAGCAATTTAACAAATTACAACGACCATTTGGAAAATGATTTTTTCAAAGACTAAAATTTAAGGCATAAAAAATCGCACGGAGTTGATCATACATTACGTACGCCTTGAATTAAACATTAACAGTAAATTACACGTAAAAATTCCAAGCGACAAAAATCGCTTGCAACTCGTATTTGGTGTGAAATATTTATATGTATTCATTCCTGTCCTATTTATCTTTTTTTTTTTCATTTTTAATTGACCTATTCCATTTTTCTTTTGCACGTGAAAATCTTACAAATTAAAATTAACTCTTTGGCAGAAATTGTTATTTATTTTCTTTCATTTTCATTAGTCATTATCCACCTGAAACTTACGTATTATCCAAGCATTTCATTGGCTGTTCGGGAAAAGGCTTTTACATCGTCAGATTTCCAAGAAATCTGACGGCAAATTTTAAGTGAAATTTCATTCTTAAACTTCTTGGTTAAAAAAAACGCGGGCTTGTGTGCCGGATTATAGGATATACCGAACCATAAAATGCCGGATGAAAGAGCTTCTACTGTTGTTAGGATATGAGCCAAACCGAAAAATTATTTTTTTGTAAATAAACCTAGCAATCGGCTTTCACCTGATTGAAATGCGTTTTCGCTTTTCTTTGGTTTTTCAAAATATTTAAGCACGTTTGTATTACAGAATCATTCCCTCAATACCCCCCCCCCCCCTCCTATGAGAAAGTTTAAACTTTTAAAATAATCAATTAGTAATCAACAATGCTTCGTCGACATTGTTGTTAGACAATATTTAGCTGTCACAACTAGTTAGTTTTGACTTCAATTGCATATTATTTAGTAATTAACCATTCTGCATTTAATCAATAATGAATTATACTTCATTCTGCTGCAAGAACAATGATTCTTAACAATGTTTTCAACAATGTAAAATAATAAAAATCAATACTGGGGGAAATAATATTTTGAGTCTTTTATCGATTTTCTTGGATGTACGTTGTAATTTTACTGCATCTAAAGTTTATTGAATTTTTAGTGCGATCATGTATAAAACTAGCGATTTTGGTGGATATGGATGTTATGTCGACGAGGTAATATATTTCCATCATTCATATCTAAATTTTAATGCTTATTTTTAATTTATTTCTTCATTTGCTATTGTTATAATGTGTGATTTTGTTTGTCAAGTAATTATAACTAATAATCATTTACAGTTCGAATGAATACATATCTGAAAATGTATTATTTTGGAAATTTAGGAGCGTTTGCCCTATTTCAGTTTATTTTCCATCTAATTTTCCTCGTTATCCATGCATTTCTTTTAGCGTTCTTTCACTTAGTAGTGATGATTATGATTTTTACACCACTCTATTGACGAAACTCTTCCACATCCGGGCAATGTAAAGTATTAATTCCATCCAAAAGGGAATTAAAGAATGTTAGTTTTTGAAACTTAGTTTAGTGTCAATTGTTTTGACTGACATTGTTAAAAACTATTTTTTGGTTCTGAGCAATAAAAGTTATAGTGATCATCGAGGTATTTACTAAATCAAGAAAGTTTTTTCCATAACATATTCTCAATGTAAAAGCTTTCATCCCATATCAATGCTTCCCCTTTTATGGAGAAATAACCGTATCTCAAAAATAACAGCATCTTAGAAACAAAATTATCTCAAATGTGTAAAATAACCTCGTATATTTGAATTAATAGAATCCATTTTAAATTTAATTTGGTACTTAGGTAATATTCGTGCAAGGAAAATAGATCGGCAATAGTGTTTGCCAATCGGCGGTCATGTTCACGTAAGGGCTTCAGTTTCGGATTCAGAATCACTTTAAAGCCCGCCAAGTAATGTAACTAAATTTATATGAAAGATTACTGCATTATGTAAATCTCGATAAAAATAAACAAGAATCTTTGAACTGGATGTTTTCTTATGTTACATTTTAATAAGTATTGAAATAGACTTATTTATTAATCAAATTTTATACATGAATGATTCTTAAATATAGAAAAACTAAAATGCAACTAAAGATAAAACATCAGAACGAAAAAAAATCGTAAATATTGAGTAATAAGTTTTCTAAATACAGCAAAGTACACGAAATTTGGACTTGTCATGGACGTTAGATTGGATTTGCAACCGCGGAAATCAGAGTTTATACAAAGTATGTTTGCACCCGAAATGGTAGAAACTATAGTGCATATGCGAATGAGATTCTACTTCGCTCGTAGGAAGTGTCATTGCTTATTCTAATAATCTGTCTACAATGATCTAGGCTGCATTTCCACATAATATCGCTCACCCGCAAAAACAGTGACATATCTCGACTAACGTAAATTCTACAGGAGAGGCAAAAGAAAATTTGCATGATTTTACTGTAACATGAAATCATAGCACTTATCTCCGCATGCAGGAATAAAATCGTGTAGAAAAGCAAAAAACGCTTAAGAATAAAGACGTAGGATGAGATTTGGAGTGTTGGGTAATTATTACCTACCCACACAATCCACCCTTCTTTTGTGGTCATAAATGGACATATAGCGTATAAAAATCCTCTTCCGTATAACTACACTTATGAATCTTTTTGAGTAGCAATACGCACTTAGGACAGACCTATTAGTGGAATAAAACGAAAAATTAATTTTTGCTAGTTGTGTCACTTTTCTTGCAAGTGAGCCATATAATTAATCTACAAATTCCCGTATTTTTCATATAAAAGTACCTATTCCTAGAAATGAAGAATTACCTTCTATATCAGTTGTTTGGAAATCCTTCAAACACATTAAACAAAACGTAGAAAGAAAATAAGTTACAATTAAAAACGCAAAATATAAAACGCAGTCGCAATCTATGAACAAAAATGAAATATATGTTACTGTAATTAGAGTAATCGGCACTATTGTTAGCAGGGATAATAAAAAAAATACTGTAACTTTTTCAAGTGAAATGTTACACATCATCAACCGATTTGTTTCAGATTGACTTTCTCTTTTAATAGTTAAATCTCACAACAAAGCTTGGGATTTCAATAAATTTTTGATAATGCCGTGATCTTAATGTCAAGGAAGCATTAAAATTAACTAAATTTGTTCACAAGGTGAAAATTCTCACAATTTCTAATTTACAAAACATACTCTAAGAGGCGATTTTTGAAATGAATTTTAGGTTTTATTGTTCTTGATCCACATTTTTATTAAAAGTACCCTTTAAATTAATAATCTTTCTTTCTCTACTTAATTTTAGGTGTTTGACCTCGCTCAGTATGAAGATCAATATTATATTGCCCCACAAATAACAACTAGTGGGAGCACATTACCGGAATTTGTCTACAATTCGGTAGAGTATGTACAGCCGAAGTAAGTACATTTGAAGGAATCTTCTACAGTCCATGCACGATAACTTGGCCGATGTCCTTGAAAGAGTTTTCGAGAAACTTGAAAAGGAAGTTGCTAACATCCACAAGTGTCACAGTAAATGTATTCTATTAATGGAACATTAAGTTCCTGCAAGCTGGCGGAAGTGGTTGCCCTTCTTAATGAACGAATCTAAATGTGTATCACACACCGGCCTTGTTATCGTGCCTAAGCAATATACATATACTGTTAAATCGTGTACAGCTATTCATTTTAAGTTATACTGTTTCTAGTAAACTGTCGCTGAATTACAAGGAAACGATTACTATCTGCGTTGAAAAAACTATTAAACGCTGCATATTTGATTCACTCCGTGTGACATATTAAAAGTCATGGACTGGCCTTTTGCGACACTCTTATGGAGGCAACGGTCCATCTACTGTATACTCCCAGAACTTCCCGTTGTATCATTACACTTCATGTCGAGTAAATTATGTCTGTTAAAAGGATTGAAACAATGGACTATATTCCAAATCTGGGTTTGAGGCTGAAAAAAGTCACTCGGTACCGGAAATGTAACTAAAGAATTTCTAACTGATAAGAAGGAAGGCTACTACTGCTTTCCTCATGAATGGAGGATATTCCATCAACGTTTTGATCACGTGGTCAAGGGAAAAAATTCTACCGTAAAGAAAGGAAGGCTCCGTAGACGTAATGAAAAACCCTCTCCAGCCAGTGAAACAGTTCATGCGGAAAGCAGTAGTAGCCTCTCTTCTTATCAGTTAGAAGTACTTTGGGTAAATTACCGGTATCACGTGACTTTTTTCAACCTCGAACCCAGATTTGGAATAAAGTCCATTGTTTCACTGACTGGCGAAGATTTACATTACGTCTACGGAGCCTTCCCTTCTTTAAGCTAGAAATTTTTACCGTGATCACGTGATCGTAACGTAGATGAAATATCGTCCATAACCTAATTATAGTAAAAGTTATGAAAAAATTTGCATTCCGTTTGGCGTGAGGTATCGTGAATTTTGAATGGAGTTGGTTAAATCATAAATAATCATTGTAAAATGAGAAATTATTTTGATTTATATATTATTTAAAGAATTAAAATATTTAATTAACAAAACATAACACCCATTGCAGAATGACCTTCAAGTATCCAATCTGTCTCCCACTTTCATTTGTTAAAAGGCTTGAAAAGTTCTTTTGCATTTTAGTGAAGTCCTAATAATAATTACAATAATTACTTTACTGGAGTAGAGATTTTTGCACCTTTTATGGGTTGCGCAGCGGGTCATACAACTTACTCTGTTCGTAAAGGGAAAAATCTTACAATTTATAATTTACGAAACATAAAATTCGATTTTTGAAAGAAATTTCAATGGTTTTATTTGGAGAACAAAAGAAAAGTTGTCAAAATTAGTATTTAAAAAAAAAGTTTTTATACAAAATTTCAGAAAATGACAGTACAATTTGATGTCAGTGGATACGAAAGCTGAGCAACTGATTAGTTTTTGTTCATATGATCTTAAATGAAAATGAAAAAATGCATTTTTTAATGTCAACATTGATTTTAGTTATCCAATTATTAGCAATATGTGGCATTTTGAACCCTTATACGAAACCTTCTTAAGTAATAGAGTGGGAAACTTGTATTCAGTCATACTCTTCGTATTTTTTTAATTCAACTTAAAATGATTGTATCCTTTTTTTTTTCATTATTTAGCTTATGCGGTGAATTCGTTTCTGATATTTCAAACATAGAGTGGAAATTACCTGCCTAATTTTCAAAAACATTATGACAATTAGTATTGTTACATAGAGCCCAATCAATGCTAGTTTAATAATTTTTCTAGATCCAGCTAAGTTGCATATAGCTATTTCACTCAAATTTTTTACTTTTGCTGAAAAATTCGGATAACCTATTTTTAAAAGAAGCTACAAGAGGGTCAATCCTTTATTTTTTCGGTCAAATATGAAAAAAAATTTAATGTATAAATGATTAATTCAAAACTTTGCCTGACACGTTTACTGGATTAATAAATTAGCATTTCACCCTTTTTGTTTCAAAGTTCATTTTTCGGCTTCTTTCATGTTCATAATTCTGTGGTATTTTCCGTCCCATTTATTTATTTTTTATTTTGTCATCTACGCTACCAACAAAACGCAAAGATGTTAACAATTTCACATGAAGAAGGCTTGATTCACCCGAGAACGGCTTCATGTGAATTATTACGAACAAGGAAAGGTTATATCATAATGGAAAATTGAAACTCACGCGAGAAAGTGCCTATGAGACATTCTATTCTATTTTATAGATTTCGAACGATATGAAGGTAATTCTTGGCAAAAAAAAAAAAAAGAATTACGTTTTCTGTGTAAAGGGCGGCAAGGTCTATGAGCAATCGACAAGAATCCGAAAGGGCGGAACCGTGTTACATTCCTGAAATGAACTTCACGTTGAGAATTGGAATTTATAGTTTAATGTCTTGTAAATTAAATGCTTTAAATCAATGTTACGTAAAACGGATATGATTCGAAAAAAACCTCCGTTTACTCGTGTGCCAAAAATAAATGTGATTGCGATTAAAGTCATGCGGGTGTTATGTACGGTAATAGAATGAAAAAAGGAGATTGGTGTGTTCTGCAGTCGCTCTATCAATCCGATAGGGATGGTGCCGCAGAAAAATCCCGCCCACTAGGAAGAGGATTCAGAAATAAAAATGATCAGTTTCCATTCATGAAAAACTGAGTGACCCAACGTGGCAAGTGAGGACATCGTCATTCAATGATAATGGAAGATTCCGAACTAGATTTCAATAGATCTGAGATTTTCAGATCTGAGCTCATTTCATGAAATAAGACGACACTTTGAGTTTTATAATATACTAGCAGGCTATGCCCGCTGCGCTGGTCAATATTTCCAAATGAACCTTGGATTAAACTAAATGGTGAATTTGAACTTGTATTTTAAACAATATGGATCTTCAGCTTGACCTTGCTCATTACTGAAAACAATGCGAACGCCATTGCGATATAATGTTATCTTAAGCGTTGGACAAAATTTAGCAATTAAGAAGTAATTGTTTTAGTTGATTATAAACAGCGCACTTATGGTCGGGTAATGAGACCGTTATGACAACAGGAATTAATACCTCTGTAACTAATCAACATATAATGAAATCGTATATACTAACACCATTCCTAAAAGTCATGCAACAGGGCCACTTGTAACAAAATATGTTCTGTAGATTTTTTTAAAAAGGCTAAACTTTCATAATCAGGTTCATTTAATTTTTGAACTTTTACTGTTGCTCTATAACTAAGTACCCTTGAACAATATGTATTCACTAAAACCTTTCCAAAATGATTACCTAACTAATTGAGGTACATCCTACGAAAGTATTATAAACAATCGGAATGAAATACAAATTTCCGTTGTAAATATATAGTAGATGATGATGATGCGATTTTGTGTAATAGAATTCATAGTAAAGTTTTAGCTTCAAACATAAACGATGCTTTCAACATTAAAGCTAATACACCAATATGTGAAGTATCCGATTACGGAAGGTTAACTTGAATTCTCATGAGTAGCTACTCAAAGAAAAGTGAATATGTGGCTTTTGTGATACTTTTATGTCAGCCGGGCGCAGGTAATAAATCAATAAAGATTGCTTTCATAGCATATTCTTATTTTATTCTTTTCATTTAAAACACAAACCTTTCACTCATTTAATTTAAAATGCATGCCTTATACTAATTTCATTTAAAAAACTGAAAAGATAAACAATAACAAAAAATAATGCCATAATTAAAAGCAAAAAAATATTTTTAATTTACATACGCTAAATGTAACTACTGCTATTGGGAATTTTAAAAATGCTATCAGCGAAATGTGCGCACGGTTGTTATAAATGTACCCATTTTTTCTTCTTATCGAGGAGCAATTTATAAATCACACAATATTATTCCAAATCCAATTTCTTTCATTGAGGAACCTATGACCGGAAAAAATGGAAAAAGATTCTTGTAGATTCTTCGGATGACGGCATCTGACGCCATAAACCGAGTTAATATATATCAAAATAATTTTTAAGTCGTTACAAACATTGCTTTCATACTTAAATATTTTCATTGGTACTACTTGTTATCCCGTCGACCAATTTCGCCAAATTATATAAATCGCCAAACCATTCGCCAAATTATATAAATTGACATAATCTTTATTTTAAATAACGAAATAACAAATAAATTAGTATAAAATTAATAAAAATACAAATAAAACGTCGAAATTAAAATCACTTGATGACGTAAACACGTGTAGTTTGTTTAAATTCAAGTGAATTTGATATTTACGATCAACCATTATTGACATTTAATCTTATAGTTTGACGATAGATTTTTGGTCGACGGAATATCTAAGTAGTACCTTTTACATTTTGGTTTTATAACGCTAAATTCTCAGTAATTTTTTCCCTTTTATTTTACATAAAATCACTATTTTAAAAAAAAATTAAGATGCTTGCATTTTTATTTCAAACTCATAGAGCCGTTTTTATTTTTTAGCCAAAAGGGTTGATTTGAATTTTTTCCGTTGCTAGAATAACGGATGTAATGATAAATATTTTGAGGTTTAGATGCCAAAGACACCGCTAAATTAGAAAAATATGAAATGTGTCATGAACTGTTGGACTTATAAAAATTTATTTGGTAGCATTCGATTCAGCATACAAAACTACATTAAAATATGCTATCATTTGACGCATAATTTTGATATTCGATTTTTTTCCGCTCCCCGTGCAAAAACCATTAGGGGTGACACTTTAGAAAATCCTTTCTTAGCAGAAGTTTATGTCATAAGAAGTATTTTTACCACGATTTTCAAGATTTTAGGTTCAGTAGTTTGCGCTGTGCGTTAATTAGTCCCCTAATCCAGACTTTATTTTATATACTATATTAGATATGCGATTTTGCGGTGAATCGATGATCGAAAATTAGTCCAATATCATTTGAAATATTACATAACAGAGGAGAAAGTACGAAGAAAGACGAAGAAGAATTGACGAATTACAAAAGACTTGTAATTTTTTTTTTCAAAATGTTGAATTTTTCCATAGTAATAACGTATTAAAACATAAAATTCCTTAAAAAATATCTTTATTTCCTAGATTTCGAATCTGTGAATTTTCCTATAAATGAAATTGGCGATATGATTTGAGAAAACAGATAATATTTGCTTAAATAAAATGGGCAATATTCGTTGATCTGAGTTCGAGTTTATAAATATCATATGCTTTCGGAATTACGGCGAAAAACATTTTAAAAAGTATGAAATTATTTTACAATATGTATGTGTGGCAGAAATTCACACTGAAATTTAAGTATTCGATTCCATTTTTAAAATATTAACTGATATCTATATAAGTTACAATTGAATATGAAAATGTACTCAAAAAATGATCTCTTTCACCTAAAAAAAACACCATTTGTGAGAACATCCTCAAGCTAATGTCACGCTTATGCATTTTTGGCTTAAAATCACATTGTTTGTCGGCAAAAGAAAAATAAAAAATTGTAAAGAAACAAATAGTAATTACACATGTGACTCACAATTACATCTGCTTGTTTCTTCTATAAGTCACGTGATGGGACAATTAGATATAAAAAAAAAAGAAAAGAACAGAACAGAAAGAAAATGTCGTTAAAATTTCATCTAATCAAATTTTCAGATTCGTTTCCATATCTAACGCAAGCGATAAAGAGCCAAATATTGCGTATCAAGTGTAATATTTCTTATTAAATTAATTTTTAAGCATTACAAATATTTCTTTCAGGTTTTGATTAAATGTTTCCGTTTTTTAATATTATCACTCATTAAAACGGATTTTCTTCTTCTTTTTTTCTTTTTTTTTTTCATTTAAATAAAATTAGTAACAGTTTTTCTTTTATTTTTCGAGGTTTAATAGCTGTTTCAATTTTTTTTTTTATCAACGATGAATTTCGCCAAGAAATAAAATGGTAACCTTATCGCCCAAAATAACAGAATTTTCCGTCATAATTCTAAAACTAATATAGGTAGAATAATGTGTTATAGATTAAAATCTTCCATGAAACAATACCTATCTAACGGTATAGGTTCCGTAAAAATCCATGCAGTAGAACTCGAAATCTAGGCGTTCGGAACGAAATTTCCGTTTTGATTTTATATATATAATAGATAATAGATAATAGAATAGATAATAGATTTTATATATATATAATAGAATAGATAATAGATTATGTGTTATGAACTATCTCAAAGTTTAAAACAGATCGCATTGTTAGATTTCCTAATTTTAACAATATCGCGTTATGTTAGTTCCACATTCCACCACCAGGGAGCGCACTCTATTCTTAACGAAAGCGTATCTGAACGAAACTCCTTCATGCAACCTTTCCGTAGATACATGAATCGGGAGGGTGGCGGTCTTAACCAATAATTTAAGATAATTGCTGAAATTACTACGAAAAATATTTTAAAGGGGCTTCTACGCGGGCATCTAATAGAGTTAGAGGAAATCGGAAGACGGCAAAATAATCGCGGGGAAAAGTTTGCTTGGGTGCTTCGGAGCTACTTTTGGCGTGAGATCTAATCTCTACGACCAATAGGAGCCCAGATATTTAAGGAAATATGAAGTAACAAAGTCCAAAATAATAGAATTTTCCGTAATAATTCTTAACTAATCTAGGTAGAATGATGTGTTATAGCTTAAAACCTTCCCTGGAACGATACCTATCTAACGGTATAAGTTCCGTAAAAATCCATGCGGTAGAACTCGAAATCTCGGCGTTCGGAACGAAATTTCCGTTTGGATTATATATATGTAATAGATTATAGGGTAGAATGGAGCTTGTGAGACAGGATTTATCTTCCGTACTGTTGAAAGTGTCATTGATAAAGTCCCCATGTCGATCGCTGTATTTGTTTCTTTCGAAACGAGTAAAGCGCTCAAGATGTGTAACCTTTTGAATTTACAGAGACAGAACGGAATGTCGATCTCGTTCTGCTTTCCTAATATTCAAATAATTATTTTCTAGTACAATTTATATATAAATTTATATATGTGGTAACACGAGTTTGGACTCTGAGCCGCAAGTAAAGCGAATTTTTATTTGACACTCTCGAAGTGAAGTACCATCCTCCGAACTAGTAAATTGAATGAGATCTACTCTTTCAATTGTGAAAAAAAAAAGACGGAGGTAGTACAGAATTCGACGAGGGCGGATGCTGCTTATTGCTGACCAGACGGATCGGGCAAATGTTTAACCCATCGGCAGATGGCCGATAATTTTATCATGTTAATATTTAATCTCATTTGTAAATAACCATCTTCATATTAATCAAGTGCATTCAATTCCTATGTTACTAAACTTAAAAGCAGACTAGACTCTCACTCCTAGACAGCCTTACCCTATTTTATGTTTCTCTCCAAATCGGAAAATGTAAACCCACATATATTATAGGGATGGGACGAATAGTGATTTGGCGGAATAGCCGAATACCGAATATTCGGCCAAATTTTAGGCCGAATACCAGAATTTTCTCCAATAAAGAAAATAACTTTTGATTACGTATAATTTAAAAAATAGGAACTTATTAATCATTACTACTCTGAAATGTACTTTTAAATTTGTTTTTAAATTTGCTAAACTTATTTTAGCACAAAAATTACGAAATTGCATTATATCCTTTTATTCTAGGGTATATCAAATTGACTTTCAGCAAGTCAGGATGGTAAATTATTTCCATTAAAATATAAAGAATTTACTTCACTTTTACTATCAAATGCTACTTTTATCCTTTCTTCCATTCAAAATCAATAATATTCTTATTCATTCTCATAACTCACAAGGAGATATTTCCTGAAATGACTTTCAATCAAGTAAATTTTATCATTGAGAATTTGTGTCCCTAATGATAAACAATTTGTAAGAATGAGTCTGTTCTGAAATCCGTTTTCAAGCCTTAAATTACAAATTACATTAAAACTCAAGGTACGGTTAAAGTAGAATACATGTGTTAACGAAATCTTTGACATTTGAACCAACACATTCAATATTCAACAATATTTCACTTATTCAACAAGCAATAAAAGCATAAGCAGAAACTGATAACAATATGAATGAAGAAAGATGTAAATTGAAAAATATACGCATAATAATGTTACATGTAATCAGCAAATAATTAATTAAAAGTGAAAACTATAGAATTAAAAAATTATTTTGTTCAATATTTAGAATTTATATTTAAATATTTATAAAACCATCTTCATAAAGCAAGTGTGCCATCTAATGTGTATCTAGTTTGACACCAGTTCTGTTTTCAGATGTACTGTTGTACTATAGTGATATTTGATATTCTATCTTGAAAATAAATCTTAGCTAATGCACCTAGTGAATAATTTTTTACATTTCTTACTTTATGCAAAATAGAAAGTAAGTTATCATGAATTTCATAAGATCCTTTTTATATGTGCATGGCATTTGCAGACATTAATGAATATTCAAGTGTTTTAGGATGAGACAGTGTTTTTCTTTTTTTGTATAAGAGTTTTTACAACTTGAGTTGCAATCTATCATTCTCTAATGAAGACATTCCCCGAACAATTGAATCCCCAATTTGAGCAGCATTTTCTAAAAGATCCCTAGCTTTTATAGGAAAAACAAAAAGGCTGTATATTTTTTAGTATCTGAATAATTGTAAATTTTGTGCTAATAAGATTAGAGAAAAAAAAAATTGCAAGAAACGATTTTTTTTTTATGCTGAATTTATTTGGCAAGATATCTTTCACTATTCTGCAAGATTTTAGCAATATTCGGCGAGATATCTCTAAATATTCGGCCACAGGAATTCAGCCGAAGCATTCGGTCAACAAGCCTTCAATATTCGATCAACCTAATGTTCGGCAAAGG
Source organism: Maratus speciosus (assembly GCA_963932465.1). NCBI lineage: Eukaryota > Metazoa > Arthropoda > Arachnida > Araneae > Salticidae > Maratus > Maratus speciosus. The sequence continues at coordinate 9,843,392 of OZ010791.1, forward strand.
GGCCAAATACCGAATAGTGGCCAAATATTCGTCCCATCCCTAATATATTATACACATATTCTTCTCCAGAAGTTGTTTTCTGTTAAGAAATATATAATTTTGTGTTGCCTTGCTAAAATACATTGTTTTTAATCTATGGATGCATGTAAGTTCTTTAGTTGTTTTTTTTTTTTTTTTTTTTTTTTTTTTGCACGTATTAAAATGTTAAAACATATTAAGTTAAATAATGCTATAAAAAGTGATAGAATATCTTTATTAAGACTTACGATCGTTTCATCGCACAATCGGCGACATTTTCAAAATCAATCATAATAGAAAATATTTTCACATAACTTAAAAACAATAATATAGTAAACAATGTCACGAGACATGAAGCATAAGGAAAATATTGCAACCATAAGATAAAATAAAAATTAAATTAGCATGTTAAAACATGTCAAATTTTATCATACGCCTATATACTTTTTTTCCCTCTAGTTCACAAGCATTGTGTCCCGTGATTTCAGTTCCATACGGGGGCACTACCTATTTTTACTATCCTGATGTTGTCTTTGTGCCAGTTTATTACTACGTACCGGTTTTTGCTTTCGTCTATCAAGAGCCTATAGTATTTGAAAATCCTTGTCTCAGTGAGGATCACTTGGATGGAATTAGATATGCTTGGAATGACCAACCCGAACAGCACGGGTAAGAAATCATTGTAGTATTTTTAACATAATATAACATATATACATATTTTTTTTTGTTGTTGTTTGATTTCAGAATAGATCTATTAGCAACCTAGTACTTATAGGCATGATTTTCAAATCGGCCATTTTTGAAAAGCAGTAATAGATTCATGGATGAGATGAGTTCTGTAGCGCTAGTAAAATGGTGCAAGTATAATACTTTGAAAAGAAAAACGAGCACTTTAATTAAATTGAATTGTATGAAAATGGATTACTGTAAAACTTGTGCAAAGATGAAATTTAACTTTAAAGGGAAACATTTCACAGCCTCTGCAAAAAGAATAAAAAACAGTAAGAACAGGCAGTGTACTTTGTAAGACCGAAAAACCCTCTTTTTGTTCTCTTGTGGTTCCGTCTTAGCGGATTTTACTCGATATTGTTTTAATAAAGCAAACACCTTCATTGTAATTATATGTTTAATGGGTAATAGTTCTTTAAATAAATTGATAACATTATTTTGTTTTTCTCAACCTGCTCTTTAACCCTTTATCTACTGACAGTACTTATAAGTATCATTAAAATAACTTGTTATAAAATTCATTTTATACATCGATTCGTTGTAATACAGTTTAAAATGAGTTACAGATACATTACTTTACCTTGTTCTAAAAGCATTATGGATTACACAAAACAAAAATATTTTAAAAGGATGATTTCTTTTGCCTTTGCATCTTTTCATCTTTCTTGGCGTTGGGGGATGGGGGGGGGGGGGTCAATTCGAAAATATTCCTATATTTTTATTGTAAGAACACTCTTGTTATATGATGAACATTTCCTAATTCTACAAAATACTAAGAAAAATATTTAAAATAAAAGATTTGAGTGGGGTTATAATCTTCTAATGTAGTTTTAAAAATTCACAAAAAATGCTTCAGAAGATAAAATTTTCATGAATTCATAATTCAGTACATAAAGGGTTAAACATAATTTTCTCATGTACTGAAATGCGCTTTTGCGGTGATAACCCCGTATGGATAACCTGAAAGGTAAACCTGAAAAGTTTCAAATTAAAATGGTAACTGCGGGAAAGTTGAGGTGTCAGGAAGTGTTTAGAAGCTGATAAATATTTCGTATTGTGATATTAAATGATTCTCTTTTGTATAATTTTTAAACAACCACAACAAAACTGCGCATAAAATTTCTTGATGTACAAATTAAACTAAAGAATCAGAAAAAGCATCGTTATAATCTTAAAGCGAAATTTATTTTCTTCACAAATAAAATGTATTGTAACAGCTATTTTTAGATTTGGTATCTTTAATCTAGTCTAATGGTACCTTTAAACAGAGCCCTTTTTCAACTATTTTCAAATAAAATTTCTGGAAACAGTTAAAAAATAACTATGTCTTCAATTTGTCTGCCTGTCTCTCTGCATTGTAAAAATATAAATAAAGCCTAGGAAGAAACCCGAAATATTATATATCTTATTAACATTGGAGGCGACATATTCCGTATGGAAAAATATAGGCTTAACTAAATAAAATCATGAGAAGAAACGCACTATTTCACCTTGATTCAAATATAAAATATACAATATGAACTTTAAAAAGCTCACCGTTTTATTCTTAAAAGGCGACTCAAATAATAAAAGAGATGTTACGAGTCAAAAATATACATTTTATTTCAAACTTCTTAGTACTTCCAGGCTGTATATTTCCCGAGGCCATCATCAGATAATATTTCAATAACTCATTTCTGTTTATTTACACAAATACGTCACTTCGTTTTGAAATGAGAGAGTCAATGATGATTAGAGTTGAAAGTAGAAGTAGCAGTCCCTTGGATTGAACTTAAGTAGAGAAAATAAATATTAACTGCAGTTCCATTTATTGTTTAATAGCGTTTAATTAATTTTTTAATACAGTTTCCAGCTACGCATTTAAAATGAAAGTGACCTATGAGAACAAAGTGATGTCATAAAATAAAGTGTAAAGCAATAGACATTCAATCGATTAATTCAAAGAAAATTAAAATAAAGATATCTGTCGCCTGCAAGAAAAGCGACACAATACAAAAAAAATAATTTTGGGTATTATGGCAGTCGTAAGACATGACTTTATGGCTGCTGGCTACAGGAAAATGTAAAGTCTGATAAAGTGACTCAATCCTTTCTTTCTCTTCCACGTCTTTACTCTTAAGGTTTTACTTCTTTGCGTATGGTTTTACACCTCCATACACTGTTTAATGCTCTATTTTTATATTATTGTAAAAAGTTGTCAATCTTCTTTTGCTTCTGCTGTGAAGGGTATGTCACGTTTCCTGCGGGTGAGCAACATTTGTTCCCCATTTAGGAATAGGATAGAAGAAGAAGTCCTAGTATTTATCTTTTTTTACATAAAAACGGGGTGATTGCTCAGCCGCTCATTAAGCTGTTCTTTTTAGAGAAACTTCGTTTGAAATTACGAAAAAATTAATATCTCGGAAACAAATTCAAATTTGAAATTTATGAGAGATTATAGGACACACTACGATTCGTGGGGATAGCAGGTGTTCATTCCATCGTTTTATATTCTGCTCTCGAAGCTGGTAGACGGGCGGTGCTGGGTTCGATCCTAATAGCGCCCGCCAGAGTTTTCGTGGTTTTCTTCGAACCTTGGTTTTCCAATCGTAAGTACGTGTTAGGTTCCCTTAGAAAGACCCCCATGGAGGGCACCTCCACCCCTTTGGGCCTATATCCCTCGTGCCATCATAAACACAACCAACCAACTATTCCATCGTGTTGTATTTCATATTCTAGGAGGAGGAGTTGTAAAATACGAATAATCACATTTTAATAGAATAGATACATGGCCTAAAGTTACTTCAAGGGCAATTCATTAAAAACACTGTAAATCTATTTTCTAAAGAAACTCACGCCAATGTTGCTACCGAAATTGAGTTTATTGTGATCCGGGCTTTTTCTAGTCTTATATTAAAAATGACTGCATACGAAAATTGGCAATTTTATATATAAAAAATATATATATATGTGTGATAAACACATTGAAGAAGGCAGTTTTTTTTATGAAGAATTATTTTAAGCTCTATGTAATGTTGAAATCGATCTAAATAATTTATTTAAAAAATCTAGGATCAAAGTGTTTACATAGCATTTGAACCCTCTTTTGCAGGCACATAATGGACCAGATTACGGTATGCAATGTCAAATAATTTCAAAATCATCAGAGGGCAAAAAGTTTTTGTCTAAATTTCACAAAAACAAAGGATTTCATACATAAGGCGGCAGAACTTTTTTAATAATTTATATACGGCGCAGGATTTTACACAATGTTTACATTATGATACAAGACCATTGACAATAAAAAATAATTTGAATATATTATATCGAACGAATGCCACTCTCATAGGAGTCACGTGAAAACAGGAAATCTGAAGTAATATTTTCTTATTACATGCCTTGACGCATTTTGAAATTGTCATTTGACCGAAATTATAAAAAAAGTTATAAGTGATACAAAAAATAAATAATATTAAAATAAGCGTTCTCGTGTTTAAAAAAATCCGTTAACCTTGATTTTTTTTTTCTTTGCAGACGTCATTAATTAGAGAGGTTTGTTTTTACTCATTTCCTTTTCATTAAAAAAATGCTTCATTACAAAGAAAAACTAAAATATTTCACAATCATTATGATAATACATAACTCGCGAAATCATCAAAATTTATTATCTAAATCAGGAATATGATTTGAATCTTCTTAGAATGCTAAAAAAACAATCTAGAAAAAGCTGAGTTTCAATTACTTACTGGGCGTCACAAAATAGTAGCAATATGGAAAAAATAGTTATAAAAATCCTTATATGTATTAGAGAGTCATTAGGCGCATTTCTTAGTCATTGCAAAGTGGTATATATTTTACACATGAAATGCATTGCGAAATTATACATGTGAAATGTCTAATTTCAATCTCTGCCTTTTTTAGGATTTATGATGCTTATGATTGTGGATATGAAGAAAAAGTGAGTCCTGCCACCACTTCGTATTTCAGTTATTCAGAGAATCCAGAACAGCTTCTGGATGCTCCGGTCATCCATGACAGAGAAAAGTAAGGAAGTTCTTTTTTTCTATCCTTTAGGGTGGTTTCTATTGTTTCTCTTCTACAGCAGAGGAACAAGAAAATATTACCGATACATTCTTGTATTAAAAATATCATGCAATTATAACGTTATTTTGTGCATTGGGCTGATATGAAAATAGTTAATGACAGAAAAAATACTCTTTAAACATTAAGGAATAGTCCAAAAATGTCGTCATACTACTGTACATATTTCAAAAAGTGAATAATTAGTTCAAATTGAAGATCGGTTGCATGAAATGCAATTGCTTCTCTCGCTTTTTCGTTGATAACAATGTTGTGAAAGTTAAGGCAAACGACACACTATTGGAAAGCTCCTTTTTAATTTTTATTTCGTTCGTTTAAAATCTGTTAACAATTTAATAATTATTTTAATTAGTTTTATTATATAAAAGTATTTAAAAAATAATGAAGACTGTAAGACGTAATTTTGCAAATAATGCCATAAAAAAATCTTGTAACTTTTTTAATACGAGATATAATTAAAAACTGTTTTAGTTAAATAACCTTGCTTCTATTGTGTTAGTGTTAGGTTTTTCGCTTCGTCATTGTAAAAGCAGTGAATAAAATGTTGCCACACTATTTTTTGGCGCTAAAATGGTGCTTCCGCAGACAAGATATTCTACGGTGTTATTAAAAGGATCGAAATGCACATCAATATTTCTTTAAGTTTTCAAGTATGTAAAAAGACATAAAACAAAACCAAAAATATAGGTAGAAAACCTATTTGCGCTCCACAGTGGTTTTAATGCTGCATATCATTCTTATGTCTTTTTTTTATGTTTGCTTCATACTTTTATTTCTTATTAATTTAAAAATAATCTCAATGGATCGCAATTTATACCATTAAAGGCAAAGCAATGCTAAAGGGTTAAAACATCAAGGGTTGAACATCGCCATAATTTACGAAAGAATTGAAAATAAATAAATAATTTTCTTCAAATGGATAATCTGTTTTGATTTTTTACGCGAGTTTCTGCATTTTAAGAGTGTATGTTCTTTATATTGCATTGTCATTTAACCCCTTCGCGGCGGCAGCCCTTTGCTTAATTTTTAATCTTTTACCTCCAGTATTTCGAAGCAAAAAAATTTCTGCAATTGAATATCGAAAATGCTCTGATTAAATACAGTAAACTTTATATACAAAATTAACTGGTGAGAATACTGAAGGATTCTGAGCACCTTAAGTGGTACGTATACTGGTCAATCGTCCCCAAGGGGTTGATGAATGGAAATGGGAGTCAGGCTTACAGGCTATTAAAGCCTGTGAGCTAATGTTCCCGCAGTTTTTGTGTGTTCATACGTATGTATGCATGTATGTACGTGACGCGATAACTATTCATAGAAATATCCGATTTGTTTCAAATTATTTTTCTTCGTTTATTCTAATAAGGCGCTTCCCTGATTAGTTTTGGGAGTTTATTGGTTAAGTATAAAGGGCGTTAACGGGGGAATAATCCCCTTAATTTGGATGAATGGGTTTTTCATGCAAAATTATCCGATTTGCTTCAAATTTTGGTATACCGTTTTACTCTGATAAGGCAGTTTACTCTGATACGGCACTTTACTGATTAGATTTGGAGGTTCATTGATTAAGAGGCTACTTCAGTCAAGTGAAAAGACCCGTTCGCTAATGATAATCCTATGGAAGAAATTTATAAAGATATCTCGGTTGCATTTTAATATTTTTAAATGATTTTTTTTGCATTGGATAGCTGAGGTCGATTTCCACATCTGCCGTTTTCTACTTTTCCGATTTCGATTACATATTTTTTTTAATAAGGATGCTTTTAGTTCCGAAACCAATTCCGAAAATGAAAGTGTTCTCATCCAAAATATATGTAAACAAACTCGAAAAAGTGAAAAACGGCTTTTGTACAGATCAATCTCAGCCCAATGAAAAAAAAAAAATCCTTTAAAAAATATTAAAATGCAACCGAGATATCTTTATAAATTTCTTCCATAGGATTAGCATTAGCGAACGGGTCTTTTCAATTGACTAAAGTACCCTCTTAAGTATAAAACGGGGAACGGCGTACAAATACCCTCTAAATTTAAATAAATGGATTTTCATGCAGAATTATCCGATTTGCTTCAAATTCACTATACAGGTTTATTCTGATAAGGCGCTTCCCTAATTAATTTTAAAGGGTTTTTTTTTATTATTATTAATTTGAACTATAATAGTGTATATTTTAACAAACAAACGCTGCTTTTTATGATTTTTATTTTTTATTCTTTGAAATGGGAGTATGATATGAAATCACACATTAATTCGCATTAATCTATTCACATTAATTGCATTAATATGAATAGAATATAATATACAATTAATAATATACAATTAGTGTCAATGCTACCTGTTTAACTGGGCACTTTTATTTTTATTTTTTCTTTGTTTCAGAACATTATCAAAGAATCACTATTTAATTACTATTATTAGTATATTATTATTAATTATTATTAGTTTAAGAGAAAAGAAATTACTTTGCTGAAATGTTGAAAAGACAGTATATCACCAGAATTTAAGAATAAATTAAATTGTAAATAAATATTTATTTCATGTTGTTTTATAAAAGTAAAGTTTTATTAAGATTTCGGAGCGCCATTTGAAATTTTGGAGTCAAAAGCACGTGTTATACTACCGCAATCAAAAAGTACCTCAAAATGTATTGTAGTGGATTGTTCCGAAAGTAATTTCGTTTTTTCGCAACAGAGGACGTAATTGTATTTTTCACAGTAACTTCCCACTTAAGCCGCATTGTCATCAGGGGTAAGGAAATACGTCATTTTACTCGCTACTGGCGAGTAGATTTTCTGACGCGGCGAGTAAATTTTTAGGTAGTGTTTAGAAAACTGCAGGCTGTAAAATTCTTTAAAAAATTTTTACTGTTTATTAGTTTGAAACATTTTATAATTTTCAAAATTAACGTGTAAACAAGGTACTAAGTACTATCTTATATTCAACTTTTTCCTGTTGTATATATATGTCAAATTTATAGAAAAAAATGAAAATACATTGTAGTTATAGTAATTAATTATTTATGTAGTCACTGGCATTTTGTCATTACGATTTTCAACTGAATGTTGCATCTTGCTGGCTGGTAAAATATATCTTTAGCTGGTAAGATTTTCTTAAAATCCCCCACCCCTGGCTCATAATACATTTTGAAAACTGATATAGCGAGGCTTATTTCTGAGAAAGTTCATTTGATTCTGCGCAATGATTTCTGTTTGGTGCCCCATCAAATAGGAAAAGTTGAAAGCCGCATTTTCGTGATATTTTACAGTTTTACTACCAAACAGGTAAAAATGCTGTTCAATCAAGAAAATTTTTTTTCGATGTGTATGAAAAAGATGTATTGGCAGAATGCCAGTGCCAAAACTGGTTTGCAAAATTTCGTTCCAGCAATTTTCATGTTAAAGATAAACCGCGTTCTATAAGGCTAGTTGAAACTAATGAAGACGAAATAAAGGTATTGACTGATGCAAACCGCCGAATAACCAACTCGTGAGATCGCTTAGAGATTGAATTTGCGGAGTTCAACTGTTCATGATCACGTGAACGTCTTGGTTTCATTTTAAAAGTCGACACATGGGTTCCACATGTTCTTACAGAAAGAAATTTGCTCCGTTGCATTGACGTCTGTGATTTACTCCTCAAACGCCAGGAAAATGATCCATTTTTGAAACGAATCCTCAACGGGAACGAGAAATGGGTTATTTACAATAATGTTAAACTCAAGAGATAATGGAGTAAAAATGATGGCATCACACAGGCTCAATTCACAGGCTCAAAGCACTGTGAAGACTGATATCCGGCAAAAAAATGGTTAGGTGGGATTTCAAGGAAAGCCTTTTTTTTTTTTTTTTTTTTTTTTAGTTTCTACCGGACAATCTCACGATCAATTCTGAAGTATACTGTCATTAACTGAGCAAATTGAAGGATTCACTCAAACAGAAAATGCTAGAATTGATCAATAGAAAAGGTATAGTGTGTCACCAATATAATGCGAGACGCCATACAAGTTTGGTAACACACCAAAAGCCTTTTACAGTTTGGGTGGGATGTACTACTACACCCACCCTATTCCCAGCTTCGGCACCTTCTGTATATTACTTGTTGCGGTCTCTATAAGATTTTTTAGATAGAAAAATCTTTACTTCAAATGAGGACGTCAAAAATGACATGGATGAGGTTTTTTTCCAGCAAAGATCAGAAGTTTTATGAGCGTGGAATTATGCAACAGCCAGAAAGATGAAAAAAGGTATTGGAGCAAAATGGAGAATATATAATTCAACAAAATATTTATACACTATGAGAAAATCATCTATCATTTTAACCCCCAAATAAAGTGAACGAATTACTTTCCGAACGACCCAATATCTACTTCAAAGTAATCTCGTCCGACTGCCATGCACTTCTGCCAACGTTTTTTCCAATCATCAAAACATGACCTAAATTCGTTCTTGAATACATTATTATACACATATTTAAATTAAAAGTAATCAACGAAGAAATGAAACGAAATTTTTTCCTTTAAAGGATTACATTTCTAAATATATATTTTACTTTTTAATAGTGAATTTAATAGAAAGCGTATGTTAATTTTTTTGCACTTACTTTTATCTGAGAAAAAAAAATTCCAGTGCATCATCTAAAATAAATAAACTTCATACAGAGGTGTTAACCATATTCCTATAAAAAGAGGCCAAAATATTCAATTTAAACGATCTTCTATTAAACTGAAAGATACGCAATAAATTGTCAGTGTTTCTCCTCCTCTGATATAAAATTTTAGAGATAGTTTTTATTTTTATTTAATAATTAGAAAAATATTATCATACAAAAAAAAAATTGTAATAACTTTGTCCTACTATGAGTATATCAGTACGAAGTAATAAATCTATTACTGAATTTTCAATATACTATGTTTCTAGTGAAATGAATGACAGCTAAAAGATAGGCAGAGAAATATTTTTGTTTAACTGATAAAACATATACAGTGAAATGTAATGACGGACACTACGGGACCGCACTTCGAAGATAGAACCCATCGGGTGGATTTATTGTGGAAGTTTTACTGCTTTTATATTAATGACATGGAATGTCTTGTAATAGAAAAATATTATATTCTTCACTATTACGGAGGTTTTACAGTACGTATAGGAAAGATTGGGAATGTTCTATAGAAAAAGATTATATACGTCCATTTGTGCTTATTTTTTAAATTCACTTAATTTCGTTTTTCAGTGCCGTATCTGCGGGAAAGCAAACTTCAGTAAACGGAGATACTATCGAGGAACCTTCTGGAGATACAGTCGAGGAATCTTCTGCGTTCAGAAAGTTTTGTAGTACAGTTAACGACAGGAGGAAAATACTTAAGTAAGCTTAGCCAACAATATTTTAATTAAATGTCTGCATTTATTTTATCCTATCGTGTTGATTACATACACAGTATTTTTAATGTAGAGATATCAACAAATTTAATAGAACAAAATTTTTCTAGTAATCATTTGAATCGAATGACACAGGTATTTATAGTGAAGAGTAGAAAAATAAATCATTCCTTGTTGGGATTTTGCACAGAAATAATTTTTCACATTATGATTAGAAGTAGTTTACTCCTAAAGCCAACGGGTAAGTCTCAAATACATTTAAATCCTTAGTGAGATGATCTTTTAAATTAATAACTTTTGAGATAACAGGAATGCACTTATTTAGGAGCTTTATACTAATGATTAACCTTTTAAAATCGAAAATTTAAAATGATTTAATTTATTTTTAGTAAAAGAAATATCCCCTTTTCTTTTCTTGCTTTTTTAGAGGATTTATTAGACCTGGAGGCTATTTCTTTCATACAGCAATTAAAGTGTCGTCACTAAATTATAACGTTTAAATCAAACCATGAGCCAGTGTAAAACGAAGCAGGTGTATCACTGTATGGTTAAATACTGATAATCTATTGCAACTTTTTAAAATTTTTAACCATCGCACATTTTCAATTTTTACTCTGTCGGAAAAATACATTTAAATGCAATTTGTTCTAAAACTACATCTCGATTTATTTTTGAGGGTTTTTTTGTTTGTTTGTTTGTTTTCAAAGCCATTTCTGTAATGGTAGCAACTGAAGTACTCCATTTCTGTAGAAAGTAAAGGGAAGATGGTAAATTAATATATCATTTATTTTTCATATGCTCATAACAACGGAAAACAAAAATTGTAATTAAAATACGTACTATGCCAAGGATATCGTCTGCTATAAAATTGTATTTTAAAGAATATTGGAGTGACTTATTTTCTCCGCATTGACTTAATTCCTATCAAAAAGCTGAAAGAATGCAGTTTTAATACTCCCCGTGTCATAACATTTTTTCGAATGTTGAAAAAATATAAATGAATGATTTCGGATAAAACAGGGAGCTATTATAACTACATTTAATTTTTAGTATCCATATTATTGTTACAAACAAGTGAAAGCCTATGAATCATGAGATACGCGATATTTTTATAGTTTTTTGAATGAAGGGATCGCTTTTTCCCGGGTTTGTGTAATATTCCGCGATAGTGGCTCCCTATGCATACTTTTCAATTGAAGTTGTATAAGACTGGATCGTCCATGTGGAATTCTTCAGCAGATGTAAATGACATCATTATACATAAAATAAAAGCGTCTATCGGGGGCGACACTTAATTGTGAAAAAGCAGAATTCCTGTTTCCTGCTTGTTAGTTACTTATTTTTTCAAGAATATTTTTTAGAAATAAAGAATAGAGCTGTTAAAGAAAAATTATGCTTTTCTGCAACATAATGAATCTGTAGGCTCCTATGTATAAATATGACAGTCACATCGTTAGCCAATCTATTTTAATTAAAAAAAAATAGTTAAAACTTCATTCCCTATTTTGTAAATACAATAAAAATAATGCAATACAATAAAATAAGTGCAATAAAAATGCTCCAATTAAACATAAACCCATGAAACTCCCATTTTCAGTAAATATGTTTCTTTTGCGATATAATTCCCCCCCCCCCTTAAACATTTAAAATATTATCATGCAAATTTCAGGCAAAAAAATTCTTTTTATTACTTCGAGTCTATCAGTACTCAATACCAAATCCATTCTTGAATTGTTCAATATATTACATTTATATTACACATTTATATTACATTTATATATTACAAGATAGACAAAGAATTTTTTTTTTTTCAATTGATTAAATAAATTCAGTGAAACGAAATAACGGACATTGTGACACCGTTTTTTGGAGTTTTTACTCTTTGGTACGAGGAAGGGGAGGAGGTCCATTTTGGAGGTTTTAGTGTATATTAAACATATGGAATGTCATATAGGAAATGTTTATATATTTTCAATTTGTGCTTATTTTTAAAATTCACTTAATTTCGTTTTTCAGTGCCTCATCACAAGTAAAAAAAACGTTTATAAATCGAGGTGTTGTGAGAGATCCTTCAGAGTATAGAAAGTTTTGTGTATCAGTTGAAGATCGAATAAAAAAGCTCAGGTAAGCTTACCAGTATTATTTTAGTTAATTTTCACCATTTATTGTATTCTGTTGTGTTGGTCACATATACACTATTTTTACTGCGGAGATATTTACAAATTTAATTCAACAACATTTTTCTAGTTGTCATTTGAATCTAATGACACTGATATTCATAGTGTTATTATGAGGGTAGAGAAATAAATCATTCCGTGTTAGAATTTTGTATAGAAATGATTTATGACATTAGAATTAAAAGTAATTTACTGTTAAGGTTAATGGGTAAGTCTTTATTACGTTTATATTCCTCGTGAGATGATTGTTTAAATGAATAACTTTTGGGATGACACAAATACGCTTTTTAAGGCACTTTATGCTACTTAGTAATCTTTTAAAATCGAAGATTTTTTTTTCTTTTTTTTTTAAGTAACAGAAAATCTTTTTTTAATGTTGCTTATAGTTTTTCAATTCCTACTATTAGTTAACACTTTCCCTATATTTATTTATTTATTTATATATTTATATATTTATATATCTTGTTCAAATTTTCAATCGTTAATAAAATACTTATTATTCATCCTATCAAGTTGAAATAAATTTTTGAAAACTTGTACTGGAAGACAATGGATGTTAATACAGTTTTTTTTCAAATTTTAATTCATTAATTAAATTTTAATTAATTAATTTTAGTTTTACATGGGAGACAAAATGGCGTCCATTGGTTATTGAAGCATTTAATGCATCTTCCTATCTATAAGGGAGGTTACCATAGGGGTGACCCTGTTCTGTCGCCAAATACCGGCAAGTTTGTCGCCAACATGGCGATATATCGCCCAATTTGTCGACCAAAATGAGTCGCCAAAAGGGATGCCAACTTGGCGATATCTCTAATATTTCGCCAAATTCCCATAGACTTCCATTGTAAACCTTACTTGCTTATAGAAAATAAGCAAATTGAGATATTTTAATGCAACAAAAACTAATATTAGCTTAAGGGATTATATTAAATTTTTCTTTGATGACCTAAGTAGGAATTGACTTTAAAAACAAAATTTTTATATTACTTGTTTATTATTTAATATCTGCCCGATGTACTATTTCTTTCGGGCAGCAATTAAAGTGTCGTCTCGAAAAAATACCATTCCGTTCTATAAACCAGCCGTAAAACAAAGCAGATGTACGGTTCAATACGGATCATCTCTACTGCCATTTTTTAAACTTCTAAGCATCGCACATTTTCAATTTTGATACTGTCGTATAGGGAAAAAAGTACTTTTAAATGCAATTTGTTTGAAAACTGTATCTCCATTTTTTTTTTTTTTTTTTTTTTTTTTTGGATATTCATTTTTTTAGTCGTTTTTACGCAATTTCGGTAATGGTGGCCACTGAAGTTTTCCATTTCTGAAGAAACTAAAGGAAAAATAGTTGGAAAATAGTAGATTGGAGATGCAGTATGCCGTAAAAACGGTAATGTGAAGGTACTTGCAGCGCAAATTTGAATGCCCACATTCGGCCCGAAGAAGACAAGCGCGAGGAACAAGGAACAGGTACTGCAGCCTATACTTTCATATATCATTCAATATATTTTCATTTATAATCGAAATTTTTATCATACCTGCAGTCAACACGTGGATAATGAATAACAATTTGCAGCGGTAAAAGCAAAAGCAAAGAAATATAGGTTTGAATTACAAGGCACGTCAAAGCACGCTGATATGTTTGGGCCTTATGTAACGAATTTTAGGGTTACATTTTCGGCGTCACGCCCAAGCTACCTTACTTCATCTCAATTCTTTCTCTTTATTCTGTGAGTAGATTATTATATCTTTTTGTTGCCATTTTCCCATAACTGGGGGGGGGGATGTCATTAAAATACGTGGGGGGGGGGATGTCATTAAAATACGTGGTATTCTGAAAAAATATATAAAGGAATGATTTCTGATGAAACATGGGGCTTAGGGTGGTCACAAGAAATCAATTTTTGAATTTTTTCCGGGGGACCCCCCCCCCCCCCCCCCAAAAAAAAAAAAAGTTTCCAATAGACTAGAAAATGAGAATGGCAAAGTTTTAGCTCATTTGGATAATATTAACCCGATTGAGGTTATTAACCCCATTGAGGTTAAAGTTTGAAAAAAACGTGATTTTTCGCAAAAAAATGCTGTTTTTCCTTCATAAAATAAATACAATTAAACCTAGAAACATAATTCAGGTCTCATTTTATATAAAAAAGCTTCGTTTTGAAGAACCACACACCATTTTATTTCTAAAAATGTATAAATTTAGACATATGCGCATTTTTCAGGACCAGACCACCCAAATCCTAAAAATTGATTTTTATGAAAATGTGAAAAAAACATTGTAACATTCCATTTCATCTGCTTTCCCCCTTTTGTTTTTCATTTTGTACATGATAAAGTATTAATTTTAAAAAAATTCCAAAGAAAATGAAAAAAAAAATCGAATTTTAAACTGAAAAAATTTATAAAAAGGGGGGTGGGTGCAAAGAAAGTATAAAAATTAGAACAAATATGCTCAAATGCATTTTATTATTAAAGTTGTGTTACAAGAAAGGAAGCATAATAAAGAAAATTAATTATTATCCCTTACAATTGTCCCATTAACCCTTTCCAGTACAGAAAAGTTCTGTTCGTAAAATAATGAAATGATTGACTACACCTAAATTTACAAACAAGTAAGTTTGGAATTAAAATTAGGTAGTCTCGACATGGGACCATTGCGCCAGAAAGGATTAAGGTGGTAAATGGCTTAGATAAGGTGGCTTTTGAAGAATCTGGAAAAGTTTTTCTACATTCATATACAACTTTTAGCATATACTGTTTTTATTTTTCGTTTTTTGTTAAACAGGAATTAAAATCTCTGGTTAATTTTCTTCCCCTTTCAGCTGTGTCATTGACAACTTTAAAACCATTCACTGATTTCTTGCTTTCAAATAAGGTTTATTTTCACACCATAGATTGGGATCAGTATTTAAAAAATGCTTATTAATATAAAATCTCTTAAAAATTTTTATAGTTTGAGATGAAACAAAAACATTGACTTCTTTGTTCAATAAATAATCCACTTCGTTGAAAACTTTTGTTGCTTTTAAATTCTTATCATCATCATCATTTCTTCTTCAAATGACATTAATTTTACAGCCATGCTTATGTTGACTTTTTTTTTTTTCAAAGTATCATCTAAAAATGAAAATGCAACTTGATCCGAGTTAAGATACCAAAGATGGTTTATCATTTTAACGAGTGCTTTGTCTGCAACCTATTTATCAATTTTTCTGTAGTGAACAAGTGATTTTATTATTTGCAGGTCTTGGATTGGGGTCCGAAGTGGGAGTGGGAATATTGAAGCACGATTTTACATAAATATTGATTAGAAATAAGCAAAGGTCTTTAATACCTTCTTTTTCTAAATTTGTTATTGAGAGATTATCTATGACAATATATTTTGAGAGAATAAATTGCTTGTGCATCTGACATGATTAAAAGTACCAGGTGCTCTGAAAAAAGTCTTTTGTAGGAAGGAGTCCTATAAAAATTAAACAAAGTTGGATAAACTCTTTATAATCATCCCTGAGCTGTTAATTTTTAAAAAGTCCTGTAAGAAAACTTGAAATTTCTTCTGAATTAACTATTTATATCTGCTATTTCATCTTCAATAGCATTTTTATATTTACTCTGGTTTAATTTAAACCACTCAATCAGAATTGTTTTTTTTTATAAATAGCTGGCTGAGGAGCAGTAATTATTTCCACTTTACAATCAAAACCAGTTTTTAGGATAATTTCTAGATTAGGGTGGCGACATGGTAAATACAGAAGACTTTTGCTTTAACAATTACTATAGAAGAATGCAGGTTCCTCTGAGGTGACCGTTGTTTACTGCAGTTGTATCAAAACATATTGCCTGGATTTTACCAACTTCCTCCACTCTTCAACTGCTGAAAATACAGCTTTCGCCTGAATTATTCCGATACTATTTTCAAGCTGTGGAACTCGTAGTAACTGTTCTTCATCTCCACAACTAATTAAAACTTCTATCCTCTCTACATTTTCTTTATTCAAAAAATGGTGAAGCAGTTTTCCATCCCAGTGAATAACAGTTCTCTCTAAACCGGAATTTTAAAATCTGTTTTTGATTATCTCAGTTCTTTGTTTACGAAATAGTTATTTGGGGAGTCAATTGCACTTCTACTTAAAATTAAAGTCTGTGGTTAACTGGTGGATGTACTCTAAATCTAGCAGCTTCTCTGGCGTTCAGTTTCATTTTGCGAATATTATAAAATAAAATACATAAAACTTGACGATTACTTGGTAGCTTACTGTCGATGATTTGATGAGACAAGTGGCCAATTAAAAAAATCTTACATTTCTGCCATCATATCAAAAGGGGGGGGGGGGGGCTTTACGGAATGTTTCGTCAATTCTAAAAATAGATAACGATAACAGGTAACAAAAACAGCCTTGTAATAAAAAGAGAAATTCAGAGGTTCAACTGCAACACAAATCGAGAAGCTCTTTCTTACTAGACACAGAACTAGATAACTAATAATCAATTATAATTCGTGAAATATTTTTAAAATTGCAAAAATTGTTCATTTATTTTTGCCTATTAATGAAAATAATGCAAGAAAAAATTATCAAAAGTAATAAAATTATTAATTTGTCATTTTTCACTTATGTTTCTGAAATGCAGAGTTTGAGGGTATGGTTCACGAGCTGACCTGAAAAATACTAATATTCATTAAATATAAGTTTTGATGAGAGTAAAAGTTTAAGGCAACAACTGTTTCTATGAAATAAAACAAGAATCAGGTTTCTAAGACAAATAGTTTTCACGTAAAGAAAGAAAAACGACAATTTTTTGCCAAAAACTGCAAATTTTCAAGACTTCAACCTCGATGAGGCACGGGTTAATGTTATTCATTTCAGTTGAAACTTTGCCAATCTCATTTTCTAACTAATTGGCAACTTTTAGGAGGAAAGCCCCCCCCCCCCCCCTCCGAAGAAAACGTTAAAAAAATTTCCATGTTGCTTTTGACCACCCTAATGGATTATGAATTATATTTAATTTTAAATATCTATATTAATGTTACAAACAAATGAAGGTATATGTATCATTAGATAGCCGATATTTTATTTGGTCAAGTTTCTTGAAAGACGACATCGTTTTTTGCTGGATTTGTGTTTTATTCTGCGATAGTGACGTCCTGTGCATACTTTTCTGTAGATGCAGAAAAGCCTGTAGATGTTTTCTGTAGATGTTTAAGACTGGATGGTAAATATGGAATTCTTCATCGGATGCGAATGACGTCATTTTACATAAAATAGAAGCGTGTGTTTTAAGTCTTAAAATTTAAATACGTTTGTACTATCTATATCTATATACATTTTCTTTTCATTGGGGACAACACTCAATTCTGAAAAAGCAGGATTCCTGTTTTATAGTTTTCTTGCTCTTTTAGATGGTTTATCAGTTGTTTATTTTTCAAAGAATTTTTTTTTTTTTTTTTTTTTTTTTTTTTTTTTTTTTTTTACTATCTAACTTGCCCGGCGTTGCCCGGGTACGTCAAAAAACAGCACGATTTGCGAAAATCTCTTAAAATCACAATAAGATATTGCAAAAAAAATTAAATCGCTGAACAAATTTCGAAAAGAGGAAAAAATTATATATTGTGTTCGAAGATTTAAAGTTGATTCCTTTCACTAATGTGGAAAAATGGTAGGAAATCGCTAAAATACACTGAAAATCACATACAAAATTCCCGAAAAATTCGAAAATTACTGTACGAAATTTGAATAAACTTTATTGAAATGAGGGCAGAAATTACTTTAGTATTACAGGTCAAAAATGCAATGTCAAAAAATTGCAGCAGATCGCGAAGAAACGGAAAAATCGAATTAAAAATCACAAAAAGTTCAAAAATCACGAAAGTCAAAATTTACTATAATTGGGTAAAACTTTCAAATCTAATTCCTTTAACCTGAGAGCTCTCTTAAAATTTATGTTTGGGAAAGCATGCTAAGCATTGTATCATGTTACTTTTATTTATAATTTAATTTACTTGGTTCCCTTAAATATAATTAATATAATCTCTTAAGTTAATATTAGTTTTTGTTGCATTAAAATATCTCAATTTGTTGATTTTCTGTAAGCAAGTAATCCCTCTTGGTCGTCACTTTTGGCCGCCAAATTTGGCAATATATCGCCAAATTGGCGACAAACTTGGCGGCATTTTGTGACAGTACTGTGTCCCCCCCCCCCCTACGGTAACCCCCTTATAGGTATGAAGATGCATTAAATGCTGTTCAATAATCGCATACAAAATTCGCTAAAAATTCAAAAATCGCTGTACGAATTCCGATTAAACTTTTTTGAAAAGAAATCAAAATTTACTATATTGGGTTTAAGGAAAGAAACCGTATTCTTTTCACTAATATGGAAAAATCGCCTCTAAACTTAAAAAAGCGCTAAAGATCGTATCAAAAATTAAATTTAAAGAAAATCGGGCTTCGAAGTGCAAAATTTCATATATAGACATACCTTTTCCCCAAATTTTGTAGCTCTACGTGCACCGGTCTCTTGAACACCGTCGACACACTCACACACAAACTTCTTTCCATATTACCGTATTATAGATTATAGACTAGATCTGTGAAAGAAAAATGATGTTTTTCTGCAATGTAATGAATCTGTAGGCTTATGTGCATGAATAAAACTGTAATATCGCTAGCCAATCTATTTGAATAAAAAGAAAGGTTAAAACTTCATTTTATATATTTGCAATACAATAAAAATAATGCAATAAAAATGATCCAATTAAACTAACTCCCATTAAACTCCCATTTTCAATAAATTATCAGTGTTTCTGCTGCAGCGATATAAGATTTATTTTTTTTCTTAAACATTAAATTAAATATTATCATACAAATTTCAGGCAAAAAAAAGTTATTATAACATCAGTACTCAATGCCAAATCCATTCTTAAATGAATCAATATATATTAGGTTTTTATTAAAATTAATGACAGCTAAAATCTAGGGAAAGAAATATTTTTCTTCAATTGAATAAATATATGCCCTGAAACGAAATAACGGACGCTGGGAGACCGCTTTTTGGAGATTCACTGTTTCGGAGAGGGGCGGTCTATTATGGAGTTTTACTGTACGTATACGTAATACTGAAGATTTGGGATGTCGTATAGAAGTTTATATTCGTCCATTTGTGCTCATTTTTAAAATTCACTTCATTTCGTTTTTCAGCGAATCCTCTCCAGAGAAGAGAACTGCAACAGACCGTGATGCTGTTAAATCATCACACAGAAAGTTTTGGAGTACGGTGGAAGAGAGGAGGAAAATACTCAAGTAAGCTTTACGAATAATAATATAGTTCAATTTCAGCATTTATTTTATTCTATTGGGTTGATTACATACACACTATTTTTAATGGAGCGACATTAACAAATTTAATTCAACAAAATTTTTCTAGTAATCATTCGAATCGAATGACACAGATATTTATAGTGTTATTATAACAGTAGAAAAATAAAACTTTTATTGTTAGGATTTTGTAATGATTTGTGACATTAGGATTAAAAGTAGTTAACGGGTAAGTCTTAAATGCATCTAAATCCCTAGTGAGAGGATCGTTTAAATGAATAACTTTTGGGAGGACACGAATGCGCTTTATACTAATGAGTAACCTTTTAAAATCGAAGACTTCAAACGATTTAATTTATTTTATTTTTAGTAAAAGAGAAATCCCCCTTTTCTTTTCTCCCTTTTTTAGATGATTTATGAACCCTCGATGTTATATCTTTCAGACAACAATTAAAGTGCTGTCACGAAATTATAACATTACATCTAACCATGATCCGCGTAAAACGAAGTAGGTGTATCATTGTACAGTTAAATGCTACTAAACTATTGTGATTTTTTTAACATTTTCAATTTTTACACCGTCAAAATTGTACATTTGAAAACTGTATCTCACTGTTTTTTGAGGTATTGATTTTTCTTTTTTTTTTCTTTTTCTTTTTTTCTTTTTTTCTTTTGTAGTTTTTAAAACCATGTCTGTAATGGCTACTGAAGTATTTCAATAGTAAATTTATCTTTTATTTGCATTTTGCACATAACAACGGAAAACAAAAATTGTAATTAAAACATGTGCTGTATAATGGATATCATGTGCTATAAAATTGTATTTTAAAGAATATTTTTGGACTCATTTTCTCCGCATTTACTTAATTGATTGATTTTTTGATAGGAATCAAAAAACTTGAAAGAATGCAATTTTATTAATCCCTGAGTAATAACATTTTCCGAATTTTGAAAAATTATAAATGAAAGATTTCTGATAAAACATGGAGACATATTATAAACTTTATTTAATGTTCAGTATCCATGTTAACGTTAGAAACAAATAAAGGCCTATGAATCATGAGATACCCGATACTTTTGTGGAAATTTTTGAATGACGAATGACAACAACGCTTTTTGCTGGGTTTGAGTACTATTCCGCGATAGTGACGTCTAATGCACACTTTTCAACACAAGTTGTATAAGACTAGATCGTAAATGCGGAATTTTTCAGCAGATCTGAATGACGTCATTATATATAAAATAAAAGCGCGTATTTTAAGACTTAAAACTTAAATGTTTTTTGTACAATCTTATTTATATTTATATATTTTTTTTTCATCGAGGGCGACACTGAATTCTGAAAGAATCAGAATTCCAGCTTCCTTCTTGTTAGTTACTTATTTTCAAACAATATTTTTAAAAATATAGAATAGACCTACCTTCCAAAGAAAAATTATGCTTTTCTGCAACATAATGAATCTCTAGGAGCATATGTAAAAATAAGCAATATCGATGTATGCATCTGTAATATTGATGATGGTATTCTATTTTAATTTAAAAAGAAAGATAAAACTTCATTTCATATTTTTGAAATACAATAAAAACAATTCAATACAATAAATATGTACAGTAAAAATACTTCAATTAAGCATAACTCCCATGAAATTCCCATTTTCATTAAATGATCAGTACTTCTTTTGCGATATAAAATGTATTTTTTTCTTAAACATGAAATAAAATATCATCATGCAAATTTCAGGCAAAAAAATTATTTTTCTTACGTCGAATACTATAAACAGAATCAATTCTTAAAATTTTTAGTATATTTTGCTTTTACTAAAATTCGTGGTAGCTCAAAGATAGACAAAGTGATACTTTCCTCCAATTGATTAAATATATACAGTGAAACGGACACCGCGGGACCGTTTTTTGGAGGTTCCACTTTTTGAGGGAAGGGGATTTATTATGGAGTTTTACTGTACGTATACTTATAATAAAGATATGGAATGTCTTATAGAAAAGTTTATATTGGTCCATTTGTGTTTATTTTTAAAATGCACTTAATTTCGTTTTTCAGTTCATCCTCTGTAAGACAGAAGACATATGTAAATCGAGGTGTCGTCGCCGATCCTTCAGCATATAGGAAATTCTGTCGCGCTGTTGAAGAAAGGATTAAAAAGCAGGGGTGAGCTTACCATTTTTATTTTAGTTCAATTTCAGCATTTGTTGTATTCTGTTGTGTTGCGTTACATACACACTATTTTTATTGCAGAAATATTAACAAATTTAATTCAACAACACTTTTCTACTTATCATTTTAATCTAATGACACAGTATTTATAGTGTTATTATAAGAGTAGAAAAATAAATCATTCCTTGTTAGGATTTTGTATAGATATGATTTATTATATTAGGATTAAAAGTTATTTACTGGTAAGGTTTGGGGTAAGTCTTTAATACATTTAAATTCCTAGTGACATGATTGTTTAAATTAATAACTTTTGTGATGACACGCATGCGCTTTATGCACTTTATGTTACATATAAATAACATGATCTCGTTTTTCAGTACTTCATGTCTTACACGTAAAACTATTGTATTGCGAAGTATGGACATTCATTCTTCATCTGAGATAAAGTTTTGTCGAAAAGTTGTGGACAGCGGGAAGTTTTCTATTAATATTATACTTATACTTAAGCATTTATTCTATCCTATTGTATTTGTCACATAGACAATATTGTTATAGCAGAGATATTAACACATTTAATTCAACACTATTTTTCTAATTCTCTTTTGAATGCAATGACATAATTGTTTATATTTTTATTATAAGAGTAGAGAAATATAGCATTCCTTATTAAGATTTTGTATGGACACGATTTACTACACTGTGATTAAAAATAATTTACTGGTAATGTTAATGAGCAAGTCTTACTTATATCCAAGTCCCTAGTGAGAGGGTGGTTAAAATACATATAATTTTCATGATGACTCGAATGAGTTCTATAAGCCACTTTATACTGTTTAATAATCCTTCAAAATCGACGATTTAAAATGATTACTTGTTGTTGTTGTTGCCGTTATTAGTAAAAGAAAATAAACTACTTTTTATTTACTTGCTATTTTAGATCATTTATTAGCTATTTATTTTTTCAAAAAAATATTTTAAAATGTGGAATAGACCACTTTGAGGAAAATTATTCTTTTCTACAATCTGTGTGCTCTTATGTAAAAAATATGTATACTGTAGTGTGGTTAGCAATTTTCTCAAAATGAAAAATGTTAAATATCGATTTTCCGTTCTTGGACCACAATAAAAATAATGGAGAAAAACTTAATACCTTGGAAAATATTAAAAATTCTTCAATTCACATACTATCGTCAGTTATGAAAAATTTATAGTTTCCTAATGTAAAATCGAGAATCACTAGCGATAACTCACAGTGCTTTTTAGGTGCGTTCGTAATTATATAAATGCGTAGCACCTATAGTCGTCGTTCAGTCCGTCCGTCTGTCCGTCTGTCTGTCTGTCCGCATATAACAGAGCAAAAACTACCCAACCGAATGGTCTGAAATTTTAAATATAGGATTGTTGCAAAATTTTGTCGAGCCATTTCAAATTTTATGAAAATCGGATGTATAGTTTAATTACAGGGACAGTCAAAAGTTTTCAGTTACATTATGGCCAATGGGAAAAAATCATGCAAGTGCATTTTAATGATGTTACAGATTTCCGAATGGTCTGAAATTTTAAATATATAATTGCTGCAAAATTTTGTCAAGTTATTTCAAATTTTATGAAAATCAGATGTATAGTTTAATTACAGGGGCAGTCAAAAGTGTTCCGTTACATTATGCCAATGGGAAAAAAATATTTCAAGTGCATTTTAATGATGTTACAGGCTTTCGAACAGAATGAAAATGATATGCACTTATGAAGTGCACTAAAATATACATTCAGTACATTATGCGGTGCAAAAAATATTTATAAAACTAGTTATAGTACGAACACACCTCATTTGCTACGTTTCACGAGCCATTTCCAACTTGTTAAAATTGTATTACATGTGTTTCCTTAAATTTTTTTGCAGTTCTATTATTTAAAAGTTCAATTAAATTTATTTTTTATTACATGTTTATATTTATGTATATGTACTGTTTACATCTATATACATGTTTGATTCATTTTAGTTATTATTATTTTTTCTTACAGATCTCCTGGGAATTCCCAGTCATTTGGAGATCAGGATTGTATAGCTAAACGTGGTTCAAAAGCTGCCCATGAAAAAAGAATTGTTTATGAAGGAAGCAGTCAAAGCTTTATGGATGTAAGTGAAATACTGAAATTCTTACAAAATGTTTTCCATAAATATTTTTAATTGCTATTAACGAACTGAAAAAAAAATAAAAATTTTGTTGGAAGAAACATTTCATGACAAGGACACTAAAATTTTTGCTTATCCCAATCCCATCGGTAAATGATAACAATGTTATTAATTAAATGATGCGAAAATTGTCCCAAGCATTAAAAAAAAATGCACTTTATTATTAAAAAGATCCGCATTCCGAATATGAAAAAGAGTAGGATCTAGATTATGGGAAAGGTTAAAAAAAAAAAAAAGTTAAGGAAAGAAAATGAAATCGATTTTCGAAAAAATCCTTTTTGAAGTGCTATCGGTTCCCCCTTTTGTTATCTGTTTTCCTGCCATCAGTGTGTTCGTCATAATCTTGATTACCTTAATTCAAATTACCTCAATTCAATCCTAATTGCTTCAAAAGGGCCCTTACTCAAAAAACTCCGTTTTTCAGGAAATGTTAAAAACTGTTTCCGGGCTGTGGAAGGATCAGTTGCTATCTCGCAAACACAACTGCCAACTTGCGGCGGCTGGATTTTCAGTGCACTATCTGGTACTTTAGGCGATGAGTAGAAGCGTAAAAACGAAGTGGAATAACTCAAAAAACCCGATTTTGAGTTGTGGCACTTTTGAAGCAAGATGTTGAAGAAGTTGCTCTCTTTTGTGACTCCACGTGTATTTTACATGATAAACAAAAATTCTAAATATACATGTATTTTCAGTGTTTCTCGCTTTCTTTGAACATTCGTTAGCTGTTTAGAATTCTACGTATCACCTTAATGGCATCAAATTTCTTTGTTATCATAAAGTATATTTTTCATAAATATCATTTTACGTACAAACAACGGGAATAAAATATCTATAGCTTAAACTCGTCTAGACTAAAAGTAGGGCGCAGTGAATTCCTTTGATCAATAATCGTTCTTACAAAAATTACCAGATTATTATCTGAGAGATATTAATCCGTATTACAGAGGACATAACATTGATTTCCTGGTATTTAAGCATTGTTCTCCACGCATTTCATGAACTTAAAAAAATTAAATGCATTTGTTTTGGTACATTCATTCGTGGGATGTTATCGGTCAATCAGCTCTGCAACAGAAAAGGAAGAATTTGCTCTTTAAAAGTAAATTTATAAAGAAATGCTGAAAAGCATTACATATATATATCTATGTGTGTAAAAGACTTTCATAGAATATGATATACTCTGCAAATATATTTATATATTGTAGAAAAAAATAACTTTTTATAAAATCCATGATTACTCTGCAATATTATTTGTGCAATAGGCTAAGTTTAGCTTTGTTTTTCAAAATTTCAATGATCTGCATGACATCATCGCATAATTCATTAATAGTGAAAGAAAGTGCTGCTAAATCTTACGATGAATACTTTTCAATAATTAGACTGTATTCGAGAATAGTAAAAATAAGGAAAAAAAACTCCTTCATAAAATCTTCAGTTTGAATCCTATCTTGTTTATTGGAATATATTTTTTTAATGATACCTTCTTAACTATTTTCTTAAAATATAATTTGTATATATTTTTTTCAAAATATAATTGCATAATTTCTAAAGGCGTGGAAAACCTTGCGTGGTGCTTCATAGTGTTGCAACATATTGTTTTATAATATCCAATTTCCGATTAGCTGTTTTGTTCAATAAAACAATGATAGTTGGCTTTAAAAATGAACTTAATTTTTCTGAAGTTATCCGGATTTGTTACTGTTAGTATGTGTAGAACTATTACCAGTATGTCTGCGATTATGTGTAAACGGTGTAATTTTGTTGTGAGCGTGTGTGCCTCATGTCACTATTAATATTTTTTCTTTTTTTTTTTTTTTTGCAGATGATATTGAAATCAGCAGAGTTCTTACACGTGGAAGATAACATTAAAAATCCAAAGCATTACAGAGATATTTTGTATAAACAAGCTTTAAAGAAGTAAGGAGATTTTTTTCTTCATATAAATTCATGAAATACTATATTAATTCAACAACAAAAGAACTATTAAGTTACATTTTAAGATTGAAGTAATTTTTTAATCGTTCAGATGGAAAATTATTTTTTCAAAATATAACATTCAATTTTATATAGAAATAAGAAAACAAGTAGTGATGAAAGTAATTTTTAGCCTTACTTTCGCTTTTTCAACGTGTGTAGTTGTACATCCAGGAAAATTTTTCTGTTACAGATGTATATTTCTAACATATATAACATTGAAAGAAATGGTAGATAAGAAATCGAGGACTATCTATAGTTATTAATTTAATCGTTAAAATTATATACATAAACAAAATTACTATATTATTTATTCATTGTAGCTAATTTAAGATAAATTAGGTGAAACTTTCAAATGTTCAAATGATAATATTGAATAGTTGAACAGTTTGTAGGCGATTTCTATGAAATATTCTTTGCATTGTGTGCTAAAAAATAATGACACTCACAGTAATCTACGTTGGCCACAATGCATTTTCCAATGCATTCACAAAGATGCTGTAAGCTGTAAAGAGAGGCTTCGTGGCACTCGACTGAAGTCTTGATTTTGTCAAATTGTTACATGGCCAGTGTATCTTCGATGACATCATTCATTCGCATAACGCTCGCCAGCTCTGCGAAATTTGATTAATTTTGTAAAATGTCGACCTACACTGCTCAGATTATCGTGAAAAATTACCTCATTTTTTAAAGACTATCTATTTTCTGACAAATGAGAACTCGCCTTAAACGTATATAGAGCATTCTCATTGGCCAGATAATAGGCAGTCTTAAAAAACAAAAGTAATTTCTTACGATATTTTTAAAAGTGTACGCATAAAGCGTCTATTAACGCTGAACTTTTTGTACAAACTAGGCCAGACCCTCATTCCCAAACTCGGCGATACTGGCATGGACGGGTTCGATTTCACGAGCGAAACATTTTACTAAACCTCAGCATTCTACAGTGTTAAAAATATCATGAAAACATTTACACCTGTTCATAAAGACTATCTATTTTCTGACCAATGGGAACGCACCATAGGCGTTTATGCAGCGTTCTCATTTCTCAGAAAATAGATAGCCTTTAAAAAATGAGATAAATTTTCACGATATTTTTAACAGTGCAGACTCGCCAGATTCTAGGCGATTCTTTTTTGTCCTAAACCGTCTTGGCTTATGAAACTTGGTTGCCCTGAATCCTAATAGAGACACCTCTCTGTATTTTGTTTGTTGTCGATTGACCCAAACGTGATTCATTTTTAGTAATTTTATTTCAGTCTTAAAAGCGTTTGAACGATTCTTAAACACGTTTTTAACTCATGGAGATTATCAACAACATTACATGAATCTCCACGGCAGCTTTTCACAAAGTGTAACAGGTTGCTTTATGCGCAGTGATGCACAGTACTTGCATGCACTCTGTTCGAAAGTCCGCAGAAGTATTTCTGCTTCCGCGCAGTGTCTTCGATGCAGCGATCATCTCTTGACTATTGAATGCATGTGCACATATCAAGTCTATTTTTCGTTTATTTTAGACGCATCTTGTATTTAGACTCATTAAACATTTTTGTTTTATAATTCATGTTCAGCAGACTCAATTATTAAATTTAAAAAAATGAAAGTCATTTCCGTCTTAAAATCTAATTCCTAAACACATTATTAACGTATCACACTATAAATATGAATAGCTAGAAAATTTTAGTTGCTTATCTAGTTTCGCCTCGGATGATATTTTTAGAGAGGGCGAGATTTCAGCCCATCTCGTAAGCAAGATTTTACTTGAAATAATTTATATTAAAAAAACTATTTTGCCCTCTTCATACTTTCTGCAAATAATGACATGAACTCTGTCCAATCAGCACATTTTGTGTAATTTCGCATTTCATAATATTATTATCCAACTACAATAACGATACAGACGGCACCTGACACGTGTTTCAGTAGTCATGTGTTTTGATGCAGAGCTGCCTAGGTCTCGTGACTTTAAAATGCAAGTATTAGTGTTTTCGAATAGACCTTTTTGTCATAGATTACTGCAGAAAGCCCTGATTAAAGTAAAGTGGATTTTTTTTCGAATTGTGTCCTACAATTTGGAGCTTTGACATCTTAGTTTAAGTTAATGCTACACTGTCTCTATCAATAAACAAACCTTCATTTATATAAACTATTTTTGAATTTCTATTTAAATCCTTGAATTATGTATTTATTTTGTGGAAACCCTAGGCAAAACAAGGTTATCCTAATGGAAATTTTACCAAGCATAATGGAGGAGCCTTTCAATTTAGAGCTTGTGACTGCTGAATGTGGTGAATTACATCTGGCTGAACCTCCGGAATTGGATTCGAATGATGAACCAGTAATTATTAAAACGGTAAGTGCAGTTTCAATATCATTTGAAACTCACACAATTACAGTTTTAGTAAATAATTTTTATGTAAGTACAGGATGTTCCATAAATACATTTACATTTTAACATTTCATAAATATTCAAAATACGTATCTTCGTTTCGTAGTGCGTTCTTCATCATAGGATATTTTGTGATACATGAAAAATGTACTTGGAAGGTACCACAATTGTGTGAACTTAACACAGAAAGAAATTAATATTTCATGAATTCATAAAAAAAAAAAAATCGTCGTATCGATGGGCGATTTACACAAAACATTTACGCAAACAGCCAGAAATTTAGTGGAAGGAATTGTTCAATGGGAATTTGAACTATTTTTGGCCACACAAATTTCTACACTTTGACATGTCTTAAGGTGCAAAACAGCTGCTCTTTTTAAAATGAATAAGACATTTATATAGACTAACAACAGTTTCATAGTAAAAACCTTCAATCAATGTTTTCAGAGCATATGAAGCACAAATGTTATCTATTTAAAACAAATGCATTTTTTAAAATACATTTCGTTTAATCATATTTTCGAAAATTGCGCAACGAAATATTAAAAGCCATTAGATAACAACATGCTAGTCATTAATAGGATAGTTCGACTTACTACTTTCAGAATGATGAAGAAAAATGCCAAATTTAGCTTGCCTTTCAGTACCATGTTTGATTTTCTGAACTCTTTTATAATAAATATTGCTAAGACAACCAGAACATTATTTAAAGAGTAATATCACTTTCAACAGCTCAAAATTTAGATATTTTGTTTATCACTGAATCCTTTCAAAACTTGTAGGTATTATTGTCCCATTTATATTCAATTCTCAAATGCAAAATTGGCACCAAAATTTTATAATTAAAAAAATTGTTTTATAATATTCGCGATTAAGAGCATTTAATTACTTTCAATTGAATTTGTTTTTAAATTATGTTACCATTCAATAGTTTCAACTTTATAGCAACACAATTATTTTGCGTTACAAAGACTTAAAGTATTCTTTATTCACATGGAAATCAAATTTTATGAGTTAGAAAAGGAAAAGCAATTTTGAAATTGCAGACGTTCCGCAACAAATCAACTGTAACGAAAATTTTAAGCATTTTTTTCTTTTTTAAGAACAGCATTTTCAATGCGGGTGGATACTCCACCCATTTTCTCTCAGTTGAACTTTTTGAAAATTAAATCTCTCTTTTCCATGTAACTTTGAATAACAACATGTACGATTCAAATTTTGTGCTTTACCTTAAAACTGATGAAGAGTTTATTTTATAGAAACTTGTACGTTTTTCTCTCCAGTTGTTTCATTTTTAGGTGAGTTATCCGCGTCAGCCGTTTCACTCCGTGTTTTCGAAGCGCTCTCGCCATCAACTATCCTTTCTCCATTTTAACTAAAAATCAACTTTTCTCCATAAAAAAATGCATGTGTAAAGAAATTTGTACAAACATTTCGCTTTAAAATTTAAAAATGGTTATCTGAAAAGTTTTAAATTTCGGGGCATGAAAGTTGCGTTACCCCTTAAATTGTCAACAGTGGCTTAATAGCTTAATGATTTGTAAAAAAATATCTATTCTATATAGTTTTTATATATTTTCACAAAATAGTTTGCTAAAAATGCTTCATTTCCTGAAGAAGAGTCAGGCTTGAAAGACTTGACGCGCTATGACGTATAACAAAAAGAGACGTGAGTTATCCCGATTAAAATCCTACTTTCTATTCGCAATATTCGGTGCAAAAATCTGTTAGAGGATGCTGGCCTATTGGGTATAGATATTTTTTTAATGGCAGAATGGCTTATCGCTTTCAGTCACCAACAATATAGGGTGTTATTTATAATTAAAAAAAACTCTGATCATTATTACAGAAGTTGTTTTTTTACGCATTAGGATCAGGGTCGATGTCTCATTATTTTCATCACTTGAAAATGTTATTATATGTTGTGTAGGATTGTACAGGAAGGAAAATGGATTGTGTAGGAAAATATATAAAATAGATATAAGTATGTAAAATGGGACAGGTAATGGAATGTACAGGTAATGAAGGCTCGTATTTGAACATGTCGGATCGTATTTAGAATGAAGTATATAGGATAATGTTAATTTTAAAAAATAAGGTATTTAATATTTTATAGCTAACCCGTCGGATCCATAACGTTTGTCAATAACTTAGCTTCTTTCTAGTCTCGTTTCTTTCTTTCTTTTTTTTTTTTTTTTTTATCCGTGACATTGGCTCAAGTAAGGTAGTTCATAATAATAATGACTACACCATTAACTTTAAAATATAAATTGTAAAAAAATCATCTTGTAAGAATATCATGTTTTTGTTTTCTTTCCATATGCTTTAAATGTTCGTTTCTTTTTTTTACAGAAGCAGCCGAAGAACAGATTAAAGTCATTCCGAAAATGGTTGACGAAGACTTTTTGCTGCTGCTGCACTACAAATCAACCACCTTAAGTGCAGCATGAAAATTTATTTTTTCGTCGTTGACAGCATTTCCCAGGAATTTTAAAAGATGTGAAATAACCAATCATTTTAACAATATGTTAAAAAAGCCTCTCTTTTCATCAACGAATTCTTTGTAATATTGTCATTTAAAACGAAACATCTCTGTCAATAGTTTATGAACCCTCAATCCATAGGTGTAAAAATAAAAACAATAGAACATGTGTTTTTCATTTCATTTTTGTATTTAAGTAGTGTTAAGAAACAGTTTTTTGTTTTGCATGGCCGGAAAAAAGTAGGATCCATTATGACAGCGGCAAACTGAACAAGAAAACAGAATACCGTTATAACAATGGTTGCGGTTGTGTATTAGGATTGTGAAACATTCATCACTATTATTCATCCATCATTGCTTTAAAAAAATAATTCTATTTATATTCGCATTGAAATGGGATGCTTTGTATTATGTATTAATTGTATAATATGTATTCAAGTGCGTGAGATAAATGAAAGTAATTAAAAAATATATAGTATATGTATAAGCCTATAGGTTAGAGAAAGATTTATTTATACACGGAAGTAATTTTTTGAATAGGGAGCATGTCTGTCATTACAAAATAAAAATGAATTAGAAAATCCAATCACTGAAACGTATTAATAAAGCAGGGTTTTTTTTTTTTTACTACTTTGATTAAAAAATGGATGAAACGAGAAAAATGCTTTCTGACTATGAAGCAGTTTCAGTATTTTTTTTCAAGTTATCGGACTTTATTATGTATAATAAAAACGCTGCTCATAATCTCTCTGTTCTAAAAAGAAGAAAGAAAAAAAATCATGCGTCAAGCCTAGATTATGAAACACTTTCCAACACATTCAGAATAATGTCACAAAACGGCACCGTTTAAAAAATTAAAATAGGACGTCTCATTCAACCCTATAAAAACACATTTCAAAACCCAATTTCAGCTGTTCCCCTCCACAATCGGTAAAGTATCCGAATTTTTCCTACAGCCCTGCATAGGATATATAGATTTGAATCTATTAACTACATGTATGCCAAAATATATTTCAGTTGAAATTTTACCTTCAGCCATTTCCTCTCATAAGGAGAACGGTACGTGAGCACCCCTTTGCAGCCCAGTATTTGAGTTATAGAATTTATATAAGGTTTGTTGGGGTAACTGGAACCACGAGGTAACTGGGCCATAGGCTATTTTATAAAAAAAACTGTTGGTGTTTTTTAAGTTTTAGCTTTTGTGAGCAATGCCCCTTTATCTTTACTTCCTAAAACAACGTGTATCCACTCAATCATAACTCTCACTTTGCTGTGATAGGTTGTCAAAATTTTACGTTTCTTTTTTTAAAAACAACGTCAATAGGGTTGAACTTCCTCGGATTTTTATTAAAATACTGTAAGTACTTTTATTAAACAATCTTTTTTTTTAACGATTAGACATATAACTACATTAATATTATTAGATATCTATACGTATTTACTTCATGTTTTAAATGTAAACCCGGTGTCCCAGTTACCCCATAAATGTTTCAAGAATGGGGTAGCTGGGACATGTATCCGGGGTAACTGGGCCATGCTGAATCCAGTTACCCCATATATGTTTCAAGGATAGGGTAGCTGTGACATGTATCCGGGGTAACTGGGCCATGCTGTATCCAGTTACCCCAATAGTTATAAATAATTTTTTTGTGTTTCTCTTACTACGGGAAGTAAATTTCTCCATTGGTTTTTGCTCACAATAAAGAAAATGATAGAATACCTTATTAAAATAACGTAATGAAATTTTTAAAAAAAGCATATTGAGTGGTATCAAACCAAATTTCTTGACCCCTTGAGAAGCGGTGATGCCGTTATGGCATCACTTAATTTTAATTTCTAATTGCCACATTGGCACCTGAATTTTATAATTAAAATTTAACCTTTATTAAGTACGCGAAAATATACTTTTACATTTTTTCAGATAGATTCTCTTGTAAATATTGGTGCCATTAAATTATTTCAACATTTTACGAATGCAAGTACCTTGCCCCTGAAAGCCAGATAGCCAGACCTTAAAATTGTACTATACACAGGGGTCGCATTCTATAGGCATAGCTTCCAATTTTTACGCTTTCTTGCTACCACTAAAATTTAATAGAGATTTTCGTTTTGTTTAATCATAAGATTTCGACGATTAAATAAGACAAAATTTACTATAATATTTTAGTGGTAAGAGGAAAGCGTAAAAGTCATCTTACCAGCTATGCTCTTGGCAGCTATGCTACAGGGAATCTTTTATCGTCCCTACCACTATTTTGAAAATAATATTTTCACCGCACCTTTCTTTAAGGAACAATAAAATTTTCCCTATATAATGCGACCCCTGGATAAAGATAAAGTACTTAAGTACTTACGTAGCCTTTTGTTCCGAGATTTACCTTGCTATTTTTTCCTTAAAATACCCATGTGACTTTTATACTTATTATCTATACTAAAGTACATAAGTACTTACTTAAGTTTTATATTTTTGGTATAAATAAATCTAATATTTTCACTTTTAGTGCTTTTTTTAGGCACACTGACAGCAAAGGTTTCCCTTACAACGCTGTTTATTGACATATAATTTACATGATCTGCCGGGTTTAAATTTTTTTAAGTTGTTTACACTTTTTCAAACAGGACCTGATATCCGATATGAAAAAATATAAACGCGTGTGGACATAGACCCCCCTGGTCCATTTACCCCCATTTTGGGGGGCAACTGGGCCCATGAGGAAAGAAAGATGAAATATGCATATTTTTATATTTTTAAATATTAAAATGTAATTTTGGGCATTTCTGTCCGATAGAGGGAACCTAACTGAACACATTTAGAGAAGTTCAGACTTTAATTGAAATGAACATTAGCTTTTTGAAGCTGAATTGTCAGAAGCTCCAGAGTCACATTGTAAAATCATGTCCCAGTTGCCCCAATTAACATTACAACGAGTAAGATGCAAAAAATTAATTCAATTTAAAAGCGCATACCGAATTTTAAACCGTACACTCCAGCAATTATGACTCAAAGACAGTACTGTACGGTAACCGATTTATTTTGTGTGTCCCTGTAAATGAATAAAAAATGCAATGAATGCCCTGTTCTAACGGGATCGTAGTGACATTCAGTGATTGATATCCGTTTCAATACACTTGAAATAGCGTCCTGTCATTAAAATACTCTGCAAACGATTTTTCCCCTATACCCTAATGGAATGGAATACTTTTGAGTGCCCCTGTCAATGAACGATTAAACCTACACACTTCCTATAGAATTCCAAACATGCTTTGGTGACTCTAAATAACCAGTAATGTAGTCGTAAGAAAAACCAGAGGGTATACGCTATAAGCACAGGGTATACGCGAAAGTCATGAATGTCATGCTTAGGGTATACGCTATAGCTTAATTTGAGGAACAGAGGGTATAGGGAGCTTTTTTTTAAAAAATCCAAAAATTACACGGCGTATACCAGCGTATACCCTGCACTACACCCCTGTAAAGAACTTTTATCCATTTCATGAAAATCCGAGTCTATTATTTATTGGAGTTAGTGCGTAGACAGACGGACAGACAAACCGAATGCATAAACACTTTTCAACTTGGAAAGTGTTAAAAAATAGAAAATCCCTGTTGGCTCGGCCTACAGACGGATGTACATTTCGATGTTAAGTACTCATTTCACTAACAAAAACTGAATCGAGATTAGCGATAAACCCAGTTTAACAATGTTATCTGGCCGCTTTTGACGAAATTTTAATTTCATTTTTCTGAAGAGCTGGTTTTATCAAACTCATATTCGGCGGTATTCAAAAAAATATTTTTCCACGCTCAACAACTCGAAATTTTCTGGCATATTTTTAGACTCATTTTTTAAAGTAAAGACATGAAACTTGCTGACGTGATTTTTTGACGAGATTTATAAGCGACCTGTGTTTTTATTTTTCGTTCAATTCATTAGAACTTGATTTACAAACAATTATTTTCTCAGTACAACCATTTTTGTTTTGTTTGTTTGTTCGTTTCCAGCTCTATCGCTTCGGGAAATTCGGTTCAAAATGCCCACTTTGACAACCTTTTTTGAAATATATTCTGCGTGTATGAAAAGATCGACCATTATATAGTTTCTGAATAAGAGAACCTGCCAATTGCATGCGTCTGAGAGCAAAAATGAGTCAAAAAATAAGCCGTTTGGATTTCAGTACACCCTTAATACGATATTTTTTTCGTCAACCCCTATTTTTGATTAATTTGTTTTCGCTGTAAGAGTTAGTCCAATCAAAAACTTGTCAATATGAAAGTTGTAGATAATATTGAGAAGCCGTATAATAAAGCTAAGCGGATTGGATATCTCGTGAATCGACGAAGTTATTAATTTTTTTCTTCTTCAACACCCCCCGTCCCCCATTTTTTTTCTTTAAAAATTTCAGAAATTCCAGCATAGGGGAGAATGTATTAGGTAGTATTTCTTACGAAAGCTGCCTAAAGATAACTAATGCTGTCACCGCCGCCGTAAATGATTTTTTTTTTTTTTTTTTTTTTTTTTTTTTTTGTGGCCGGGTGTTTTTTTAGGCTAACATTAGTAAAACTACTGCATATAAAAATGGGAAACTTTATAGAGCACTGTTTGATACACCCGCCGTTTTTAAACCAAAGAATTATTTTAAGAGTAATTTAATGTTGAGGTCGGGCGAAATAGTTCCGTTAGAAAAGTTTTACAGGACTAAAAACTATGAATTGCTGGTTGACCCTCTTTTACAGTAAGATTCTTAAGAATCTTGCGGTGTGAAAGGTGCCATTATTTTCTTTCTTAATTTTACTCATTTTTTGAGGGTTTTTCTTTTCAAATTGTTATTCAAATTAATCTTTATTTTAATGGATATTTATTTCATATTTAGGAAAGAATATTTATTTAAAAGGGTTGCCAAATCGTAAAACAGAGCAAAGAATAATAGTTCATTTCAATAAAAAGAATTATGCTTTTCGGTTAGCCGAGTGCCAATTTTATACATACACACGTATTTGTATATATATATATATATATATATATATACCGGGTGTCCTAGAAAGGACTGACTGATTTTAAAATTCAATAACTTGTAAACGGTGACAGATATTTAAAAAATTCTTGCAGGAGGGTTATGCATGAGGTCAAAAGTTTTTTTACAGTGATTTTCAATTTTAGTTCGAGTTACAAACAATATATGGCTCTGCGATCAATAGACGCTAAATTCAGGCTCGATTTTTGGTACTTCGTGACCCGGATAATAAATTTCCCTCTCCTTTTTCCGCATGAAACAAGAGAAAGGACCAAAAATCAATCCTGTATTTAGCGACTATTGCTTACAGCGCCATCTATTGTTTGTAATTCGAACTAAAATCGAAAATCCCTGTAATAAAACTTTTGACCTTATGCATAAACCTCCTGCAAGAAATTTTTAAATGTCTGTCACAGTTTGCAAGTTATTGAATTTTAAAATCAGTCAGTCCTTTTTAGGACACCCGGTATATATAATATATGTATATATATATATATATATGCACACACGAATTTGTATATATATATATATATGTATATATATATATATATATATATAGAAAGAGAGAGAGAGAGAAGAATTCGCTGACACAATAAAAATACTACTTCTTCAAACACAAGAAACAGACATCATTCCTGGTTATGTGGTTATATTCTATTTATACGTTAATATTTACAAGAGAAGAGATTATTTACAAAATAACTAATACATCTTAAATTCGACTTTATCGTCGTTCAAACATATTACTTCGTTTTTTAAACGTCTCTTTAAAATATTCTGCAGCACACCCTGTAGTTCACCGCCAAAACATAACATTCTTTTCTCTCCGAACTTGTTCTATTCGCTTCAATTCTCCGGCTGGCTTTTACCCACGCCTCCTCCGTTCTGCCGGTAGCTAGAGTGTCTTTATGATGGCAGAGTTGCGTCTCAAAAACAAAATAGACCGAACTTAGTGGTTTAAAAAAATTACACTGTTTAAAATCTGTAGCTTTTGCTGCATAGTCACTCCACCGCTTTTATAAAAAATGATTACTTGACGATATTATGGAGCATTCTCATTGGTCAGAATAGAGATATTCTATAAAACCGGAGTCACTATGCAGCAAAAGTTGCAGATAGCTTCCCACAGATCACCAATCACTCCTGGGTGGCGCCTTAAACGCTAGGTACCGTGGGCACGCAGCTTATCTCTCTATTCTAAAAAAAAGTAACTACCGCTGTCACCGCCGCCGCCGTCGCCGCCGGTTTTGAATTGTTTGTGACCGGAGGTCTTTCTTCGTTAATATTAAGAAAAATAATACATACAAAAATATGAAAATCGGTAGTATTATACAGAAATGTTTGATAAACACGCTGATGCAGACAGTTTTCAAATCGAAGAATTATTTTAAGAGATATTTAATGCTAAAGTTGGATAAAATCGTTCCACTAAAAAAGTTTTATAGGAGCAAAAACTATACATCGGAATTTAATAATTTTTAGATCATTTTATACGTTATAATTTCACGGTGTGCAGAATTCCTTAATTTTTTTAATTTGACTGATTTTTCGAGGTTTTATTTCTATTTTAAATTCAAATTTTCAGCATTTCGAGAGATATTTTTTACTTATTTTAGAAAATTGTACTAATTTAACCTGTTGCCAACTGTATAAATAACGGAAACAATAATGTTTGCTTCAAATTAAAAATTTACTTACACGTGACTATTATAAATAGAAAAAATACTTTCAAATTAAAATTAAATAATTGCGTATAAAAAGCAGGAACTTATTGAAAATTACGTCAGAAAAAGTATACACGTGAATATTTAAAAGAGAAAGAATAGCTTGGTCAAAATTACGTCAGATTAAAAACGATTAATTTAAAATGTCTCATTTAAAAGAACTTTCTTTTCGCTTTGTTAAAAAATACCAGGAGACAAAGACTCTGTTTACTTAATTCCTTTTATATTTGCTTATTTTGAAATGTTGTTACACGTGTCTACGTCATCAAGTTATTTTGATTTCGACTTTTTATTTGTATTTTTATTAATGTTGTACTAATTTATTTGTTCTTTCGTTATTTAAAATAAAAATTATGTCAATTTGTATAATTTGGCGAAATTGGTCGACTGGATAATCAAGTAGTACCGCAGCGGATTTGGCGTTAAAATTCCCCAATCAAAGAGAAATGAATAGAAATCCGTTTATAGGTAGATCGCCACTGTTTTTTAAATTATAATTCGATCTTTCGAAATCTTTTTTAAGCCGATCAAATTAGCGTGCATTTAGAGTTTGCGGTGTCTGGACGGGGGTTGGCGAGCGTAGCTCGTAGGGGGCCGAGCCCCCTAGTATATATATATATATATATATATATATACGCGTATATAAAATACTGTTGCAAAAAAAAGTGCAAAAAAAATTATTTACTCGTGACTATTTAAAAGAGAAAGAGAACTTTAATACTTTAAAATAAATTAAATGATCGCGTGTTAAAGCAAGGAAATGGAGAAAGTGACGTCATAACGTGCATGACGTCAAAATGACACACGTAACTACTGAAAAAGGAAGAAAATCTTAAAGTGATAAAATTATCACACGCGAAATCCATTTAATAATGAAAATTACGTCCTATAGTAAAAGGATCTATATATATATTACGCTAACGTACGTGGCACAGAAATCGCGATTATTTATTATTGTTTAATGTCAACGCCCGAGAAACGCATCTCATTGGATATTGTGTAAAAGTCCTTCGGCAGGATTTAGGACGATCTGGTTTATTTACCTTTCTCTGCAATTATGAAGCTTCAAAATATCATTTAAAATGCCAGTAAAAGATCTCGGCGAATGCTTGAAAGTGAAGAAGAAGCCGAATTCGAATCGAATCGAAATAGATTGGATCGAGAACGCCGTTAAGCGAACGCCAAAATAGGCTTAATAACCGTAGCATGCGCGCGTTTGCTTCTGAAATCCAAATTATTGATTTAAACGTTCTGGGGCATAACTGTGGGACTTTTGAGTTAAACGTGCAATTTCTGCAAAGTACACTGTATTGGAAATGCGAATTAAACAGCAGCAAGATGTTTACGAAATGTTTTCATGACGTTAAGTTAATTTTGTACGGACTTAAATTTCAGGTTCATTTAAGAGCATTATTACGGGCCCATCAGAACTAAGATATAATAAAACCTGCTTAGACGGAAACGAAAACGTCCAGTGATAAATTCCGTTTATGCAGGTTAATTAAATTGAACAAATCATAGGGAACAAATCATTTTGGGGGAGATGAAACTTTTTTTTTTCGTTTTTTGCAGGATTCCATTATAAACAGGCTTTACTCTATTAGAAAATAAATTTGCTGGATCGTACATTTAAAAGAAAAATTATATAGTAATATTTGCTTACAATTTTATTATTTCTTTTTCAGTATTACAGTTTATGTTGTATTTGTAATTGCTTTTTCATCTAAAGATTTTAAATAAAAAATTAAATTATTGAAAATATAATTAAATTTTAATTGAATTCATCAATTAATTTGGAATAAAAAAGTTTAAAGTATGAGACATACAAAAATTTAAAAAACTTAACCTGTGGCTTTACATAACTTTGGAACTGAACAAAAGTCGGGCCCTGGTAATTTGCACCCCACCCCCCTCTGTACGGACCTGTTATAAAAATTTCAGATTCATTTAAGAATATTATTACGTGCCCGGGCAATGCCGGGTGGGTCAGCTAGTACTTTTTAAAAGATTTTCTTATGCACACTATTCATAGGACGTCAGAGTGGGAATCACATGGCGTAAAAACAACGCGGACGACAAACTTCTTCATGTATCTTCAAAAATAAAAATTAATGAATGCGTAAAATACTTTTAGATTTATTTTGTA
This sequence comes from Maratus speciosus, assembly GCA_963932465.1. Classification (NCBI taxonomy): domain Eukaryota; kingdom Metazoa; phylum Arthropoda; class Arachnida; order Araneae; family Salticidae; genus Maratus; species Maratus speciosus. The sequence goes on from OZ010791.1 coordinate 9,883,183, forward strand.
CGAATTACTATTCAATAAATATACACTAGAAAATTCGACCTTCTGTATTACTTAAAATAGACAATTTACATTCCAAAAATAGCATGAAAGTATGAGATGTAAAACAAATAAAGAAAAGAATGAAGCGACATTTTTAACTTAACCCTTTTATACAAACTGTTTTACGAATGCTTTTTTATGAATCCCGAAAACAGCCATCAGCTGTCGCGATGAGGTCATGGTGATCAAAAAATCTCACATTTAAACGGTCATACAGAAGACCGGCTCCGTTCGGGATAATTTCATTCAATCTTCCATAACCGGGTGATATTTTTCATACAGCGCACATTATCATGTTTTTAGACACTCCAAATTCTGAACGGGGTTGTCCAGCATAGCTAGCAAGGCACAGAGTCTCTTAGTTTATTAGAAAAAAAAAATGTAAATTAATTAAATATTACAATTAGTAAAGTTGTTTTTCGGTGCTATGCACTTTTTAGAAATGCGAGGATTAAATTTGGCAGATATTCAATAGGTATACACCGTGTCCCAAAAGTTTAGACTATCAATAAAATTTGCATTATCATAAAAAGTAATAAGGTACAATTAATTTTTTTGAGATAGGTAATAAATAAAAGCAGTTTTGCTGATATACACATATAAATTATGATCAAAGGTTTGAAATTATAAAATATACATTAAACTATATAACAATGTGTTGTCCCAAAAGTATTGACACAATACAGCATTACATGTTTTCTTTTACATTTTTGATCACAAAATAAAATATTTTTATTTTCGTCGGCTTCTATAAATGCAGAATAATTTTCCCCTTTAATTGAAATAATGTCTGCTGTATTTTTAGCATAATAATTTATTGAAATTTTGTGGAACCGAATGATTTCAATGTATTGTTTTGTTTTTGATTCGGAAAAAACATTTCCTGCGTATTCTCATTAAAAGTGACACGTTCTAAAGAATTTTCTAAAAATGAAATTATTAAGATTTTACATTTAAAAGTGCAAGGACAAAATCCTGTACAAATATCGAGAAGAATAAAGATATCCTAGAGCAGTATTTATAGAGTTTTGAGATCAGGTGGAACATGGAATACTAGAAAGCGAGTCGGAAGACCAAAGAAAACAATGTTACGTGATGATAGAATGTTATTAAAAATGGCTTCTGTTGATAATTTATCTGTGCGCGAAATTGCATCAATTTGCAGAATTTTAAAAAGTAGGCTGTACACAGAAGAATTAAAGCTTCAACAAATATTGTTTACAGGAGAATGAAATCAAAACCTTTCTTAAAGTAGAGACATAAAGATGCACATCTAAAGTGGGCTAGAAAGCATATGTCATACGGTGAAAAATGGATTTCTGTCATCTTCAGTGATGAAAAGAAATGGAATTTAGACGGCCCTGATGGTCATAAGTTTTACTGGCATGACCTAAGAAAAGAACTCAAGAACTGTTTCAGCAGGCAGCAATGCGGAGGATCCGTAATGACCTGGAGAGGGTTTTCTTTCAACGGTCAACATTTCTAGGATTTATAGACAGAAAAATGAAACCAGGGGATTATCAAAAATTTTAAGTACCAATATACTGCCAATTATGGATTTGCTAGCAGGACCGGACTGTGTTTTCTAACAAGATAAGGCAACCATCCATACATCCACATAATCGAAAACGTGGTTTAGGCAAAACAATATCACACTATTAGACTGGCCAGCACTTAGTCCAGATTTGAATCCGCAGAACATATGGGGGATCTTATCTCGTAAAATCTATGAAAAAGGAAAGCAATATACATGTGTAAATGACTTTAAAATTGCAATTGACAAAGCGGGGTAAGAAATACCTCCTTCTGTAATGCAATGCTTAGTTAATTCTATGGAACAATGTGTATTTGATGTTATAAAGTATCGTGGCAATACAATTAAATATTAAAAGTAAGTTTTTAGTTATTTTTATAAATGTAAAACCAATAAAAATTACAGGTGTCTATATACAGTTCATTCATATTTATATTCAGTATCAGGTTCTTTTCTACTTTTGGGACAGCACATTGTTATATAGTTTAATGCATATTTTATAATTTCAAACCTTTGATCATAATTTATATGTGTATATCAGCAAAAATGCTTTTATTTGTTACCTATCTCACGAATTTTAATTCTACCTTATTACTTTTTATGTTAATGCAAATTTTATTGATTGTCTAAACTTTTGGGACACGGTGTATATATATAGGAACCCAAAACAGAAGTCAATCTAGAACATTCTTTTTGAAAAAGAGGTTAAAACTTTAGAAAAAGACAATTAACTCTTAGAGATTGGTACTTCTGACTTGGCCGAAAATAAATATATAAAAATCTGACTAATGCCAGTCTATCAGTAATAACGCCTACTAAAGAATGGTATATTTCAGTTTTGCTTAAGGAGTCATCCATATATAGAAATTGTAACAAACTTTAAGATTTTCAACTGTAGCACCTAATTTTCATGTGAAATTTAAATTCGTAATGTTAAATTGTTTTTAATCTACGCAAAACAGATTGCAATGTAATAGTACTGTACCAACTACAGTAAGTAGGAAACAGCTGCGCCATCTAGCGGCCTGAGAGAGAGAGCTGAGAGTTCGAGCTTAGTCTCGACGCATGGTGGTCGAGTGAAGAGTGCAGCTATGTATACGGTGATGAATGACGTATGTGTGACGTGTGAAAAGACAGTGTTGTACATTTGTCTGTGAATAAAAATAGTTAAAAGACATTCTAGTTGTTCCATCCTATCGAAAACGTCACAGTACCTTAATTATAACGGAAAAATTATTGGGTGGAATAAGCTATATTTTTGTATTCTACATTTGAAACGTCTAGAAATAGATTCCTGTTAAAAGATTCATACGTTACAATTCATTTTCTTTTTCGAAAATCAATGTATAAAAAACTCTTAAATCTTTTTTCTTTTTTGATCAGAAACTAAAATTTAATAAAAAATAAATAAAAATAAAACAAAAGAAGAAGAAAAAGAAGTTTGTGTACTTATTCTACAGGGTGAGGTCATTAAGACCAAAGTAATGAAAGCAGCATCTAACTAACAGAGATTTTAAATTAATGTTTACATTTATTTTCGAATCTTCCCAGGGTTTTTATTGACCCTTATTTTTTTTATCGACAAAGGTGGAGTAGACGAGAGTATTCCCAGTCTTCTAATTAAAAACAAATTATTTTGTGGACTAACGAGATAAATTGTACATTTTACATTATATTATTAACGACTTATGTTATTAGATCTTTGACGGCTACAACTTTAAATTATTCTATTTAAAAATCTGTAAATGATTGTCCTTGAGACGTTCACTAGTACGTTCCATGTAATTATTTCGCGCATTAAAATAAATTTTGCCAAACTATGTATGAATAAAAAAGAGGGGATGGGGAACCGCACTCCCTTCCTCAATAGCTAAAAATATAGAAACTTTGATCCCTTTAGGCCAATTTTAACCATTTGACGCCTTATAATAAAAATTCTGGTGACTCCTATGGGAAGACCCTTAAAAAGGGTCCCGGGCAGCTGCCCCGTATGCCCCTTCATTAAAATACAATAAATCCTATTAAAATAGAACCTGACTAATATATATATAACAAAATCCTGCCTTAAATTTAAAAGTCCATGGCTCCTACTGAAAGAGTTGCGTGAGGGTTTACAGAATACCTTTACTAAAATAGCTGCTATACAAGCCATCAAGAAGAAGTTCATACGCGAAATTTCTTTTCAAAATATTCCACGCATTTTAGGTGATGCCACATACATAAGGATTTATGCATAACACTACCAAAATATCTGGTATACAAGCCATTCAGCGGGAGTTCATGCGCGAAGTTTCCCTACAAAATTGTATATCGCCCGCATTTGCAGGGATTCGACATTCATGAGAATTTACTGCATAACTCTAAAAATAGCTGGTATACAAGCCATTCAGTAGGAGTTTATACGCGGTTTGCTTTCAAAATATTATATCCCACGCATTTTATGTAAAGTGTGTGACGGAAGTGGATACGTGAGGCTTTTCTATTAAACTCTATAAATACAGCTACTTTACTTGCCATTCAGCAGAGTTCATTCGAGATGTTTCCTTACAAAATTTTATATCCTAACCCATTTTAGGTGATGCTATATACATGAGGGTTTACTGCACTCTACAAAAATAGGCGGGACTTCGTACACGTACTTTCCTTTCAAAATCTTATATCTCACGCATTTTAGGTGTTACGATATACGTGAGGCTTACTGCATAATTCTTTAAAAATTACTGGTATGCAAGCCATACAACGGTTGTTCATACGCAAATTTCCCTTATAAAATTGCATATCCCACTCATTTTGTATAATGTGCATAAATGCGAATTGCATACAGAAAGCTGAATACATGAGAGTTGACCCTGCATAACTCTATAAAACAAACACTGTTAAAAAACTATTCTTAAAAATAAGTAAATTGTACTAATTATTGAGCACTTCCCGATCTTAAAATAGCTCCGAGTACTTAACTCTTAAATTTGAAAAACGTATGTACTCATTTTTTTGAATACATACAGGGACTCGAAAATAAGTATGTATAGAAACACATATACACTATAAGGGAAGAAAAGCGAAATTACAGAAACCGACGAATCACCATTTTTAATTACGAAGAGCTACAATTTTTGGAGTACAGAAATACGAATTTACTTTTTTAATTCCTGAAATTTGGCGTATGAGCCGCCCCGTGATTTGAACCCGAGTCCTCCAGGTGGGAGATCAGTACTGTTCTGACTGTGCTATAAGAGCAGTTACCAGCTGCTTCCAAATGACACCTTTTATGAATCAGCGACGGAAGATCGCTAACAGCAGAGATGAATTTTCCCTTTCTTAAATATTTTAATTTCTAATAAAACAATTTTTAAACTAAATTTTCTTCTTTAACATTTCTAATGAAATTGTAAATAAATTAGAAAAGTGTGTATTATAAATTAAAAATTATAACAAAAGATAGACATATCTTTAAATAAAAGCTTGGAAATCCCTACTATCAATTCGGTATAAGAAAAGGGTTTATCAGAAAACTCATATTTTTGAGCACATAGGATTTAAACATGAATATTAAGACTTTAAAATACAAAATATATGTATTCATTTCTGCATACATTTATAAATCAAGTATAAGTATACACAACTTCAAAATATCATGTACTCGTTTCTGAATTAATTGTACTTAAAAAAATCGAGTACAAAGAAATTTTTATTTTTAAATAGATGCTCCTTTTTGAAGCAACTGTACTTAAAAAATATGAGTACATAAAAATGCTCATTTTTAAGTAGATTATTTTTAACAATGTACTTCTTTTTGAAACAATTGTACTTAAAAAAATACGAGTACATAGAAATTCTCATTTTTAAGTAAATTATTTTTGAGAGTGAAGCTGGTACACAAGCCATTCAGAAGGAGTTTTGACGCGAAGTTTACTTTGAGAATTTTATATCCCACGCATTTTAGGCTATGGCACATCAGGCTTGGCATTAATCGATTGATTAGCTTCTAAAATGTTCAGTCATCCGAAATTTAATCCAGATTCAATTTATCGTGTTCGAAATTAAAAATGTAATTGCTCTTTAAAAAAATAATTATGATTGATTCAATCTGGATTAATTGAATCGTGATCAGAGCTGCCAAGTCTCCGGCTTTTTGGATACCAGTATTTTAATACGGAAAATGTTGTTTTATTTAATTTGAACAATTGGGCGATTTAAAGGAACAACATTTTCTCTAAAATAACAGTGGTGTGCAAAAAGCCGGAGACTTGACAACTCTGATCGTGATTAATTTAATCGTTAATTACATAGCCGAAAATTGAATATGGCCCCCATTTAACTTTTGTGAATTAGCTTTCATTGATACGAGATTGTTATTAAGAGTCACTATGTGATTTTCTTTATTGATATTATACAGGATCACATAGAATTATTCAGATATACCGACGTCAAAATGTGTAAATTATTTGGGGGAATAGGGAAGTTGAAATCCTTTTTATAAAACTGATATGATTTTTGTAATAATTTTAGGTAAATGGAAGCAATATTATCAATCAATTAATACAGATAAGGTGCTAAGATTAGGAGGTCGATTAAATCATTCCGACATAAAATTTGTTCAAAAACATCAACACATTTTGCCAGCTAAGGGTAAATTGTGCAGCCTAATTGCAATTTAATACCATAAAAAAATCTTCACATAGGTGCACAAGCATTGTTGTGCTACTTGAGGCAAAAATTTTGGCCATTACAGGGAAGAAATTTAGTTTGGAAAATAACGCATGAGTGTACAACTTGTAGTAAAACCAATCCTGTAACAATACAACAAATTATGGGTTCACTACCCATAGACAGAGTACGTCCTAGCGCTCCTTTTAACTATGTGGGAACAGATTTTGGTGGCCCCTCTATTATAAAATATAAGGGACAAAGAAAAGGAATTCTTAATAAGGTGTATTTGGCAATCTTTGTTTGCTTTGCAACTAAAGCAGTGCGTCTCGAATTAGTGTCAGAATTGACCACAGATTCATTCATTGCATCCTTAAAAAGATTAAATGCTAGGCGCGGAAAGTAGCGTAGTAATCTTTTCAGATAATGCAAAAAATTTTGTTGGCGCAAACGCAGAGTTACAGAGACTCCATAATTTGCTAAGACGTCCGGAAGAGAGGTTGGCAAAATTATTGGTCAGATATTACTTGGAAATGTATTCGCCCCCAGCACCCAATTTTAGTGGGTTGTGGGTGGCAGGAATAAAATCGGTAAAATATCATCTAACGCGAACAGTAGGAAGAGTTATTAACTGTTATAAGAGTTTATTAACTGTATTAAGAGTTATTAACTGTACTGTAGTTGTTCAAATAAAGTCTGTATTAAACTCACGTCCAATCACTCCATTGTCTTCAGACGCGAATGACTTGGAGGTCAAGCCACTTCTTAGTCCCAGAATTAATTAATATAAGCAAAAGTAGACTGTCTAGATGGCAGAGGATTACAAAATGCGTTCAATTGATATGCAATCAATGGAATAGCGAGTATTTGAATACGCTTCAACAGCGTTCCAAATGGCAATTTTCAAAAAATAACGTAATTATAGGTACCCTAGTGTTGATAAAGGAAGACGATCTTCCTACAAATAAATACTTACTAGGACGCATTACAAATGTTTTCCCAGGTGCAGATGGTAAGATTAGGGTTTCAGAAATTAACACCTCAAAGGGAATACTTAAAAGAACTGTATTCAAAATTGCGTTATTACCACAACAGGTTTCAGAGAATTAGTTATGAACTATTAAACAAAAAAAAGGAGCTTGATTGTGCCTTTACTCTTAATTTTTACTTTCTTCTATTTTTACAAGAAGAAAGTATTGGATTCGTGAAAAATTTCGACATCCGGTTTGCGACGGATTTACGCGTTTTAGGGGTCAGATATCCCAAAAAACATGTTTTTACAAAATGTCTGTCTATGAGTCCGTCTGTATGTATGTGACACAGATTTTGTGGGCGCTCTATCTCAAGAACTAATGCACAGAATTTAATAAAAGTTTGTATTCGCGTAGTAACCTGATATTAATTGGTGCTAATTGCTTTTTGATGTAAAACCCCCAACAGGTGGTGCTGCTATGCTGCATTTTGCAGGACTTCCGCAATGGCTCTATCTCAAGAACTAATTCACGGATTTTTATAAAACTTCAGATTCAGTTAGTCCTTGATATGAGTTGGTGTTGTTTACGTTTTGGTGTAAATCTCCCAACAGGTGGCGCTGTTGAGCTGCATTTTCCTCAATAGCTCTATCTCAAGAACTAATGCACGAATTTTCATCAAACTTCAGATTCAAGTATACCTTGAATAATAATGCTGCTGATATGTGTTGGTATAAAATCGCTTAACTGGTGACGCTGCTATGCCACATTTGTCATGATTTGCGCAATAGACTATCATAATCTCAAGAACTAATGCACAAATTTCCCCCAAACTTCATATTCAGTTAGGCGTTGACATAAGTTGATGATGATTAGGTTCTGGTGTAAATCGCTCTATAGGGGGCGCTGTTAGGCTGCATTCTGCTGGATTTACACGATTCCAGCGATAGTCATATCTCAAGAACTCATGCACGGAATTTCATCCTTTTTCTATCCTCTTGATGAGCATAGATTGTCATTTAAGTTTGTCATTGTGGTAACGAATTTTGAAGGTTTGACATGTATGATTGAAGAAAGTTTTGGGATTGGTACATCCGATTAGTTATTGCTGTATTTTCATAATTGTATTATTCATTGTTAAAAGAAAATTGTTGTTTTGTATCATATTACTCAAACATTTGTAATGTTAATATTTTACTTTCTATTCTATGATTGATTGAAGTTGACCCTTCAATGTCGTGGGATATGTTGGAGTTATCTGTCATTATGTGCCAAATGTTGGCAACGCACTTGTTCTGCTAATGCATGTAACCATAGAAACGTAATTCGTTTCGTCATTCCAGTTTTTGTTTTTGTGTTGCCATGAGGGCACACTACGCATCGCATTGTCAACAATAAAGTACATACAGTCCTTTAAGAATGTGAGTTTATTAATTGTGTTAATACACATCGCTACAATCAGAAAAAAAAATTTCTCCAATTTGTTGCTGCTTCCCTAATGGCCATCATCTTAAAACCTTTCTTTAAAAATATGAGATCAAGCATGTTCTTTAAATTTCAGGTGTTCTACAAGAATTCCGCAAGTCTAGATATTCAACGAAACGTCTAGCGTAATCTATTTCAGATTGATTTACATGTCAGAAAGATAATATAAAGAGTAAACATAGATTCATTTTCACATATTCATATAACATAATCGAAATATTAACAACTCTAAAGTATATATACAAGAACACATAGAATTTGGTAATATCATCACTATACCGCATATACACTATATGGCCAACAAAGATAACCGGTCACTTGCAATTTTAAACGTTTTGTTAATATCTAGAAAACTATATGAGGAATTAACCTGAAACTGCAGGTGTGTAAACCGTATAGTATAGGTCATATATTTTCGCGAAGACTTTTACCCGATCCCCATACGGGACCGTCAACAAATTGAAAAAAACGAATATCTTTTGGATAACCCTGTAAAAACTAATGTATGTAAAGCGTTCAAACTCGAAATTGTTAATAAGTGGCTTAATGTAATATACTGTATTCATTTTTATGGGGATAGCATGTATACTCGTAGAGAAATTAAGGTTTTTATAAAAACAGTCCCAAATTTCGCCAAGTTCTTCGCTTATGATTTGCAGAGTTCATAATATAAAAAAAAGTTCTTTTCAGAAAATAAGACAAACAACATTGTACATAATATCCTACAATCAGAATTAAAAAATAATAAAAATTGGATGGACAATGAGCGGGTTTGCTAAAAAATGTTTCAATGCGCATGCGCGAATGCAATCAAAATATAATATGCGTAATGTATTAGCTAAGTATATAGAGCAACTTTTGTGAAAGTCTCAAAATCATAGCTTGAAAATTCTGAAAATTATTGTCGACAGAATAAGCTCGAAATCCGTTGTTCCCAAAAAGAAGCAAAAAGATGAGGGGTTGTATCAAATATCTGTTGATTAGTGCCAAGATAACGTACACAATATGGCACGTACAACCCCCAATATTTGGATACAACCCCTCATCTGTTTGCTTCCTTTTGGGAACAACGCATTTCGAGCTTATTCTGTCGACGATAATTTTCAGAATTTTCAAGCTATGATTTGGAGACTTTCACTAAAGTTGCTCTATATACTTAGCTAATACATTATGCACATTATATTTTGATTGCATTCGCGCATGCGCAATGAAACATTTTTTAGTAAACCTGCTCATTTTTTATCCAATTTTTACTCTTTTTTAATTCTGATTGCAGAGTATTGTTTACAATTTTGAATGTCATATTGTCTGAAAAGAACATTTTTTTATATTAAGAACTCTGCAAATTATAAGCAAAAAACTTGGCGAAATTTGGGACTATTTTTATAAAAACCTTAATTTCTCTACGAGTATATATGCTATCCTCATAAAAATGAACACAGTATATTACAATAAGCCACTTATTAGTAATCTCGAGTTTGAATGCTTTTGTTACATTAGTTTTTACAGGGTTAGCCAAAAGATATTCGTTCTTTTTCAATTTGTTGACGGTCCCCTATGGTGTTTCGGGAAAAAATCGTCTCGTAAATATATGACCTATACTACACTGTTTACACACCTGCAGTTTCAGGTTAATTTCTCATATATTTCTCCAGGTATTTAACAAAACGTCTAAAATCGCAAGCGACCGGTCACATTTGGCCATATAGTGAAGATGCGCTTTGCTGCGATGAGAAAAATCAGTAAGGAGAAGAAATAACGTTCTATTGTAATCTAAAAAATGCATGAAATTCGACAATGCCCCGATCATAATAACGAATGCAATATGCGTGAAAGAAAACTTAAAAAACATCGGCGGACGCAGTAACCAGGAATTTCAAAAATGCATAAAACTCGGTAATGCCGCATCCTTCAAAGGAAAACTGAGAAACTCTTAAAACTAACTGCAAAAGATCTTAAAATTAAAGAAAAATAAATTATATTTTAAGTTATGTGTTTGAAACTCACGATACGCACACGATATAGATAAAAATAAATGATATAATTTAATAAAAGTTTATTTGGTAAAATTTATCACTTTCATTTAAAATAATGTCTTTTGTAGTCGGGGCACAAATATTTATTTTAACGTTTTATTCGAAATACATGTTTGAAATTTTGTATTAGAATATGGGTCAAACCGAAAAATTGATTTAACAGTCCCAAATTTCGAAAAATTGATGTTTTGTAAATAAACCTAGCAATTGGTTTTCCCCCAATTGAAATGCGGCTACTTTACTGTTAGCCGATCGCCAGTGTTAAATATACACACACATGGTATATACTAGCGAAACCGCCTGTCATGATAACCTTAAATGAACACTCAAATTGTTATTATTTTGTATCTTTAACTCCATTCTGTCTGAATTTATATTTTTTAATTGAAAAATAGCGAAAAAATATTGATTTTTAGTGATAGAAGCGCTCGTTAGAAGACATTTTCGGGTTTTTTCAAGTTTGGTAGTTTCAGAATTTAAAAAAATAAATAATGTAAAGTTCTTCTAATCCGAACTCTTTAAAACTTTTATCGATTATAAATATAATGTTTTTGCAGCCCGTTTAAATATTTTGTGAAAAAAGATTGACAAATTTAGCAAAAGGGTTTAAGAAAATTATTCTTAATAAATGATTGGTTGGATTTTTCTTGATAAATTTTTGTTTCAAAAGGGATTTCAGAGATTGAATTTTTTTAAGGGTTAATTTTTTGATTTTTTGAAATGTTTTGCAGTGTTTCAAAGAGAATCGGAAGTATATGCCATTTCGTATTTCCTTTTCTGCGTCATTTGATTTTTGGCGTGTATGTCTGATGTTGAAATATGCTGGAAAACGACGGGAGGGACGGAGCATTTTAAATGCTTAATAAATTCTTGTTATCGTCCAAATTCTCAAATTTTTAGGAGTTAAAAAAAAAAAAAAAATTCGTAGCTAGCTCTAAATTTCGGGATGAAATGTTGATATTTAGTGATAAAAGGACTCGTAAGTTTTATTTTATTTTATTTTATTTTATTTTATTTATTTATTTACTTTTTACTCTTGGTCTATTTCAGTAGTTTAGAAAAAAGTTCTCGTTGATCAAATTCTTTAAGATTTTCAGCGATTATAAATAGGACGGTTGTACACCTCATGATAAAAATTCGAGAAAAAACATTGGCGCGATAGGCTTATATACAGCTTATATTCAAAATATTAGAATAATTACTTTTTTTTTACAAACTGAAAATGTCGTTTGGCAAATTTAATGTCTTTTTATGCAAATATGCAAACGATATTTTTATTAAGAACTTATTGTTTATTAAGCTTATTTATTATCTTAAAATTAATATCATTTTTCAAAAGATTAATTGAAAAAAAAATTATTTTGAAAAGTCAAAATATTAGAATTTATTCGAGTGATTCAAAATATTAGAATATTTCACATTAATTCTCCTTTAATTATCCCCAATTCATAACTGGTGGCATCATGGATTAAATTAAGACGATTTTATTTAAAATCAAAATTCTCTTTGCAGTTTGTTTGCTTTTTCGTCTTAAAATGGGTCGTGTGAGTGATATTCCTGAATCTATTAAACTTAGAATGGCTGATTTGGGTTGGCACGGTAAAAATCAATGTTATATAGCGAATTTTTTACACTGTTCACAATCAAGTGTTAATAAAATACTAACACAATATTTAAAAAATGGAAAATTTCAAAATACTCGCCGAAATGGCGGCCGAAAACTAAAAACATCTGCTAGAGATGACAGGAAACTGAAGCGTATAGTTAAGAAAAACTGTTTTAAAAGTGTGCGATTCTTGCGCCGAAAATGGAAAGAAGAAGGAGTTGAAGTTTCTACATCGAGAACATTAAGAGGTTTCCATAAATTTAAGTTTGAATCTCGTGTACCGAAAACAAAACCTCTCATGACTGCAAAACAAAAGCGTATAAGATTGAATTGGTGGAAATCAAGACGTTTATTGAGCGAAGAAGATTGGAAAAACATATTAGTTAGTGATGAAAGTATGTTGTATAGATACAAAACATACTTTCATCACTAAATAATATAGTTTTCCAATCTTCTTAGCTCCATAAACGTCTTGATTTACATCAATTGAATCTTATACGTTTTTGTTTTGCAGTCATGAGAGATTTTGTTTTCGGTATACGAGATTCAAACTTAAATTTATGGAAACCTCTTAATGTTCTCGATGTAGAAACTTCCACTCCCTTTCTTTCCATTTTCGATGCAAGAATTGCACACATTTAAAACGGTTTTTCTTAACTATACGTTTCAGTTTCCTGTCAGCTCTAGCAGATGCGTTTGGTTTTCGGCCGCCATTTCGGCGATTATTCTGAAATTTTCCATTTTTTTAATATTGTGTTAGTATTTTACTAACGCTTGATTGCGAACAATGTAAATAATTCCCTATATAACATTGATTTTTACCGTGCCGATACAAATCAACTATACGAAATTTAATAGATTCAGGAATTTCCCAGACGACCCCTTTTAAGACGAAAAAGCAAACAAATTGTAAAAAGAACACCGATTTTAAATAAAATCGTCTGAATTTAATCAATGATGCCACCAGTTATGAATTGGTGATAATTAAAGGAGAATTAATACTAAATATTCTAATATTTTGAAGCACTTGAATAAATATTCTAATATTTTGACTTTTCAAAATAATTTTTTTTTTCAATTAATCTTTTCAGAAATGATATTAATTTTAAGATAATAAATAAGTTTAATCAACAATAAGTTCTTAATAAAAACATCGTTTGCATATTTGCATTAAAAGATGTTAAATGACCAAACGATATTTCCAGTTTGTGAAAAAAAAGTAATTATTCTAATTATTTTCAATATGAGCTGTAGATAAAAATAAATGATATAATTTATTAAAAGTTTATTTGGTAAAACTTATCACTTTCATTTAAAATAATGTCTTTTGTAATCGGAGCACACATATTTATTTTAAAGTTTTATTGAAAATACATGTTTGAAATTTTGTATTAGATAGAATATGGGCCAAACCGAAAAATTGATTTTTTGTAAATAAACCTAGCAATTGGTTTTCACCCAACTGAAATGCGGATACTTTACTGTTGGCCGGTCGCCATTCAAAAAGAAATGTGTTTTCGTCTCTTAGTTTTTTCTTGCTTCCGCATTGGTTTCGTTATCATAACAAAATAAATAATTCTTATCCGAATTCTCTCAAGTTTTAATAGATTATAAATATAACTAACCGAAGCCTTCTTTAAAATTTTGTGAAAAAAATATGCATATTTAATAGCGAAAACTTTCGACGAAGTAGAGAAAAACCGCGCCGAAATCCCTGGGTTTTTAATGTTTTTACACATTTTATTTTATAAAAAAATATTTCTAACCGTCCGTATGTATCGAAATTTTTGTAGGTGATGTGAATCTGAACTATTGAGATGCTCTTTAAATACTGTGTTAAAATACGGACGTTTAGTTACTTTTAGCGTAGAAAACATATCGCTTTCGTGAAGCGCGAAGTGATCAGAGTTCGCCGGTGTATTTGTTTGTATTCATATATATTTTTAACCGATTGCGCTATCAATTCGAAAACGTTTTCTGCTTTAAGAGCATATTTTTGGTTTGTATTTGTAGCTACCTCTAAATTGCGCCCTGGAGGGTCGTTTTTCTGAAAACCGATTCTTTTTGAAAAAATTTCTTCAAGGGGTTAACTGCTATATATTTTCGAATGGATGTTGGCATTTGAGACGTAAGAGTACGGTCTTTCGGGATATGTCTTCCACTTTTAACTGTACCTAACAGTTGAATCGATTTCCATTAAAACAAAACCATTACAAAACACACATAACATGGAAAAGCCGCTTCTTTGCATGCTTTCCGATGCGTAAATGGGTTTGTGTGCATATGCAAGAGCTTTTCAGAGCTATAGATAAGAAAAAGGAATTTTTGATGAGAGTTCCTTGTCGTTCTGAATTAACATCCCGATTCATTAACAAAATATTAAAATTCTGAGCCTCACGTGCACCAGGAAAGTTTTTTGTCCATTTTCACTAAAATTTTCAACCTCGCACGGACCGTAGATTTTACTTTCCATCGCGAAGAATAATACGTAATTCATGGAGCCTAAAGGTTTTATAAAAAGAGTGGAGAAATGTTCCGATGTGTTTTGTTTATATCATGCTGGGTTTTAAACCAAATTCAGCGCCAGTACTGAAAAATTCCACAAAATATAATCGAAAAAATATAGTATTATTGGAGTATAAACATATTAAATATTTAACAACAGACGCACAAACAGAGCTAAACTTTCTTTTATTAGTATAGATATATGCACATATATTATAATATGTATGTGTGCGCGCGTGTGTATATATGTATATGTAACACTGGTGCCGAGCTAACAGAAAATTGCCGAAATGCGTTTTACCTTTTCTTTCGTTTCTCAAAAATTTTAAGCGTGTTTGTATTACAGAATCTTCCTCCCGCAACCCCCCGCCTCATATGAGGAAGTTTAAAATAATCAATAAGTAATCAACAATGCTTTGTCGACATTGTTATCAACAATGGCATATTATTGCATAATTAACCATTCTGCATTTTTATTAATAATGAATTATACTTTATTCTGCTGTCAGAACAATGACTCTTAACAATGTTTTTAACAATGCAAAATAATAGAAATCAGTACTGGGGGAAAATAATATTTTGAGTCTTTCATCGATTTTCTTGAATGAATGTTGTAATTTTACTGCATCTGTTCTTTTATTGAAATTTTTGTGCAATCATGTATAAAACAAGCGATTTTAGTGAATACGGATATTGTGTTGAGGAGGTAATATATTTCCATCATTATTATCTAAATTTTAATGTTTTCTTTTAATTTATTTGTCCACTTTCTATTCTTATTATATGTGATCTTCTTTATCATGTCGGACATAACAAATAAGCATTTACAGGTCGAATGATTTCCGAACCGATACTATTCTTTTGGGTATTTTGGGGTGTTTCCCATATTTCAGTTGCTTTTTCTGTCTGATTTTTATAGTTTTCCATGCATTTATTTTAACGTTCTTTCCCATAGTAGTGAGGATTGACTCCAACAGTGATTTAAAAGTGTGATGTTACAATGTACTATTGCTGAATTAAACAATATCATGTGATGATTTTACAGCCATGAACATTACAGAGATTGATTGGTTGGTTGATTTTGTGACGGCCGATTATCTACACTAGGGATATAGGCCCGAGGGGGAGTGCCCTTCGTGGGGGTCTTTCTAAGGGAACCTAACCCGTATTAACGCATGGAAATCCATGGTTCGAAGAAAACCACGAAAACTCCGAACGATTAGGCCGACGGG
Organism: Maratus speciosus; assembly: GCA_963932465.1. Lineage (NCBI taxonomy): Eukaryota > Metazoa > Arthropoda > Arachnida > Araneae > Salticidae > Maratus > Maratus speciosus. The sequence continues at coordinate 9,899,238 of OZ010791.1, forward strand.
CGCGATTGGGATCGAACCCAGCACTTCCCGTCTACCAGTTTCGAGAGCAGAACCTCTCAGCCACTGGTGGGGCCAAAACAACATTACAGAGAAAATAAATATTTTAAGAACTTCTGGTAGCCTTTACGATTTCTTTTATTTATTTTTTTTATTTTTTATTTTTTTTTTAATATTCAATCCCCGGCGAGAATCCGTCACTACCAGCTACCCTTTTCATTTTCCGTTCAATACAATTAATATGTTGAAACTTAATTGTATTAACAGTTTTTTTAACGTTTTTGATGGGAAGTCGGGGCACAGCATACTGACAGCTAAAAAGAATGCCTTTTTAAGATGCTACTACGAACATTTTCCTTTTTACGTCTTATATTTATTTTTAGTATAAAATATTGAAGCCATTTCAGTTTGAAACAAAATGTTTTCTCATAGCAGTGTCATAGTATGTAATTTCAGTTCCTTGTTCACAGTTGAGAACACTGAAATGTAAAAATATTAACACGAATGTCTGATTTACTGTTTATGTTGCGGCAAGCCTACACTTATTGAATAGGACGGACCTAGTTTAAACACGCGTGTGAGTTCGTACACAGTAATCACATGATATGTCAGGTCAATACGGGAAAAATAATTTAACCTGTAATGAATATTACACTTCTCTGAGCTGTGCGAATTTAAGTAACTCATTTACATCAGTGTATCTAAGCCGTAATGAATTAAGAGTCGCATTTAAAATTGAAAATTTTAACACCATTCACTGTCAAAAATAATTTACTTAAAAATGAAAACTTCCATGTACTCGTATTTTTTAAGTACAATTGTTTCAAAAAGAAGTACATTGTTAAAAATAATCTACTTAAAAATGAGCATTTCTATGTACTCATATTTTTTAAGTACAATTGCTTCAAAAAGGAGCATTAATCAACTTAAAAATAAAAATTTCTTTGTACTCGATTTTTTTAAGTACAATTAATTCAGAAACGAGTACATGATATTTTGAAGTTGTGTATACTTATACTTGATTTATAAATATATGCAGAAATGAATACATATATTTTGTATTTTAACTCTTAATATTCATGTTTAAATCCTATGTGCTCAAAAATATGAGTTTTCTGATAAACCCTTTTCTACCGAATTGACAGTAGGGATTTCCAAGCTTTTATTTAAAGATATGTCTATCTTTGTTATAATTTTTAATTTATAATACACATTTTTCAAATTTATTTACAATTTCATTAGAAATGTTTAAAAATTGTTTTATTAGAAATTAAAATATTTAAGAAAGGGAAAATTCATCTCTACTGTTAGCAATCTTCCGTTGCTGATTCATAAAAGGTGTCATTTGGAAACAACTGGTAACTACTCTTATAGCACAGTCAGTTCAATACTGATCTCCCACCTAGAGGACTCGGGTTCAAATCACGGGGCGGCTCATACACAAAATTTCAAGAATTAAATTAGTAAATTTCGTTGTTCTTTACTCGAAAAATTGTAGTTCTTCGCAATTCAAAATTACCGTAATTAAAAATGGTGATTTGTCGGTTCTCTGTAATTTCGCTTTTTTTTCCTAATAGTGTATGTGTGTTCCTATGCATACTTCTTTTCGAGTCCCTGTATGTACTCAAAAAAATGAGTACATGCGTTTCTCAAATTTAAGAGTTAAGTACTCGGAGCTATTATAAGATCGGAAAGTACTCAAAAATGAGTACATTTTACTTATTTTTAAGTATCCAGTTTTAACAGTGTTGATTTAAAATATATTTTCTTTGTAAATGCTACGCATTTTGTTAGTCAAATATGAATGAAGAATACTATTAGAATTATTGATGTAATGTAATTTACTGACAATAGAATGTGTGATTTCAATGTGACATTTGAGTCGTTTGATGTTCACTTATATTCACATCCTTTTGGGGAAAATATTTTTGGTATAGTTCGCACATGCGTAGTCAAACATTATTTCATACATATTTCATTAAATATGTAATATATTAATATTCCAAAAATACTATGTTTTTTCGACTATATTTTATGGAATTTTTCAGTTATGTCGTTGAATTTGGTTGAAAACACAGCATGATATAAACAAAAAACATGGGAACATTTCTCTACTCTTTTAATAAAACCTTTAGATCTTCGTGAATTACGTATCCGTTACGTATCCGTACTCCGTCCTTACGCAAATGAACATAAATATTTGCAATATTCGAACATTCATGCACTGCATAGAGAAATAATTTTGTGCATTTTATTTTACACGGTGATCCGAAATATTTTTTTCGTCCATTTGTTGTTGATCCCTTTATGGCTCACGTGTTTTAATCTTTATTGAAAAATATGAGGTCAAACATGTTCCTTAAATTTCCATAGTTCTAGAAGAATTTGTCAAATCTAGATATTCAAGAAAACGTCTAGTGTCCGGTGACATTTGCCCCTATAGTCTAGCTTAATATCAATACTGGCGTAAAGTGAAATAAATTAAAAATTACGTCATTTGGATAAAATGTTAAATTTTAAGAATTTAATGAATGCTTTTTTTTTATTTAAAAATTTTTTTGAATGTGTATCAAATTCAATTACATGTCAGAAAGATAATATAAAGACTAAAAACAGATTTGTTTTCGCATATACTTCATAATTATTTTTGAAATGTTAACAACTGTCAATGTTATTTATATAAGAACACATGGATTTTGGCAATGATATCATCACATATATTACATTTAGATGCGCTTTGCTGCAATAGAAAAAGTAACTAAGACGTAAAAATCATGTTATATTATAATCTAGAAAATGCATGAAATTCGACAATACCTCGATCGTAAAGTGAAATAAATTAAAATTTACGTCATTTGAATAAAATATTAAATTTTAAAAATTTAATGCTCTTAAAAAAAGAAAAAAAAAAAAAAAAAAAAAAGAATGTGTTGAATGGAATTGAATGACATGTCAGTAAGATAATATAAAGAGTAAAAATAGATTTTTGTCGCATATTCGTAGTTATTTTTTAAATGATACTAACTCTGAAGTTTGTATACTATATAAAAACGCGTAGAATTTGGCTACAATATCATCCCTATATCGCATATTGATGCGCTTTGCTGCAGTGCACTGTAAAAAAAAATCTGTAGTTCTACAGATGTAAAGTTACATGCTTGCTAAACTTTCATTTGTAACTGTACGGAGAAAGCTGTAAATCTGCAAAACTAGTTTTTGTAAAGCAACAGAAATCTATAGCTTTACAAATGAATCTGCTAAAATTACAGTAATCTTACTAAAATTTTATCTGTAACCCGGGTTACAGTTACATGAAAAGTTCTAGGCATCCCAGTTTCCTAAATAATTCTTAGTAACTTCACAGATTTTTTGATTTTCGGTGCAAAAGTGTATCTATTACATGATTTTTTGTTGTTGCCGTTACATGAAAAGTTCTAGGAATCCCAGTTTTCTAGAAAAACTTTAGTAATTTTACAGATTTATTTTATACAGTGTAGAAAATGTCAGTACGGAGTTAAAATAACGTTATATTGCAATCTAAAAAATACATGAAATTCAACAATGCACTGATCATAATAACTCATGCACATGAGTGAAAGAAAGTAGAAAACACATCACTGGAAACAGAACCTCGTTTTACAGGAATTTTAAAAATGCGTAAAATTCGTAATGCCGCATCCTTCTAACGAAAATTGGGCCCCACCAGTGGCCGAGAGGTTCTGCTCTCGAAGCTGGTAGACGGGAGGTGCTGGGTTCGATCCCAATTGCGCCCGTCGGCCTAATCGTTCGGAGTTTTCGTGGTTTTCTTCAAGCCGTGGATTTTCCATGCGTAAATACGGATTAGGTTCCTTTAGAAAGACCCCCACGGAGGGCACTCCACCCCGGGCCTATATCCCTCGTGAAGATAATCGGCCGTCAAAAATCAACCCAACTCTAACGAAAATTGGGAAACTCTTAAAGCCACCTACAAAAGAAATATCCTTAGAATTAAAGAAAAATGAATATATTAATAACTCAAAATAAAATATATTTTGAGAATAAATATTTTAAATAAAATATATATCATTGCTTGAAACTCAAGGTACACTTATTTAGATTAATATAAATATATATAATTTATTAAAAGTTTATTCGTAAAGTTTTTAAGTTTCATTTAAAAATAATGCCTTTTGTAATCGAAGCACACATATTTATTTCAAACATTTATTGAAAATACAAGTTCTTTAATCCGGCACGTTCGGGACCATAGCCGTGCTAAATTAGCGGTTTTGCCGGATTATAGAACGTCCATGCATTTCTTGTGTTCACCTACATTATGAACCTGTGTAAATTGTATAAATGTGTGACAAATACTGTTCTGTATTTCGTCATACTAGCAACTGAGAGAATTAAAGAAAAACATAGAATACAAAATTAAATTCCAATTATTTAATATATAATGTATATGTACATTACATTGTACATGTAGTAAAAAATTAATATAAACATTACATTTAAATTACGATAAATTTCTTCTTCAAAAAATCGTTACCGATTATACACAGATTTATAAGTTCTGGAGAGTTGTAATTTTTGTTCGATTCGGCAAATTTTATGAATGCATCTCATGCATCTGAAGACTATTTCCACGAGACTTTAAATTCATCTGCCACAGCTTCTATTTCATCCGATTCCACCTCCTGAATCTGGGCTTCTTTTGGGTTCAAAACACTTTGTAGAATGAGTGCGTCACTGCTTTCTTCGACCTGTCTTTTTTTCACGCTGTCGTCAATTTCAATCCAGTCTATAACTTCGGTAACTTCCTCACGGGGTAAATCTCTGAAAGGGTTGTTTGACACGGCTTCAACCAAGTCTAGTAAATATTTTGGTCATCACTTCGAATCTTGATCATCATCTTCGCCATTAGGCCACAATTTGAGTCAGAACCTCTGTAGAGTTACTTTTTTCATTTGATAACACACTAAGGTAATTCCGAAAATTGCATCTTTGACATTAAACTGTTTTTGAAAATCTTTTACTTCACAGTCAGAGTTTAAAAGGCCTTGCACAAAATATCTTCTATAAAAACACTTGAAATTTTGAATCAAACCTTGATCCATAGGCTGAATCAAGGACGTGACATTTGGTGGTAAGTATTCAGCAGAAATATTGTGCCGGAAATTAAATTAGACTGAGAAGGATGAACCGTTCAGTTGTCTAACAATAAAACCGCTTTACCATCTTCTGACATTCCACGTTTCTTAAAGTTTTCGTTTACTTTCGGTACAAAATGGTGAAAAATCCAGTCCTTAAACAAAGCTGCTGTCACCCATGCGCTTCTCTGAGCATCGTAATGTATAGGCAAGTTTAGGACTCCTTTTAAAGCTCTATCAGTTTTATATTTACCAATCACGAGAGGTGTCAGGTGATGATCACCAGAAGCACTTGCACACAACAGAACAATCAACCTGTCTTTAATTTTCTTAGCACATTTTTCATCTCCACTTGAAAAGTAGACGTAGGCAAATAGCTCCATAAAAGGTCGGTTTCATCGGCATTGTAAACTTGACAACGATTTAATTCCCACGGTACAACAAGGTTTCTAAAAATGTGCTTATATTCTTCAGCGGCGTTTTCATCAGCTAAGCTAACGTCTTCTGCCACATCCCGCTTTCGGATTCCGTGCCGAGTTTTAATATTTTTGAAGCCAAACATCGTAAAACACACAAACACTTCCTATATTTAGATCAAAATAAAACTTTTTTCTTGTTCGATGAGCATGAGCCCAGTCACAGGTCTTCCCTCGGATCGTTTTGCACTAAACCAAGTGTACATAACACTATCAAGAATTTCAAGTTTAGGTTTCTTCAAAGCATGTCTTGATTCCGTATTCTTTGACGTTTTACATCGAGCAGCAAACTTCTTTAGTTCTTTTTGTTTTTTAATGTGGTACAGTGTCGAAGATCCAATATTAAAATCAGGCATTATAAAGTTTCTGTTTTCCCCTCTTTCGAAACGGTTAATTATCTCTAGTTTTTGCTGTATAGTGAGTGTTAGATGCTCACGTTTATTAGTAGTTTTATTATCACTTGAAGAACTCGTGCTTGACTTCGAGAACATTTTACACTACGCAGTTGTTGTGCAAACGTAATCACTCTAGAAAACAGTGTACGCGTATACGAGGTACTGAAAAGTACAACCAGTCACGATAAACACTGAGCGATCCACTGAGCTCCACATACAACAGGAGGTCGTACTCTCCGGTCAGCCATCTGCTAACCGAATTACACCCCGAAGAAGCAAAATAGGCAGAAGAGAAAAAATAGTCCGCGTTTTCAATGTTAGATATAGCAGAAATCTCTTTATTATTATCCTAATTTATTCGTCTCTTATTAGGTAATTTATAAAAACAATGAGAGTGAGTGGTCTATAAGAACAGGAAATATCCAATTAGTATTTATTTAACCGGAATATTTTTAATTAAATTGTTTATAAATCCCTTCTTTCATGTCCATTTAAAATCGGTAGATAGCGTTGTTTTGAAATTGTCATTTAATTTTCTAGCTTTTTTAACACCCAAATATGTGTTTTTCTCTTATCTTATCTGAATGAAAAACAAATATTTTAATTGGTTTATATCAATACATTTATAGTTTTAAAGAAAAATTTACAAATAGAGTGAAAAAAAATGGATTTTTTTCATTTTTATTTAAATCGGATTTTTATGATTTTTTCCACAGCATTCAAATACTGAATAGCTACCAAGAGTTTTAGGTTTCCAAAACAATTGAACCATTAATTGCTAACATAATGTATGTTTTTACATTTTAATTAATAAAATTATAATTATTTGTTAGTAATTATAGACATTATAAAAACTGCAAATTAGTAGTTTCATTATAATTAGTATAATACAATAATGTTATCTATATTAATATTGTAATAATTACGTAAAACTTCATTAAATACTAGTGATATTTAATATTTATTAAAATTATTAATAACTGCATTTAATATTAAATAGTTAACACTACTTCAAATTAATAATTATTAAACATTTAATTATTAAAATTATAATTAATAATGTAATTCATTTTAGAAAGAAAAAAGGGCAGAATGCTAGTTCAAAAAAAGGGCACTATTTCATAAGGAAATGTATTAGTAATGTGTTTAGTAATGATATAAGAAAAAAAAAGAAGAAGAATTTTTAGCATGATAAATAACGTGTCCTTAATTTTTAATAATTTTATGAATCACAAATTGAAAAATACAATTATATAACAACATGTTTTAATAATATCCTGTTTTTTTCTAAAGAAATAAAGCTCTATTATTTTTGCAAGATCTTGGGCACATGAATTTAGGAATACTGTTGAATGAGGAAGTGTTTTACAAGAAATTTCTGGCACAACTACAGCTGAATTTAACTTTTTTTTTTTTTTTTTTTTTTTTTTTGTAAGGCATTTTGCTAATTTCAAAAGGAGCACGGTGCGACACCCTTTAAAAAAATGGCCTAGAAGAGTAAGTAATTACAGAATTAATAAAAAATGTTAACAAGTAATTTTATTAGTTAGTAGCACAAATAGCAAAACTAACAAATATTATTTGCAGCTCGTTTTGCATTTGTACTTAGAAAAATTACTCTTTATCACCAAAATCTAAACTTACACACATGTTATGCTAACCAAAAAAAATTATGAAAATGAGTTAAACACATACAGAATTAATTATAAGGATAGCCAATTATATCTGAAGTCCTGAAAATATTTAAGTATCTGAAATCTTGAAAATATTTAAGTATCTGAAATCCTGAAAATATTTAAATAACAGCGTTATTACATCTCAGTGAGGATTATTAGCTTTCAATAGTTCATTTTTTTTTTCTCTTTAAAGAAAAGTTTTGCTGCCTTTTCAATCTCTCATTAATTTTTTTTTTGTTTAGTATATATGAGTTACAAAGTTAAAAAAAAAAAAATAATAATAATTCAACCTATACCGAAAAAGCTCTTGCCGTGCTTAACATTTTTATACCAATTAGCTCTTTTTCTCTTATTCTTTTATGCCGCATTAATCTCAAAATACTTTCCAATAAGTATTTTAGTAATCCTTGTAGTAAACACGAGCAGAAAATGATACTTGAAATTAAATACGAAAAAAATATTCACAAAGCAATATTATACACGTATGGCTGTTAAACATATGAGAGGGGGGGGGGGGGAAGGCAATTTACTTGTGAAATTGTATATTTCCCTCTTTATTCCAACGGTTTTTACAACCATATGCAGAACAACTGCCCACCACGATATATGATTAGTTATCAAAATCATAAACTTGAAAGAGATTTGAAAAAAATTCAAATACCAGCATAATAGGCTAGAGCATAATAGGAGAAAGAGCGTTTGCTGCCTAGTATGCGAACCAAAACCAAGCTAAAACTGCCGTCACTGTATTCTTCCGCACTGACCGCCGGGAATAATGTTGTGGAATAGGAAGACAGATCTCCTGTTATATGTCGAGCTCAGTAGAGCGATCTAAACTAAGCACACAACAGCGCGACCTAGTGGTCAAGGTCAAGAGACGTCTGAATCCTGAGTGAACTGCTCGGAACCTAGTGATCCCAGTCAAGAGAAATCGTAGGAAAAAAACCGTGGGCTATCGTGCCGGATTATAGAATGTGCCGAACCATAGAATACCGGATAAAAGAGATTCTACTGAAGTTAGAATATAAGCCACACCGAAAAATGGATTTTTTTTAAAAATAAACTTAGCAACTGGCTTTCACCTGATTGAAATACGTTTTCGCTTTTCTTTGGTTTCTCCAAAATTTTAAGCACATTTGTATTACAGAATCATCCCTCACACCCACACCCACACCCCCTCCTATGAGGAGGTTTAAATATTTAAAATAATCAATAAGTAATCAACAATGGTTTGTCGACTTTGTTTCCAACAATGGCATATTATTTTATATTTAACCATTCTGCATTGTATCAATAATGAATTACACTTAATTCTGCCGTACGAACAATGATTCTTAACAATGCTTTTAACAATGCAAAATAATATAAATCAATACTGGGGGAAATAATAATTTGAGTCTTTTATCGATTTTCTTGGATGTATGTTGTAATTTTACTGCATCTAAAGTTTTATTGAATTTTTAGTGCGATCATGCATAAAACCAGTGATTTTAGTGGATATAGATGTTGTGTCTACGAGGTAATATATTTCCATCGTACATATCTAAAATTTAATGATTATTTTTAATTGATTCCATCATTTGCTATTGTTCTTATGTGTAATCTTGTTTGTCAAGTAATCATAACTAATAATCATTTACAGGTCGAATGAATTCATGTCCGAACTTGTATTCTTTTGGAAATTTATGCGTGTTTGCCCTATTTCAGTTGCATTTTTCATCTAATTTTTCATGTTTTCCATGCATTTCTTTTTGCGGTCTTTCACAAACGTTCTTACAAAATCTTTTTAAAGCCTGCCAGCTAATGTAACTAAATTTATATGAAAGAATATTGCATTATATAAATCTTGATAAAATAAACAAGCAATCTTTGAACTGGGTGTTTTCTTATGTTAAATTTTTATAAGTATTAAAACAGATATCTACCGCTTATTTATTAATCAAATGTTATACATGAATGATTCTTAAATATAGCAAAACTAAAATGCAACTAAAGACAAAGCATCAAAAGATAAAACACAAAAAAATGTATAAAAAATTGACCCATAAGTTTTCTAAATACGGCAAAGTACAGGAAATTTGGACTTGCCGTGGACGCTATCTTGGATTTGCCACTGCGATAATCATAGTTTATTGAGAGTCAGTTGTTTGCACCCTTAACGTAGAAACCATAGTGCATATGAGAATGCGATTCTTCTTCCCTTGTACGAATTGTCATCGCTTATTCTAATACTCTGTCTACAATGATGCATTTCCACATAATCTACAAATTCACGCATTCTTGATATAAAGGTGCCAGATTCTTAGACGCGAAGAATTAGCTTCTATTTCAGTTGTTTGGAAGTCAAGGTTGTCAAAGACATTATTCAAAACGTACAAAGAAAATAACTTTCAACTAAGAACACAAAACATAAAATGCAGTCACAATCTGAAAACAAAAATGAAATATGTGTTATTGTAATTAGCGTAATCGGCGCTATTGTTGGCAGGGATAAAAAAAAAAAGTACTATAAGTTTCTCAAGTGAAATGTTTATACCTCAAAAATTGATAGCATATCAGAGATTGACTTTCTCTCTTGATATTTATATGTCAGAACTAAGTTTGTGATTTCGATAATTTTTTGAAAAAAATAATGATGCGTGACCTTTTAATATCAAGGAAGCATTATAATTAACTTAATGTGTTCATGAGAGAAGAATTTTTATTCTTACAATGTCTAATTTACAAAACGTACTCTAAGAGGCGATTTCTGAAATAAATTTTAGGTTTATTTTTCTTGATCCACATTTTTTTTAAATGCCCTTTAAACTAATAATTTTTCTTTTTCTACTCAATTTTAGGAGTTAGACCTCGCTCATTATGAAGATGAATGTTATAGTGCCCCACAAGTTCCAACAGTTAGTGGGTGCAACTTATCATATTTTGCCTACAATTCGGTGTATTATGAACAACTGAAGTAAGTACATTTGAACCAATCTTCTACAGTCGATGCACAATAACTTGGCCGATGTCCTTAAAGAGTTTTCGAGGCCACTTGAAAAGAAAGTTGCCAACAACAGCAAGTGGCACAGTAAATGCATTAATTAGTGGAACATTAGTTCCTGCTAGCTGTCAGAAGTGATTGTCCTTCTTATTGAACGAATCTAAATTTGTATCACACACCGGCATTGTTATCGTGCGTGGGCAATATATACTCTTCCCCGTCTGACGGCCTGTATTTTAAGCATTTTTGGGATTTTTTTTATGACAAATGAAAAGATAGAACTTCGAGTTTTTTATTATATATTTATTGCTATTTCAAGAGTATGTAAACAAATTTCAAGCAAAAATTATTATTAGAAAGGAAGTTACACCACTCTGAAGACACCTACCTCCAAAAAAATGACGCTCACTTCCTCCACGATTGCGACTGGTTGGCTTATCTGAAAGAAACAAAAACAAACGGCGTTTTAATCTGAAATCTTAAATGCATCGTTTTAACTAGAATCATTTGAAAATATTGAAAATTGGGTTTTTGGCAGACTTTTCAAATTTGTTTTCAAATTTCATGATTTGTTTTTTTCGTTACGACCAAAATAGAAATTTTCGGATGATCGTAGTTCCCTCCGTGCGTCTACACGTGCTGAGTCTACTCTATAAATTTCAAGTGAATCGGTCCAACCGTCCTCGAGATACGATGGAGGAAAGTTTGAAAAACAACGTTTTAATAAAAAAGCGTTTAAAGTTTCAAGAACGCTTAAATCGATGAATAACTCAACTTGCCATCCATCATTCCTTCTTCTTCCTCTTAGAGGTCTTTTAATGCGGATTGCTCTGCTCTTGCTTCCATTCTGGCGGTAGCGTGACGTAAACTCCTCAGAGGCGTGATGTCAAAGGTTTTAGTTAAGATGAAAAATTAAAGGTTTTATTCTCGCAAAACAACAAGAAATCTTGGCTAAATACAATGTCTACACTAACACAACAAATACTTAGGAAATTAATTTGATGAAATAAAGTCTTGTAAGGTAGGAATATCTAAAATTGTCCTTGACCGGATAACAAATCAGAGTCCAGATTAGTTATATTCAAGATTCTCTGGGAAACACTATGGTCCCTTCTAAGTAATCAAATGTCCGTTAAAGGTGCGGACTAACGTTCGCCCGTGCGTTCAGCTTTTCCGCTGATGCTCCCAGCTGTGGCTCAGCTGATCGGCTATTGTTGCCGTTGAGAGAAACAAGTCTCCCCTCTCCTCGGAGCGACCTCCGAAAAATAATCCCGTGAAAAGACTGGAGAGAAACTTTTCTCTCCTTCAGGTTGAAGAACCTCTTTTCACGTTTAGCTTCTGCTAAACTCTTCTAAAAGTCAACTAATCCCCCTGGTCTCCTCAGAGATCTCGTATATATCCTTCATTTCTCTCTCGGAAAACAATCCTATTTTCCAACATCCGCTGTCATTGGTCCGCTCGTCAGGACCCTTTTGACAGCCGACCTTCTAGTGGCTGGTCGGGGGCCCTTCCCCCTTTTTGCACACGGAACTCTCCTGTCAAAGTATGCGATGTCAAAAAGCACTTAGCGGCATATTTCGGTGTTACAAAGTGGGAACCAGTGGTCCTCTTTTTATGTACTATGTTCCAAAGTGTCATCTTCATAAGATCGATCGCACTGAAGTTATTTACTTTTAAGTTACCGGCAAGCTCTGAGACTTAGACGAATTTTCTAGTGTCACTCCCGAATACATGGAGTTTCCATAGGCCGTGATTCTGTAGCATTTGTGGGGGTTTTTATGTGTGGAAACTGTGAAAAGGCTAAGTTTCCACACTGGCATTTTTCGCAACACCACTCGTGCGCGGTTCACGGTTTTGTACATAAGTACGCGCCTTGCGGCCATTGGGGCATCCCATGATTGCCATTATTTTTAATACTCCTTGGAAAACCTTCGTTGAATACAATAATAGCAATATACGTTACGATCTCAAAGATTTTGGTGCCAGAGTGCAGAGGTTTTGGAGCGAAAGTCCAAATCAAGAAATTTAGGGATTCATTTTTATTTGGCGTTTCCGCGTCCTTCACGGTTAAATCGAGACTAAAATAAGCTAACCTATTTGACAAAATAAATGACTCTAGAAATTATTTCCTTCTAGGATCATCTCTACAAGGCGATTGGCATAAAACGATGGGCGAGCCGCTTTGTACCAATCACCGTGTAAAGAGGATCCACTCAGTGTAACGCTTTAAAAGTCATGAAATGGTCTTTTATGTCATGGGTCGCTGACTTATGGAGGCGACGGTCGATCTACTGTACACTCCCAGAACTTCCCGTTGTATCATAACACTTCATGTCGAGTAGTTAATTCGGTACTGACAATAGAAGCAGTGCTTATTTAAACTTCACAAGCAGGAATAACCGAGCTAAGCTCGGTCAAAGTTAGCTTTGTGTTTATCGCGATATATTATTCCCACTGAATCATTCTTGCTGTTTTAGTTACAATTAGCTTGACCCTGATCCATAGAGACCCAAAATGACCCACTAATCGAATTTTTTCGAAAATGCGACCTAACCCAATGCTCTTTTCGAGACTGAAAACGATGGAATACAAAATTTAGAGAAAATCGTTAGTCATTTTCTAGATAAAATTAGCTTGACCCACGTTGATCCAAAAATGACCCTCTACTCGAAATTTATCAAACATGTGACCTATTCCCAGGGGCGTGCCTAGCGGGGGGGTGTTGGGGGTGTAACACCCCCCCACTTATTTGGAAGAGTTGGTAAAATTTTGAATAGTCGGAAAGTTAAGAACACACCCTGCAAAAAGTCCCTTCTCCCGTCGTCAGTATCATTTCAATTCTCTGTTGTCCGTCTTTAAAGGGGAAAAGAAAGAACTTCTCACGGAATTGTGTATGATTCTGTGTGGGAGGAAGGGGTTGTCACTTGTCAGAGAGCGTAGGTGATAGATAGAGAGAGAGAATCGCGTTTCTGAGAATTCGTGAAAGGAAAGGGGAGAGGAGTGTTGTTGCAATCTCTATTGTAAGTTTTCCCATGTAGCATCTTTAATTGCTCCCTTCTGCTATGGACTGATTCTTAGAATTTGGTGACCTCTTGGCTCTGGATTTGGCGCTAGTTATTTGAGGTTGCTGCATTTAAAAGATGAAGTCACGGACACAGAAGAAGAGCGATTTGCAAAAGTTTGTTTTTGTCGCATGATGGCGGTTAATTCAGTGAAAATTTTATGCACACACTGCGATCGCGTACACACACATTTCACAGAAAAAAATAAATTTATATCGCCATATAAGAAAATTTCATCCGAATGAAAACATCGACCCCCAGAAAGGAAAACGGATTCAATGTACAATATGTAGATATTTCTGCATTTCTATTAGAGGCCTGCATAGTCATATTCAAACAGATCATCCAGATGTAAAATTATTTTTGAAAAGGCTCCTGTATAGCCCCTCCCCCCCCCCACCCCCCTTCTACAGTCAGTTGGAATATCGCTTTCCCAAGCTCGTGCACAATCTTACGACACCACGTCATCTATGTCCGGCCGCATTTTAGACTGGCAATCAAAACTTTCAGAAAAAGCTGGTAGATCTATCTTATACATACCCTACCTCGCGCATAAAGTGAATTTATGTGTTGAACTGGCGTGCGAAGAAAGCAATATAATAAAATTGTTCTACGATAGTATTCAGGATCTCTATAACTTCTTTCCACTGAGTACAAAGCGATTCAGCATACTGAGAGAGAAAATTGAAGTTCTTCATTCAAGCGTTATGGCTGATAGCACACCCGATCTCTCTCATTTTAACCAGCTCTCAATTATAATCCGATACGTGACCCCAAAGTTTCAGCCAGAAGAACGGTTGTTAAAATTAAAAGGTTATCTGGATAAAACAGGCGAAGGAATGGCTAAGCTTATTTCTGAAATTCTACAGTCAGTTTGAATATCGCTGTCCCAAGCTCGTGCACAGTCTTACGACACACGTCATCTATGTCCGGCCCCATTTTAGGCTATCAATCAAAACTTTCAGAAATAGCTGGTAGATCTATTTTATACATACCCTGCCTCGCGCATAAAGTGAATTTATGTGTTGGCATGTGTGCGAAGAAAGCAATATAATAAAATTGTTCTACGATAGTATTCAGGATCTCTATAACTTCTTTCCACTGAGTACAAAGCGATTCAGCATACTGAGAGAGAAAATTGAAGTTCTTCAGAAGAGTCTTACCTTGAAATCTTTGTCGAAGGCAAGATGGACGATGCGAGCGGATTCAGTCAGAGCTATTTTATCGTCCTATGATGCCCTCATCCATACTCTGCAAATTATTTCTGAAGACATGAAGGCTGACAAGGATGCTCTAGGTAAGGCGACAGGGTTAAGAAGCAAAATGATGTCATACGATTTCATTGTTTCTTTACTTGCAATGAAAACAATTATGTTTAAGACCAAGTTAGCAACAGAGCAATTGCAACGTGAAGACCTGAACATTTTAGAGGGAACCGACATAATGCGGAAAATTTACGAAAGCATTCAGAAACTCCGGAATGACGACGCGGCGGCAATAATGAACATCATTAAGGAAGCTGACAACATCTGCGAGACACATGGAATAAATCAAGATTATGAGTTCAATTTGCGGCACATGCGATGGAGGTCTCCATCGAAGATTGGCGAAAATCCTGAAACTGCAGTTCTATTTACACGAGAGAATTACTTTAAAGCAGAAATTTTGAAGGGAGTAGGTCGGCTTACAAGTGCATTTGGAGGCATTCCAAAGTTGGTATTTGAGAAAGTTAAACCACTGGCCTGTCTCCTTCCATCTAGGATCAAGTATAGCTCTACCGAGAACATTTCTAAACTATGTCAATTATTCCCTGATGATCTCAAAGATGTAGATAACTTGGAATGTGAAATTGATCTCATGTCCTCAGAAATAGCTAGTTCTGAATCGGATACAATTGGCGCAGCAGCGCAAAAACTTGTGGGGAAGGCTCATTTATATCCTAACCTTTCTTTGGATTACAAGTTGGCCTTAATTATTCCAGTAACTGTGGCATGTAATGAAAGAAGTTTCCGCAGGTTAAAGTTAGTAAAAAATTACTTGCGTACCATCATGTCGGAAGAGCGACTGGACGAACTAATGCTATTAACCTGTGAAACACACATAACTGACGTGTTGGATTTTGACAGTGTAGCTGGAAAATGGGATATTCTGAAGGATAGGTGGGAGATAATTTAAAAATGTAGAAGGATAATTTTTAGTCTCTTATACTAATATATATCTTACTTTTAGCAAGCAAGATTTGTCTTTTTTATGTATTTTAAAATTTATACACCTACATTACACAATAGCATGCGGTTTTATTTATAGAAACATAAATTCCGAAGTACTTCCACGTTCTTAAATTGTTACTTTTGAGAACTGGTTAATGTACGGTACATCCGTACACATTTCCTTTTAAATCGGAAGCAGAATCCTAATTAATAACAGGATTCTCAACTCTACTTATATAGTAAAATAATTTAAAAAAATTTACACATACTGAATAACAGCATTAAATTTCGACTGTGGTTAAGGAGAATGCAGGTGAACACTTAAGACTTTTAGTGATTTTTATAAATTCACAGTATTGTAGAGCAGTTGACTCCGTCGCTGAGGGGGTGGGGAGCTATCACAAAGCCTTTCTCACCCCCGATCTTGCAGTCGGCAAAATTCAGTTAACACCCCCCCACTAAAACAGCCTTCGGCACGCCCCTGCCTATTCCAATGGTCTTCACGTACTGGGAAACGACATAATATTAAAGAAAAAATTGTCAAAATCGTTTGAACCTTTTTGCGATACAGTTACCTTGACCCTGACCCATTATGACCGAAAATGACCCATTAATAGAATTTTCTTAAGCATATGCTTAAGAAGACCGTATATACGACCGTATATTAAGGCCATATATTAAGGCCGTATATTAATGCCGTATATACGACCTAGCTTAATGGTTTTCTCGTGCCCAGAAACGATATAATACAAAGTTTTGTCAAATCGTTAAAGCCATTTTCTAGATAAACTCAGCTTGACCCACAGTCACCCAAAAAGGACCCACTAATCGAATTTTCGCGAACATGTGACTTAGCCCAATGGTCTGCTCATGTCCAGAAACGGTATATTACAAAATTTTGTCAAAATCGTTTGATTCGTTTTTTAGATACAATTAGCTTGACCCACAGTGACCCAAAAATGGCCCACTAATCGAATTTTCCCAAACATGGGACTTAGCTCAATGGTCATCTCATGCCCAGAAACGGTATATTACAAAATTTGGTCAAAATGTTTTGAGCCTTTTATTAAGACTCAATTAGCTTGACCCTGACCCATTGTGACCCAAAATGACCCACTAATCGAATTTTCTTGAGCATGCGACCTAGTCGAATGGTATTGTCGTGCCCGAAAACGAAAGATTACAAAATTTCGTCAAAATCGTTAGAGCCGTTTTCTAGATAAACTTAGCTTGACCCACAGTGACCCAAAAATGACCCACTAATCGAATTTTCTCGAACATGTGACTTAGCCCTATGGTCTTCTCGTAATCCAAAACTATAAAATATGGAGTTTCGTGAAAATCGTTAGAGCCGTTTTTTTAGATAAAAATATCTTGACCCGCAGTGACCCAAAAATAACCCCCTAATCAAATTTTCTCGAACATGTGACCTAGCAGAATAGTCTTCTCGTACCCGAAAACGGTTGGATACTATAAAATTTAGTCAAGATCGATTGAGCCGTTTTTTGGATATAATTAGCTTAATCCTGACCCATAATGACCCAAAATGACCCACTAATCGAATTTTCTCGAACATGTGGCCTAGCTCAATGGTGGTCTCGTGCCCTAAAATGGTAAAATACGAAATTCTGTCAAAATCGTTAGAGCCGTTTTTAAGATAAAATTTACATACACACACAATTTTTGCTCGTATTGTACGTGTAGGTCACAAAGTTTCAACGACGCCTTGGTCCGTGCCGCATTTTTCCAGATAGGTTTTTAATAAACTTTTAAAGTCACTTGAGGCGTATCGAGAGATCTACTCAATGCAAACATGTCGCGAATCCCATAGTATTTATGCGATTCATTCTAATTAAAATAGTCTGTTTTTAACAATCTAGCGTTTATTGCTTTAATACTGCTACTGGGCATTGCATTACACATATATATCATTAAAAGTTGTTAACTAGGCATTAAAAGCCGATGGTACATAGAGTACGCCGCCCCTGTCAGTATGTATGTCAAAACCGTCCTCGGCTAATTACGGACGATTTTTTTTCGAAAATCCTTATCAACAATGCTTTTATATTTCAGCTACGATAGGTACCTCCAGCGTTGCCCAACACTTTTGCTGAATGCCCGTAAATCGAAATTTGTGTGTAACGGAATAATGCGCTTTTCTCAAACACTATGTGACCTAGGGATTCTATAATTTTCCTACAAGATTTAAATTAACATCTACTACTCTAATTTTTTCATAATTTTAGTTTCAGTATATTCGGAGTTAGATGGGGGGAAACATATTTTTTCGGTACATTTTCAACGGTATCTTTGAAAATATAATACCTAAAATTAAAAGAAATGTATTTTTGAGTTCAGCGTTACGAACGTTTTCACACGATACCCCACAAAGAAAAGACTTTTTTTTTCAAGTAAATTAATTAGCTCCTCTACATTTTTACTAAATATATTTACGAATGTTTAATAATCTGCAAATATGTGGGTCAATAGTCTCTATTACCTCCCCTAATTTGAACTTTTCACGTTGCATAGTTTACGAGTAAAATGGCTGTGACAGATAGACACAGGAGTGATCTTATAACGGTTCCGTTTTTACTTTTTATGTATAGAACCCTAAAAAGACCTGCAAACATATTTTTTTAAAAAAAAGTAGAAAACGGCCTTTGTACAGATCAACTTCAGCGATCTGATGCAAAACAAATTATTTAAAACTATTGAAATGCAAACGAGATATCTTAAAAAAATCATCCCATAGGATTGACATTTGCGAGCGAATGTTTTCACGTGAGTGAAGTAGCCTCCTAACGTACCCACGTACTAAGTGAGGGTACAGTTTCAGGCGAAGATTCTTGACTAGATTTTAATAGATCTGATAATTTCATATTGGAACTCGTTTAATTAAATAACAAGAAAGAAAAAATCGTGCGTCAAGCATAGATTACGAAACACTTTCTAACACATTCAGAATAATGATACAAAACTGGACCGCTTAACGAGTTAAAATAATATGTCGAATCCAACCGTATGGAAACGCATAACACATTTGAAAACCCAATTTCAGCTGTCCCCGTCTACAATCGTTAAATGATCTGAATTCTTGGATCAGCCCTGTATAGAGTGTATTGCCCTATTGTACAGTAATCATCTTGTAGTGAAAATCAGTGATTTATACAAATTTTAATACATTTTAAATAGCGTCATGTCATTAAAATACACTGCAAACGATTTTTCCCCAATGGACTATAATGTAACGGAATACTTTTGAGTGCCCCTGTCCATGAACTAGTAATGCTACGCTTTTCATATTGAATACCAAACATTTGAATACCAAACATCCCATGGTAAACATCATTAACATATATCATATTCCTATACAATACCCAACATGCCTTGGTGACCTTCAATAAGGTTTATGAATTGCATGAAAATCCAAGTCTGTGGACGGAAGTGAGAGCGTGGACAGACGGACAACCGAATGCATGAACACTTTTCAACTTTGTTGGAAAGTGTTAAAAAGGCACTTTGTATTTTATACTATACAGAATCGCTCAAGATGTGTCACCTTTTGAATGGACAGAGACAGAACGAAGTGTCGATCTTTTTCTGCTTTCCTAATATTCAAATAATTATTTTCTCGTAAAATTTTCAAGTATATAGTTTGCCCATATTATTCTCTTGTGAAATATAATTTTGTGTTGCCTTGCTGAAATCCATTGTTTTTATTCCATGATACTTGTAAGTTTTTTTTTTGGTTTTTTCATATATTAAAACGTCAAAACATACCAAATTTTATAATATATATATTTTTTTCCCTCTAGTTCACAAGCTTTGTATCCCGTGATGTCAGTTCTACACGGAGGTACTACCTTTTTTTATGACCCTGAAGTTGTCCTTATGCCAGTTTACTACTACGTGCCAGTTGCTTTCGTCCATCCAATTCCTATAGGATATGAAAATCCTTGCTCCGTTATGGATCCTTTGAACGGATCCACGGAAATTGGATATGATTATGCATCTCATGACCAACCCGAAGACTACGGGTAAGAAATCAATGTATTATTTTTTTAAATAACATTCCAAATAATGCTTTTTTCTTGTTTTAACCCTTTATCGGGCAATGGTAATATACTTACCACTTAATTTTTATTGAAAACGGGTCGATTCGCACCTAATTTTTATTGAAAACGTGTCGATTCGCATTGGAAGTTTTAGTAAAATATTTTGTTTTTATAATTCCGCTGATAAAAAAGCAGCATGTTATTTTCAAATAAATTTGTATGTAGATTCTTGTGGCAGTGAATCTTTTCAACATTTCAGCCACAGAATTGACTTGCACGACAAAGGGTTAACATGAGTTTTTTCTTAAGAATAAATCTATGAGAAACCTAGTATTTATAAACTGATTTTGAAATCGACCCGTCTTGAAAAGCAATCATGGGTATTCTTATTTGTGTAGCGCAAGTAAAAGGGTGCTATCATAAGATTGTGAAAGAAAACTAATCACTTTAAATTGAATTCTATGAAAACGGAATACTGTAACACTTGCGCAAAGGTGAAATTTAACCTTATAGGGAAACATTTCATAGCCTCTGCAAAAAAGAATAAAAAACAGTTATAAGAGACAGTGTACTTTGTAAGACGAAAAACGTTCTTTTTTTTCTTGTCATTGTGTCTTGTTTTCTAAATGTTTTTAAAGTATGATGTAAAATGGGTAACAGAAGACAAGGTGGGTGTCAGGATGTCATTGGACGTCCTCCGTAGTGGAGGTTTCTTTGATGTCTCTAGCAACTGTGGCTTTCGCCGCGAACGATCCTTATTTTACAGAAACAAAATCGGAGCCGATTCCATTCACTTACGTTTTGACTACAGGCTCAGATCTTCATGTCCTATCACAAACCATTGATTAATATTTTGAACAAATTCGGAAAATATTAATTTCACACAGATCAGTAATATTAAAATCTTTCAATTATTTTATAATAATTTTAGTAAAACTGTGAAAGTCCTGTGTGAGTGTTCTTTACGTTGCACGTTTTTAAAGAGAGTGTAAAGCAACAGTCATTCAATCGATTTATTTAAAAAAAAAAAAAATGAAAATAAAGATATCTTTCGCAAACAAGAACAGCGACACAAAGCAAAAAAAAAAATCATTTTGTGTGTTATTGCACTCATAAGATCTGACTTTGGTGCGTCTGGCAACAGGAAAAATGTCGTAAGTGTAGTGGACCCGAAAACCGCTAGAGGGCGCTCTGTGTCACTTTGCCACCACAAAAGGGGAACAAATTGTGTTCAGTTCACACTGGAATATCGGAATTATCTTAAATCGCCGAACTCTCTGAGTTCCACAAACTCTCTCAACTTTCTTCGGGCTGAAGACAGTCACGACCCTTCACTGTCGATGGCTGTAAAGCTTCGCATTAACTGATTGGGTGTTGCGGCGGTTTTATCTTAAACGCATGCGCAAACAACACAGTGACGTTCACTGAGTTATCTTAGGTGAGTTTTTCGATGTGAACAGGTTTCAAATTCTGGGAGGGTACCAGCACCTCGAAATTAAGAGAGTTCGGTGGTTTAAGACAGTTCCAATATCCCAGTGTGAACAGGGTATAATGCGTGATAAAATGACTCAATCCTTCCTTTCTCTTCCGCATACTCTTAAGGTTTGCGTTTTTGTGTATGCTTTTACATACAAAGCTTAATGCTTTCATTGTACGTTACTGTAAAAAGTTATCAATCTTCTTTTGCTTCTACTGTGATGAAGTATTTTTGAACAGTGTGACTTTTCCTGCGGATGAGAAACATTTGTTAGAATAGAAGACGAAGTCCTATTAGCTGTTTCTTTCTCCCAGCAATTAAAGTGTCATCTCTAAAAAATAACGTTCCGTTGTATAAGCCAGCCGCAAAACAAAGCAGATGTATCATTGTACAGTAAATACTCTACTGCAATTTTTTTAACTTCTAAGCATCGCTCTATATTTATACCGCCGTATTGAGAAAAAAGTACTTTTAAATGCAATTTCTTTGAAAACTGCATCTCCATTTATTTTTTATATTCATTTTTTTTTTTTTTTTTTTTTTTTTTTGTAGTTTTTAGCGCAATTTGTTTAATTTAGCATCTCAAGTACTCCATCCCTGTAGAAAGCAAATGAAAATTAGTTAGAAAATAGCAATTATATCTTTTTTTTGCCATTTTCTCATAAAAACTGAAAAAAGATGTAATTAAAATACGTGCTATTTTGAAAAAAATATAAGTGAATGATTTTTGATAAAACAGGGAGCTATTATAAACTAAATTTAATTTAAAGTATTTATATTAATATTACAAACAAATGAAGGCCTGTGAATCATGAGATAGCCGATTTTTTTTGTCGATTTTCTTGAATGACGACATCTCTTTTTTTTATTTGTGTATTATTTAGCGATAGTGACATCGTATGCGTATATCTGCAGATGTTGTTAAAGACTGGGTCGTAAATGAGGAATTCTTCAGCGGATGCGGATGACGTCATTTTATATAAAATAAAAGCGTGTGTTTTAAGTCTTAAAACTGAAATATGTTATTATCTATCTATATATATATATGTATATTGTACTATCTCTCTCTATATATAATGTATATACATTTTATTTTTTCATCGGGGGCAACACTAAATTCCGAAAAAGCTGAATTCCTGTTTTCTAGTTATTTATCTTTTTTATCCAATAAAAATGATGTAATTACTCATTCGCTCATTCAGTTGTTCTTTTTAGAGAAACTTCGTTAAAAATTGCTAAAAAATTAATATCTCGGAAACTAATTCAAATTTTGGACTCATACGGACAACTGGAGTTCATTCTATCGCGTTGCGTTCCATATTCTAGAAGAAGTTGTAAAATACAAATACTCAGATTTTAATACAATAAATACATGGGTTAATTAAATGGCAATATACAGAGTGTCCTAAAAATTCTCGTACTGACGGCATATGTATTTATTATTCACAAAAAAAAAAAAAAAAAAAAAAAAAAAAACCTTAAAACGTTTAGTTTTATGCTAATGATTAAAAGCGCTTTTAACATCGCGTAGAAAAAAAGTATTGAACTTACAATTATAATAAATGTTCAAAATGTCCACCCATTTCTGGAAGGCAGAGCTGAACTCTTTCGCGCATGTTTGTAGAAACGCGTTTTACCATGCTAGGAGTGACTTCTTGTATCCTTTTAAGTAAGAGCCATTTTCAGATCATCTATCGTTTGAGGATTATTTGCATAAACTTCTTGGTATTGCATCCTTTGGAATTTATTTTGCCAAACATCTTTGCACCTTTCTACGATTTGCATTAAAAATAAGTTTCGAGCAGCGCAATTCTCTGAATGCATGATAAACTCATTTCACTATAAAGAACAAACTAATATAGAACTTTATTTTCGTAACAATTAAGCGCGAAAAAAAACTAAGCGATAAAAACTCAAGAGTGGATGCAATGCTAATCAGATGATAAAATTTGATATTTCAAAATAAATCAATGAAATTTTTAAGTTGGAGTACAGGAACTATTAGGACACACTGTACTAAAAACACTCTAAGTCTCTTCTATTTATTTATTTATTTTGAAAAGAAACTCACGTTACTGTTGCTATCTCAGTTGAGTTTATTGTGATCAGGGCTTCTCGTCTTACATTAAAAATTATTGGATACGAAAACTGCGAGTTTTATATAAAAGAAAATGTGCAATAAACACATTGAAGATAGTTTTTTTTAAACGAAGAATTATTTTAAGTGCTATTTAAAGTTGGAATACGTCTAAGTAATTCAGTTGAAAAATAGAGGATCAAAGAGTTTACATAGCATTTTAACCATCTTTTGCGAGCACATAATGGACTAGATTACGATATGTAATGTCAAATCGTCTCAAAATCATCTGAGGACAAAAAGTTTATGTCTAACTTTTATAAAAACTAAGGATTTCATACATAGAGCTGTAGAATTTTTCTTCTAGCTTATATATGGCGCAGGATTTTACATTTTGTTTATAGTGTGATACAAGCCCGTCGACAATAAAAAATATTTTGACTATATTATCTCAAACGAATGCATGATTGAGAGCCACTCTCATAGGAGTTACGTGCAACCAGAAAAACTAAAGTAATATTTTCTTATTACATGGTTTGGCGCATTTTGAAATTGGCATGTGACCGAAATTATAAAAAGCAATAAGTTTATTTGAAAAAAAAAAAAATTAAAAAAGAGCGTTCTCATGTTAAAAAAATTACAGTTGATTCCGTTGACCTTGAAAGTTTTTTTCGATATTTACAGATATCACTCACTAAAAAAGCTGTTACTCATTTCTTTTTAATTACAAAAAAATTGCTTCATTGCAAAGAAAACTGAAATATTTAAAAATCATTATAATAATACATAACTTGCGAAATCGTCAAAACTTACAGGATTCTTACTGAAATAGTTAAAAATGAGGAATGTGACTTGAACCTTCTTATACTTTGCGATAGCATTAAAATTTCTCTTATAAATGCGGAAAGAACAATCTAGAATAAGCAGAGTTTCAATGGGTTATTGAGCATCACAAAAGATGCTTAATATTAAAAAAAAAACAGTTTTAAAAATTCTTATATGTAATAGAGAGTGACTCATTTAGGCGCGTTTCTTAAGTCATTGCAAAGTGATATACAGGGTGTCCGGTCTCAACGGTGTCCAATGGCTAATTCCTAAACCGTTAGTCATAGACATATAGTTCCAATTACAAAAATGTTTTAAATCAGGTAAAGAAATATTTTAAAAGCGATTTGGGTCAATAAAAACATTTCTTAAAAAATTGCGAAATTTAAATTTTTATACGGTCCCCCGGTCCTATAAGTTATATTTAGTGAAATTTTCTTTTTACACTGGCAAGTAATACAAAAAAAGTCCCGTTATTCTACGTTTAAAATTGACCGAGCATTAGCTGTTTAAAGCTGGAGCATATTTTTTGCTGCAAAGTGGGGGTCATTCACAAATTTAGTCGAAATATAATTTCGTCAGATATAAAAAATGTTTGGGAGTAAAATTAACATTGCAATATAAATTTGAAATCTTTAATCATTCTGGCATATTAATGGAAAATATACAATTTGTAATAAACATTTAAGAAGCAAGAAAAAACAGAATTTTTGTTAAATAAAATGATTCTAAATTAACAGGCTCAATTCTTTACAAAATGATACGTATTTTAAAATATTATTAGATTGCTCAAGCCTGCAAAAGTTGGATTATGTCATGTTTTTTAACTTTTGATAATTGATTCTTATATATTCTGTACCGCTGAATCCGAAATTGACCTTCATTTTTAACTATCATATCAGGATTTTTCGCAAATTGCAAATTTCAAAGTTAAGAAGTTCAGTGTTAAAATTGAATTTCCTCCCCCATCTCATCGGACCACTCAGCTGTTTAGCTGTAAGAATCCCAGGATAAGCAAAAATGTCGAATAAATTTTTTAATCAAATAAAATAAAATAAAAAATGTTTTACATATGTTTTATAGTATGAGATTTTCGCTATATTATAACATACACATTTGCGATTTGCAAAAAAATTGTAACGTGATGGTTAAAAATGAAGGTCATTTACAGATTCAGTGCTAAAAAGTGCGTAAAAATCAATTATCAAAAGTTAAAAAACACAACCATCTCCTCTACTTTATAGTATTCGATTTTTGTTATTTTTTAAATTTGAAAATTTATGATTTGCGAAATATCCTGACATGATGGTTAAAAATTAAGGTAATTTTCGGATTCAGTGCTAAAAAATACATAAAAGTTAAAAAACCCAACAATCGCAGCCTTGTATTATCTAATCTAAAACTTTTTCTTAAACTCCTTGGCAGAAATCTATCCGAAATTTTTTGTGTTATCCTGTAAAATAAGTATAAATGGTAACCACCGAAAATCTTAATAATATTAGATTGTTATCGGATTTACGCCAGTATGTAAAATGCAATCTCGATCGGATATTTAAAAGTGGGTTAAAGTTCGAGTACAAATTTTGAACTGGAAAAACATACATACGATTGTTGAAGTAACATAAAAACTTATAAAAAAACATAATTTTTGTTAAAAGAAATCATAAGAGAAACAGTCTCAAATCCTGACAAAATAAAACATATGTTATTTTAGCCAATTTGAGACTTAATCATAATACTTGTAGGATTTTTTTTCAAAGCGCAGATACACATGAAGTAAGATCTTCGAATACTTTAAACACTTGGTATATGATCCCTCAAAGCCAAGCCGAAATCATTTGTTTTCAGAGTAGAAAAGTGGCATAAGTCATGCATTTTTAAAGTTTCATAACTCGCTCAATTTTAGCGTTATATGAATGGGACTTTTTTTTTGTCTTACTTGTCAGTGTAATAGGAAAAAATTACTAAATATAACTTATAGGACTGGGGGACCGTATAAAAATTTAAATTTCGTAATTTTTTAAGAAATGTTTTTATTGACCCAAATCACTTTTAAAATGTTTCTTTACCTGGTTTAAAACATTTTTGTAATTGGAACTATATGTCTATGACTAATGGTTTAGGAATTAGCCATTGGACACCGTTGAGACCGGACACCCTGTATATTTTACACATGAAATGCATTGTGAAATTATACATGTGAGATGTCTGATTTCAATCTCTGCCTTTTTAAGGATATATGATTCTTATGATCGTGGAGCTGAAGGAAAAGTTACTCCAGCCATCTCTACGTTTTTCAGTTATTCGGAAAATCCGGAAAAGCTCCTGGATGCTCCGGTCGTCCATGATAGAGGAAAGTAAGGAAGTTCTTTTTGTTTTCTTTTTTCTTTGTTTTGTTTTCTGTTTTGTTTTTGATTTCTATCGTTTCTCTACTACAACAAAGTAACAAGAAAATATTATGGATACATTCTAGTATTAAAAATTTTATGCAATTATAACTTTAATTTGTGCATTTGATTGATATGAAAATATTTAATGACTGAAAAACATACGCTTTAAACATTAAGGAATAGTCCAACAATGTCATCATAATACTGCAACTATTTCAAATAGAGAATAATGAGTTCGAATTAACGATTGCCCCACCCGTGGCCGAGAGGTTCTGCTCTCGAAGCTGGTAGACGGGAGGTTCTGGGTTCGAATCCAATTGCACCCGTCGGCCTAATCGTTCAGAGTTTTCCGTGGTTTTCTTCCAACCTTGGATTTCCTTGCGTCAATACGGGTTAGGTTCACTTAGAAAGACCCCTTCAGGAAGTGCACCTCCCCTTTCTTCGGGTCTATACCCCTCCTGTTGATAATGGGCCGTCATAAAACAACATCGAATTAAATATTAGTTGCATAAAATACTGTAAATTTCTCTCATTTTTTCGTTGATAACCATCTTGTTAAAATTGAGACCAATGACACACTATTGGAAAGGAGAATCCTTTTTATCTTTTATTTTGCTCTCTTGAAAACTGTTAACAATTCTATTTTAATTAGTTTTTTTATATAAAAGTATTTAACAAATAATGGACACTGAATCAGATCTACAAGGTTGGTGGATAAGAGGATAGTATTTAACTTCTATTTGTTAGTAATTACATATGGATAATAAGAGATACTCCTTCACAACACAACAATAATATTGCCTGTTCGTGATCAAGGTGCTTTTGCCATAAATGGCACGATAGTTTTCTGGCAGTTGAAAGCAATCCATAAACATTCTGCGTCCAAATCTTACAGACAGTTTATCTTTGTCTGCATGTACCTTTGAGTATTGTTTTTCTTATGTACGATATCATAACAAACGATGTGTTTTTAGGCAGTTTTATTTCACCGATGGACCCTTTTCTTTTTCAGTCCTTCTTCTCGACAAACAGTTGAAGTATATTCGAGTTATGGAGGTGATTCTAAAGCAGGTGAAGGCGACACGCCTGTATCGTCTAGGAACAAACTCCCTCAGAAAGATTGGAAAAAGATATTCGACATGAAGGAGTATTACTTCAAGTAAGTATTGAGAAGAATTGAACTCCTTATCTTTAAAAGCTTACAAACTATTTATTTATAGTGACAAATATATGGAATATTTTGCTACGTTATCCGCATTATTATACTCATCTATTCTGCATTTCTAAAAGTATAACGATTTGATATGATATTGAACCTATAAAACCCCCAAAATTCTTATAATCTTTAAAATGCTATGACTCAGTGGAGAACGATTTCAGGAAAATGAACTCTTGCTTCTGGTGCATGGCTGTTACGTTTTATGTTTAACAATTGCAAAGGCAGTCCATAAAATGATTGGCATTATCTTTTGCGATACGGGTTTGCACCAGAAGATAGGATCCAACACAGTGTTACTAAAGGAATCCGTTACATACCTCGATATTGCGTTACATTCTTGTGGGTATAAATTATCTTGAATCAGAAAAATGTAAATCATCTTCATACAGATTAAAAGGTGGGTAAAACGGATAAATTGGCAACTCTTTTTTACTTTCTTCTATCTTTACAAGAAGAAAGTATTGGATTCATGAAAATTTTCGAATTCCGGTTTTTGACGGATTTACACGTTTTAGGGGTCAGAGATTCCAAAAAACATGTTTTTACAAAATGTCTGTCTGTGACTCTGTGAGTCTGTCTGTCTGTGTGTATGTGACACAAATTTTGTGGGCGCTCTATCTCAAGAACTAATGCACGGAATTTAATATAAATTTATATTCTGTTAGTACCTAATACAAATTGATGCTGATTAGTTTTTGGTGAAAATCGCTCAACAGGTGGCGCTGCTATGCTGCATTTTTCACGATTTTCGCAATAGCTCTATCTCAAGAACTAATGCACGGATTTTGATCAAACTTCAGATTCAGTTAGTCCTTGATATGAATTGATGCTGATTATGTGTTGGTGTAAATCGCCCAACAGGTGGCGCTGTTATGATGAATTTTGCAGGATTTACACGATTTCCCCAATAGCTCTGTCTTAAGAACTAACGCACGGATTTTCATCAAACTTCAGATTCAGTTAGTCCTTGATATGACTTGCTACTGATTATGTGTTGGTGTAAATCGCCCAACAGGTGGCGCTTCTGTGCTGCCTTTTTCACGATTGCCTCAGTAGCTCTATCTATAGAACTAATGGACGAATTTTCATCTAACTTCAGGTTTAGTTGTATGTTGACACAAGTTGTTGTAAATTAGGTTTTGGTGTTAATCACCCAATAGGTGGCGCTGCTATGTAGGAATTTTCACGATTTTCGCTGTAGCTCTATCTCAAAAACTAATGCACGGATTTTCTCCAAACTTCAGATTCAGTCAGACGTTGACATAAATTGTTGCTGATTAGAATTTGGTATAAATCACCCAATAGGTGGCGCTGATAGGCAGTATTTTGCTGGATTTACACGATTTCAGCGATAGTCATATCTCAAAAACTAATGCACGGATTTTCTCCAAACTTCAGATTCAGTCAGACGTTGACATAAATTGTTGCTGATTAGAATTTGGTATAAATCACCCAATAGGTGGCGCTGATAGGCAGCATTTTGCTGGATTTACACGATTTCAGCGATAGTCTTATCTCAAGAACTAATGCACGGAATTTCATATCTTTAGAATCCTCATGAGATGCATAGATTGCCATTTAATTCTGGCAGTGTGATAGTGAATTTTGATATATTAACATGTATGAGATAGAAGAAAGTTTTGGGATTGGTACATCCGACTAGTTTTATGCTGTAAAAGGATTAAGATGAATGGATTCTATTTAATTTTTAAATAGCCATCACCATTCTTACATTTCTAACTTTCTTTATTAGTGTGTCGAGGACTGTCCGTTTCACATACTTACACATATTTTATTGATTTTCATGTAATGCTTACAGTCAGTTTAGCAACCATTTTTTTTTTAAGAAAAAATAGAAAACAGCTATCATTCTGAGTGAATTACAACCCAATAAACCGATCAAGGTGAATGTACCAGAAATTAAAAAAAAAAAAAAAAAAAAAAAAATACCAGAACGATTCTACCATAAAAAATGCTTTCTTTTTCGCAGATTAAATAAGCCATTATTTACTACTTGTAAATTCTGGTAGATTTCTGAATTAAAAAAAATCCGCTGAACTGAAAATCCCTCTGAAACTGAATTTGCATATTTACGGATAGTTTGGGAACGAATGGTCCGAACTGAAAGAAAATTTATCTCGGGAGTTTTAGACCCTGAAAATTCTGATGGCGACAATACAAACCTATTCAAATTATGAATTTTCATTCATTTCAATATTAATCATTAATTTATATTATTAAGACCTAATACTAGGCATCATTGGACTATATTACAGAAAATTTCATAAAACCAAAAGTACTGAAAGACATAAAGGACTGCTCGAAATATGTTTAAGAAACTGACTTATATTTTTGGCATTCAAAGTATTTTCAATTATTGTACTCAGAATAGCCAGATTTATTTCTACATTTTTTGGCCTGGAGAACGTAATAATACAAAAGAAATTATGACAACATTTAGATGACACGATGTCGTTTTCCATCTTTTGAAAGCAGTAAGAGTCTCTTGTCGCTTTAGAAACATAGAGTAACCAGTGAACCCTTTTAGATTACAATCATTGAGATTAATTTCTGATATATTTAACAAAATGTTAATGTATTATGTCAAACGCCTGTTCAAAAATCTTTTGTGTGGATAGAAAAAATGATGTTTATATCAGAAATACATAGGATAATTGCATTAACTGAATTCATATTTCTTTCTTTTTCACTTTTTCCATTCTAAGACTAAAGTTTCTTTTAACAAAGATCACAATACTAGAATAAAAATTGTATTTTCAGACAAATACTAGATTTGATATGGAGTAGAATAACTTGGCATTTGTTCAGATAAAGATGAGTGGAAACTACAACCATTGAACGACATCATAATAACAATTTTAAGCGTCTTTTACTGTAAGCGTAATTTAAATTCAGATTTCCTTTAATAGTTAAAAATAAATGCACGTTTTAAGAATAAATAGGTTACCACTTTTGCACTTAAACAAGATATATTCATAACTCAACATTTATGAAAATATTCTATGAAAATAGTTTGCTCACTTTCTTTTGAAGATGTAGCTATAGCATGTAAAAAAAAAATTCATATGAAAGAGATTAATTATTCTACATTTAAGTAATGAACTTTTGAATTGAATACAAAATCTACACCCCTAAATAGGAAAAAAGACAGCCTATGTCTTTTTTTTCCTTTGGTTGTAATCCACTTCTATGGAAAGTTTAAAGGTAATTCTTTGAGTCCATTTTGATGACTTTGGTAGATTAATGAATCTATGACGTCATTTGAACAAATAGATTCTATTGGCTGTACTTGAACTCATTCAAATTTTTCTCTCACAAAAATTTTTAATTATCTGCAACATTTTTAATAATGTGAGTGAACTGTGCAGAAGCCTGTTCAAAACCCTTTCGAATGATACCTCATTCACTGTTGTGCAAAGTAAAAAGAATGTTGACAACAAAATTAGTATATGTGATTTCGTTCTTTAAATGAATGCCTTTTCAAGATTTATTTTAGTGTGAAATGAGATCATAAGAAATGGGTGTAAGTGTTCATGTGTATGTGCATGATTTCATTTTAAGTTAAATCCACGAATCATTTTCTTTTTCAGTGATTGCTTGCGTATCCCGAAAAGTGAACCCCGCTATGAAGAGGAAAAATATTACTTATACGTAAGTCAAATTATGTACTTTATATGTAAGTTAAATTGTAAAAATTAAGGTGTAATGTAACTACAGCGATTCATTGTAATTATATATATCATATCTATCATTAACCCTTTATGTAGTGAATTATGAATTCATGAAAGTTCTATCTTCTAAAGCCTTTTTCGTGAATTGTTTAAACTACGTTAGAAGATTTCCTTAATCATTTAATAAAACTTAGAAGAATTTTAGAAGGATTGAAGGATTTAGAAGGGTTCATAAAATTTGAATTTATAGGGATTTCGCGCAATATTTATAACTCCAATCAAATATTTTATTTTAAATATTTTTCTTAGTATTTTGTAGTATTAGAAAATGTACAAATATAATGTTCTTACAATAGAAATGCAGAAATATTTCCGAATTAACACCCCGCCCCTCAACTCCAAGAAAGCTGAAATGATGCAAAGGCAAAAGAAATCATCCTTTTAAAAATATTTTTGTTTTGTATAGCCCATAATGCTTTTGGAACGAGATAAAATAATGTTTCTATAACTCATTATAAGCTGTATTACAACTAATCGATGTATTAAATGAATTTTATAACAAGTTATTTTAATGAAACTTATAAGTACCGTCAATAGATAAAGGGTTAAAGCAATCGCATTTTCAAAATTATGGAATAACAGGCGGTCAAAAAAATATAGACCGATAGGAAAGAGCTGGAAAAACAGATTTCAACAATTTTATATACATATTTATTTATACGTACATATTTTTTAAAGGAATAGTTTTATATGTTTCTCGTTGTTTGTTAAAGAATACGTGCGATGAATGAAAATGTAAAAGAAATACATTCAAAAACCTGATAAAACGATCTACAAATTCTTAAGCTAAACGAGATTCTATTAGTTTTAGCACTTATGAGAATTTAAAAGTACATTTCTTTATATGAAATTTCTTCATTATCAGAAATTGTAATTTTGTTTTGTATAAAAGTATTCCTCTGACTTTGAAGAACAAATTTTTTTCCTATAAAAAGCTAAACGTTTACGAACACTCTTAAAACTTCAAAGTAAATTAAGCGCTTGACAAAAAAAGACATTTTCTTAAAATCCGGTTTTGAAAATAAAAATAATTACTCTTGTATTTTTTTTTTGTTTGAGATTATAATTTTGTTTTGAAAAATATTGTATACGCTAAAAAATATTGATTTCAAAAGAAAAGGATATAAATTTTTAGATAGTTTTTGCTTTTCAACCTATATCTGTATGATGCGACTGCATCTGATTTTCGTTTCCTTTTTTGTTTTAGCAAATGTTGGGCTCTTTGAAATTGTCTATTTTGAAACGTTATATGAAGGAGTATTATAAAAAGAAAAAGAAAAAGGTATATAAGAAAGCATGTAAGGGCCTTAGATTAAAGTAAGTAAAATTTTTCTTTATTATATTCGTCGAATTTAAAATAACTCAAGTAACTAAGAATTGCATGCAAAATGAAGCATTTGCATTTCTGATTAAAATTGCTTAAAAAAACTACTAATGGATTGCATTAAAAGTAATCAAATCTTCTTTAGAGAGAAAATATTATATTTTGATGACTGTCATTTTCAAACTAAACGTGCGCTTCTAATCATGTTATTTACCTTCATAAAGAAAATTTCAAGCATCGGTCATTCCATACTTATAGAATGTAGACATTTAAAACACTCATAAAGAACGTTAAATAATGACTCGAGGACATAGATAAAGTTTTGTCGTTGAATGTCATTAAATTAAAAAAGAAAGGAAAGAAAAAAGAGAAACTTAATTTTTAATTAGGCTAATGTGAGGTTACATTATCAGTACTGAAAATCTAGAGTATTAAATGTTTACATCATCATTAAACGATTCAATTATCTGCATAGTGTTAATCACTAAGTGAACATAAATTTCTTGAAAGAAATTAAAGTACGTTTGTTTGAAATTACAGAACAATATAGCTTACAAATCTACACACTGACTTTCAGATACTAGGCTTTATGAATTAAGGAGAATGAAATAGTGTCAATAAAATTTAAGGATGAGTCATGTGGAGCTATTTTGTGATTCATGTGACGGGGAATAGAGGGTTCGACAACATTTGGCTAGTACTTTTTACCTTTCCTAGGACGTCGTATAAAAATGCATCCCGAAAAACGTTCTGGAAACTTTACATTGAAGTGTAAGTAAGGCTAAAGAAGAATTCACATATCGTCTGCGTTGCGATTGGGACGTTCATGTAACCGTACACCTTCTCGCTAAGTTTTTACAACAATCTAAACGGACGCCTCTTACGTAGATGTAGAGACAAGTAAAGTCCTGCAAGAAAAGCTATAACTATACTGCCAATAATATTTATTAAACATGCGATGAAAAATACGAATATATTGTAGTTTCCTTCTTTTTTACAATGTTGAAATAAATAGAAAAATTCAATATGTGTGCACGTTGATATCACTTCAAACCACGTCTCACGCATTTACTTTTAAAATTTATTAAAAGACAAATATTTTTTATTCTTGAAGAGAGAAATTTTTGGTGCTATGAGAACTGATGGGGAAAGAAATTAAATCAGCCTTATTTAAACATTTTGACGCCTAAAAAAAGCAAACTACATTCTTTTAATATTTCTTTGAAATATAGGAATACCATCTCTGTTACGTCTTACAAATGTCACAATCGCCAATCCAAAAATTGAGTGAATCCGAAAATGGTGTAAAATAATAATATTGAGTGTGATATTACACGAAAAAACTGTTAAACTTCGTTAAAAGAAAAAATGGCCTTGATTTTAAACCGTATCATTTCATTTCAAAATAGTAGAAATTCAACGATTTTCAAGGGAAAAATGCTTTTCTTTCCTTCTTTTCCATCCTGCCCTACCAACATGGCTTTCCAACCACCGGATCTCTCTATCTTTAGTATATCGCTATCTTAATATCTATTAGTATCTCTCTATCTTAACTGTAAAATGGCGTCTTCTAAGTTTTTCGCAAGCAACCAAACAAACAAAAAGTACGTTTCAAAAAATAAAAATGGAAATTTTGTCCATGTCAATCAAGCCTGCTGGAGTAACGGCACAGTTTACATCATTTATTGCTTCGTGTCCCTCCTTCCTACTACAGTTTTCTCTAACAGTTTTGTAGATGAGATGCACTCATAAATGATAGCATAATATTAGTTCAAAAAAATTGGGAAAAATAGCACAAAGTGACTCAATTTTCAGAAGGTAGAGCGTGATCTTAATAGATGAGCCCATCGTAGATATCATGAACATTTGCAGAAAGTTTGATTTTTCCTGACATTATCTTGCGGTGAGAAATTCGCAGCAAATATCTCGCAAAATATAGCATCACCCACTTGCATGAGTAGTTTGTTGTGAAACTGATGGCAAGACTGTCTTTAATTCATGAAAGTGACGAAAGCAAAAAATCCCTCTGTTAAGAGCATAGACAATCAGCACATACGCAGAAATTTTATTCGGTTGGCACCGCTTTTTCTAAACGCTATAATTCTCAAATATCAAAAAAGACTCGTATTGAAAAGTACAAAAATTATCTTAACTTGTTTATGGTGATGAAAACGATGCATGCACCTTCTGACGGAGTGTTCGCATCAATAGACCTCATGAGGTCTATGGACCCCTCCGACGGAATTAAACTTATAGTGTAATATTTGTAAACAAATAGTGGGGCATGGAAAGATTACTACATTGCAGTAAGTTTGGAGTCATTTTGATTACTTGTTTGCCGTTAATTTGCAATAAATTTGATACAGCATGAATTTAACTTGCACGACAAGTTAGGTTCAAGTTCAAAGTGAGGTGACATCGGCGTTTGCGTTGTCTTGCTGTGGTCTTGTTATGGACTTTCAGTTTTGTCATGCGGAGCTTGCTGCAACTTTGCAGGTTTTCAAAGCAAGACTGCTGCAAATTTTCTGAAAATTAAAAATACTATCTGGGATGGCATTCTTCCCATACAAAACAATACCGTACTGTTCATCTTGTACATACTCAGATACATACCATTTCATACTGAGATATTATAAACTAAACTATCTACGACGATCTTTTAATTGTATGTATTATTATTGACATTATTTTTGCGATATCCATGTATCGAAGTTCAAAACGCAAGCTACCTTGGTAAGTTCTTTTACTGCATGCAACGACATTCTACGTTGAGTTTTAGATATAACTTATGTACCTATTATTTAATAATATAAGAGTGTAGAGAAGATTTAAATCCTTCAGTAATGTGTTTAATGAATGTTTCAGGAAAAAACAATTAAAAGAACTCAAGTGGATGTCTCATCAGTTAGAGAGCATCCGAGAAGAAGAAGAACCAGAACAAGATTCTGCTGAAATAGAAGTTGTCAAAACTTTAAGAAAGGGCATTCTGTACGTATTTTTCATAATTTCTAGTTTAATATTTAAAAGTTCTATAATTATGAGCAATCACTGATTTTTACGACTCCTTTTTAATCAGTTTTACGGAGCGGCAGTTAACAAACTTTTGTACCGAACAATTGTATTTTTTTTTATCCATAAATTTAAAGGTACTTTCACAAACCATTTCATTAACCCTTTCCGGCGCGGAGTAATCATGTTTATAAACTGAGGAAATGATAGACTGACACCAGAATTTATAAACGAATTTATTAAAAAATACGAACTTGCTTGTTTTCAAGTATGTGATAACAGAAAAATTTTAATTAAATATTCTGGGTGCCAGTAAAATAAAAAATTAGGTGTTTTTTTTTTTAGAACACCGCCGGCGAAAAGGTGAATTATTCCATTAATGCTTCAGCTGGTTGAATACGACACTGTTTTTGTGAAACCAACAAATGAAATAGTATTGCAAGCATTTTAAGGCAAAACAGAGAATATATAACGAGCTTTCTGTCATCTCACAGTTCTTTTAGAGTAACATGAAACGGATCTCAATTTTATTCTGAAATCGGATTCCTTCGAGTTCGATTTGACATTTTAGCGCAAAACGTGGCAATCAGTGGACAGAAGCGAATCAAAATTTATATTAGCGGTTTTTCCACAAGGCTGTTTTTTGTGGAGACGACGAAAAATGCATGTTTGTATTAGTATTTTTTCTTAAAAATTGTATTATTAATGAACATTAAACAATTGAAAGAAAATTTAATCCAACAGAATTCCCATTGTAATAAATCGATTCTTGGTCAAAGTACTTCGATATTTAAAAAAAAGGTATGCTACGTCAAATGTTTTCGCGAATGATTTGCTTGGTTCGAGCTTATTCTATAAAATAAAGAGTCGCATTTTTAAACTGCAATTTTAAGACAGACATATTTTTTTTTCATCCTCGAGACATGATGCTAAAAATTTCCTACTTTCATGTAACAGAAACATGATAAATATTAATCAATGGAACTTTTTTTTTTATTCCATTCACTCATAGATGCCGATTATGTCCTAAAAAAGTACATTTTTGTGAAGCATTAGGAGAAAATCACAATAAACATCAACCATTTTTACAAAGTATTGGAGTGAGAAATAAATCTCTTTATGTAAACTTTTTAATCGTGAGAAATTTTTAATCCTATAATGCTTATCAGGAAATGTGCGGATAACATATGACTGCCGTCATTGAAGATAGTATCATACGATGGAGTCAAATAATAAGCGAGATCGGTTCGGCGTTGCCAATTTAGAGGACAGGTTTTTTTTTTCATATACCTACCGAAACTTACGATGAGTGGCATTCTTTCTACTAAATGACAGTTTACATAAGTCCAATTCGGAAATTCTGGTAGATACCTGAAATTAAAAAAATCCTCTAAATGGGTAACACTAGCTAGGCTATGTATTCTTTTATTTATAATTTATATTCCTCCTGAGATTGATCGTTGCAGTTTTGACACTAATCCTTTATAAATAAATGCTCAAAAACACCGCCAAGCTGCAAAAATGGCACCACGATTTATGTCCCATAATAGATTTTATTCAGAAAGACATTATTTTGTACTTTTCCTATTTGTCAAAGAGCCTGGCTGGGTATGAGGGCAAATGATAAACTTTAATGCAATCTCTTTTTTTTTTTTTTCCTTTCATTTCGTAAATTACTACTTAAAGGAGAAACTCTTTCTGATAATAATAGAGAAAAAAAAAAACAAATATGTCAGTGCAGTTTAAATGACAAATTAAAATTCTTGATTAAAGGGTATTATTTATCTTTCAGAAAAAATTCCAAAAAAGACCTTGGCAGTCAACCTCGGAAGAGGGGTGGTCCTTACCGAGTGAGATTTAAAGAAGATGCCGTAAGAGATAAAAATAAAGACAGTGAATCTCGAAAGATGAGTGGTCCTTACCGAGTGAGAGTTGAAGAAGGGGCCGTAAAGAAAAAAGTGATATTTGAAAAAGATGTTCTATATAGAAAAGATCTTGACAGTGATTATCAAAAGATGAGGGATCCGCACCGAATGCGAGTTGAAGAATGTGCCATAAGCAGAAATGACCTTTGCAGTGAATCTCCGAATACGGGTGATCCTTGCACAGTTAAAGTAGGAGATATTGAAGTTCGCTATGCTCCGGACAGATACCGGGTGTTTTGCTTGGAGAATCGGCACAGGAAGAGATTTCCGTCCATCAGGAAGTTTTTTGCCCGGATGTTCGGGAAGAATCCACCGTAAAAAAGGTGGAAAACCCAATAGCCTTCACCTACCCTCCCAATGAATATACATATTTTAAAAAAAATTGAAAAAATATTTTTGTAACCATTATTTTTCACATGAAACCTATCTGAAATAATTGGAAACTACCTCCCTCTGTAAAACAATAAAAACCCACAATAGAGACCCTTTCTTGTGTCTTCCTTTGTGTTGTTATCTTTAAGATGTCGCTTAACTTTAAAGTACAGTAGAGTGCCGATTATCGGAACTCCAATTAACCGAACAGCCTATTTCTCTCAAATGTTTTTTTTTTTTTTTTTTTTTTTAAGAATTTCCAGTTATCCGAACAGCCTATCTCTCCGAAAAAAAAAATTTAACCGAACTCCCAATTGCCCATTGCTTTGGAATAAAATTTTAAATAAAGAAAAAACTGATAGTGAATTAGAAAATGAGGAATGTAAAACAATAAAGGAGATGGGAAGAATCTTAAGCTATGAAGAAAATGAAATGAACGAGTGGTTAAATAGTGAAGTACACGACCCTGGATAAAAATATTTTTTCACCCTCAACAGCTCGAAATTTTCTGAGACATTTTCAGACTCATTTTTAAAAGTAAAAACATGAAACTTGCTGGTGTGATTTCTGAAGACATGTTTAACATGCCGTGTGATTTCATTTTCAGCTCAATTAATTAGAATTTGATTTTTAAACAATTATTTTCTCAGTATGACCATTTTTTTCATTCCCAGATCGCCCGCTTCGGAAAATTCGGTTCAAAACGCCAACTTTGACAGCGTTTTTTACAGTATTTTCTGCAGTTATCAAAAAATTAAGATGCACGGCACATTATATAGTTTCTAAATAAGAGAATTTCCCAGTTTGATGCGTTTGAGAGCAAAAATGAATTTTAAAATGAATCAGAAAATAAGCAGTTTAGATCGGAATACACCCTTAAAGGATGATGAGATTGCGGATGAGATTCATGATGAAAATGAAATTGAAGAAAATGAAATCGAATGCTCTGAAAATAAACCCAGGTCCATCCCATAACGCTTTAGAATGTTTGGAAACAGTTATGAAATGACTCGAACGGCAGAAGAACGTTTATCCTATTCAACTAACGCATTTAAGAAGAATTAGAGATAGGGCAGCATTGAAAAGAATGTCTTCGTTGAAGCAAGCAATAATCAAAAGCTTTTTTGCTTATATTATAATCTCAGGAGTTCAGAAAATGATAAAAAGAGAAAAACAAATTTTAATGATAAAAAAAATTAAAGACCCCTCCCCCTCCAAAAAAAAAAAAAATAATAATAATAATAATAAAAATAAACATGCCAGCACTAACTGGTGCTGCCAGTCCTAAGCCTTGATAACGTGTGAAAGTTTTAGTATAGTCAGAAACATCCCTTAAACTGTCTGTCCATTTATCCGGGTCGGTCCCGACTTGTTCAGAAAATCGGCGCTCTATTGTATCTCGAAAAATGAATAAGACAATAATACTTAAGAAATTACGAAATCCATCGAGAAAACATTGGATAGTGAGCTACTTTGTTTTCTCGGAAACTACTGAAGCGATTTCAAAACTTTTCCTTAAATAGGTTTGTCAGTACGTAAACTATAAATGGACTGTTTGAAAATAAATATAAATTAAAGATTAAATAGTTCTGATCTTTCATTCAGGTTTTTTATTGAATGAACATTACGGAAAAAGAACTAATTTCTCAGAAAAAACAAAACGATTCAAATAGAGTTCATTATAATATCAAAAAAAATTATTGCTATCGCTTTAGTAGTTTCCGAGAAAAAAAGTATACCCACAAGAATTGTTTCCCATAGAATTTTGCAACCATTGTTCCAGCAAAGAAATTATCGAATTCTGGATCAGGTTTGGACTGTTTCGCAAATTCATCTAAGAGAAAGTGGTGGTGGTGGGCAGGGGCGTAAATCCTGGGGGGGGGAGGGTACGGGGGGGTGCAACACCCCCCCCCCCCACCCTACGAAAAAATCAGTCGGAAAATTTCCCGTTCGATCGGGAAAAGTACGTTTAGTCGGAAAAAATGGTATTAACCTATAAAAACTTATAAATTGGAAAAAGTGAAAAAATCAGTCGGAAAAATTCCCGTTCGATCGGAAAAAAGTAAGTTTAGTCAAAAAAAATGGCATTAACGTATAGAAACTTATGAATTGGAGAAAAAATTTTGTAGTTTTTAATTAGTAAATAAGAAAAACAAGTTAGAGCGAAGAAAACCTATAAAATTTTATTCTTAGTCGGATTTTTTCCCCTTGTAGTTTTTAATTAGAAAAAACAATTTAGAACGAAGAAAACCTATATAAATTTATACTTAGTCGGAAATATTACGGATTTTATTTTTGTGATTAAAACTATTCAGAAAAACTTTGACTTGTCAAATATTGTGAACTCGAAAACCTCGATATGAAGAAACAAAATATTTATATACATATTCCAGCAATGTTAATATTACTTGTAACCTTGATATTTTGATCGAAAACTTTGATATTCCGAACTTTTTTCTGTTCCCTTTGACTTCGAGATATCGAGATCCAGCTGTATTTATTTATAGTCGGAAAGTTTTTAGTTTAGTCTGGAAATTTTAAGACATACTGATTGAAGTGAAGAAACTTCTATTTTTTTTTTTTTTTTTTTTTTTTTTTTTTTTTTTTTTTTTT
This sequence comes from Maratus speciosus, assembly GCA_963932465.1. Lineage (NCBI taxonomy): Eukaryota > Metazoa > Arthropoda > Arachnida > Araneae > Salticidae > Maratus > Maratus speciosus. The sequence goes on from OZ010791.1 coordinate 9,940,210, forward strand.
TTTTTAATCTAACTTTAAATTTAGTTAGAAACGTGTATCACGGAATTTAGGTGATATCCGATGAAAATTCAAAACTGAATTGCAAATATTTAGTACTTTACCCTATCAAAATCTGGATATTTTCCACTCTACACGAATTTTACCTTTAATCGAAAATAATTATGGTTTTATTTTTTCTACTAATTTTGTGTTTTCTTTTTATTTTATTAAAAAAAATGTTAATTTTTTTAAACTTTTTTACGTAATTTTAGATTGATTTAAAAATGTGTTTCAGGAAATTTATATTATACCGGATGAAATTGAAAACACCCAAATACCAACAAATTTAATTAGGAATTTACCAACAAATTTAATTAGAAATAAGAAAAGGGATATATTTCACTTTCATACTAAATGGAAAATATTTTACTAAACTGCTGGTGCCAATTTGGCGTTTGGGAATTAAAATTAAGTGTTTTCATAAACATACCACAACCCCTGAAATAGTTTTTAAAAAAAATCTAATAACTCTATCATTTTGATAAGTAAAATCGGGTAGATTTAACTTTTTTTTAAATTTACCCTTCGTAAATTATGGAAACATTTTCCCTTTCAGGCCATTTAAACTTTTTCCCTTCTACATGACGAGCAAAGCGAACTAACCATCTATCATCGCACTGCTTTTCTATGTAACCTACATAATGTCTATGAATAGTGTCTTTGTTCTTCCTTACCAATTTCAGTAGCTCTTGCTGTAAAACAATAATGAATATTACAGTCCTATATTAGTTTGCAAACTTAAAAAATAACTATTAAATTTCAAATATACAAGTGTATCATTTCTCCCCAGTACTAATGTATCATTTCTCCCTGTTATGCCTTTTTTTCAATCACTTTGTACAAATGCAGTTGCAAAATGGTAATCTACTTTCTAGTAAATCTAATCCTAACAATGTCCTTTATAAATTAAAAAAATTACAAGATATTATCTTCACAATAAAAAGAGTTATGAAAGAAAATCAGCCAGTGAAAAAATTTACATTGACATTCCAAAAACCTTCAAAATTAAAAGAAAAGAAAAGTTGTCAGTTCTTCACTGATTAGTCCAGCTAATGATGGCTTCAGCAAATAAAAGATGCCTTCACATGTGTTAGAATGGCTGTTAATGCCATTTGTTGAGAAAAATTGTCAATGTATCAACCATCCCTATGTATCAAACCTCCCTTACCTCCCCTACTAAGAAATGGATGTAAGTTTTGTTCATTCGAAAATTTTCAATCTTTTAAATTTTGACTTTTTTTATGTTGTAGACGTACATCGTACGCTGGTAACAGGATTCCTTAAGCTTAATTCAGAATTTGAATTTCTATCCGGAGTGGAGTCTATGTGAATAAATATGCCATACACAGAAAAAATAGAATACATTAAGCCCTTTATTGGTAAAAAAACGGGCATCGAATCCCCAGCTTTTCAATCATCCAGTTTCATCAAATTTTGTACATTTAGAAACAAGATATATCGCTATCAAACAAAGCAGTTTGGAGTTCCAAAACGCAATTTTCTACACATATTAATCATAGTACTTCACCACTAATTTTTAGAGACATACAATAATAATTCAAAAGGAATCAACATTAGCGCTTTAAAACCTATTTGACTATCTCGATACGCTCAGTCATAATTATCTTGAGACTTTCATCTATAAAGTTTAATAATTTCGTAAGATATTTACGATATCCTTTCTTCGTTTTTATCATATATGCTAAACTTTTGGACATGAGTGTATATATATATTAATTAGTCGGCATTTTGTTGGCAATAGTACTCGGAAAATTTTCTTCTTGGAGTCGGAAATTTATGAGTCTACACCCCCCTACGCGAACAGGGTGGTTTACTACGCCCCTGGTGGTGGGGGGGAGTACCTGTGTCGCCTAAAATAACTCTCTCCAGCCAAGCAACGGTAAAAGTAAACTTGGGAAAAATCGCGCCGATTACTGTAAGCTGGGCTACGGCACTAATGTCCTTTTTTGGAGAGGGGAGGGAGTGTGTGCTAACATTTTATGTACCGTATATTTTGGCGTATAAAATGCAGATTAATGGGATCGAATTTCCGGGAATTTTAAAATGATGGACGAAATGTTTTCTTTTCATTTTTTTCTGGTCAATTTTAAAATTTAAAAAAAAAAAACGATTTTTTGTCGCAAATAAAAGTTTTTTTTCAATTTTCTTAGAAAGCATAAAATAAACTTTTTTTTAATATTATGACCACTATAAAAGCAGTTTTTATTCAATATAAATAGTTACAAAATAAATGAATAAATAAAATAATTAATTTTTACTATTAAAAATCGAGTCTTTCAGGATCCAAGTTTCCTGAGACGTTTTTCTGACTTCAGTTACCACAATTTTTTGTAATCTAGGATTGACTTGTTAAAATTATAATTTCAGTTGTATTTTTTGTTTAAGAATTGCGCTTGTCATTCATTTTAAAATTTAAACGTGTGCTTTTAACTTTCAATTTCCATCACTACAGTTTGAAAGAAAATTTCAACTGTATTTTGCATTCCATCAACACAGCGCGTTGCACCATGTTGTTTCGTTGTTTCACAAATTAAACAGGTCAAGTGCGCCAATATTAAAAAGTATATCTATACAGGGATGCATAAAAGAATCGTTCAGTTTTGTCTATGTTTGTGAATTGTTTAAATTGAGTTATTCACAAAGGCATGTTCACACACATTTCCGCGAACTGTAGTTAACGCACACTTTATTTTAATTTCACATGATAAAACTCAAAATTTCGAAAAACAATACCGCCACTTCACACATTCATTAAATTATACAGTCAGTTCAAATGCAAATAGAAAATAAGTACAATATTTTGATAACATTAAATCACACCTAAAAAAAACAACTACACATTAAAAAGTAAAATAGAGATTTTTAAAATGGGTCGTTTGTAAACTCCAGATTGAGTTTTTAAACTTAACAGCTCTAAGTCACTTATCTTCACCCAAACAAAGCTCAATTATTCTACCTAATGACCATTTTTGAAGCGGTAGATTTTCATCCTTAAGAAGCACTAACTCGTTGACTTTTTCTACTACCCACTTGGACCTCTGTTGTAAATTACACAGTACATTCAAAACGGTTCCAAGACTCCCGCTCGTAAAAAACGCAAATGGCGCTATCTCTGCGAAACCGGCGGGATGAGCTTCCAACGACCTTTATTCATGCGTACCAAGTGGCTGCATTCATGTCTGTGAACTTCTGGCTTGGTAGCGTTCATTTCCGTGTACGTCATTGCCATCGAAAAAAAATGAAACGACGAACGAACATCAAATTTTGTTTTAAATTTGTAAATTTGTAAAATTGTCCACAGAAGCGTACGAAATGATTAAATGTGCGTATGGTCATGATGCTATGAATCGTTCACGGGTATTGGAGTTTGGAAAAGATTCGACTGAAGACGATGAGAGACCTGATCGTCCATGTTCAAGTCGAAATGAGGAAAATGGTCAGCATGTGTCAATTGTTGATGACATCAGACCACCCACTGTGACTGGGGCATTCCACAACCCAGATAGCACGAACATTAGCAGCAGGTTTGATTTTTTATGATATTACCTTGCCGTGGCAAATATGAATAGAAAAATTCTCAGCAAATCTCCCGCAATGTTTACCATCACCCACTTGCATGAGTAGTTTGTTGTGAAACTGATGGCAAAACTGTCTTTAATTCACGAAAGTGATAAGCAAAAAATCCATCTGTTGAGCGAATAGACAATCAGCAGATACGCAGAAATTGCAGAAATTTTATTCGGTTGGCACCACTTTTTTTAAACGCTATAATTATCAAATACCAACTCGAAAAGGCTCGAATTGAAAAGTACAAATATTTTACCCTAACTTGTTTAAGGTGGTAAAAACGATGCATGCACCTTAAAGGTGCATATGCATCCATAGACCTGATCAGGTCTATGAACCCCTTCAAAGGTGTTAAACTTATAGTGTGACAGTTGTAAACAGTTAATGTGACATGGAAAGATTACTGCTTGGCAGTAAGTTTGCAGTATTTTTGATTACTTGTATGCCGTTAATTTGCAATAAATTTGATACACCATGAATTTAACTTGCACGAAAAGTTAGCTGCAAGTTCAAAGGGTGGTGACTTCGGCGTTTGCGTTATCTTGCTGCAGTCTTGTTATGAACTTTCAGTCTTGTCATGCTGAGCTTGCTGTAACTTTGCAGGTTTTCAAAGCAAGAGTTCTGTAAACTAAAAATGCTATGTGGGAAAGATGTGTTACCTAGGGTTTTGAAACAAATTATGGCGTGTAACGCCCGATTTGCTGACAGTGGAAATGGGTGTCTCTTGCACGACAACTCGCCGGCTTACAAAGTCCATCCTTGTGCAGCAACTTTTGGAGCGAAGGCATCAACCACCCACCGTACTCACCAGATCTGTCCACTCCGGACTACTTTTTATTTCCCAATAAGTTGAAATTGAAGATGAAGAGGCAGCAATAAGTGTCTATAGATGATATTGAAGCGACTGTGACATCAGAACTCATTAGCGTTGGAGTTGAGGCGTTCCAGAAGGCGTTTATTGACCTGCACACGCGTTCCAAGCGTTGTATGTTGGGAGGAAAAGTTTAATGTCAAATATAAGTATAATCTCTGTGTTATAGGGTCTATGTGCGACCAGTTCTGGAACGTTTTTAATACACTGTGTGTTAAGGTACTGTATATGTCATTTCTTCTAAAAAAAATCGAATTCTTTTTGTCAGTTGAATCAATTCTCTTTAACCTCAATTAGATTTGGCTCAACAATAACATTTAAGGGTCTGTCAATTAGGACATCACACTCATCAGTATTTGGATAATGAGCATTACAAATTCTTCATATGCCAATCTGGAATTGCTTAAAATTCTTTTAAAAGGATACTTAAATGCCTTAACACCACTTTCACCAAAATTAGGTGCTCTCGGTGGAAGGAAGTTCATGTCAGTTCCCTCGTTGAGATATAATTATCAAGGCCATCATGTCATTTTACAACTAAGTTGTGGTACCCAGAAAGCTCCTTATTCGGTCCTATGAAATTTTATGCATTCTCCTAATATAATTTCAAACCTCAAAAAGCCACAAATGTTTTTAAGCATGCTTCTCCGATGTCAAATCCGTTACAACTTCGAGGTGAAAGGCTTTTCTGAATAAGCATACAAAAATACAGACATATATTTTAGGATGCATCCCTTTCCTTTGATCTTCGAATATCAAAAAGTGTTTCAATATATAAATCATCATCATCATCCTCAACATCAACCGTTTTCAATCCACTGCTGGATGCAGGTCTCCCCCAGATTTTTCCAATGTTTTCTGTCTAGTGCTTTAGTTATCCAATTTACACCGGCTACATTTCTGATTTCATCACTCCAACTTACTTGAGGTCGTCTTCTTGGCCATTTTAAATCTATGGTACACCACTGTAGGGTGTTTGTGCTCCATCTATTGTCTTGTCTTCTTGCAATGTGCCCAACCCATTTCCATTTTAGCCGTTTAATTCTTTCAATGATGTCAAAAACTTTCGTCTGACTTCTTATCCAGGTTATTCTTTTTCTGTCTCTTCTGTTTATACCTAGCATACATCTTTCCATACTTCTCTGTGTTGTTTGTAATCTTTGTACCATCCGTTTTGTTAGCGTCCATGTTTCTGCTCCATAAGTTAGCACAGGCAAAACACATTGGTTAAATACTTTTCTTTTCAAACAAAGGGGCGTGCTACTCTTCAGAATAATATTGTTCTTCCCAAAAGCACTCCATCCTATATATATAAAGTAAAGTATAGTAATCACCAACAAAAAACCTACTGCCGATGACGCCGCAGCCTATTTTTTGTTAAAATTTTAATTTGTTACATACAGTTATATTTTTTTCTTGTTCTTCTTGTTCTGTGAGGGAGGGGGTGTACTGGTTCAGGCTAAATATAATCTTATACTGGTTTATATATATATATATATATATTTTACTAGCACTGTATTTTCTGACAATGACCTCACTTTTAAAAGTATATATCCTCACACGTTTATCAGTTCTTTGAAGAATGAGAGAAATGGGATTCCTGTGTCGACCTATAACGGAGTCACATTTTTAAAAACTCCTTAATTTATAATATTTCGTATAAACTAGACTTTAGATTAATTATTCATGAATTCTAATAACTTTAAAAAATATTTAAAATTATTAAATACATAATTTGAATATTTACAATATGCTTAAAATGTAAACATGTCCTATTTACAATATGCTTAAAATGTAAACATGTCCTATTTGAAGCAGTTTGATTAAAATTAATAACCAGAATATAAAGAAAAAAGAAATAGACATTCTTGCAAAAATTGAGATGTTTAGTTTCAAAGGCAAAAGTGAGATGGCAGCACCAAACAAATCCTTAATTTATATATATTTAATAAACTAAACTTCAGATTCTTTATGAATTCTAATAACATAAAAAATATTTAAATTTATTATATACATAATTTGAATATTTACAATATTCTTAAAATGTAAACAAGTCCTATTTGAAACAGTTTGATTAAAGTTAATAACCAGACTATAAAGAAAAAAGAAATAGAAATTCTTGCAAATATTGAGACTTTCAGTTTCAGAGGTAAACATAAGATGGCAGCACCAAGCAATTCCTTGCTTACGAAAACTCATTACTCATGTATGTAACTATTCCAAAAATTTTAACTTGACTCTTTCTTAATGTTATCAAATTCTTAGCGATAATAGAAGCAATATATAGAAATATCTGGAAATGTTTTCTTTATTCAGAGAACTCATCACATTTTAATGGCTAATTAAGAGCTGATCATTAGGGGTCTACTTCAGTTCAGCGTACCTCCATTCACTTATTTTTTAAACTAGAGCACTTATTTCTTTAAATTTAACTGTCTATTAACTTTGTTGTATTTTCATATTCTAGTGTCTAAGAGAATTTGCCACAAACTTGACGACTGAATTATGAGTTTTGGATTCATTTTATGATGTTGTGCTTGCGATCGGCAATATATATATCGGCAAACGTTATATTTTATTACTTTATGATTTTACTTTCACTTATTTGATGTGTTTCCTCCCTATAGAATATGTGTTTGTTTGCTGATTCATTGCAAACATAATCTTTGTTTGTTTGCTTAACTTATGTTAGTTTTTCCCAGACAGTTTCAGAGGGTGCTGCAGCCTGCCTGCCCTTTAGTTAAAAAAAAAAAAAAAAAAGCACCGATCTTGCACCACATTCTCTCAGTGTAAAAACATCAGAGATGATCCGATTTTTTTTAATAAAGTGTTATTAAATTCTTAGCGAAAATAAGAGGCAAGATATAAAGACATTTGAAAGATGTGTTAATAGTTAAGTTTAAGTTACATGGTGACATGTGTTTCCGTAGTGTAGTGGTTATCACGTGCGCTTCACACGCGCAAGGTCCCCGGTTCGATCCCGGGCGGAAACAGCAAAATTTTTTAACTACATTAAAATTTGAGAAATAAAGAAATCTGTATACACCCCTACTAGGAATTATCAAATATTGAATCATTATTTACAAGCAAGACCTACCTATTTTTTTAAAGGAAAAAACCGGCAAAAAAAAAAAAAAAAAATAACATATAAAAAAAAAATCCTTGCCGGCTCGACCTACAGACACAAGTAGATTTCGAAGCTTTTTCTCCTACAACCACACCCTTTTTTGTGTTTTTATTTATTTTTTATTTTATTTATTTATCTTTTTATTTTATTTATTTATCTATTTATTTTTATTTATTTATTTATTTATTTTTTGCTGTAAGAGTATACTATCAAAAACCTGTCAATACAAAAGTTGCAGATAAAAAAAGATTTATAATAAATTTAAGCTGTTTGATATCTTGTGAATTGACGAAGTTATGATTTTTTTATTTCTTCACCTCCCCCCCCCCCCCTCCGCCTTTTCTTTTTAATTACAGTTGGTCCTATCAAAAACTTGTCAATATAAAAGTTATTAGGAAGGTTTTGTTTAAAAAAAATTAATCGGATTGACAAAGTTATGACTTTTTTCTTCTTAAAACCCTATTCTTTTCGCCCTTTGAGGCCATTTTTAATGATATCAAAAATCTGTCGTGCATAAATTTTTGGCCCTTTTCCTAGAAGTAATAAACACGTTAAACTGATTCGATATGTATCATAACTAAGAGATGTTTTTTTTTTTTTTCCCACAAAAAACCTCCCCCATTTTCACCCCCTTGGTCCAATTTTGTCCATTACGAAATTGACAAGATTAGAGATAAGATATTTTCTTTCTGCTCTTTGATTTTATGTATCGTTTGGAAGAGATTTCTTGTGTTATCGTCAGGGACCGATTTACGAATTTGGGGGCCCTGGGCACAGATGCTTGGCTACTTGCACCGATACTTACATGGGGATTGAGTAAGGGGGAAAAATTGAAAAAGGGTACTTACAAAAATAACCATTATTGACTTTAGTAATTACTTTAAAATATCCATTATAAAATTAAATGTGATAATCATTAATTTACTTTTAAATAATTATTCCACAATTATAAAATTTAAATGACTATACTTGAGGCAGACCTTAGTTGTCAATGGAGATTATACTAGAGAGGAGTATAAGTCCGCGACAATAAATAGTTCTGTACAGAATCTGAAAGAAATGACATATTAAATCTCTTTTTTTCCACATTTTTATATGAAAAATGATTGACTCATTAATCAAAATCGATTGAGCTTAACATATATTCATTTTTATGATAAATATCTAATAATAATCAAGGAAATGTATTTATTCGCAAGGAAGGATTCTGGCGAGAATTTGGCGCAGTGCAAGCAAATGGCTGGTAACCTTAGACCCCCAACAGAGATCTGTGGGGTGATGGTCAATAGATAAAGCCTCCTCTTATTGTCAGAGATAGTAGATTTTTGATGTCCAATCAAAAGTTTCTTTTTTTTAACTATTAAATATAGAGAAAAATTTTCGGTGGATTCGAATTTTTCGGAAAATTTCACCCCAAGTACATACCCAATATATGGCTGAGACATTTAAAATAACAAAGAAAAATTTCTTTTGCAAATTAAAACGAATAAAAGAAGCTCTTTATTTTAAGACTGTTCTCATAAAACTATTTTTCCCCGCCCAAGAACCGGAAACTTTATATTTTAGGGCTTGTTTTTAAACGTAAAAACAGGATACTTGAAGGCATGATATTTGAAGGTATTGAAATCGAACAGTTTTGCTTAGTTTCCGGTAAATTAATTACAAGCAATTGTTATCTAAGAATGCATTTTTATTTCTTTAATTTACTGGACAATCGCGTTGGGTAGAAAATTTTGGTGGATTAGACAATTTCATCTCAAGTAAATATGAAGCACATGGAAAGAATATGTAAAATAACAAGAATTTTCTTTTTTGTGCAAATTAAAACTAATTTTTTTTTTTCATGCGGCTTTTTAAGTACATTCATGATATAATTTCTATCTTTCCGCAAACAGAAGTTTATAACTATTCTTATTTTACTTAGAAAGAATTGATCAGCAGTTAAATTAATTTGTCTTTTAAACAATAGTATAAATTCAATATTATAACAGTATTTTAGACATAAAAAACAAGAAAAAATTCGCCAGTTATTCATAATGCATGCTACAGTTTTATGCATAAATGTAAGTTAATTTGATTTGATAAGTAAAATTATAATTTAACTTGACATAAATCAATCAGGCCCGTGCGAAATGGAGGGAGCGAAGGGGGGCAGTCGTCCCAGGCGCGGAGATTGAGGGGCGCGACTACGAACGCAAACATCTTATTTTGATTGTTACAAGAAATTATAGATATATATATCGAGAATGTTTTTTCAAAATGAAAGTACGTACATTTTTCGTTTCAAAGTTTCACCGTTCCTCAACCCATGCCCGAATACAAATTTCTGATTAAGGACTTCTTCCTTTTAAAAACTTGTTTCAACATTTTTAATTTTTTTTTTCCTTTTTTTTTTGCATTGGATAGCTGAGGTTTATCTCTACATCTCTCCTTTTTTTACTTTTTCGATTTTGGTTGCAGATATTTTTTTAGAATGACACTTTCATTTTCGGAACCGGTTTCGAAAGTGAAAGTAACTTAATAAAAAATATCTGCAACCAAAATTGAAAAAGTAAAAAAAAAAAAAAAAAAAAAAAAAAAGAGCGATATAGATATCGACCTCAGCTATCCAATGCAAAAAAATATTTAAAAATTCCGAGATGCAAACGAGATACTAGAAAATAAACCTTCCATAGGGGTAGCATTAGTTTGCGAGTGTCTTCGCCTGTAGGGACAGGAGCCTTAGACGTGAGTTAATGTTAAACCAATGGGGAGGTTCTTTTCTAATATCTCATTTGCATTTACACATTTTTTAAAAAAAATTGTTGTTGTGGGATGGCTGAGGTCCATGGTCTACATTCGCCCGCTGCAGAATGTAAGTATAAAATAAGCTAAATTAAAAAAAAAAAATTGACAGAATTCTCCATTTAAGACAATTTTTAAACATACTCAGAAGCAATAAAATAATACAACAATTAAGAAATATTAAATATTCAAAAATAGATTTCTACCAACATTTAACAAAATTGACAATTAAAAAAAATTCCGCCACAGGGTCTCTGATCCCTTTTGGATAAATTAAAAACACGTGAATGTAAAAAGAAAATTAAAGAAAAAGAATTAAAAATTCTTTGCCACGGTAGGGGTTGAGGAAGGCAAGGCAGTTTTTTATCTTTCGTTTTTAACAATCAGAAATGAAGAAAGTTTCGTTTAAAATTAATTTTCAAAATCCAGAGAGAGGCGGTGGCTCTTACTGGCCCCTCCCCAGCCGGCGTCCCTAAAGGGGATTTTTCGTTTTTTTAAAAATAATTTTATTCTAAATGTATTTTGGCTGTCTATCATCAACCGGAATTCTTTCAGGAATATAAAAAAAAATCTGCGTGGAACGGGAAAAAACAAATTAATTGGTAAATTCAACTCGCGCAAATTTATTCCTCCAAACAACGATGAACAGCCTGGCAATCCAAGAATATACTTCAGCAGTAAACAAATAATATAAATTAAATCCGAAAAAGGAATTTTGCGCGCCAAACTCCTCGCTATATCTCCCAGTATAGCGAGGAGGTGGAAATCCTACAGCGCCAGAGTCAGTAAAAAGGCTCGCTCAGTATAATCACCATTGACAACTAAGGTTTGCCCGGAGATTAGACGTTTTATAATAAATTGTGTGGTGTTAATTATCTTTTCCCATACAAGGCTATATATCTGACATGATAAAGTATGCAACAACTAATAATAAATTCTCAAGAATACCAAGATACAATTATTTAAAATATTAGGGGGCTCTACTGCCTGCAAGGTGCAAGCTACCCTCATCAACCCAACCCCCAAATAATCTGAGGAGAACAGGAGCAGGATTAAATAAGAATTAAAAATACAATGCATTTTTAAAGTAATAAAGATAAAAGAAAATATTCACTATAATAAAGTAATTATAAATGGATGTTTCAGACAAAATATACAACGTTAAAAAAAATACAATATGAACACAATAGAGAAATACAATGTAGAATGAAATGTAAAATTCCAATAGATATTAAAACTACATCATATTTTGGACAATAATTGAAAAACCTTCAGCAGTGTTTGGAGGCCCCATAAAATCAGGGGCCCTGGGCCCGGGCCCCGAATGCCCTGCCCTAAATCAGCCACTGGTTATCGTGTCTATAAAAATGATATAGATATACAGGGTGTCCCAAAAACGACCACCTATTTTTAAAAATGAATAATTAACAAACGAATAGAGTTATTAAAAAAAATTCTTGCAGGAAACGGATGTGTGAAGTCTGGAATTTTGTTTAGAACTTTTTATTATAATAGTTCAAAATATGACCGACAGATGGCGTTATAGCACATTTTGGTGGCTATATCGCCGACGAATACACCATTTTTGAAGAATTTACGCAACGACAACTACTGTTTCCCTTGAAATGGTTACTACTGGACTTTCATTGACCATGTCTACTTCTGTCCGGTCTTCACGCATGCTCCTTTTGTTCATATAGCAATCAAAATGTGCTGTAGCGCCATCTGTCGGTCAGATATAACTATTATAATAAAGAGTTCTAAACAAAATTCCAGACTTCACATATTCGTTTCCTGCAAGAATTTTTTTATTAACTCTATTCGTTTGTTAATTATTCATCTTTAAAAATAGGTGGTCCTTTTTGGGACACCCTGTAGATAGATAGATAGATAAAGTTTTCAACTGGGGGTGGTTTTGGGATCTAGGGGTCATGATTGTGGTAGATCTGTAAAAAAATTTCAGAAATTCCAACATAGGGGAGAATGTAAGAAGTAGTGCTTACGAAATCTTCATGAAAATTCAGAAAGATATCGGCAATACGCGATAGAGGGAGCTGATTTTCAGTTGTTCTCTAAAAGCAGCTGAATGATGAGGGATTTTCCACAAATTGTCAATTTTTATTAACTGAATTTCAGCCAAGAAGTTAGTACTTAATAAACGAATGGATTTGGAACAAATGCTTCGATTTTGATACCTCTTTTTACTTTCTTCTATCTTTACAAGAAGTTGGATTCGTGAAAATTTTCGACTTTCGGTTTTCAACGGAATGACACGATTTAGGGGTCAGATTCTGTTAGAGGTTAGATTCCGAAAAACATGTTTTTACAAAATGTCTGTCAGTATGTGACACAAATTTTGAGGGCGCTCTATATCTCAAGAACTAATGCACGGAATTTAATAAAAATTTATATTCAGTTAGCACCTGATATAAATGGCTGCTGATTAGTTTGTGGTGTAAATCGCTCAACAGGTGGCGCTGCTAAGCAGCATTTTTCACGATTTCCACAATAGTTCAATAGCCAGAACTATTGCACAGATTTTCATCAAACTTCAGATTCAGTTAGTCCATTATATGAATTGATGTTTTATATTTTGGTGTAAATCGCCGTTTGTATATTTTAATGTAAATCGCTCAACAGGTGGCGCTGATATGCTGCATTTTTTGCGATTTCCGCAATAGCTCTATCTCAAGAACTAATGCTTGGATTTTCAACAAACTTCAGATTCAGGTATACCTGGATATGAATTGGTGCTGTTTAAGTTTTGGTGCAAATAGCTCAACAGGTGGCGCTGCTATGCTGCATTTTTCACGATTTCCGCTATAGCTCTATCTCAAGAACTAATACATGAATTTTCATCAAACTTCAGATTCAGGTATACCTGGATATGAATTGGTGCTGTTTAAGTTTTGGTGCAAATCGCTCAACAGGTGGCGCTGCTATGCTGCATTTTTCACGATTTCCGCTATAGCTCTATCTCAAGAACTAATGCATGAATTTTCATCAAACTTCAGATTCAGATATAGTTTGATATGAATGGGTGCTAAATGGATGTAATTTCTTGTACTATTTAAATGATGTAATGGACGTGATTTTATAGAAGAAAGTTTTGTGATGGCCACAACATCTTGGAATAGACTCGTTCTGGTGATTTTCGAAGAAGAACTAAAGCATAAATAAAAAATTAAAATTTAAAAAATAAAAATTAAACATGACAATTTATGGAAAATCCCTTATCATTCAGCTACTTTTAGAGAGCAATCAGATGACTATTGCCGATATCTTTCTGAATTTCAGGATATTTGACTGGATTTTTTATACAAGTTGCTTTATACAATTGACTATTAGACCATGAAAAAAAAAAAATCTTTGTAATCGCTCGCGCATGCACAGAAAAAAATATCTCATACAACTGCTCCTAATTTATCAATTTTTTAATAATTTATATTCCCATTGCACTCTATTGTTTCTACATTTTGTCAAATTTTCACACTCGCTCCGTGGTTTCGAAACTGAAAGTTCCTTAAAAAAAAAAAAAAAAAAAAATCTGCAACCAAAATTGAAAAAGTAAAAAACAGTCATATTAAAGATTGAGCTCAGCTATCCTGTGCAAAAAAAAAAAAAAAAAAAAAAAATCATTTAAAAATATTCAAATTTAAACGAGAAATTCAAAAACAACCTCCCCATTGGTTTAACATTACGGAGCGGATGTTTTCAAGTGAGTGAAGAATCCCTTAAATTGAGTTGAAAATCCGCATGAAAAGATGCAAGAATTTTTCAACTTTTTAAAACAAGTCGGAAATTGTACGTCAAACATGGCAAATGAGGTGAACCTGCCCGTGGCCCGAAGCCCGCAATTTTCATTCGCGGCACTCTGGCCGTTTAAGTTAGGCCTGTCCTGGCCCGGCCCGGTCTAACTTATTTTTTCTGTACAGAGCCGGGACTGATTTCATTCCTAGTCTTCACAGCCCAAAATTTTGAGTCCTAGTTTTGACCCAACCGGTAAGAAAATCATTGTCTCAACGCGGCCTGGTCCATTCAAAAGTCAGTCAAATTAGGCCTGGCCCAAAAATTTTTGCAAAAAATGCATACATTTTTAAATCGTCATTATTCTACACTTAAACATTAAAATTTATTATTTTTAAAGAATAGTAGAGTTATTGTAAACTTAAGTTTTTTACCGGGCTGGGCCAATTTTCTTTTCCATGAGTTTGGCCGGGCCCGGTTCTGGAAATTTCAGACCTCTGGGTGCGTATAAATTCTATAGATCCTCTACAAGGTGGCACGAAAGTTCTCAACTGTCCTGATTCTGCCCTTCTCGGAACGGGTTACTTTCTCGTAATGCGCCGACGAAGTGATATTTTCCAATTCTGCCCCTAACGTGTTGGAATTCTTTTCCATTCACCGGGGTTGCTTCGTCGTAATTCATCCCGACTGCTATCAGCAGACGGAAAGGATTATTTGTGTTGGTTTAAGATGGCGCTTATATATGCATCTCTTGTAAATAAAGATAGATAGACCTAATTTTTGTTAAATGTATATTCGCATTGTACTATTGTTGTTATCATTATTCAGTTTTGTTAGGTTCATTACTAGAAATAGTTTTACCTTAAATTAAATGTAAATTAATTGTGGGTGAAGCATAGTTTTTCAATTATTTGGCTAATATAGCTTGTATTTTAAAACTTATATATATATATATATATAAATCTTTATGCTAAAATATATTTTTGAGATTAAAACTTATTGCACTAATCCAAAAGTGCAATTACAAATAATTTTTGTTTAAATAATCCCTTGATTTTGATCTAAACAATAAAAAATATATAATTGTTAATGTAACATAATTATGAGTGAAACTTAATTTTCCAATTACTTGGCTGATATAGCTTGTCTTTTAAAGCTTGTAATCAAAATAATAATAATAATAATAATAATCCTAAATAATACATTTGAGAAGATTAAAACTTATTGTACTAATTCAAAAATGTAATTACAAATACTTTTTGTATAAATAATTTCTGGATTTTACTCTAAATAATAATAAATATTATATCATTGTAAATGTTACCATAGCTTTTATTTTAAAACTTGTATACATACAAAAAAAAAAAAAAAAGCTTGTATTAAAAAAGTTAGTATAATAAAGTGTAATTACATAAAAAAAAAAACCTTCATGGTAAAATATATTTTTGAGAAGATTAAAACTTGCTGTATTAATTCAAGAGAGTATTTACAAATAGTTTTTGTTTAAATAATTCCTTGATTTTACTTTAAATAACAATAAAAATTAATTGTAAAATAATTATGAGTATGCATTATTTTTCAATTATTTGGCTGCTATAGCTTGTATTTTAAAACTTGTAAAAAAAAAAAAAAAAAAAAAAAAAAAAAAAAAAGCTTGTATTGAAAAAGTTAGTTTAATAAAGTGTACTCACATAAAAAAAAAAAAAAAGACTTTATGATAAATTTATATTTGAGAAGATTAAAACTTACTGTATTAATTCAAAAGAGTAATTACAAATAGTTTTTGTTTAAATAATCCCTTGATTTTAATCTAAATATTAATAAAAATTATGTACCGTATATACTCGCGCATAAGTCGACACCCCCCCCCCCCCTCCTCCCAATTCTTAAGCAAAATTTCGAAAAAAATTGAATTTTTGCGTATAAGTCGAACCACATTTCTGGTAGCATGTTGAAAAATGATTTGTAATCGCGGATAGAAAAAATTAATAAATTTTCATTAAATTAGTAAATTTTTTACATTTCTAATCTGATTTTTTTTTTTTTAATTCAACGTTTTAAACCTGTATAACCGAAGAAGCTTAAACTATTTTGAAACCTATTCACATCCATTCAACGATACTTAAAAAGATAAAATTCTTTCAAAAATCCATTCAGGCATTATTGACAAGGGTAAACAAACTTCTTAGACTGCTAAAATATAGTACTTCTTTGTATTGTAGGACTTTTAAGAAAGATATCTAGAAGCATTCTCAAGTTGGACTCTTTTTAAAAAGGGGATTAAAATGATGAAAGGAATATATTGAAGGGTTTTTTGTCCCAAGAGAAAATGGGTGCAAAACAATTACAGGGACATTGAGCTTTGTTTGTCAGTCACTTGGAAATGACCATTGTCCGATTTTATCTCTCATGTAATTACTTAAGACTGAAAAAAACAATTGCAGTGGTCTGTGATTTTTTTTTTTTTTTTTTTTTTTTTTTTAACTTTCTCGTGTATAAGTTGATCCCCCATTTTCAACTCCCAAATTTTGTCTAAAATTCTTCGACTTATACACGAGCATATACGGTAATTGTGAATGTAAAATAATTATTATGGGTGAAACATAATTTTTCAATTATTTGGCTGATATAGCTTGTATTTTAAAGCTTATATTCAAAAAAAAAAAAAAAAAAAAAAAAAAAAAAAAAACCTTCATACTAATATATTTTTTAGAAGATTAAAAAATGTACTAATTTAAAAGTGTAATTGCAAATAGTTTTTGTTTAAATAATCCCTTAATTTTACCCTAAGTAATATTAAAAATTATATCTATTAAAACTTTACACACTATTTATAGCGATATTATATAATTCACTTTATATTAATCTATAAAAAATCAATATATAATCATAGTGCTAGTTAAAGGTCTCTTTTTAAAGGGGTCGCACGTAAACACACATGTTTGAGTTTCAGATAAATAAGCAGACCACATGTGTCCTTGGAAGCGATTGGTTGAAATTCTACAGAGGATCTAGTCGAAACTTGTTAATTGGGAAACTTGAAATTGGGAGGTCGAATGCTGCTCCCCTATTCCATTTGGGGCAGAATTGGAAATTGTTGAACATCGGTATGGATTACGTGAACGGGTAGTTTCCTACTCGGCTTGTTCCGAGAAGGGCAGAATCAGGACAAACATTCGTTTATTATCTGAAATGGCCAAGTGGAAATTTTCAAATGTGTTATGTGTTCAACTGAACTCACTGTTAGTATGCATACATATCTCTAGATCATATACATAGCTGCGAAAAAAAAAAAAATCTACGTTGTAACAACCAGGGTTCATACATAATTCTGGTAAAAAAAAATTCCCTGACTTTATTCAAAAATTTTCCTAACCTTTCTCAGTAAAAATTCGGCTTATATAGTGCTGTAAAACCCTCCACAATGGACTTTAATTTAGGTAAATGCTAGAAAAAAGTATGTGCTGTAAGAATTTCCGATTTTTTAATTACTTTTCATATTGTTATATAGTCTGCATACATTTTATATAAAAATTTTAGATTGGATGAATAATTAATTCAAAATTTCTTCATTTAAGACGATACTAGAAATTCGGATGGAAGTAGTACATCAAAAATTCCCTGACTTTTTCCTGACCTTTTCAAATATTTAAAAAATTCCCTGAACTGTAGGAACCCTGACAACTCTTCATGGTCATAGCAGAAATCAGGTTTTCAAATGCGTTATGCGTTTTCCAAATCCTACTTTCACCTTAGAACACTGTGAAGTTTTGTTATACACGGAGAGAAAATAAATACTGCCTTCATCTAGAAGGAATAGGTAGTCATTTTCTGAATCCCTAAACTAGAAATGTAGATTTCCGAGCTATGCGAATAGTGTTAACAACTAAGTTCAATAGACGAAATGATCTAGAATTTCTAGTCTCTTGTTTTCTAGGTCACGAAACGATCACGAATCGCTTCAGTAGCGAGAAATGATCGCTTGATTTCTGGAATGGTTTCATTAACTAGAGTTACTAAAACTAACCTCTTGTGTTCGCATCTATTTGCAGAGATATTTAAATAAGTTTGACCACGAGAATATAGAAAAATGCTCTTGAATTCTAGTAGGAGACTCTAGAAAAGGGAACTAGAATTTATAAGGATGACATGGAACTATTTTTTCTAGAGCCACAATTTAGATTGTAGATGCCAGAACCCTATTTTTTTTTTTTTTCTCAGTGTAGTATTCTGAATGTGTTGGAAAATGCTTCATAATCTATGCTGCATGCATGATTTTTCGTTCTTGTTAATATTGAAATGCATCTTGTATATAGAAAAAGAAGTGTTAAAAATAAATCAAAAGTAGAAGGTAAAATAACTTAACCCTTTGATGACGGGCAGGTGACTATTTTTATTATTTGTTAATTGAATCCTATCACAAGATTTTCTTTGCGATAGATCTCTCTTGAAAATATCTATAAGTAAGTCTACGACAGAGATTATTTTTCAAAAAATGACACACATAAAATTTTTAAACAGCCCGCTGAAACATACATGTACCGACCCGTAATCAAAGAGTTAATGGAAATAACAATAGTCCAAACATAAAGTAAGACAGCTGGAAATGAATGTTCTATAAAAATTTATTTTCTCTTTATATTAATGATATATCTGATTTCAACAGTATAAAAAAGAAAAAGACACTGACATTTATATTGTACTGTAATGGAAGTCTCCTTATACTCGGAATGTTAAATAGAATCTACTCCAGTATTTACATAAAAATTGCTAAATCAACATCCATCCAACTAAACGATGGCAGGAAAAGCAGGACTTGCAAGAAGCCAACAGGGCTACCAGAAGCGTCAACAACAACCCCTATTTACACAAGAATTTAAAACAACACAAGAATTTAAAAAAAAATGTATTTAGTTAGTTTAAATAGAATAGTAAAATTAAATTTTCATTCATTTTTTTTTCCAAATACCAGTCTATGAAAAGAATGACGTGCGGCATTTCTTCAAACCAGAAACGATAGGACTGTGCACCTTATGTTTTTGAAAGAAGTACAGTCAACTCTGTGAAATCTGCACACTTAGGGACCGAGGGTTTTGTGGATTATACATTTTTGAGGATTATAGATCATCCCTTTGTTGACATTTAATCTTTTTAAGTCTGACTATAAATTAGGAGCAATTACACAAAAATTACAATTACAATGGTAAAGAAAAACGTAATGCTACATTGGTTTAATATATTTAATAACTAAGTTAATTTAAAGAAAAATTAAATTATATATAATACAAATTTTATTGATTATTCATTATTTTAAACATTGACACAACACAATGGTAGCTTCAGTTTTGGTTTGAGGTCAATCATTTTTTTCTGTGTTTATGAACACTCATTACTTGTTATCAGGACAAGATAAGATTTTGTTGCTAAGGAAATTTAAATATTTATATCCAATTTATATTTAAATATTTATTCATTGGAAAATTGATAACTAAAAAAAATATATGCCAAATTTAACTTTATGAGTTTAACTGTTAGTGACAATTTTCATTGTTTAGATTCCAATGTGTAGTGCAGATTATACATCGGCAGATTTCACAGAGTTGACTGTAATTCAGTTTGTATGTCATCAAACTATTTTTTAAATTGTCTCACAGAAGTGCAGAATTAATAAAGTGATACATGAGCCTATTGCTTAAAAAAACATAAATGAAATATTTGTAATTTTTAAAATGTATTTTACTTGACCTAAAAGAAAATTTAAAAAAAAAAAAAAAAAAAAAAGAAAAGAGGAAATTATAAAATAAAATTATAAACTGAAATCTGAAATGAGGAAAGCCACCCGTCATGTTGAACAAATGAAATCCAATTTTCAAAACTTGATACTTTCCCTTTGCAACCCAACAACTCCAATATGAAAATCAGATGTTGGAAAACATAGTACATAAAAAATAATTTTAAAAATTTAGAACATAAAAAACAAAAAAATATTGACTCAAAGGTGCTTTTTTCATAAATGTAACATCAAACAGAAAATGACCTATTTCTGAAAAAATGGACAATTTTCTAATACAAAATTTTAGAGTATACCAACTTATTTTTTGAACATTCCCAGTCTTTTTATTTTGACATAATTTACAAAGTTCATTTTAGCAATAACAATGTGAAACGGCTTAAAGAATCCATAAAACTTCGGTATGAAAAAAGAACTCAGTATTGTCGTCTGTTAAGAATTTTTTTTTAACAATTTATAATAACTGCTGATTTGGAAAAGAGTAGTAATGAATAAAATTCCCTTTTAACCCTTTCAAGGACAGTGGTCACATTATAACAAAGGTACAGGTTTTTATTTTCTAAGAAATTTGTTTGAAAATCCTGGTGTCAGTTAATTATTTCATCATTTTACGAACAGAATTTTTCTACCCCTGAAAGAGTTAAAGCCCAGCGTATAAGTAATATTGACTTCTGGGAATGTTCCAAATAAGCAACAGAGTGATACAAAGGGTTAAGTATCTGGATAACACACTATTATTGTTCAAAAGATTATTAAAATCAGAATTACTTAGAAAATAGTTTCAACACAGAAAAAATTGCTCTGTAAAAAAAAAAAAAAAAAAAAAAAAAAAAGACAGTCTCAAGGTAAATAATATAAAAAAGATGTTATCCTTTCACACCCTTATTGGTAGAGTGACAGAAAACAGGATTTTCAAGATTCTCTTCGCAAATTGCAAATTCTCATCTTAACGAGTGGAAAAATGATACTTGACTTATAACCTAACAGGTGGATCAAAATGTGCTTTTTATCCTCACACAGTAGATGTCCAATGCTGATGCAGTGTGTTTTCAAAATTTCCTCCTTCCATTTTAAGGATGTTTTAATAGGAAAATTTTCCACAAGTAGAACTTTCAAAGTTTACAGAACTTTTTAAAATACTTAAAATTAAAAGAAGTTTTTTTTTTAGCCATTATATTAACCACCGGATATCTATCTACTTTCTCATGGTACAAACCATGTTCCAATTTTCCCATACGTTAACACAGATTTTTTTTTTTTTTTTTTTTGGTGGGGGGAGGGGGGGAGGAATGTTTTAAGACGACCTTGAAAACCACCTTGTAACTTTTGACCTGCATCCCTCAAATTGATTTCTAAACTATATTATTTTCAGATTCAAAAGTGTTCATTCACCTATCCTGAATATCCCATTTTCAGTTCCTTACACATAAGTGTGTGAAGGGTAAAGGAAGGGTGTTATTTCTATCTTATTGTAATGTTTGTTAAAAAAAAAAATCATAAAAATGAACCACAGAAATAGATTGGTAAGAGAAAACACACACACACATAATACATACACAATTCTAAAATAAATAAATAAAGCAAAAACTGTAAGCCCTCTAGAGGCATAGGATAACACACGTTACTGTCAAACTAGCGTATTAGAACTAAACATAAAACAAACTATTCGTATTGCACACTAAAACTAAATAAATATTTCATTTTCCTTAAACTCCAAGATTTCATCTAACAACTGGAAGGGAAAAAGAACCTAAACATGAAACCAATCGATACAGTTCTTGGCAAACAAAAGTGCCACACAAAATGTCAAAACAGATTTAAATGACGTGCATTGCATAAAAAGCTTAGAAAGACTGATTATATGATTCATGAACACAACATAAATTTTTAAAAAGCTCGACAAAACCAGAATGTATAAGGGACATAGATTGACATTTAGATACAAAATAGTGATCAAAATACAAACTTCCAATATGGATGGGTCAATCAATTATCGTTTGCCTTGTTCCGCATCCAAAAATTTAATAAATCTATTAATCATGTTTTTTATGGACGCAAAGAATAGTAAGACTTTTCATCTATGCCTTTAGTAGTTCAAAATAATCATTAATATTTTTGTTTTTTTATCGTAGTGTGGGAGGTAAACAAAAATTCTGGGGGATGGTAAAATAGGACCATCCCCCAGAACTAGGGAACTTTAATTAAAAAAAAAAAAAAGAGAGACTTAAAAAAAAAAGGTGTACTGCTGGTGAATGTATCTAAAACTTCAGTTACTAATCTAGAAAAAATGCCAAATAAGATTTTAAAATAATTAATTTTTATTTTCTACAAACATTTCATGAATTCATCTTTGAAAATAAAAGAATAATTGATTGACCTTTCAGACAGTCTGGAAAAAAAAGTCTTATTAAAAATGCATTAAAAAATACCTATAAATGTATATTAGTTTATAAAATGGGAACACAAACAGCCTATTTATTGTGATGCAATATTAATATAAAATTGGTTTTATTTTTTTGTCTCATACCTGATAAAATCAAAAATCATTTGTGAGAATGAATGTATTTCTTAAAGGATGTTTCATCAGAAAAAGTGAGGATTTTATAAGATTTGCAAATATTAAGTTAAATAATAACAGTCAGACACCCTTTCTTCGCATACAAACCACCTTAAAGCTCGATCATTTTTTAAAATTTGTATAAATAGGAAGGCTTTTTTGTATAATCTATACTAAGAAAAAGTCAAATGTGCATAAATAATAATAATAATGTGGTATAATCATTCATAACCTTCTACTGCATCATAAACTATATTTATCAATGAATGCATTCTTTAAGAAAATGCAATTTAAAAGCCAGTGTGACTTGTACTGTTATTTTGCATCCACAAGAATGTTTCTATCGAGGTTGAAACGGCTTCATTGAAGCCTCAAATTTACACAATTTTTCAAAGCTTTTTTTTTTTTTTTTTTACTAAGTTGAAACATTTTTCCTTTTTCCTTAAGAAATGTGTGTCTATTACAATTTTTAAGCAGACAAAATGAATTATGTTATGTTCCCATCACAACATCATGGGTGGGTCAAAATACAAAGTTTGGGAAGCATTCATCCAACATGCTTAAAACAAAATAATGTAACATTTTACTACATAGACACATTGTAAAATATATTTCATGCTACTACAGACAACAAAATTGATTTTTAACTCAATAATTAAAGGTATAATTTTGTTAACAAATACTGAATTCAAAAGGAATGACAACGTTAATATTATTATTGTTTTCAATTTCTCTCTAATCATTTAAGAGTGCAAAAGTTCTTTTAAAAGTTGGATTTAAAAAAAATAATAATAAATATATTCAGAAAATTTAAGACAATAGATTAAGACACAGAGATGAAATGCTTATTAGAAAAAGAAAAATTGGCTGAAAATGTAAAGCTTATAAACTGTAGCAAACATGACTCGGGGAGGTTCATTCATTTATTGTAATTGATTTTTTTTTTTTTTATTATTCTATACTTCCATTCTTCTGAGCCATTTTTGTACTGTCTGTTTCTTTTTATGATTGCTTGTTTGCTTTTTGATATTTAATTAAAAAAAAATATATATATATGTATATATATATTCTATATTTATTTTCATCTTTTAGTGATAAATGGATAAAAAGTATTTCCCTTAATGTTCAATTTTTCAGTTAATAAGAGTTTTGTAATAGTTAAAAAACAAGAGCAATAGCATGGCAAAAAAAAGTGAGGAAGGTTTATATATTTTGAGGGAGTTTGATGAACTCAATTTCATCATCAATCTCTATTTTTTTCTAATCTCTATATAATCTAATCTCAGATTTTGAGCAATTAAATAAATCAAAATTGCAATGTGGTAAAAACCGGTGTCGAAGAATAAAAAGAAATGTAAAAGAGGCTCGTCGTTAATGTTTAAATAGTTTAAGTACCGGGTAAAAACAAATTCTACTATTTCCTGCAGAGAGGGAGGGAGTATGAAGCATCCTCTTTAAGGTAAAAAACAAAACTTTGCCATGTTACACAGCTATTCCACTTTACCAATAAGAGAAAACAAACCCTGAGTGTATGCAAAATGCATTTTGTTAGAAAATCTTAGTGTTTTTAATCTGAAAGCTAAGCTCGGTATTTCTATAATATGATATGCCAAATTGGAATCGTCTAAGTTGGAACTATTTTTAGGGATTTTTAGGGAATGATTCGCATTTGTTATCAGTGGCAGAAGGAAAGAGAGATAAATCCTATATAGATTTATAAGATCTTGCCACTTGTACACTATTGTGGTTTGATAATATTACAGTTCAATCTCAATAATTTTGAAACTCAGAAATTAACATAAGGGGTCTTCAACCTGTGTGGCAATTAGAATATTAAAGAACAGCGTCAAAGCCTTCTAAGTAGGGCAAATCTTTTCATTACAGAAAACAAAGTGACTCTCAAAGCGAAGAAAATGGCTTACTCAATACACAGATGTTTTCCTACATCACACAAATGTGAATCGTGCTGTAAAAAGTTACAACTTTGTGCGACAAACAGTGCTATTTTTTGCTAATGGCTCCCATTTAGAACATACGATCACTTTCTCATAGATCAGGTACCCCTTCAAACCACATCCTTCTACATTTAAAATTCTTGCTCGTGTAACCAGGAATTACATTAATAAAATAACACACAATGATATTATTTAAAAATACACCTTAATTTGTTCAACAGCCAGTCCATGCTTAAACTTTATTCAGTCATGCCTAAAACATTGAAAAGCAGTTTTTAACATCCAAAAACAAACCCTGCCTTAATCCTTTATGCCCCAAATTATGAATTTAATCACTATCTCCTTAACACATTCACAACTGGGTTAAAATGAATACATATCAGTGGAATGTCAAATGAACGACCCGGCGACACCACATAGGCATGTGTTCATTTCTGATTAGAAAATTTATACAACAATAATAGGATACATTATCCCATGACAACTGATTTATCAAATCAGTAGTAATAGCTCTTTTTATAAAATATCTATAAGAATCTAATATATAAAAATGAAAATTTGTCTATCTGTCTGTAATGCTATACAAATCCACAGTTTGGAAGCCAGAATTGTGAAAAAATGAAAGTAAAATAAATAGTTTGACGAATTAAAAACTAAAGTGAATGTTACGTCATAATTTTTCATGATTTCCATGTGAAAAATTATAATTATTTAATTAATTTGACAAATAAAAAAAATGGAATATTATGTCCTATTAGAACAGGGTGTCTACAGAAATTGTAAAAAAAAAGCTCCCTGATTTTTCCATGATTTCCCTGACTATCTTTATCAGACTTCCCTGATTTCCATTATTAATAATACACATACAGTATTTTTTCATGTATGCCGATTCCTTGTGTAACACACTTATCCAGCTTGCTAATATCTCATTTGGGAGAAAAAACAAGAGTAAAACATAAAAATTGCCTAATATTCATTAAGTACTGGTTGACAGTTTTATAAATCCAAACTCACAATTTAGTCCAACAACTTCATAGAGTGACCAAAGGATATAGGGTGACCAGAAAATTGCCTCATTTTCTGAAAAATAATCAATTCTAAGACCTATCTACATCTGACGTGATAGCTGGCCACCTGGTCAGGTTATGCTAATGTATCATTTAAATTTTTTTAAAAATGGGTAAATTGCCTTTAATATAAACGCTACCTACAGAAAATGATGACACCTGATCACCTTAATTTGTGTTAAATATCAAAAACTCATACGTGCATTTAAAAAATATATTGGAAAAAACTAATCAGCATGTGGAAAAATATGGTATAAAATAGACGAATCAGTCTTGTTGCCAAGGTGAAAATGGAAATATTTTCACATACTGAAAAATTTCCCTGATTTTCAAGTATTTTTACAAAGTTCCTTGACTTTTCCAGATTGATAAACCTCCCTGATTTTTCAATGATTCCCTGATTTCCAGATTCTGTAGACACCCTGTAGAAATATAAAGGATGCAGTGTACATATAACGTCCTGTAAGTGTGAAAAAATATATTGAAGCATGATAAAAACTTGATTATGGAATTATTGGCATATAACATTATTGGTCTAATGATGAATGGAAATAGTTAATTTATAGCTGCATTATTTTGTGTCTGGTGTATAAATTTATATTTTTTTATACTGGATTTTCATTTGATTCATGACAATTCAAAGTGTACAAACATAACATGATTTGTACACTTATTACAGATTTGTACAGTATTATACTTAAGTGTAATTCTTATAACTTATAAGAAATTACACTGACTTTTTTTTTTATTTAATTTTTTTTATGTTGTAAGTTAAATTTTGAAATTGGTTATTCAAAACAAACATTCTTAAAATTCTGGGCAATGCCAGGTTACTTTAGCTAGTAAGATACATTTTAAAAAACAAAATTAATTCTGTCAGGGAAATCTAACAATTTTTAAAAACAATATAAACTAGTGTATTGTAATCCTAACTGGAAAGTTTTTTATAGTTGTAAATTTTCCATGTAATTTTTTTTAATAAGGTAAAAGTGACAGCAGTGTAAAGGGTTGAGAAAATAAGCCCTTTAAAAAATATTTGGCTTGAGAAAATCGAGCAAAGAACTGGGTATGAAAAGTCAAATCTACTGTTATTAAAAAATGGATTCAATAAATTATTTTTTTAATAATATATAAAAGTACAGTTGGAGCATAAAGGGTTGAGCATTAGCCTTTTTTCTTATGTAAAAATAGTTTGATACAAATATTCATAATAAAACAGTTCTCCTTTTGACACTAGTTTATGCACTGGTGATAAAAATATACTACAGAGAAATATGGATGGGTTTTATTCATTTTCTGATAGATATATCAGAAAATGAATAAAACCCATCCATTCCTCAAGATGCCTGAGGGGGAAAAAAAATAAAATAAAAACTGCTTTTCATTCTCTTAAATAATTCAACATACTTCAAACAGGTGAAAAGTTCTAAAAGTTCTAGAGAATGGAAGAAAAATGTCCCACAAAAATACCTTAAAAAACTACAAAATTCAGTTGTTGTTTTAATCTAGTGAACACAGAGTCTCCTATTCATGACATTATATAAAAGTATTCTTTCAACAAACAGTAATCAAAATAAAATAAGATCTTTTTTACAGACACAATTCTTTAACACTTTCTATTGGCACCCATGAGCTTATACAGAGTGGATACTTTGATAATGCAAAAAAGAATACAGACAGAGACAATAGTAATTATGCAGGGATGCCAACATGTTTTCTACAGGATTTTCTTCCACAGCAACGTAATAAGTAAGAAAATAACAATAATAAATAAATCATAGCCTATTTTTAAATTAAAATGAATCATTAAAAGGATTACTTATAAGGATTCTTGTAACATATCTATACATACAAATTTATTTTAATTTTCCCCCTTTGAAATCAAAGCACTTCTATCTGACTATAGATAATAGGCTCGAACGGTTGAGGCTAAAAAAATATTAACTTCTTAGGCCATATTTTGATTCTTCTTTTAAGGCTACTGACTGTAACGTCAAACTATGAAGTATAATAATGTGTAACGTCAAACTATGAAGTATTAATAATGTAAAAAATATATATGCATAGACAGGAATGGGGAATTCTATAAATCTACGTGTCTATGGCAAATCTGTTCTGTTTATTTCAAACTGTGGTTATTATTATTATTCTTTAAATGCCAGTTTTCCAACTTATGTGATAGGATAACAAAGCATATGAAATTATTTTAATGGACTTTTATCTTAATAGACTCAGTGATAAATTTTCCTTTTTTCCCATTCCTTTAGCATCCACAAAACCTAAACAGATGTACACTGAATATACTCAAAATCCCCTGTACAGAGCATGAAAATGACACCAAGAATAAATCGAAGATGAGAATTCATGGGTACAATCTTTAACAATAAATTTGATTTAATATAACACTATTATATTTTTCAGAGTATAAGACACACTCTTTTTACACGACTGCCAAGAAGGTGTTATGTGTTTCACGCGTATCTGGGTATGTGGATTTCTTTATACCCTCGAAACATCGCAATGGATTTTGATGAATGAGGTCTCTATCGATTCGACTTAACCGTCCAATGGTTATAAGATAAGTTTTGTTTTCATATATTCAAAATGGTGGTAGAGAGGGGAAAAAAATTTACGCAACCCTATTGAGTGGCCTATCATTGAATAGGTCTTTCAAAAGGAAGACTATGTTTCATGGACTATTTTACAGTCAGAAACTCTGGTTAAATAAGACACAACCTGGAAGTTGTGTAGGTAGGATCTCTAGCTTAACTGCAACTCTAACCTTCATAGACATCTATAGACCTCATCAAAACAGTGTTTATAGATAGGAACCAACCATTAAACACAACTTAAAAGTCATCCATACAAGTAAATAAAAAAAAATAGGTAAGTAATATAAAAAATAGTTTCACATGGATGAGAAATAATGAATGAGTTCACTTTTTACACAGTCAGGTTTTTTGATTTTTTTAATTTAATTTTTACTTGTTATTTTAAAATTTCAATTAAAAATGGGCTGGATCTCATGCAATGAAGATACAGATTTATCTTTTTAATTTTGTGCACTCCTTTTGGTGTTTCTCATGTTTGTAGCATAGGAAAAAAAAGAGGCACCATGAGTTACATTGACTAACGTAATTTATAAAGTAGGACTTAACTTTAGTAAACAAAAACTTCCATAGATTTATTTTACTCTTTAGATATTTAACTGAAGTTGTAATACAAAACATTTTTTTTTTAATTTATGTTCAGGGGATATCATTATTTAAATGAAATAACTACATTTTATATTAGGTATTAGCATTCTTTTAATTTTGAGTTCAATTTTAAGGTACATTTTCCCCACAAAAGATACCACCATGGGTTCAAGGCCAAAGCTCTCAGTTTTTATAACAGTTTTTGCACTCAGGGTCAAATGAAAATGTTATTGATTCACAGATTGAAAAAAAAAAAAAAAAAAAAAAAAAGGAGTAAAAACTTGCTATTTGAATAACAAGAATTCAGTTTCTTAAAGTGTTTCACAACCGCTGGAATTATTATGGATGGAAAATAAAAAGAAATATTCTTATTCTTATGTCTTGTAGCTTTCAGTATTAGTAACATTCAGAAACTATGCACTATTCCTTGTCTAACTTTTGAAGTCATTTTCAAGAACTGTCAAAAAACAGAACTGCCACAGTCGTACAATGATATTTTAAAAGAACAAGAATTGTGATTTTTGCATATTTCTGCAGAGGTTGGGTATAGATAACAAATTTGCTATTTTAAACAATTTTTTCATGGATATAAAAATCATGAAACATCATCATAAAGAAGTATTTAGGATTAATATTTATTTGTATATAAGAAAAGATATTGAATGAAGAAAATTAATCTTGAAACAGTTTTAAAATCTTATGAACATGTTTCTATTGTGTACTTTTTGTATTGGGGCCAGGATTTGGCTCCGAAAAAAGAGCTAACCTCATCTCTATTATATACCCAGTCATATCTTTGAATGGGAAAAAAAGAAATCATATGGGAGAAAAAAATGTTAGGATTCAATCCACAATTGTTTATATACATGTACGGTCAATTCTGTGAAATCTGCACACTTAGGCACACATTTTTTTAAAAAATCTGACTAAAAATTAGGAACAACTGCAGAAAAATTACAATTACAATGGAAAAGAAAAACATAATGCAACATTGGTTTAGCCCTTAAATGCCAGGTGTTGCTTTTCGGCAACATACCCAATTTAGGCTCTAAAATACTATTAGAATAACATTGAAGCTATAATGCTTAATGTTGCCAATAAAATACATTCGGAAAATATTATTAAATCGATTTTCAACATGTAGATGGCAACACTTGTGCTGTTTAAGAATAAAGATAGATTTATTTTTTCAATTGTTGCTACTTGTTCTTTTTGTTTTGTTTGGAAGCTTGCGAAATAACCTATTTTGTTCTGCAGTGAGGAAGTAAAATTTATTTTTTATTATAGTTCCTAAAATTCTAGTGTGTTTATAAAGGAAAATTATTTTTTCAATTAAAGACCAGTATTGCCGATTAGTAACAAACTGTTTTTTTAGCCGTAAACCATATTTAAAACAAAATGTTTTTTTTTTAAGTATTTTTCCCCATGATTTATTTAAAAAATGAAAGCTGAAAAACATTATTACAATAATTTTTGAAAAATCAGGCATTTAAGGGTTAATATAGTTAATAACTATAAGTTAATTTAAAGAAAAATTAAATTATATACAATACTTATTTTACTGATTATTCATTATTTTAAACATTGACACAACAAAATGGTACTTTCAGTTTTGGTTTGTTGTCAATCATTTTTTTCTGTAGTCTATGAACACACATTACTTCTTGCTCTGAGATAAAAATTTTTTACTCAAGGAAATTTAAATATTTAATCTATTCATTGGAAAATTGATAACTGAAAAAAAATATATATACCAAATTTCACTTTACAAGTTTAACTGTTAATGGCATTTTTCATTGTTTACATTCTAACGTGCAGTGCAGATAATAGACGTTTGTGGATTATATATCAGAGGATTCCACAGAGTTGACTGTATTACTTTATTTCATAAGTTTTTCATTAGGATGTGTCACTGAAACCTTAAATTCAAAATACGCTGCCACACTAGAAAAGTTGGGAAACATAGCACCGTCGGTTTTTGAAAATACAGTAGACTCCCTCAAATCTGCAACCCTAAAATCTGCAAATACCTAAAATCCGCAAATCATAATAGATGTAAACAATGAAACTTTCAGATGTAGGGTCAAAATTAGACTTTTTAAAATTTTTATATTATTTTGGGCATATTTTAAATGTAATTCTCATTAATATGACTGAATTCATGCTTTTTCATGAAGGTAGTATATATTTATTTCTAAAAAAAAATTCAAGATATTATTACGGATATCTTTAGTAATCACAATCTTTTTATCAAATATATTTATGTATTAATCAAGCTTTTTTGCTTATTAAGCCTGGCTTAACCTGAAATAAAACTTCTTTACTTTATGATTTTGATGTGAATTAGTAGGTTACCTTTATGAGGCAAATTGCATTGAAAAATTCAAGTAAAATGTATTTTTATGGTGCATATTTAATTATACATTATTAATTATTTACTTATAATTTAATCATTTTTAAATTCATCTTAATTTTTATTGCTTTACTTAATTATTTTAATATTCGACTATATTGTAAGCATTCATTATCATTTTGATTGCAATATTACATTCCAATTACAATTTTAAAAAATATAAATAAAGCAATGACCAGAAATCTGCTAAATTCTAAAATTCGCACAACCTCTGGTCCCAAGCAGTGCGGATTTGAGGGAGTCTATTGTAATCATCGACATGCAAATGATGAAGACATTCTCGATATTAAAAAAAATCACAAATAGGGCTCTTGACATAAAACATGAAAATTTCACAATCATGATAATAAAAAAAAATTGAGATTCAGAATGCAATGCTTTAAAAGAAGTGAGACTTCAGCAAATGTTTAACAAACAGCTTTTGGTCTGTTATGGAAATAACATTTATAAAACTTCCTATTGGCAAGGAACTGAAGTTGTACAAGTTCAGTTCAAATGTGCCCCCAAGATTCAGGAGATGAGCTTTGTAAAGTGCACAGCTGCAAATGATAACACACCAGTTACGTTTGAAAAGACAATAAAATAAGACAAATAACGAGGATTAACATCACCCAATAACACAACAGAAAGAAATGGAACAAATTTTAGTGACTAGTACAAGCATTATAACGTAGCAGAATGTGCCGACAAATAATGATTGAATCATTATTTTAATTATTGAATATCTGATGAAAAAAAATAACTGATTTTCATTACCAGTTTTTAAACAAACAAAAGAAAGCACAGCTTTAAATAAAATGCTAGAGTGAAACAAAAATGACATACCAATGTACCCTTAGAAGATTTTGATATTCATAAAAAGTCTTTTTTTTTCCCCATGGCTAATAACTTTTTCAAGAAAAATAAACATAATGAAGCAAAATTTATCAAAACTTAACTAATTAAAAACAACAAAAATGTTTTTAACAACGAAACAACAAAATAAAATTATTATTTTCAAACATAAAAAAGGAACAATTATACACACTGGTATGCAATAAAATGGAAATCATGCAGAAATTATTATAAAAATATTTTTCAGAAATCTAGCAAAATTAAAAAAATTTTTTTTTATCAATATTCCCATGCATTTATTAAAGTTGAAAACATTCAAATTAGAATGAAGAAAATATACATATACAGGGTGTACCTATCAATTCTCTACACTTTATCTATCAATAAGACACTTATCAATAACACTTTTTTAAAATGTCATTTGTACAAATTTTATTTTAGATTATGAATGTTATCTCCAACTTAGGAACCATCATCATCATCAGTAATTAGAATACCAATTTAGCCACTTGGCTGTGCAATGTGACGTTACCTCCTGGATTCTATGCGGATTGTAATTACTGAATTTATTATCATTTTTTTTTAAACGGCAGATTTTAAGAATTAAAGTGTAGACACATTTTTCTAGGACACCCTCTATACAATTTATTTTCCAGATAATTTAATTACTAATTTTTAAAGAGTCCACAATGACCTGAAACCAACATGAACTTGTTCTAAAGTTGCAGTTGGTAAGAGTCCTCCCTCAATAACTTGGTAGATGAGTAGTGAAAATTTAGATGAATTAATTAATGTGACAAAAGCAACTTAATTAAATAATCCATTTTGGAACAGATGTCAGAGACGCACTGGGGTGGATGCCATTTTGCTTTGAAGCTATTTTGGTATTAAAAAAAAAACCTGTTTTTGAGTACTTTTTAGTCCTAAGCATGAGGAAATAGCATGCTAGTTTTATTTTAGTACACAAATTTAATTTCATTCATTATGTTTACTTTATTTTATTGACAAGCACATTTAATTTATTGTAAAACACACATATTTTGTTATAAATCACCAGGTTACCATAGGAAGCAAATATTAGCAGGTTACCAAGCAAGGCAAAAAATCACCATTTTGGCACTAAAAAGAAACCCTGATGTGTCTGCTACCTCTGTTTTTTGCACTGTTTGTGCCTGCTAGATTTTTTTTTACCCACAGTGTATCACCCAATTCTTTCAAGATCATCAACCAAGTTATTGCAAGCAGACTCCGATAAACACAGATTAAAAAAAAAATGGAGGCAATATATTTAGATTTGTGAAAAATAATATTACACATGTCGAAGGATTTAAAATTGTACAAAATATAAAATTTCCAATATTGAAAAAAGATTTCGATGGTAAAAAGAAGAAAAACAAAAGACACTTTATAAGAACGTCAAATTGGATTCACTTATGATAGTGTGGCTTCTGTTGTGTGGATCATTATGATGAGTATGAATTTCGGAATTCCCTGAAACAAACAAAATAGTGCTGTTGGCATGATGAGTGACGGAGGGCGGGATTTCTTCCCTGAATTCAACAGTTGGCATAGTATTCGAATGAACTATCTCATAACAAGGGTCAGTATCACTGTCTGATCTCTGCACAGTCTCGTACCCTGGATCGGCTGTGTCGTTTCCTTTATTTTTAACGCGCTCGTAACCTGGGTCTGTTGCATCACTATCCGTCCGAGGCACTTTCTTTATTTTTTCATAACCTGGATCTGCCGCATCACTTCCAGACCTGGCCAAATTTTTCACCACTTCGTAATCGGATTCCTTGATTTCGTCAAGTTTCACGGCAGTGTAGTCCGAATTGGAGTCACTGTCATCAAAACTTCTGACCAGTTCATAACCGGGATCGCTGCTTTCTCTAGCGGCCTGAGCGACCGATTCATATC
The DNA here is from genome assembly GCA_963932465.1 of Maratus speciosus. NCBI lineage: Eukaryota > Metazoa > Arthropoda > Arachnida > Araneae > Salticidae > Maratus > Maratus speciosus. Next base: position 9,974,100 of record OZ010791.1, read on the forward strand.
CAGGATCCTCTTCATCTTTCACACTCTCATAACCGGGATAGTTGGTCTGGTGAACCTGACTCGGATACCCGTTAGGTATTGACTCGTCTTTTATTTTTTCGTAACAAGAATCACCAGAATTATTTTCTTCATTATAGATTCTCTCGTAACCCGGTTCTTCGGTAGTATTGGCCAAAACTACAGAACTTCGAGAGCTGTTACTGAACACCCGATTGTCCGAGATGACTTCAGGTAGATTAGGATCAGCAGAATGTCGGCGAACATGATGCGAACTTCCTGGTATGAGAACACTTAGTGTAGCTGCTTGAAGTCGTCCGGCGATAGGGGGAGGTGCAGGAGGAGTGGTAGAAGCCCAGGGAGACGGAGGAGGTGTAATACACTCTATATCTTCATTACAGATTCCCTGAAAATAAAGAGCAAAATGAGTGGTGGACACTGCTCATAAAAAAGTGCCTACTAAAAAATGACCACCCAATGGCCATCTTTATGAGTGGTGGCTGGTCACAGAACTACTAAATAAAAACAAGTTGGAAATGGCTCATCCAACGTGGTAAATGAGGTGCGTTCGTACTCTAACTAGTTTTATAAATATTTTTTGCACTGCATAGTGTACTGAATGTCTATTGTAGTGCACTTTATAAGTGCCTATCCATTTCATTCTGTTCGAAAGGCTATAACATCATTAAAATGCACTTGAAATATTTTTTTCCCATGGGCCGTCATGTAATGGAAAACTTTTGACTGTCCCTGTCATTCAACTCTACATCCAATTTTCATAAAATTTGAAATGACTCGACAAAATTATGCAACAATTATATATTTTTAATTTCAAACGATTCGGTTGGGTAGTTTTTGCACTGTTATATGCGGGCGGACGGACAGACAGACGGACAGAACGCTGACTGTAGGTGCTATGTATTTATATAATAACAAATGCACCTAAAAAATGGCCATTAAAAATTTTTTAACTCTTTTCAAAAATGCACCTTAAATGCTCCAAATACTAATTCTATTCTAGGCATGCACTGAATATTCGGTATCTATTCGGTATTCAGCCATGCTACTGAATATTCGGTTAGGGCAAATATCAAGCTGTTCGGTCTGCCGAATATTCAGCATGACTGAATATTTTGATATCCAGACTGCTGAATATTCAGTTTCGTTTAATATTGAAATATCCAGCCAAATCGAATGCTTCAAAATATCTTTTAAAAAATATTTTTAAAAACCTCACTCAACTTCTACTTTTAACTGTCAATTAATAAAGTTATTCAGGATAATTAGAAACAGAATCTATTTAAATAAAAGAGAATGCTGTTACATTATTTATTTGCTGTATGATAAGTATCACTTAAGAAAATTAATCATTAATGATGACCTTCTGGAATAAATGATGTACAAAAGCAAGTTGCTGAACACTATCTCGTAAATAATCTGCGTTTGAGCTGTGTCGGCTCAAATGAGACACTCTTAATTTATTCCTATAAACTTCACGGTTTACCATTATCAGTCACTGTAGAGAATTAGCGGTGAATTCAATCTGAAAATTGTTTAGCAGAGTTAGCATAACGCTAATGGAGCATTATGCCGAAAATAGTTTGCCCTGGTTTAAGAAGTGAAAGTTAACTTGAATAAAATATCAATAATAATTTATATCTGCAAAAGAGCTACAACCAAAAGTGTAAAAATCAACAAAGTTTATTAACAGAAATAAAAATAGAAATAATATATTAAAAGTAAAACATATTTCATTTAAACAATCTATATGTGACAATTGCTATAACAGCCAAAGTCAAACACTACGCTCAGTTTTCTGAGGTCTCAAGAAAGAGCTAACACAACTCTTATCTAAAAATATCAGCATATAGACCCTCTAGCCTTGGAGCATGTAAATGAATAATTAATAGAGTTTAACTTATGTTTTAATCAAATCAAAATTAATTTTGTATCTAATTAAATATCCTTTAACTTTAAATGAGATTAAACTTTCCTATTATACTTAAACTGATTCAATCTAGAAACTGTGACACAAGCATGAGATCAAAACTATTAAATTACTCAAACAGATATAGTATTTGAAAAGCAATAGTTGAAAGTAAAAGATCTCCTATATCTCTACTTAAATGCATGTTCATCATTCCATATAACTACACCCAGCCTCTCTTCCACAATATAACATGCTCGGTAATAGTTACCGATACTTTCCATGGCAAACCTGAAAACCAAACAGCAACCACCAGAACAAACATATCACTCCAGTGTTCCAATAGCAGACACGAGCTAATTGGCCCAATAATTATATGGAAATACTTATTGTATCCAGAACTCATGGATGCCAATAGTAAAAACACGTCCACAATCCTTTATAAGATGAAAATTCGGCCGAGATATCTAACTTCAGACGATGCAGCAAAAAGGAGGAAAAGTCCTAGCAACTTCATATTAAAAGAGAAAATTAAACTATAGACATTAAAATGAAGCATACTTTAAAAGAATCTGAACGTGTCGAATTATAGCTGCATTAAAAGACCTTTAATTTAAATGGAGCATTTCGTTAATGTTGATTCACGTCTTTACCGGCGATTAAAACACCTTTCATATAAAATTCATAAGCAATATCATAATCCACTTTGCACTATTCAGGAAAAACTAGCAGCTTCTATCTAACGTATATAAGACATCTTTAAGTTTGAGAAAAACCACGTACAACTAAAAGAAAATAAAGCAAACCAAACTCAAAGGCTAAAAACCACGAAGCTACTAAAAAGCTGTCTGGCCAGTCTATAAATAGTACGTCTCAGGAAACTCCCCTCTTATGTAACTCCTTCATCTCGCACTGAATACACGTCACTGTTCATTACCAGAAAGATCTGGGGTGTCCTAGAATGCAGATGACAACGGACAGTTAACACCACCTGTCGTTGGCTGCCAAAACTCCTCAGATGAACAACGAGATTCAAATCTTGCTGTGCGTCCATGAGGATCGCGAGAGTGTAAACATTACGATGTTTCCTGTGAACTGTAAGCCACGCTATATGGAGCTTAATACTTTATAGCAAAGGATAATAGTAGAGAAAGGTAAGTGACAAAAATAAAGATTTTTTTTTTTTTTAAATAAACTTAAATATTTGATATAGGACTTAAACTATGGAGTATAACTTATACTATTGTATTTGGAGAATGTATCTGTTAACAGCAGAAAATATATATATTAAGCTAGTATAGATGTTAAAGATTGATAGGTTGAATGTGTGATAAGAAATGTGGAAACATGTTAAGGAAGTATAATTTCCTAACAGTCACCACTGACTCGAGACGTGCGTGCAAATTATAAAGCAAGCAATGCCTATAGGATTCAACTTTGAATACGCTTTGCTCATGCTCATTAAAAGCTGCACACTTAACAGTAATAGAAATTTTTTAGTTTGAAACCACAGAAGTGTTTTGAACACTCCTCGAAAAAGATCTAGTATAACAGATGATCCAATACACATATCCCTAGAAAACATAAATTGAGGTATGTATCCCTAAAACATTTTTTAAACAGATGAAATTTATATAATCAGAAAGTCATTCTGTGTCGTTGATGAATGAATAACATTTTATTTTATATGAAAGTAAAAACTTTTGGTCAGAGGCACAGAAGCAACTTGTCACATGTATAATTAATCAATAATTATGCATATTTATTTTTTAATTATGCATATTTAATATACACGTATAATTAATTAATAATTATTTATATTTATGTATGTATTAATTACATTAAAAACAAAATTTCGCTTTTGGCTGAAAATAGGAAGATTATCAAAATCCAGTTTCCATTTCTGTTTCAGCCAAACCAGTTTTAGTTGATCCTTAATAATAATAATAAACTAAATAACACAAATCAAAGCATTTTATTTTAACTTGAAAGTATTGTTTCTAATATACACACAAGAAAAAGGAAAACTGTTATTGGTAAAAAATATATATATATGTTATTGGTAACTTTTGCACCTGGGTAAAATAAAAGTACCTTTTACATTAATACTAATAAAAATTTTAACAAAAGTCTATTTTTTTTAGCACTTATAACAAAATGTCTCCTTACCTGATAAGTGGAATAGTCATCCGATCCCGCTGTACTTATTGTAAGGTTGACTCTTTTCTTTCGTACTTTTGCGTACAGGTCTTCAACTTTTTTTCTTTTCTCTGCCGTAGCTGTGACAACACTCACACCTTCACCCAAATGGATCGTTTTTCTCTGCTTATTGTTTTTCTCTACAGTAGAGTACAGCGAGGTAGATGGATTAGCCAGAGTAGAAGGAGAAGCAGGTTCACCCCCACTGGAAACATTGCTTGTGAAGGAGCACGTAGAAACTGTGGAGGCTAATTTAAATAGGAAAATAAAAATAAATAACCCATAGATAATCAGATAGGAATTATCATCATATATGTATCATTAGACAGATAATTAGATAGAATATTAATAACAGATACAATAAGACCTTGTACTTGAGACTGTCACACGCATAAACTGAAATCAAACTCTGATAATTAAATTCAGAATTTTTCTCTGGAGAAACAAATTTGAGTAGTAATAGCATACATACAATCTATTAGTAATACAATTGAATTTTTTATGTTCCCCTGTAAAACAAACTACCCACAACAAAATGAACAGTTCCAAAATATTAATGGGGAAAATATTGATGTCTATCTTAACAATCTCTTCAAGATTTTTGGAAATTAAGATAGTTTTATGGGTGATGAAAATAATTCTCACTGCCTTTTGAACTAACATTAGTAATTTGATTAATCACCCATGAAAAACTATAGCAAAATGAAAATGCAGAAAATTGTCAAGAAACTCTGATGTAAAAATTGTTCTTTAAACTCTCTAATGTATCTTACCTTTTCAACACATGTTCCAACTTTTGTATTTTCGTATATATATATATATACAGTAGAACCTCGATTATCTGAAGTCATTGGGACCGACCCCCTTTCGGAAAATCGAGAATGCTTCAATTTTAAGATTAAGGATAAATATATGCAATATTTCTTATTATGGTAGCAAGCGCTTAATAAAAATAAAGCAATAGCAAAATAGAAACAAGAATAAATTACCTGAATTTTAATTTTGAAATTAAGTACCTTTTACATATATCACAAGGGTTTGAAAAAATGTTTTGTTTGTTGCAGTTTCAATTGCCTTTGCTTTGAAGCTCTATCATGGAGAGTTTTTTTTAATTATTATTAGTTCACCAGTATCACAGTTTTTCTGCTACCAAACCTTTTGCAAAACATTCAAAAGCTTCAAAATTACTAATTTATTTGTTTTCTTCGTTCCACGCTGGAGCTAACGGGAGCTCAAGTTAAATTCAAAGGAACTCTAAGAAAGGGGATTGAAAATATTTATATTTACTGGCATTTCAGAAAGGACCACTTGCTCACAAGAAATATAAACGTTTTATAAAAAAAAAAAAAGCTTTAAAATGGATTTCGTTTAACCGAGAGTTTCGATTAAAAGAGTTTCGGGCAAAAGAGATTCTACTGTATATATATATATATATATTTTAGTTTGTATTGATATAAATTGGGCTATGAACTATAGAAACTAATAAACAAATGTACTACAGACACTTTGCAAATTCGAGGGAAAAAAATATCCTAGCCCATTTTATTTCTAAATAGTGTTTTGAAATAAAAGCCAAGTTAATCTAGGATTTAAAATAGCATTTTGGCAAATTAATGCTATCTTAAACTTGAAAACAAATTCAAACAAACAAACAAAAATGTGAATGAGTTCTGAAAAAATTAAAATATGAAAAATAAGTTACACAAAAAGCTTTCAACGGGGAGTGGGAAAAAAGGTTGAAAATTTTTTCCATCCATACAATTAAGGCCAAAATCATATAATTCAAACAGATTTTAACAGTTATTCATACAATAAAATGAATTATAATTGTACATATGATTGTTATTTTCTTTTTGTAACTTAGAAAGTATTAAAAGAAAAAAAAAAAAAAAAAGAATAAATGTATAAATTCATTAAATCAAAAAAGAAAATTGGAAACAGTTTGCTATAAGAATAAATCCATCCAAATGTATCTGATGAACTTATGTTAAGTACAGAGATTAATTTTTCAAAATAAATGTATTATTTTGAATGATTTGACTGTTTAAAACTTTACTTAATAAAAAAAATCACTATGCTAAATATATGCATGCCAAATTGATCTTTACTCGAGAAATACATTCCAAAAATGCATCGCTGAAATTACTCAGAAGAGTTTAATAAATAGAATAAAATATTGTATTCCAAAAAGAATCTTATGGAAACTTCCTTTCCCTAGTTAAAGAACTTAATTTACATGACTTTCAGATGCTTATAAAAAAGCTTGCCTTTGATTTGATAATACAGGAATTCAGAAACAAACTCCAGGGATTTAAGTAGACAAAATGTCTATTAAGTTTTCTAGAACACCCCCCTCCCACCCCCCTCCATATCCTTCTAATATTTTCTTTGTATTTTTCATCAATCCAAAGAATATCCTAATTTGCTTTTAAAAAGGTGGAATTCCTTCTTTAGGAGGAACTCTTTCATGCCAGATAACATCAATGAGAATGTTACCAACAGAAAAAAAAATTTTTTCAACTCTCGCAATTTGGCTATTTTAATCAGTACATTTTTGTTATCGCAACACAATGCCAAATTTTTATTACAAACCATGCCAAACATTGTGATTCACTATTTATAGAGCATGAATAATTTTTTACAATTATTATTTAATCGCAACCTCGCACAACATCTTAATTTCTGTTTTAGGTAGGTTTGTATGGTATTCCTCGTGTAGGAAGCATGAATTTTTTACGTTTAAGATAAGATTTTTTTATAGACATTTTCATAGGATTTATTGTATTTTTATGTCACAATTTAGAACTGTTTTTTGTGATAGTGGATCGGGCAACCTATTACTTCTAGAGTTCAGAAATTTGTACAGCATGGCAGAGTACACTGATTTAAATCTGAAAATAAAAAATAAAGGTTCTCAATACACTCTGAGAACATTCTTTTATTTTCAACAGAAATTCCCCTGCTTGCTTTTCTTTGCAGACACTCACTCGAGAGATAAGGGAATTTATTGAATGGGATAACAGTGATCTCCCAGAGTAAATATACATAACAAAGAAGAATTTCCTTCTTTTGACCACTGACCCATAGGTATTAGTTAGACCTGTTTTCAAGCATACTTGAAGCAAAGAACTTGAACCAACCTTTGCTTGAAGTTAGTACTATTTCACACTGAACTGTAGAAAGAGTAGTAGAGGAAAAATTGAAAAAAAAAAATTAACACAAAAGATGGCAGGTAGGAAAAAGCATCCCATAGGGCTCCATTTTACAGAAATTGCAACAGTTTCTGATAAAGCAGAAACATTAGTTTTTCTCAACAAAGTAATTATCAATTATTAAGCAATACTCAATTTGTCTTAGCTAAAAATTTCATGATTACATTTCCCAATTTAAAGTAAATAAATAACTGGCTATGTTGACCATTTTTTCTTTTCACTGAAAATGCCAGTATAAAGAATTTCTATTCTAAAAGAGTTTAACAGTGTATGTCTTGTTAGGTTTATAATATGACCAGCTATAAAATTTGTATTTTTATTGTTATTTTGATCTTGATTTGCAAAAAAAAAAAAAAAAAAAAAAAAAAAAAAAAAACACTGAACAAAGGATTCATAAGTACTTTTCTGGATGCTTATACTAGATTTAGTCTTGCATTTGTTTACTGGTGAATTATCCTTTTATATATTGCACTAATTACATATTTAAAATAATATGTAATAATGGGGTTGTTTCGGTGAGTTGGTGCTTAACACATGTTATTGAGAGCTTTTAAAGTAGGTGATGTAATCATTACACAAAATTATAAAACTTTATATGCATCTTAAAAAAATTAAATACTACTTTCAAGCCTCTATCTTATTGCATTTCCAAAACTATTAAAAATGGCATGATATAATCTTCAAAGTTTAAAATAATGTCGTTGGTTAATTTTAATTTTAAAAATCTGATTTAAATCAAAATACAGGCATCCCCGACTTACCTAAGTCGAACACGACGTATGTTGAGTTACAAAAGAGGTCAAGATTTAGATAAGTAAAAAAGAATAATAAAATTCTCCAAAATCTAAAGAACATATTCTATTGTATTTAGGGATTATATTACATACACTTAACATTAGCGAAAAAAATGTGTTTGCAATACAAGAATTTGGAACAAATCAATAAATTGTTAACTTAACAATTTATTTGTTCTTCTATCTGTCCTGCTCAAGCCTCCTTTGAGGATGTAAAAAATATCTTGCAATGAAGTTTAAACCAATAAAATTTTCTAATTTTTTTCTGTTGAAGTTCTTTGTAACAACAAAGTGACTTTTCTAAGCTTTATCTAACAACTTTACTTGTTTCTTTGTTACTGTAACGTGACTGTCGCGGTAAAATTTCCCTTCATAGGATAAAAGTATTCAAAAAATTTCAAAGCCTGTCTTAATTAAGGAAATTTTTTTTCCAGGTCAGACGACGTAAATACAGGGTGACATAAGTCGGGCCATTCTGCAAACTTTTACATAACTTGAATTTTACATAAGTCTACTTTTGAAATTAATTAGGCAAAATTTCATAAGAAACTGCAATATTTATTATATATATATATATATATATAGATAGATAGATAGATGGATATAGATATTAACAATAAGGACAATGATAATTTTTAACGACTTAGTATTTAGTACAGTATCTACTTATGAATATTATCTATCTATCTATCTATCTATACATTATTTACACAGTATTATTTTATGAATAAAGCATCCTGCAGCAGTATTTACCTGGATATAAACTATAAAAATATGAAAAAATATAAAAACAAACTGAAAGAACACTTTTCAAATTAAAAAAACCTCTTATGGAATGTGAAATTTATAAATTTAACATGGATGAATTGATTTAAACAATTTTCAATCTATATTAAACGAACAGGTGAAGGTAGAAGGGGGAAAAAAACACTCGTTCCTCTTCATTGAAATTTTAAAATTAGCTTTCGTTCTGGTTTGAACCCAGTTAACATAATTATTACAGCTGAGCCCCAGATTTTTTGTCTCATTTTAATTAGATTTGCGTTTGTTTTGTTTTGTTAAAGATTTGATTTTATATTCCAATAAAAATATAACCCTCACTAATATATAAAACTATATTCCGGTTGTGGTTTTTATCTGCACATTTTATTTATAAAATAATTATCAAAAGTATGCAAATGCATATCAAATGTGCTAGTGTGTTCATAAATGTAATTTTCAAGATTTATTACGTAACTGCGAATTTACGTAAGTCGCATAATACGTAAGTTGAGGGATGCCTGTAATCCAATTTTCTTTATTTAAAAAAAAAAAGAAAAAATCATGATTTTTTCATACCCTGCAGCATAGCGACTTTGATGAAAAAACAAAGACGTTTCACATTATTTTGAAATTTTGCTGAGCTAAAACCATGGTTTAGCTATTATTTGGTTAAATAAAAACTACAATTTCAAATAGATTTGAAATTTTATTTTAAAAATTTTGAATAAAAAATGGAGGAACAGGAATAGGTATAAAGAATATTTAAGAGATGCAGTAAGACATTGTTAAACTATCTCACTGCATAGAGCGTATGTTTCTGAAAGAATCAAGTAAAAATTACTATGAATGTGCTGAAGCAAAAAACAATGCCCAGATTCTAAAACTCTGTACTTATACTATGTACCAAATGGGAAATCCCTCAATCAAGTAATTTAGGAATTATACAGGTTTTAAATTTATAACTCCTAACATTAAAATCATTTGTAATCATTGCAAAACCGATTGCAATTGGGGTTACTTTTTAAGCATCACCCAAAAATGTCTTAAAAGAAAGTAATTTTGGATTTGCAAATTTGGAGCTTATAAAAATCTTTCTGTTAAAAAAATATAGCTTAAGATTCTTTTTTTTTTTCTTTTTTTTTTAAATTAATTTAGAAAATATATTTATTTTGAAATAAATAGAAATTCTAAAACTTATGAATTTTTTGATAAATATCCATTTTTTTTAAACTTCAAATATGCAAATCCAAAATTACAGCAAGCTTATAAAAATCAATTTCTATTAAAACATTTACAGCTTACGATTCTTTTTTTATAAATATATAAATAGGAATTCTTCTAAAACCTTTGCATTTTTGATAAATATATTTTAAAATTTTTTAAATAAAAATTAAAAAAAATAAAATAAAATATAAAAATAAAATATAAATAAAAAAAAAAATTTTTTTTTAAAGCTCCAAATATGCGAATCCAAAATTACAGCAAGCTTATAAAAATTACTTTCTATTAAAAAATTTATAGCTTACGATTCATTTTTAAAAGTAATTTAGAAAATATATTTATTTTGAAATAAATAGGAATTCTTCTAAAACCTTTGAATCTTTTGATAAATATCCATCTCTTAAAAGCTTCAAATATGCAAAGCCAAAATTACAGCTCATTCTGCTAAGTGACTTTTGAGTTATGCTTCAAAAACAACCCGCATTGCAATCTGTTTTGTTTGTTTTGGAAGAGTTAAAAATTAATTTAGCATTAGGAGTTCCTTTAAACCTCCTAAAATACTTGATGGAATGACTTCCTGTTTGGTATCTGAAGATAAAATTTACCAAAAAATTGTTAGTAATAACAATTTCGAAGTTTGTTAGAATTTTTATATATAGCAAAATGAATTTAACCCATTTTTGGGACACTTCGAATTTTAATAAATTTGCATAATTTTCTTCTTCTGTATAACATGAAAACTGTATGAAATAATTACCTATAATTGTCTTTATCTGTTACTGAGGGATAACAGCATAAGATGGATATTTATTTGCGTAAATGAAGGCTTTTTTCTGTGTTTATAGATTTTTTATTTTTCAAGATGGTGAAATGTAAAAAGTGAGTTTATTTGTACTTTTTCTATCCAGGATCCAAAATAAATAAGTCATAATCTTAGCTTGTAGACTTCTTTGAAATACACATTTTTTGTTATTGTGAAATTAAAGGTTCAAGCCTATTTTTTATGCATTTTTGTAATATGCAAAATATAGGGCGCGAGGCACAAATGGGTACCTATTTTTATTAGCCATTTAGGAGACAGTTATTTATGTAAAGTCATTTTTAAGATGATTGTGAAATAAATTCTTTTTACACCACAAATACGATTATTCTTAAATTATTTTTAGTAATACTTATAATGTTATTTGTCTTTGTAAAGAAATAAATATATTTTTTTAGCAGTTCATAAAAATACTAATTATAGTATACAATATACAATTTAAAAGCATCTTTTATATAAATTTTGACAAAACATATAATTAAGCATTACAAATATTTGGCATATCCCCATATTTAGAATGTTTACATTTTATCAAATAAATACAAAAATATTTTAGCGTAATTTTTTTAAGAATTTTTCTATTTCATTTTGCAACATTTTAAAGTGATTTTACAACAAATGTGAGAAAACAAAAATTCAGGCATAAACGGGTTAAGTATGCCATTCACTAGTAGGCGTTACTTATACTAATAATTGATTGGTACTATGGATGTAGATTCCCAAAATTTGGAAGAAGCCCAAAACATCCAGTGGCCACACTGTGAAACAAACTCATACAAACAATAGTGTTTGTATGGGAAAACCTAAACAAAAAACTGGAGAATTCAAAGTGAAAAATAATTTAATATTTACACATGTACAACAAATAATGACTAATTAGATCACATATGTACATTTAATTTAATCATAAAATTCTTGAAATTTGAATGTTAATCAAGTATAATATAATAAAAAAAACAGTAGAAAAAAAAATGCAATTTAACAAATTGCAACGACCATTTGGAAAATAATTTTTTCAAAGACTAAAATTTAAGACATAAAAAATCACACGGAGTAGATCATACATTACGTACTCCATGGATTACATTTTTCGGTATACTGAAAATTTTTAAACTTCTACGGAGCTGGTCATACATTACGTACGCCATGGATTAAACATTCATATTCCTGGACCCATTTTAAATGAAATTTCATTCTTAAACTTCTAAACATCCCCCACCATTACTTTTTACACTGTCGTATAGAGAAAAAAATTTACTTTTAAATGCAATTTGTTTGAAAGCTGTATCTCAATTTGTTTCTGAGTTATTAATTTTTTTTTTTTGTAGTTTTTATTACTTTTTTGTCATAGTGGCAACAGAAGTATCCATCTCTGTTGAAAGTAAAGGGAAAATACAGATCACTGTATAGACCCATCAGAAAACGAATAAAATACGGATTCAACTAATGAAAAGCTTCAGATATGTTTTTGATTTCCTACCCTGACGAGGACAATAACCCTTTTTTGAAATGGTTAATAAATCCTAAAGAATGTACAGTCAGAAGGTAATTTTAATGAGACACAGTTAAAAAAAAAAAAAAAAAAAGCATAAGCTGCGAAACTATGATGAGAAACATTAAAAAATAATATTTCTTACTTTGATTTTGTCCTACATAAGTACATATTAAAAAATTGTAAATGTGTATGAGATTTTTTTTTAATATAAAAACCAAAATACATTTCAAACATTTGTTTTTTATACGAAAAATCATCTTTTAAAAAAATCTTATCATAGACTACGTAAGATTATCAGACTCAAACTGTTACAAAGAACACTGCTACACAAATATATTCAAAGCAATAGTTTGCTGTGTGAAACAAATCATTCTGAAAACATTATTAAAAAGCAATAAAAATAAAGTTTGTGTTTTGACCTTATCTTTTTTCTGGAAAGAAAAAAATATCAGTCTGGGATGGGGAATACCGATAATTGGTTAATTTAAAACACTTAGCAACTTAAGACGCCGAAAGTTAGTAGCCACAGCAAATAGTTTATTCTCCATATGATGAATGGCAAATGTAGATCTGCACCTATATTTGGTACAATTTACATTTTTATATGATGATTTGTGGAAGATCACTTCCCCCCCCCCCCCCACCTCACATAATTTCTTAATTTCATCTAGGAGGGGGGAAAATTAAGAAGGTGAATGTATGGTGAATCTTAAACAGGTAATTTCATAAGATTAATGACACAGGGTATCATTCTGAAGAGATCAGTTCTTGAGGCTCACAAGACTTTCTGACAATCTATTCACTTTTTCATAAACATAAGCAATTTTTTTCAATAACGACAAAATTTATTTAAATAATATATACAGAAGCCATTCACCTGTTAATATATACAAACAGAAGTAATTTATCTAATCCGAGCAAAAGAGCTCATCGATTTTGTTTTCATTTGACAACAAATCTCACTTTCTGATGCCCCAATTGAGCCAAGCTTTTTAAAAATGCACCAAGGCCCCAATAAAAGAACCAAACTATGTTGGGATACAGATGAACCCATTTTAAATATAAGCTACCGTTGCGTGGAGGTTTTTTAAAGTAACGCTGTAGACTGTAGATTTCTTTTCAGACTGTTTAATTTTTGTTTTCACAAATTAATTGTCTGCTAAGGAAATAAAACACTCACTCACTGAGTTACACAAGCTCAATGAGTGAAAGAGAGAAAATCAACAACATCATCCCCACGCAGAGGGAAAACCACAGATGTGTGTTTTTTACTCTCTGCGCAGAGGAAAAAGGGCCGAAATCATAAGCTTTCACTTTGATACAATTGAAATACATGCAATTAAAAACTAAACAGTTACAATGTGACAGATCATACACTATGTAGAACGAAAGCAGCAATCTACATTTTTTTTTTTTTTCTTTTTCAAAAGAAAACACAAGAACAAAAATTTAGGCAAATGAAGTGACAACAAATTATTTTAATTTGATGCAAGGAAAAAAAAAAGCATTTCTTAACATGTGCCATACTAAAAAAGTGAGGCCAAATATGAGTAGGATGTCACACCCTAATAGTCATCATGTTATTTTACTATTACAAAAAATTCCATTACAATATGTTAATATGGAGTTAGTATAAATTACAGAAATTCATGAGCTTGTCACGTAACAAATCAACATATTTCAGATTTTTTCCCCCTCTGTTATAAGGTGTTTGAAGGTTCTAGGTCAACTGGAATAAAAACTGCAATTTTAAATAGATTTAAAATTTTATTTTTTAATTTTCGAAAAAAAAATGGGGGAACAGAAATAAGTGTAACGAATACTTAGCCGATCTATAGTTACAAGATACAGTAAGACCTTGTTAACCCTTGTTGCCTGGTAAGACCTGTAAATACCCTACAGGTTTTATACTCTAAACCTGTAGGGAATTTATGGTTGACCTTGAACCTGCAGATTTGTCATGAAAGAAGACCTTACAGCACATGTAAAGGAAAAAATTCAAAAAATCATTAATTTATAATTCTATGTCAAATTATTATTTGATTTTCCATCTTCAGGATTCTTCCTACTGAGGCACAGAACTCTAAAAATGACAACTTAATTATCATTCCATTTACATTTTGATAATTATTGCTGCAAAGAAGTGAGTAAACAATATCAAGATTTAGAAGTGGATTTTCTGAATGATTCTAAAGTAACTTGTTGTTAAGAAGCATCAGTACTTAATTTATCATTCACTTCCATCAACATTTCTGAAAAATATATTCACAGATTTTCAACTTTGTAGTCTAACCTGGAAGACAAAACTGAAGTACTGTCAAAAATTAAGTCAGGATTTCTTGGTATAAGGTAGAAGGGTATAAAAATGAAGCAGAAAATATCTGCTAACTATTGAAAGATAAAAATGACATTTTGAATGGGTAAAATAGAATTGCCACAGTTTAAATCAATTCATTTCAATCTCAGATTTAAACAATGATTTAAATCAACAAATTAAAAAAATAAAAAACATATGCTTTTTATATAATTCTTATTTTACCTTAAAATGTTTTATAAAAATAATTCATATTAATCTTTTCAACAACTCTAGTCCAATTACTTACTGTTATAACTTACATGACACAACTAAATGATTTGTATAGTTCATGTTCAAAACAATTAGGGCTGGTACAAAAGCAACAACAACAACAAAAAGCAATTTTTTTTTTTTTTTTTTTTTTTTTTTTTTTGCACACTCATATTATTCTATGCATCCACTCTTTTATTGTATATACAAAAAGTATAACAGTAAAAACAGTTTTTTAAAAAAACATTCTTTTATTTAAAAAAAAAAAGTAAAATCCTTTTTTTATTTAAAAAAAGAAAAACACATTTTTATAAGCATTCCCTGTTTATCTTAAAAATGACACATGTGATTGCAATTCATGTTGTTCCAAAAAATTGTACAATACATTAATTTTGCGTACATTGTGATTATTAAAAACTTTTGTGTTTATGAAATTAAAAGCAGCTATACAAATGACAAAAGTTATGATTTACTGAAATTGAATGAATAAGATGAGTCCTCTAACCGGTAGAGTGATTTTGCAAAGGGCTCAGGAAGAATTTATGATGATTTTTGGAAAATGTCCTATTGCAACAGAATTCAAGAGACATTCTAGTGTATTTTTATTTCCTATCATAAATTATTCGTCTGAAAAAGCAGTGTCCATTTTAAATTAAAAAAAGATGAAACATCTGTTTGAAATAAAAGCATAACCCACAGTGCAAGGAGGCAAACCTTTTCCTTTCTTACTAAAGGCTGCAGCATAAATGAATTGCCAACGGTGAATGTATGGACAGAAAATAACAAGTCACTGCCAGACCCAAATGACTCACCTTGTCTGCTGTGTGCATGAGCAACGGATTTAAGGCTCTCCACCGTCGGGGGAACCGGTGGAAGTTCTCTCGGCTCAATGTGTGCGTATGTTATGGACGACGAACCCGAGTCCTGGCCAGAACCAATCTCGGCATACATCTGCTCCTCCTCTGGGACCATGGCATAGTGGTCCTCGCTCTCCTCCGAATTCTGCAGTTCATGAAAAAGGTAACATGAATAGCCAGAGTACACAAATAACACAGGCCTACAAAATTTAACTTTTTGTCTGGGGGTTTTCATAAATTTATGTAAATTGTAAGAAATCTGTTATACTTATTTCAAAAATAATTATGTATCACGTCAGGAGTTTTTGCAATTTTTTTACTTTTTAAATTTGAAATTTACGATTTGCAAAAAATTCTGAAGGGATGGTTAAAAATGAAGGTTATTTTCAGATTGAGTGCTAGTACATAAAAATCAATTATCAAAATTTTAAAAACGCAACCATCCCATCTATTTTATAGTATCAGAATTTTGCTATTTTTTAGGTAGAGTTCGTAAGAAATACTACCTAGGTTGCAGTCGTTACCATGGTGCAACTTTTGAAAAATTCCTTCATAACTTTTTATTATAGGACCCTAGGAACCCAAAACCACCCCCACCTAAAACGTTTATATATATATATATATAAATTTTGAATACTGTCTTAACATGATTCTGACAAAACCAGCTCTTACACAACGACAGGAAAAAAAAAACATTTTTCATTATAGCAGTTGCCAACAATTAAAAAAACAATAAAATTATCACCCCAACACTTTTCTACTGCAAGATTTTCACATGAAAAATTAAATAAATAGTTTGACAAATTAAATATTACGTCATAAGTTTTCTAGAGCGAAATTCCCGCATGAAAACTCAAAATAAAATAAATAGTTTGACGAATTAAAAATATATATATATTGCATCCTATTTGGAATATAATGGGCCGCAACAGGTGAATAGGTAAGGTTGTGAGTTTGAAGAAATGTATTAAAACATGATAAAAACACGACTATGGAAATGTTAACCTATTTTAACACTTTGGGGTTCTTTGAATTTGCTATATCCATTTTTAAACCTATTCCATATACATGCGTGTGTGTATTCCTGTATATTATAAGTTTCACAAAAAGTTTAGCTACCTAGAGCTCATTCTTAGTGAAGAAACTGTGTTTATCTCTAATCTTAAGTTTTGTTGATGAATTTAGTATTTAACTTCGAAATCTACCTCTGCCTGTAGGCCGAGCTGCAGGGATTTTTTACTTTGAAATTTACGATTTGCAAAAAATCCTCACATGATGGTTAAAAATGAAGGTCATTTTCAAATTCAGCGCTAAAAATTACATAAAAATCAATTATCAAAAGTTAAACCCCAAAACCATGTAGACTTATGTAATTAACAGAACTTCAGTAGGATTGATTGCAGAGAAAATATACACAATATTCATATTGGAGGACTAAAAATTTAAAATGATGGAAGTCCAAAAGAAGACATTTTTCAAGAGAGTGAAAAAAAAGTAAAAATCCTACTTCTGGTACTTACAGCATTTTCCACTTCATTCCTTTTGGGCTCTTTGTTCAATACTTTAAAATGCAGGTACCTAGCTGCCTTTCGTTTAGTGTTTGGGTCAATCCATTTCAAGTGGTCCAGCACTGGTTGCTCGACCATTTTTAAAAAATCTGAAATTTTTTGTACAACCCTTTGAACAACAACCTTGATGGAAGTTCAAAATGACTATTATTTTAATTTTATTAATTTTTGTTTGTACATGGTGGCCATCTTTGTTCCATCGTCTGCAGCAATTTTCTCACAAGAAGGGTTTACGGAATTGTAAATAATTCATCATTTATTTATCCAATTCAACTGCGGATTAAAGCAATTTGTACACAGTACATTGGGCTAAAAATGTGGTAATGGAGTAGTTTCTGAAACTAACTGCTTATTGGTAAAAGTTAAGCATAAAGTTTCCATTCTTTTCCACAATTTGTCCATTTACAAGAGGAAATTTTTCTAGCAAGGAATACTGTCAACATGACATAATATTTTTTACAAATAGGCTGAAAGTACTTATACTCACACGCCGAGTTCCAGATATGGGACTTGCTTTCTCTTCGCTAAAAAAAATCCTAAATTTTTCAAAAATGACAAAAATCACACTTTTCAGGCTTTGATATCTCTGGTGGGGTACGAGATAAAAATCTGAATTTTTTTTTAATAAGAGTATTGTATGGTAGTGTTATGCACAAGAAATTTCAAGATGGAGATTTGACTACAAGCTGAGATATGGCAAGGGCAACATGTCAAAACAATACTGCCAAACTATTGTTTTGTGGTAGTCACAGCTAAGTATCTATCTCAGAGTGTCATTTAAATTTATGTTTTAGATTATCTTTAAATAATAGTAACAGAAAATAAAGCCCTTTGCAAAGCTTAGCAATTAATAAAAAAAAAATAATTATGCCTAAGACCATACATTTTGTATGGTTTCAGTAATTTTTGTTGTAAGTAATTTTAGTAACTAAATCTTTAGTAACTAAAACTTTAGTTCCAAATCAAAAAACAAAAACACTCACTTATTTTTGGTACTTTTCCAGTTCAATGATGTCTTGGGTTTAAAAAAATAAATAAATAAAATTATGTTTACTATTTTTTTTTATTATTATTTCCTGAAAGTTCTTTTCCAAATTCGCCTTTTAAAAGGGAAGGGAAGGAATCATTTTATATTAATTAGGTTTTCTCAGGAGCTTTTCGTCAGAATCGAAAGTTGAATATATCTAAACACCTGAAATTAAATCGACACTGTAACAATAGTCCCTTAATTTGTTTGGCTAGAGTTTCATTTAAAATATAAAATATTACAAATTCAAGAGTGTATGCTATCCTACTATCGCTGTAAAGATACCATTTAAAATTTGAATTTCTTTTTTTACTTTTATTTAGGAAAATTACACCCTACTAGAAACCTTCATGTCAAATTGAAAATTTCTAGCCCGATAGTTTTTGAGACATCCTAATCATAGAATATTTTTAGCAAGCATTTATGTCTTAAAATTAACCACATTACGAAATTCCATGTTTTCAGCCTAAATAGAATCAAGGAAATTCCAATTTTATGACATTTTACAAAATATCATTCATTTAAAAATATACACATACTTGAAGTTAATTTTTGAAATAAATATAAACCATGCCATCAATTTTTTTAAAAACAGACATCGATTTCTAAAAGCTTCAAACAAGCGAATCTAAATTGTAGCACATTTTGCTAAATTGTTTTTCAGTTATGCTTAAAAAAATACCCATTTGCACAACCTGTTTTGCAACAATTAAAAAGGAATTTAAAATTAGAAATTTCAAACTTTAAATCTGCATTTTTCCTATACTATTTGTCCAAATGACTTTATGTTTGGTATTCAAAAGTAAAATTGACCGAAAAATCCAAATTATGATGGTAAAATGAGTGGTTGCTATTGATATTGAAAATGTTTGCACAACTTCTACAAGTAGACGATTCCATAAGCAAAATATGTAAATATAGCATTCTTAGTAGATTATTAACTGATTGGTAACAGCCACATTTTTATAGGATGATTAGTGACAGAGTTATTATGGATGTATATACATATATATATATATATTTAACACTCACAAGGTAATTTTCAGGTCAAATTTGTCTCAAAATGTAATAAATAATACAACAAATGGCTAAATAAATAAGACCTGCAAGATGAGCAATTTTTTTTAAATTAAATTGCTCTTTCACTACTGTGACTGTTATGTACTATTTGGCAAGAAATTGCACTTTCTTATGACCAAGCTTTGTGAACACAATATAAAAGAAATAACCCAAATCCATTACATTAACAAACATGCATATAGTCATATTTTTAAGAAAGACAAATCACCTGTTGTACAGCCACAGCTCGCTGTTTCCGCATTGTGATTTCCCTCACTCGAGCAAGAGGCTCCCTCACAGAAATAACAGTGTAGGGCACTTCACTGCGTCCACCTGAATACAAGAATAATATTTCATTCAACAAAACAGCAAGTTCAAGTGTCATGACAAAAAGATACTAAATAGGGTAACAAGATTTTAAGCCTAGATGGCATGAATTTTTCTTTCGCAATTATATAACAACTGTTTTTTTATTGATTTCTTTTATTTATTTTTACTGAAAATTATATTTTAGGAAACTGGTGCTGTTATATTTAAAAAACATTGGTTGAATAAAAAAATAATTTAAAAGTTCGGTTTTTAAATCTTTTAAGTGCGAAGCTAAATTTAATGGTATTGAGAGGTAAGATATTAAGAGATTCATATACATGTCACTGTGTAGTTGAGTAAAAACTGCAAACAAATTGTTCGTCATTAACTTGCTAGCACTTCTTTTAAACAAGGTCGAATGAGAAATTCTAAAAAACTTAAGATATACCTGTTGGAAATACATAGACAAATTGAAAGTGTTTAAACTAAGACAGGAATTAAGATTATGTTGTTACTTTTTTCAATTTATACTATCATTTTGAGAAATGAGTTTGCTTTAACCGTATAAAACAATTTTCCCTAATTAGCGATCTAGCTAGATCATTTTCCCATGGTCATGGAACCAAGTTTTACAAAAATTGTTTGAGGTGTTTTTGATCTATAGCAGCATTTTCAGTGCTGAGTTTGTTTTAATCTATCAAAACAAACTTTTCTGAAATCAAGACCTCAATAGCTCATTTTCTCAAGCTCAAATTAAGTCTACAAGACATGTTTTGTGTAAATCATGTGAGCAGTATTTTTTTAATTATGTATAGCAAGCAGAATTTTCAGCCTTGAATTTGATTTAATATATCCAAGCAAATTTTCTGGAGTTTGAGACCAAGCTAGATTGTTTTCACGTGCTCTATTTAATATGATAGGCCAGTTTCATGAAAATCCTTCCTTTTATATCATTTGTAATTAGGAAAACTGCTTGCTTGTTTAATATATACAATATTTATTTATTTATGGTAGGTGAAAGTCTTCAATTACAGCACCCATAATATGTATGTCGATGTTTAGTTGTATTGGTTTTAACAAGGAGGGTTTATGACCATCCTGGTCAAAATATGTTTTGACTATGTTTTGACTCTTTTTGACTGGGAAAAGAAATTAAAATTTGTTTTATTAAATGATTACAACATTTGGATGGGTTTTACAAAATAACATTTAACAATATTTAATAGAACATTTAGAAGTGTTTGCAATTATTTTACAGTGTATTATACTTCAATTTTCATTACTTTTTAATTTAACAGCACAAAAATTTTTTAAAGATAAGCCATTATTATAAGTATTGAAATATTTTTAATAATTTGATTTACATATCTATTTTCATATAAAAAGTAAAAGAAACTAAGTCACAAGAGAAACATTTTTAAATTTTTATTTAGAACTCAAAAAAGGATTAAAAGTATTGTTGTATTAAGCTAAGATGATTTCATAGTTTGTTCTGGATGAGATCAAACTTGGAAAAGAATCTTTTAACTGATGAAGATTTAGAACAGCCCTCCAACAGGAGCATTATAAAATACACTGCTCAAAACAATTAAAGGATATTGCAGTTTTAGGTGGATTTTGCATCTGGTAAACTGTTTAGCTGATTGATACATGGTCGACAGACATAGTAGGTTATATGAGAATAAATTACACATGTTTGGCAGAAAAAAATGCATTTTATTGCGCATTTGTGTACTAAAGGAAAAAAACACAATTTGTGCATATGAGAAAAAAAGAATAAGAAAAGGTGTTTTCTTCAAAGAAAATCATTTTCAGTAGGGGGTATGGTTTCCACGGGCGGCCAGCAACGTTGAACACCTTTGAGGCATGGACTCAATGAGGCTGTTAATGACGAGTTGGGGTATTCTGCCCCCACTCTTCCAGAAGAGCTCTTTCCAGTTCTTGGAGAGTTTGTGGGGGTTGTTGGCGGCCAGAAACTCGTCTTCCTAGAGCGTCCCAAACGTGCTCGATTGGATTCATGTCTGGAGAACACGCTGGCCATTCCATTCAAACGATTCCTTCCTCGAAAAGGAAATCCTCCACCAGGTTTGCACGATGTGGCCTGCAGTTATCGTCCATTAAAATGAAGTTATCTCCGATTGCTGCAGCGTAAGGGACTACAATAGGTCTGAGGATCTCATCCCTATATCAGCGACCAGTCAGAGCTCCATCTCGAATGATGTAGAGGTCAATGGAGATGCCACCATACACCAACACTCCTCCACCGCCAAATCTGACACTTTCGTGCACAAACGCAGGATTATTCCTACTGCCACGGTCCCTCCAGATGAAAATACGCCTATTATCCGGATGCACAGAAAAACGGGACTCGTCAGAAAACAGAATATTGCTCCATTCATTTCTCCTCCAGTTGACATGCTCGGTTGCCCACTCCCTGCGGTCGCGACGATGCCTTGATGTTAATCTAACACATACCATCGGTCGGCGAGCATACAGACCTACAGCATGGAGCCGGTTTCGGACAGTCTGAGTTGAAATCGTGGTGCCTGTAGCCGAGCGAAGGTGTTGTTGGAGAAGAGTAGCGTTCATGGTTCGGTGTCTCCGAGCTGTTAACGCTAAATACCGATCTTCATTGGGCGTTGTTGCCCGTCTACGACCTTGCCCTGGTCTTCGGCCTGCACATCCACTCTCCAAAAAACGGTTCCAGATCCTGGAAATGACACTTTGTGACACTCCAATGGCTTGCGCCTCTTCGGCTTGAGTTTGGCCCCTTCTAACCTACCAACAATTCTCAAAGCTTCTGAATCTGTCAAATGACTTCGCTGAGACATCGTACTCATCGAAACAAAGCAATCACTGAATGCCGATCATCCTTGTCTTCATTCTCTTTTATCCAGTTGAAAGTCAAATTTCATTCACTGCCACTGAAGCGACGTTTTTGACGTCGAACTCAAAATTTGCATACTCCACAGTTTGAAAACCAGAAAATTTTGCATTTGTGATTCTCTTCTTCTATTTTCGGCAAAAAAAAATTTCGTTTATATCTTTATTTTATATAAAACTTCAAATATCCTTTAATTGTTTTGAGCAGTGTATACCAATTCAAAATCATTATTTTCCATTTTTTTTCATTACTGCCTACGCAATAAAGCTACTATGTTGCAGGGATGTAGTGGAGGGTATACGGGGGTATACGCCATATACCTTCTGAATTTTTTTTAAGGAACACCGTATACCCTCTGTTTCTCAAGAAAGCTATAGTGTGTGCACTCTAGAGGCATACATCTGCCTTCAGCATATACCCTCAGCTTAGAGCGTATACCCTCTGTTTTTTTATGACTACACCACTGCTATGTTGTTGAATTAGTGTAAATATAATGGAAAAACTTTATAATGTATTAGTTACAATTTAAGAAAATTAAAATTTTTTAAATGTATGTTTCTTTCTGCATAAAGTGCTGTTACATGAGACAAAAAAAAAAATACATTTAATAATTATTTTATAATATTAATAATTATTAAATATATAAAATAAAATGTAACATTTAACATGCACATAAATATACAGTTGGAGCAATTTATGAAAACTAAAGTTATTTAATTCAGTTTTGACTACATTTAAGTGTTTAAAACCAATATTGATCAGTTTAATAGGGTTAAAACCAGTTTTGACCACTGTACTGTTAAAATTAGTTTTGATCGGTCAAAATTACTACCCTAGCCAATGTTCTAATAAAAATAGAATTTTTTTTTTATTATTTGTTTGTTAAAAATGGAATCATGATGTTTCTCAACTGACTTGCATTTTCTTGTTGACTGTCTCACAATTATATGAATAACGAGCCAAGGTCATTCATAATATTTTTAGTAAAACGTAAACCCTTAATAATGTAAATTTATCCAACCACTCATTTGCAGGTGTGGAGAATTTCCATAAAATCTTACCAGCCAAAGATTTATTTTATCAGACAGCAAAATGCAATGAACAATTAAAAATTTTATCAAAATGTATGTGACTGCAAAAACAGTTAAGTGGCTACTTCACTCATGCAAAAACACCCGCTCGCTAATACTAATCCTATGGAAGAAATTTTTTTAAGATATCTTGTTTGCATTTCAAAATTTTTAAATATTTTTTATGCGTTAGCTAGCTAAGATGGGTCTTTTCAAAGGCTGTTTTTTACTTTTTCAATTTCATTTACAGCTTTTTTTCACTAGGAT
This sequence comes from Maratus speciosus, assembly GCA_963932465.1. Classification (NCBI taxonomy): domain Eukaryota; kingdom Metazoa; phylum Arthropoda; class Arachnida; order Araneae; family Salticidae; genus Maratus; species Maratus speciosus. The sequence continues at coordinate 9,998,134 of OZ010791.1, forward strand.
ACTTTTACTTTTGGAGCAGGTTTCGAAAGTGAAAGTACCTTCATTAAAAAAACATGCCACTAAAATCGAAAGAGTAAAAAACAGCCTTTGTACAGATCGACCTCAGCTATTCAAAGCAAAAGGAAAAACATTAAAAAATATTTTAAAGGAAACGAGATATCTTAAAAAATTTCTTCCATAGGATTCTATTAAGGAGCGGGTGTTTTTCCGCGAGTGAAGTAGCCTCTTAATTACAATTACTGCAATGCATTTTCATAATTTTTTTTCCGTAAAATTAAGAAATGTATGCAACAGAGGAAAGTTTAGTATAGTACAGAACTTAGTAACCTGTTTATCATGTAACATCATGGTACTATGGAAAGTTGCAAAATACAGTAACCTCCAGCTTAACCGGCCTCAATGGGACCGAGGGTTAGCTGGTTAAGAGAAAACTGGTTAAAGGCGAGAAGCAAAAATAAATAAATAAATATCTGCATAATTTAATTAAACCCGTACGATACATTTAGTTTTTCAATTTGTGTAGTTTTTAAAAAGTACATGATTTGTATATTTTGTGAAATGAATACTAGCTATAATGAATTGAATTGGAAGAAAAATTATCACTGATAACAAATAATGAAAAATATTTAACACACATTAAATTGTTGGAAATCGTGTCACACACCTTTATAAGAGGTTGTTGAAGTTAATAAAGCCTAAAGAAATCAGTGACCTTCCTCTTTTTAAGGCAAATTGCCCGACATTTTGCAACATAATATCTCCATCTCTTTAACACCATACGTTTAACTGAGGAAGCTGTTAGCCGCTGCTCAACATAGTGTAGTGCCAACTCTAATGTTTTTACTCCTTCCATATGAGGAATTTGAGCAGCGTCAACTTTTAACTGGATCATCATCTTCATATTGAACAACATCAGTTACAGTCGAAACGAAATAGCCCTTCGCCAAATAATGTTTCATGCTTGAGATCAGACTCAAACAACTCTTCTACAGTCATCCGTTCGCATCCCTCAAACTTTTCAAATGCCTGTACAAAACAGTTTGCAGATAAATCAGACATTATAGAGTTCCAAGAGGGGGAGGGGGGGGATTGCACTTTTGACCCTTAAAAACACAAAATCTTAAATCTTCCGAGGGGACATCTCATTGCTCCGGGGCGTATGCCTTCCCCGGGCAACACCCTGATTTCAATACTGGTAAAAGTCTACGCTTATCCATTCAGAACCAACGTTCTCCTTTCTGAATTTTGCCTCCTTCCCCTAGGGATTGCACTTCAACTCGAAAGTGTAAGCTGAGTTCCCGAGACCGTGACCCCTGAATTTTGCCTGATGTTGGGAAAAAAAGTCGATCGGTTAAAGCGGAATTCCGGTAGAAGAGGCTGGTTAAGAGGGAGGCTACTGTATAGCTAAGTAGTAAAACAAATAAAAGTTTTTGGCACATCTTCTATAGCCTGCAGTTTTTTAAAGACTGTATAAAAATTTACTCACCAGTGGCAAGTAAAATAATACGTACATCCTCACTCCTGCTTATAAGATTATTACAACTCATAAAACACTCTAAGCCAGAGCTGTCCAACCTGCAGCCCAGAGATGTAATGAGTGGGATCCATCAGGGAAATTAAAATTTCCTTAAAATAGTGTAATTTGAATGTACTCTTTAAATTTGTGGGTTTCATAACGTGTTTAATGAAAACAATGCCTTCAAGATGATTCATGAATAGTGTTAAAAAAGTTATTTCCACATATTTCTTGTACTGATGAGTTAAACCTTTATAACAACTTGTGAGTTTCCAAATGAGTGTTCCTGCCACAAACGTAATTCTGCATGACAAATTTAAAAAGACATGTAAAAGGAATGTTGTGGATATAAAGCTACTTACTAGGTTGTTGCATTAGTGTCAATATAATGGAGAATGCTTGTGGTTTTGAAATCTTCTATTTAAAGAAAACTTTCTCTGGCTTCTCAGAATGTGTATATATTTGAATCTGAAGTTGACCTGAATATTTTACATAATGTACCTTTGGACATTTATTAATAACTTTTAGTTGAATATTTGCAGAAGAAATGCAAATGTTTTGCATAACTGAGTCGAATAACATAATATTATGGGAGTGGTCTTAATGTTTGGGTCCATCTAATCGATAATTTTAAAAACATTTCTATTTGAAAAAAAGATGAAAGATTAGAAGGCATTCTCCTTAACTGTTGTTATTATTAACCTATGCATCTAGTACAGTAGCGTACGTGCGGCCCACAGGGTTCATACAGAGTTGGGAAGAAAAAATCCAAGGAGTACCGAAAAAATCCAAGGAGTCCAAAAAATTTTAAGGATTTGCTATTTTTTCTTGTTGTTGTTGCTTTCATGTGCTGCGTCGTTATGTGGTATGCACACTCAAATTTTTAATGCCCAACTTGGAGGTAAAAACAAATTTTACTCTATTAGAATATAATTGTTAGAGCTGAAACTGCACAGTATTCACAATATATTGCTTCCTGATTTCGTAAGTTTAAATACAAAATAGACAATCAACTTTTTTATGCAGCAATCAATGGTCATATAAACAGAGATTAGTCAAACCCCAAACACTTATTATGTATATCACATACATGATACATCTTAAAGAAAATTTTAAAAGGTAAAAAAAAAATAATAATAATGCTAAACGCAACATACAAGACAAAATATAACAAGTTTTGAATTTATTCTTTTAGAACAGCGGTCATCGATTTCTTTGAAGGCGAAAGTTTGACAAAGTTCGCATGTTTTTCGCGATCCTTTGACGGAATTCACGTTTTGTTTTTTTTTTTCCGCGATCTTCTGGGGGAAATTCGCGTTTTTTCGCGATCTTTTAATGGAATTCGCGTTTTATTTCGATTGTTTGACAAAATTGATGTCATTAAATTAATGACAAGGATTAAATTAGCAGAGTTTAATTAAAAGCACAATGAAAGGTAACGCTATTAGTCCCGATAAAGTATTAAATAGTTATGAAAAGAAAAGAAACGTATGGTGGCGAAATAAAAACAAAGTAAGTTTAAAAACAAACTAACGTTTATTAACTAAAATATAAAATAAGTTTAAATATAGTTCAAACAATAAACCAAATCTTTAAATTCGATAAACACATTTAAGCTGTCAAATTAAATATAAATACATATCCAGAAAACCATGTGACAATAAAAGAAAACTGAAATCATAGCAATAAAGAAATGAAAATGATCACAGAATGACTGGTCCTCCTCAAAGTTCCATGTTGTTCACAAACATCTAACATGCCGATGAATATTAAATTGAAAAACAGTGAATCACATATCTGTGCCGAAACAACTCCAGGAAAAATACTTCTCTATAGATGAAAATACGTTGTAAATAACCATTAGGAGAAACGTCAAAATGTAGGTGCCGATAACAAGTAGCGAGTAAAACATCTCTGAACTTCATCATAACAATAGCCATCTTGACTCACACATCAGTGTATCCATTTAAACACGATGTACGCAGAGTCCACCTTTAAAGAGCAGAGTCGAAGTCATAAACTATGGAACTCATAACAATCAACTTATAAAATGGCCGACGAACGATGAAGCAGAAGTTAAGTAGAAACATCAACTAATTAAAAGCACACAGCACCTCAAGAAAACATCTCCAGCCATAATATAGCACTATTGAAACGTCGTGGAAAACCAACACTGTTAGTAAAAAGGACGAGACGAAACACGTAGACAGAGAAAGAAGGCAACGAGTGCAGGCGAAGAAGGAAGGAAACGTATTTCAATTTATATCAGCCGGGCGTTCAAATAACGCCTCATTACGCAATGCAAAGAGCAACTGCAGAAATTTCCAGAATGAGATCATCATGACGAAAGAACGCAGAGCCGATGTGTCGTAGACTCAAACGAGCGACGCCATCTGGCGGCGATCGAAAAACTAATCTATGATCATCATTCAAACGAAATGTGTGCTCATGTTTGCATGGAAGCAGATAACTGAAAAACGTGAATACGAACGGCAAAGAAAGGTAAACATCGTAAAAAGGAATTAAAGATAGAAGAACAGGAATGAATAAAAAGGTAAGTGAAATGACTTTATATACTGTTAATAAAAGAAATAATTTAATAAAGAAAATATATTTCAATAAAGGAAATATTTTAATAAAGGAAATATATTTTAATAAAGGAAGTACTTTAAGTGTTAAATAAATATAAAGGAAATATGCAGTGTTAAATAAATATAGAGGGATGCAGAGGAGATATATATCTGGACAGTGTCAAGACAGGAAATAAGGTATTTACTCTTATCAGAAATTTGCATGTTTTTCGCGATCTTTTGAGGAAATTTGCATTTTTCACGATCTTCTGGGGGGGGGGGGAAATTTGCTTTTTTTTGCAATCTTTTAATGGAATTCGCGTTTTATTTCTATCGTTTGACGAAATTGATGGTTTTTTTTCGCGATTTTTCGATGGAAACCGCGTGTTCTTTGCAATCCTTTGACGAAATTCGCATGTTTTTCACGATTTTTTGAGGAAATTTGCGTGCTTTTCGCGATATTTCTAAGAAATTTGCATTTTTTCACGATCTTTGGACGAAATTCGCATTTTTCCAATCTTTTGAGGAATCAGCTTTTTTCCTCGATCTTTTAACGAAAATCGCGTTTTTTCGTGATCCTTTGTGTAAATTCGCGTTTTTTTGCTGTCTTTTAAGAAATTCGCGATCTTTTGAAGAAATTTGAGTTTTCCATGATCTGTTTTGACAAAATTTACAAATTTTTTCCGCGATCGATTGGCAAAATTTGATGGTATTTTTTGGGACATAGTACTGAAAAACCCTATTTTTCCGAGATTCTTGGCTAAATGCCAAAAATTGATAAAATTTAAAATAAAGATCGGTTAACAGTTTTTAAAAACGGACTTTACGGACCTAATAATTGAAAAGCGTACCTAGTGGGAGCCCTGCTATAAGATTATCCTAACCAATCAATGCAGATCAATGCTGTGATTCAGATAAATGACGTGCATAAAGGATTTACTGTGTGTTTTACAATCACGATTTTTTTTTCCTCGGCAGCAATATCGCTTGCGTCTGAAGTCACAATACAATTTAAGGAGTTTCTAAGGGGTGGTTCGCTTATCTAAGTAGTTCTAAGTACTACTTGGGAATGTTTTCATTTCCAAGGAGTCTGTGCGAACCCTGGGCCCAAATCGAATTTTGTCCCTGCAGATGGGGCTCAATGAAGTCGCCAGGTTGGACGGACACGCTGCTTAAAACTGTTATGCAAGCATAATAAATATCTCAAATGCATTTTACCAGTAGTGTCACTCTCTGCAGACATTGCAGGGTTGGGAAGCAGCGGAGGGGTCATGTAGGGTATGTCGGAAGAGGGCACTGCCCCTGCAACGGCCAGACTGGCCGAGGGAGAACTGGTGACAACCTCTTCTTCCTCAGGAGCAGGATTCAGAACATGGCTGGAGCTTTCGACTTTGATGCACACTAATCAAATATATAAATGAAAATAAGAGATTGTCAATAAATAGAGGATGAAAACAATAAAGATGCTATAAGGATAGAAACATGTATAAAGAGTGTGATATAATTAACTTAATAGGGTAAAAGAAAAATGGAAAAGAAACTTTCTGATTTTGTGTGAAGCCAAAAAGGCCATAAAAACAGTTACAGCTTGGCCCAAACACTTGTTGCTTGCTTTGAAACACCTTTAAAGATCCCCAACAAAAGAGTTCAATTCTCATCCCACATGCTTGTTCTGTTTCAGGCAAATGGTGGCAGGCAATTTAAATTTGAGCAATAACCGACTTCATATTGAAAATCGTCTCAACTGCATCTCTATTATACTTAGAACTCTGAGAATAAAGTCTCTTCTTAATAAGTTTTAAAACAATACCTTTATATTATTACATATCTTTTAGTAATACTTTCTTTTTTCATACTTTTGTTGATGAAACTTTTGTTTTCTTTATAGCAAGCAAAAAAAACACACTACTATTGCTACTGGAATATCCCACCAAACAATATGGAAAATAAAGAAGGAATCGGAGGAAAAATTATGGCCTTTATATATTTTTTAAATGGGTACCCAAAAAAAACTTTCACTACTCTGCACAGGTTGGGTTAAGTGAAAATTACATTTGAAGTCATCTGAAACCCATAGAATATTTCCTTGATCCAATCCGAAATTAATACATTTTTTAACGTAACTAAAGAATAATAGTCAACAATTATATTTCTATTACTAATTTTATTCTTTATTTAGAAAATGAACAAATAAATATTCATTCCCATTCATATACTACATAGATTTTATTTTGAATAAAATATTATGGATTGTTGTTTGAAAAATCGAACTAACCCGATATAAAAACAGTTATAGATTCAACCCAGCCCGTAACAAAAGAAATTAGTCCTGAGCCTTATAAACTTTACAATATAATAATTTTAAAGTATAAATCTAGATAATATTTCATATTTTTCTTACACTGTATTTCAAATTTTATTACATGCATTATTAATCTTTAAAAAAAAAAAAAAATAATAATCTTGATATCCCTCCCTCCACCTCTTCCATTGAAATTCGGGATTTAAAAATTTATTATACAAAGGGCTCTGACCCCTATGAGCTACTTTCACCCATCCCCATTCAGAGACCACAGGATCTAGACATGCTAATTTACTTTGTTGGAAAAATATCATGGAAGATTGGCCTATGGGTGATACTACACAAATAGGCCATCATGATGAAACTAGAGGATATTTAAATTTTTTCAACAGAAAAACCTAATGCATTTTTTTAACATGTATTTTAGAGATGGTTTTATTATATTAGCTCATAAAATTGAAGCATTAGTTAAAACAAATATTTAAAATAAAATTTTAAACCTATAAATTGTCATTCCCTCACATACAACTACTGCCCCCCAAAAATATAAAAAATCATTTCTTACTGAGATTTTTTTTTTTTTTTGTATGACTTGTCTTTTAATATGAACACATAAAGTATTATTTCTATGTATTACTTTTTTTTTTGGTCAGCACATGCAATTTTTAGTGGGCAAAAAAGTTTGCAACTCATATTTCAGATCATTCCCTCCCTCATTAATAATTCTGGATATTTGAGATAGGTGGAACTACTGTAGACTGAAACACTGCAAAATGTCCTTACAATGAACAATTTTCAGCCATCCTGGAGAAACACTTCAGTATGTAAAGAACAATTTAATAGACAAATTGAGCAAATATTAAGATGATGTTCCCTCCTTTAAATTTATAAAAATAATTTATTTTCTAAAAATGCCTAAATGGGTGGTTTAGTTTTCCCTTCAGTTTTCCCTTCCCTTGAATTATCCCTTCAGGGATAATTCAAGAACATGTATGAGTACAAATTTTAAAAGCTAATAGTGTACATTTTATCATTCCCTTATGTGAGGAAATGATTCTCATGTGAGATAATTGTTCTATTATTTTTAAAAACTTGTAGAAAAGATATTTTTGTTGAAAATTGAATGCTTTTGAAGAAAATAAAAGGGTATTTTTAAGCAAATTGGGGTATAAAATATTATTTATTATGTAAAAGGTAAAGAAATGTCAGCAAGGAAACCAAAAAAAAGTTTGTGGAGAAATTTTATAAAAGAACTTGTGAAAGAATTTAGCATAGCAATTAAGAAAATAAAGTCATCCTAAACACAAAACTATATCTCATTGGATATAGCTTTCAGTGAAAAATTTTCTGAAGAAATTCAGGCTGTACATTTCCAAAGAGATTGGCAACAAAGAATTCTCCATTCGGGTATTATGCATACAAACAATGGGGACTCCATAAATTTTATTTAACAGGGCCTTTAAATCATTTGGATTGGATGATTTTAAAGCATGAAATTGAAATGTATCTTGGAGAACTATTGGAAATGGATGACAAATCAATCAAATTAAATGCTGTAAAACCTACAGGCAATGGAAAGTTTAGTGGCATATGAAAGAAAATATTTATGATTACCCAATATGTGACATTGTTAAAAAAAAATTTGAACCTCTAGAGCCTTTTGATAGCAGAGGATATAGATTTAATTTTTCTGGACAAAAGCTTTCTTAAAAATATTATTTGAAATTGTTTTTTACAAAATTGTCATTTCCTCACATTGTAATCATCCCTTCATTCTAATAAAAATCTAATAATTATAGAATTTCTTAATCTTAAGCCTGACGGCTATTTTTCTTTTTTTTCAATAAGTATCTTTTCTAGTGTCTTGCTACAAAAAATTAGAAACTTCTAACATGATTTATTTTTTCTTCATCATTATGATGAAAATGGCCTATTTGCATATTCGCCCATATAATTAAACAACCAGCGCCGATCTTCTGTAATTGGCTTGCCACCAAGTTCCCTTTATTGCGAGATTTTTCGGTTCTTAAAATTGAACCAGCTCATGATGAAGTCGCAACATGCATTGTATTAAATATGATGTAATTTTCTCCAAAGTTTGCATTCTATTTTTAATATTCACGTGTAATTACTTTCTTATTGAAATATTATTTGTGCTGTTTGAAAATTGGGCAACAATAGGTAAAAAAAATGATTTTATCGAAATATGAAATACAAATAACCTCAAAATAATTTAAATAAAACCTCAAAAAATAGTCAAATTTTAAAATGATGATATATTACAAATTCGTCAAGTATGTGCCTTCTAAAGATGGTTAAATGCCATGCATAGTTTTTGATCCTACAAAACTTTTTAAATGAAACTATTTTGAGCAACTCCAACATTAACAACTGCTTAAATTAATTTTCCAGTTTGAAAACTATCTGTTTTAGCATGTTTATCGAATAGTTCTTTATAAAACTATCAATTTTCCTATTTTTATATGCAACAGTTTTCTTAATATATAAACTGTGAAAAATCCCCGGTCACAAAAAACTCGTGTACGGCAATGACAGCATTGGTTACCTTTTTGTTTGTTTGTTTGTTTTAAGAATAGAGATTTATTTATCGAAGTTCAATTACATTTATAAGCATTAATAAACACTCATGTTTAATTCAGTCATAATCTACCAGTATTCAGGTTAAATGCCTTTAATGCTTACATGTTCAAAGAATTGTTGTGAGATAGAGCATCATTTAAACTAGAGTTTAAAAAAAATTTGAACAAAGAACATGCATATTTTTTCATCAATATTCTGAAGCTTTTATTATTTTTAATATTATTCTTTTTTTTTTTTTTTTTTTTTTTTTAAAACAATTTGCAAAGAAATGTTCTTACAACAAAACTCGAATGAACAAACTAAATAAAATAATAAAGTTTCATTGAAACTGTAAAACAATAACACATAATTTTTAAAAATGCTGTGCTACTAAAGGGAAAAAAATAAGACAAAAAAGCAAAAGAGCTTTAAATACTCCAAACTACACCTTCCTGCGATAGCATTTGACCGTTCAAGTCTGCTATTACATTATGAATGAGGCAGGTGCCATCTCCTGAACGAGAGACTTATCCAACTTTATTGCAAGTCAAGTTTCATTCCTTTTAACAAGTATGTTTTTGACCCTCTTACTTTAAATTTATAAATATTCTAGAACTAATTAAAATATTTAAAAGTAGCTGCATAAGATTACTGCATCAGGTTGGATAAGCCAATTTTACTGTTAATCGCGAGTTTTCTTTTTTATCTTATTAGTTTTAATTTGTTGGTAGTTTGGAATTAACTGAAATCAAATAGTTATTTAATCGAATAAGTTAATTGAATAGTTCTGCATTTGGATCTGATAACTGGATTTTACCATAGGTTTAGAATTTTAGTTTTCCATGGAGTTTTCCATGGTTTTTAATGGAAATGGAAAACTTTCGGCACAGATGCCACATACGATCCCATATTGGCGCTATTTTTTTCTGATGCCAATGTCATATACGCAACGGGTACTTAACTGGTGCCATAGTATCGCTATTTTGCTTGATTTGATAAGCCGGATGTTGTTGTTTATGCTGTTGATCTTTTCCCCAAATTAGCATCGGAAAAAAATCGCGCCAATATGGGGCCGTATATGATATTTGGGTCAAACTTTCATATGAAAAGCGAAGGGATCAGAGCGTATTTATTTATGGCAGTTACATGACTTGGACTATTATAATATAGATGAAATGATGGCGATAGAACAATATTTGGCGACTTATCACCTGTACCTGGCTAATATTAAAGTACCAAAATGGCACCAGGAATATAAAAAGTGAAGTGGTTCACCCAGACTCTTGATGATAGTCACATGACTTGGGCTATTGTTATAGAAATTGTTTTAAAATACCGGGAGACAAAGACTCTGTACACTTAATTCCTTTTATTTTTAGCTTCTTTTCAAACGTTTCACTGATCCTCTTTAATCAAACACGAAAACAACCATTGGATGTCTTAACAGCAACTGATTCCGCCTTAAATTTTTGAAATCAAAGGAAATTGAATGGAAACCCGTTTACAGGGAGATCTGCTAAGCTTTTTTCAGTATAATTCAATCTTCTATAATATTTTTTAAACCGATCCGATGAGCGTGTTTTTAGATTATGCGGTGTCTGAACGGGGGTTGGCGAGCGTAGCTTGCAGGGGACAGAGCCCCCTAGTATAAATATAATATTACTGCAATTACAACCATGGATTGGGATTATCAAAGATGGACATGACACATACTTCAGAAATAGACGAATGAATGAATATATACCTGGACTGGAGGACACAGAGCCAGCCTGTGAAAGTTTATCGCTTGTACTATCACCAACGATGTCGTAGACATTGGTGAGTCGACTGGGTGTTTTCTCAGACAGTTCGTTGCTCTCTTTCTTCTCGACTTTTTTCAGGATCACCATGCTACTGGACGTGCTGGGAATGCTTTCGACAGCAGGATTGCAAGGTTCAGAAGATATGTTATTGCCAATGGTGTGGGACTTGTTATCGTTGACAGTAATTGTCACAGAGTGAACGGCAGTTCCTTCTGAATGCAATAAGGCAGGACCATTTAGAGGAAACTGAAAAAAAAAGAAATCAGATAAAATAACATAAACATGCATGCAAACGTTATGTGAATTAAATAAACATGTTAGAATTGCATTTAAATTTTGAAAAAGAAATGTGCTTTCTCTATCATATCTTCTTTAGGTACACTTTATGTCTAACCAGAATTTCTGCTACAACCGTACTTTTTCGGTCTTTGCACCACAATTGCATTTTTTGAAAAATGCAAAAGACTATATAGAATACAAAACAGAATAGGAGATTTTTTAATTTTATGACTGAAGCATTATAATAAAACATTTGCAAAAACCTCATTCACAGAATTGTGAGTTGATGAAAGCCAGCTAGGATCAAAATATAGAGGGGGGAAAAAAGAGGGACAATCTTGGAAGGAAAACATGCCGTTTCTCTATTCTATTATAAAATGGGCTAGCATGAAGTGGCATCCAAAAAATGCAGGAATAGGTCAGCGGTGTGTTTTTTGCAGAAGAGTGTTGTTACATATAGTGCGTCAAAGAAATGAGAGGAGAAGTCTGGTGAGCAGGATACGCTATCAGACTCAACAATGAAATCAATAGTGTAGCGATTTCATAGGGACGAATTTAGAATGTCTTTGTAATTTCCTCAAAATTTCACTAGGGTTTTTTGAGGGGAAACACCCTGTCCTATACAAGTAGTAAGTAATGTACTTGAAGTCACTGCACCTTTTGTGTATTATGAGCAAGCATACAATTTTTGGCATCAATAAATATTTTAAAACAAGGTTTCTAATGAGAGAAAATGACACATTTCAAGACACTTCATTTTAAGGGGACAAATATATATAGGTAAGTGAATATAATTTCTACATATTTTTTCTTGGCTTTTCTTAAAACAGCATGGTGCACATTGCCCGCAAGATATAACTTTTAACATTTTTCTCCTACCAAAAAAAGTGTTAGCATTATATAAAATTCATTACAGTATATTTCATATAAAATACTAGCGTGACTGCCCGTCCTAGGACAGTAGGTAAAAATCGTGGTTTCACTTAAAATTTGAAATAATTGATAATCAGATACAATTCATCGACAATAAGGAAAACTGACCTGAAATGTTAAGTTAGCCTGATTTACGCATAGGCCTTTGGAGGATTAACAATAATTTTGTAATCTGGTATAAATAAGATGTCAAAAAAGAGGAGTGATTATTACTAAGTTATCACGGTACAATACGATATAAAGAAGGCATACTTATTTGCTTATATGTGTCAAGTTAATCATCAGAAGGAGCTGCAATCTACAATCACAAATTTGTCCAATCCTGCAAACCCTTAACCAAAACTCTGACAATCTGGGTAGGGTAGCAATCAATTTAAACTCAATGATAATTTGGCAGGGTTTGAGCTAAACCACATGACTAAATCCGGCAGTTGTTTTCGGCAAAATAAATTCACCTTTCAGTAACTGAGTATGCAATAGTAATAACTTGCATATATTACTTCCTGAGATGGACTTTACCATTTAGCAGTTACTTGATTAAGAGATAACTGCGATAAAATTAATTCAAGATTTTGGAAATATACATGAAAAAACATGTATTTTTCTTCAAAAAAACAGAACATCATTCAAAAAATGAAATGTTTACTGCAATGCTAATCAGGCACGAAAGTGGGAAATGGTGAAAAATATTTTCTATATATACAATAGAGCAAAACTTGTATAATTTAGACATATTTTAACACTTATTCATACAATAAAATGAAATATAACTGTACATATGATTGTTATTTTCTTTTTGTGACTTAGAAAGTATTAAAAACAATACAAAAGAAAAACAATTTAAAGTAACCATAAATGTATAGATTCATTAAATCAAAAAAGAAAATTGAAGACATTTTGCTAAAGGTATAAATATAATACTTATGTGAAGTACAGAGATTAATTTTTCAAAATAATTATTATTTTGAATGTTTTGACTGTTTAAGATTTTACCCTTGTTTATTTATTTATTTTTTAAATCTCCATGCTAAATACATGCACGTCAAATTGATTTTTGCTCAAGAAATGCATTTCCAAAAATGCATCACTGAAATTACCCCAAAGGGTTATATAAAAAAAAATATATTCTATTAAAAAAAATTAAAAAAACCTTATAGAAACTTCCTTTCTCTTTTAAGACACTTTAAAGAATGTCATTTACATGACTTTCAGATGCTTATAATAAAAGCTCGTCTTTGATTGGATGGCTCTTCTGCACAGCCATTCAGAAACAAGCTCCAAGGATTTGAGCAGACAATTATTAAATTTTACACCCCCCCCCCCCGCCCCCAATATGCTTCCAATATTTTCTTTGCATTTTTGCATCAGAGAATGCCAAAAATTGCTTTACAAAATGTGGAATTCCTCCTTTTTAGGAACTCCTTCATGCCTGCCTAATAGACCTGGCGGTGGTAGCACAAACCATCCACCTCATCCAGTTCATTGCTGAAATTTTAAGATTAGTTAAAATGCGATTAAAATATTAAAATGCAACGGGTGTGACAAGTCATATCTTGGTGGAAACCACCTGCAGACCTGATTTTAGTGGTTGACTGTTTAGAAAACACCTGAAAACACCGATTTTAGCAGTTGACTCGTAGGTTTACCATTGTGTTTTCCTGCTCCCAGTTTTCCATCTTTTCATACCTTTGGGTGCAGGAAAACAAAATGATAAACCTACGAGTCAACTGCTAAAATCGGTGTTTTCCACCAAGATAGGACTTGGCAGACCGATAGCATTTTAATAGGCGAATCAGGGTTTATTTCTCATTCTGGAATTTGAGCCATGAACTTGATGAGGTGATTGTCTATGCTGCCACCTCCTGGTCTGTTACCGTATGTTTCTGAAAACAGGAAAAAATCAACTTGAATATTATTAATTCACTTAACATTGCTTTCCTTAACCATCCCTGTTGGGTAGTGCATAAATGTTTGCGATGTCAATTGAAACTGATTCTGTTGGTACTTAACTATGCATCACAATGTTTTTTCATTGCTTGTTTCTCTTTTAATATTATGATGTCCATTTTCAATGACATAATTGTCTGGAACCAGTCTAAAAGGTATTAAAATTGAAACAGGGTAGTGGGAGTGCAGTAATTAAATAAATGATGACATTGGCGATAGAGTGACAACAGTAAAGAAACAGTTTTTAACTTGTATGAATTACTAACATTTATTTAAATGATAAATGAAAAAATATGATTTACAAACATTTAAAACGTAAAAACAAATTAAACGTAAAACAAAGTTTAATAATAATTAAACAAAGAATTTGTTTAGACTGGCAAGACCATTCGGCGGCAATAAACATAGATCAGGGATGGCGAACCTATGGCACGCGTGCCAAACCTGGCATGCGATAGAAAATTTTCGGCACAGCGGCATTGATTAAAATTCTAAAACAAAATAAAATTAAGTTAACCAAAACATGCAAACTTATACAAGCTGGGCTTTTCTTTTCTTTTCTTATTTTTTTTTTATTTTTTTTTTTTTAATTGAAAGCAACTAATTGAATTTCTAAATTATTTCAATGTGGGCTCAATAAGTTATCAAATTAAGAGAAGGTTGGGAGAATATCAAAAAGAAAAATATCAGGCATTATAAGTAAAACTCCTAGTGATGAAACTAAAGTGACTTGGCATAAAATATGTAGTTTTCACAATTGTTCGCTCTATTTATTCCTGCAGGTCATTATTTTCGGAAATGATACGAAAATCTTAAATATTAGAAATCCAAACCACTTGTTGGATAACTCGAATTCAGCTTGAATCCTATTAAAAGTAAGTAGGTTGATGTAGATTTGTAAGTGTTTGGTTTTCTAAATTCAGTAAGTATATAAGTTAAGTATTCACTTACAAACCACATCCCCTTTCCATAGGAGAGTTGGTTGGTTGTAATGGGTGGATTGGTGTCATTTCAAACATAATTATCTTCTTAAAAGAAATATAAAAGAGTACTTACAAATACTGGTGTTGAAATTAGACATTGAAAAGGCAATGAAGTATCCTTGAACATTTTTATTGACACAAAAATTAACAGGGCGAAACCATCTCGGTCTCTTGTCACTTATAACTTTACAGGTGAGGAACGTTACTGGACTCCAGTATTTTATACACTGACTCCGTCGTTTAATATGAGATGCAAGCAGAATAAAATGCATAACTAACTAAACAAATTAGTATTGGAAGTGCTAAACTAAGATTATATAACCAGCGAAGTTTCATTTCAAAGCACAAACTTTCTAAAATACACCGGACTGACACTTACTTCCATAATCACTAAAATGGATAAGATTTCACCTTTTAAACGGTCCTATTTTCATTTCTATTATACTACAATGCTCTTAGGCAATGTATTTCTAGACTTCATCAAAATACAAGAATACAACCTACTCACAGAAACACCAGCCTTTTAAATGCGAGCGGCGTGGCGACAGCCAATGAAAATGAAGCATGTGATTTGCATACTTCAGAAGCTTCTTACTTTTACTTTAAACATTTTAAATTACATGAAAAACTAATATCCTTAAAAATAACTGAGATGCAATTTAAAATTGAAATGAACTTAAAAATAACTTTAAATAATTAATTAAACATAAAGAGAATGCGACCGCAACTCGAAATGGCTGCATGCTAAAAAGGAAGATGCACGCTGACACTCAACTCCGGTGATCTGCGATGTCCGAACGTAAACAAATGCTCAATCAGCAAGATGAAAAACAAAGTAAAGAAAGAAAAGAAATACGGGAATCCAGTTTACAGTACGTAATAAATTTATAATAGGGTGGAAAGGGATGGGAAAAATAAATTGTAAACCCTACAGTTGAACACATTAATATTTAGCATAACTGACATCGCATTCACCATTTTATTTTTATAATATATGTTAGTATAATTATTAGATGTATATTGTACCCTATTTTTAAATCCCAATGAATAAAAATCCAGAAATTTTGGCCACTAAATTATTTTTTGGTGCTTGGCACGTCATGGTCACATAAAATCTTTTTTGAAAAAAAAAATTGGCATGCGGATGTAAAAAGGTTCGTCGACCCTGACATAGATATTCATTTCTCAAATATTAAATTCAGTTTCTAAAACACAGTAATGGCAGTTCAATATTAAATGAGAAAAAATATTTGCATTATTCATACGCATTAGCATCTCGTAGCCTTAAAAATTTCCATGAGAGATGATACAAGTTGAAATTCCTTTCATAATTGAATAAAGAAGAAAAGGCTTTCGAAATAGCATTAGGAAAAACTATGGAGAAGTTCACTTCCGTAACGTGACATCATTTTGGGGGGGAAAAAAACAAACAAAGTTCACTAGTTCCACAGAACACTCAAGAAAATAACTTGTTTTTACAACTTCCGTAAATTCCAATGTGAAAATCATCATCAATTCAGAATAAAAGTTCTCAATTAAAATATCGCAATATGTTTCCAACAAGCACCGGTACTGAATTAAACTTTAGTTAAAACTGACAATATCTGTTTATCGTAATCCACCTACGAATGTCTAAAATCCGTAAACTTAACATGTGTAAATTAAATAACATTTCTTGAACAATAAAATAACTTTCGTGCTTTGAAAACATCTTTCAAAGAATTAGCATATTGCTAACGTAGAGTCATCAACCATGTTCAACAGCACGTTTGATAATGAACTACCTTCTGACATAACAGTCAGCTAAAATGTATTAAAAATTCATATCTACTATTCCATTCCATCAGTATATAACATATATCCAACTTCAGCTATCAACCGGAGAACAGAAGCCAAAGAGAATCCATAGGACAATTTCCAAACGACATCACCACCTTTAAATACCCGTATACACCAGTAAGAGTCAAAAGCAACAATGCCCCCTTTCTTCAAAACGATCTTCCATCTCTATCTAACAAGTTGAGCAGGCAATCTCCTGCTTACGGCAAAACGATAAGAGAAAATACAGCGAACCAAGGATGCGATCTGTGATTGGAAGAAAAGAGTGACGCATAGTTGGTAAGAGTAACGTTCACGATTGAACGATATCGGATGTAAACAGATGATGTAATCGATGTTTAAATAGAACGGAATGAAGATGGAATGGATAAAAATTATAACCAAAAGGAAATAAAACCTGGTTATTATAAATATGCTCTTTTAGGAATAAAAATGAGAAAAGAAAATGGACTGAAGTAAATGAAACAGGTAAGTACATTTTTATATGCAAAGTTACTTGTATGAGTCTCAAGAAGCAGACTAACCATAACTGTTATTTCAATCAATGAGAGAATTAATAAAACATTCCTGAAATCCTTTAATATGTAATCAAGATATACAATCAATAGGATGTAGTTAATACAGGCTCCATTTCTAACTTTTATAATTAACAACTGAAAGCTAAAAATTACCTCATCTTGGCACAATTATAGATTTTTTTTTTTTTTTTTTTTTTCAGTTTATCAATGTAAAAATACATTTCAAGCTGAGATAACATTATTTTTACCGGTGCAAACTTTTCATACGTTATTTATATATGCACTTTTATGCTTAATCACCATGAATTGAAATAAAAATATATTTTCTGTATGACTGTAATGAAAAAAAAAACATGGAATTAATACAGTTATAAAGGATAAAAGTAAAATAAACCCAGCAATCGCTATTCTCGTGTTGTCACAATAAATACTAATTTTTATTCCTTTATAAAAACAAAGTACATTTGCAGAAATATTTCTACTGAAATTTAACCTGCAAATCAAAAAATATACATTCAAAAATCCCTGTGTCTGTTTATTTTTCAGTATTTCTCTTTTCCCTGAGACATTGAAAGTAATCCATTGTTTCCCATGCATTTTTTGGATGAGTTCATTACAGAATCGTTACACTTCATTAATTTTATTAGAATTAAACGTGTCTTGATGACAGGCATCTATTTGAATTATCTTTCCATCTTAGAATTTATGGATGATTTTTTTATTAATCATTGCCTTCTAAACTATTATTATGCCTTTAAAGAAGCCATGACTATTCTTTTTTTTATTTAACTAATAAATATAAATGAAATATATTAAGGTATTCAGAAAAATGGAGAATACGTATTCATAAGTAAGCTCTCATTTAAGCATTTTGCTAAAGCTTTTGTTTGCTGACTCCAGTTTTCCGCTCAACTCAGCTAATTAAGTTTCATTTCAATATGGCATTCATTCTCATTCACTCATTGAAATGGATGACTGATCAACAAAAAAGGTTCTGTCCAATTTGACTTGAAACAAAATTTGACAATCAGAGCTTTCTAAAGATAATTGAAACAGAAAAAATAAGAAAATTCATAATTGGAGTGATTGATTGAGAAACTCACCACTTTAGAAGGATCGCTTCCGGGTGGCTTGGGTGCCATAGCTTTGTTGTGGCTTTTACCCTTGACCTGCTGCTCATTAACAATCGTAATGTTGTTGACATGGATTCCATTTTCTGGCAAAGACTGGCTGCTAGTGCCACAGTCCGGAATTTCAGGCAAGGCTCTATCCTTGACCGTCCAGGAATTTCTAAGCAAAAAAAATTGAACAGCAAATAAAAAATATATATATTTTTTTTTTTTTAAGACAGGCTTTCATTACATTCACAAAAATTAGAAAATAAATGAATATTTTTAAATGCTCTAAAACGTAGAAAATGCAGAGTTTAAATTAAATTGCTGTGAGCTCGATTATGGAAGATTAATGGATTTCACATGAAAATATACATATGAAAGTTATAGTTTTGATAGAACACCAACCTTAGTGACTCTGCTGGAAACCAAAGGGAAGGAATACAATAAGTTAATGTTTGCGAGTGAGAATTTCATCCCTATTAAGGCCAAACACTTACAAATTGACACCTTCCTATCCTGATGGTACTTTCAAGTACCATTAAAGAAAATTCAATGTAAAATTTAGTTAATTCATCGACTCATAAAAGTAGATTGCGCTTTTCATACAAAATAATTTGCTCAATCATAGTTAGAAAGCACAATGAAACAGTCAAACTAAGTATTTTTAATGTGGTTATTTTCTCAAAACCTGAAGAAAGATTTAAAGCAACGCTTTAAATAATGGCTCCATACGTTTAAAGTGAGACAGGGTACTTGTTTCCGTAAGCGTTGGAGAAACTGGTTTTGTGGAGCAAGAAACAATTTGATGCATAGAAGAAGAGCAAATTAAAAGCAATAATTCACAGGCTTTTCGAGACCTGACAGTATTTTATGATGACACCTGACAGATCTTTAGTTTTAAAAGACGAATTCAAGGGTAGATAGAAGAAAGCTAAGCAACAAATTACTGTTCTATGTTCCAATATGCTGGAAACTGAAAAACTTCCAGCTTTAGTTATTGGTAAATAAAAAACAGATGGTTTAGAGGGGTTAAAACTTAGGTTACCATTAACCTATCAAAATAATGCAAAATCATGGATGACAGCAAGTATTTTTGAGGAATGGCTGCATTGTTTAGACAAGCAAATGGCAAATAAACTTAAGAAAATTGTCCTGAAATCTTTGAAATCTATAACAGTGGAATATTTTCTGCCCAACTAACCCAATTATCAGTCTGTTCTTCAACCTCTTTATCAAGGCATCATCATAAGTTTCAAGTGCAATTGCAAGAAATTACTTTTGAGAAGACTTGTTTCTGTTCTAGACGAAGACAAAATTTATAAAGTAGATATTCATTCAGCATTACACCATTCCAAAGCAGCATGGAATGCAGTTACAAAGAAAAACATTAAAAATTCCTTTTGTCATCCTGGTTTTGAAGTGCAATCAGAAATCGTCTGATGGGAAGTTAGATAATCAGTGAATCACAATAATGGAAATTTTGATGAGGAAGAAGAAATGCTACAAGAAATTTGTGGGCTGTGTGAAAAATCTGACAGAAAATTACATTATTTCTTGCTGTTCTTTACAACTAAAAATAGAGCCATCAGATGAAAAAAGTATGCAATCAATGCTGATGCCTAATGTAGAAAGTGTTTCAAATGCTATTGATACTTTAAAACATTTTTTTTTTTTTTTTGAAAGACAAGAAAACATAAAAAAATACTCAGCATCTCTAACTGAGATTTAAAAAAAAAATTTGTTTTAAGAAGATATCAAATGAAAAAAAAAACAATTTCAAATTATTTTTGTAGAAAATATACAGCAAACTCTATCTAAGGCGGAATCGATTGGGATCAAGAAAATTTTCCATAGTAGACAATTTTCCGTCTTAGACAATTTTTACTCTACGTCTATGGATTCGCAGGGACTTTAAAAATTTTCCAAGTTAGACAGATTTCTGTCTTACACAGACTCCACTTTACAGAGAATTTACTGTATTTTAATATGTAAGTACTTTTCTTTTTTTTGTGATTTAACATTTACTTTAAATTTTATTTTGGAAATTCATAATCATTCTCTTAACTTGATGCTTTACAATTTTTAATTGTCAATGTTTATTTGATACAAAAGTAAACAAAAATTTGTAATAATATTGTATTATAGAATTTCCTTTGAAATCTTAATTTTTTTCGCACCTGATTAGGTTTTTTTTTTTTTTTTTTTTTTTTCACTTTTGTTATAGTGACCTCCCATCACAATGAAATGATCCTTTTCTTTGGCATGCAAGGGGCCATCATAAGAAGCATCGACTATATTTTCTAGGTTTAAAATATTTCACAAGATAAGAAATGCTTTGCTTTTCTATCATACAAAAAGTGTTTCTTTCCATTTGGTGTTCATTGTTATTGAAGCGGCACTTCCAGTGCCTTTTTTTATTATTTTTTTATCCTAATCTCCATGAAGTCAATTATCAGTTTCTGATTATTACTGACAAATTATAAACCTTTAGGAATTCACATTACACTAACTATTAGCATTTTTTAAAACTTAGTTTGGATGAACAGTTTAATGTATCAAATTTAAGCACACTCCAAACCTTTTTTTTTTTTTTTTTTTTCAATGCAATTTCAGTTGTGATGTTATATTAAGACTTTTAGGTAATAGAAAATTCATGACAGTTTTGTCACACCTATTCAAAGGCAATGACATATTTTCCCTATAAGCCATGAAAATATGAAAACTGAAGCAAATTTTTAGGTTTCACCCTCAATTTTTTTTTTCTGTAATAAAGATGTTGTAAGATTTAAAAAAAAAAAAAAAAAGAGAGAGAGAGATTGGCTAGTTAAGAGCTCAGATAATTGATGTTCTATGGTACCTATTCTTGACGAATGTCCATAAGGAAGAGGGAGGGGGAGTTGAAATCAATTTCTCTATATTATTAAGAGTCCAACAGTGTTAAAAATGTTACAGAATGAAAATATTTAGTGCATGTTAATATTATTATTCTAATAATTCCTTTCATTAAAATACTATGCATCCATTTCTCTAAATGAGACTCCTCAGTCATTTTATGACCCAATATTTTTTTTTTTTTTTTAATTAAGACAAAAATAATATGTCATGAGTTTTCCAACAAGCCATCAAAGTTTAGGCTAGCTTTTTCACTTAAAATTTTAGGAGCCACTCATAATAAAACTGTGAGTGAGTCCAGAAAAATCATGAGTCTATTTTCAGCAAATCAATATGAAGAAATTGTACATTTATTGGAACATTGATATAAATCACACCTATTAGTGGTGCAATGGTGAGAGGTTAATGGAGATTTTCACTAGTAGCTATCATAAAGAAACATTATATGATAATTAAAAGTCATATACACTTGGGTGGTCATAAAGTCTTTCCCTGATTACAATAGTTTATTGCAGAAAAGCTAATATACTTAGGCATATGCTTGTTTCAATATATTGTAAAGACATTTATGAAGTTTTTAATACAAGTGCTTAGTAAATTTCAATGTGAGCACTCTTGGTAGCTTGAAGAATGTCAAGCGGTATTCCATTTCTCGCCACGTATTGCCTATACCTACACCAACATTTGGGGTGATACACTAGACACAGCATATGTGATCCTGACCTTGAGTGTTACAATATCTGGCGTTGCAAACATTATGTCCTTTATGTACCCCATAACAAAAAAGCTTTTAAAATGTTTTTCAAATGTGATTTTTTAAAAACTATCTTCTAACGTTTAACCCGATTACGAAAGATTAAATAAGCTATTTGCAGTTAAAACAATATAAATAATTCAGCCTTTTTTTTTTGTTGTTTCTGTGTAACATTTCATACCGAAATTAAAACTTCACACATAAATAAATATATAAAACATAAATTTAACAGGCAAATAATCAAACTATCTAGTGTTTAAAAACTCAAACAATTAAAATAATAAAGGTCACTATAAATACAGAAACATTTTATAATTAACTGTTAAAATCAGCTAATAAAAAAAAAACATGCTTTTTGATAGAAAAAGTTGATAGCCAACTCACTAAGAAAATGAACTAAATGTAAAACATCTATTAAAATTTTTCAATTAAAAATGATTTTTACACCAGTCTATTGAGTATGTTTAACCTAATTTCAATCGCCTTGTTCTTTTAAAATGTCATTGTAGCAAAAAGACCCGAGTTCTGTTTTCTAACGAGCCAATGTGACCTCAAAGTTGTAAGCATTATTTTATTATCATTTGACACTTGGAAAGAGACCAAAAAAGAAAAGCGGTGAAAGAGCTTCTAGGATTTTGCACAATTTGTCCCAATGAAGTGGTTACCTTAATTACACCAGTCAATTTAATGATCTTTTTCTATTTTGTTTTTGACATTTTTTCCCAATAAAATTTTTTGCTCTGTATTAAACAGTGTTCCAAACAACGAGAATCTGCTGTTTTTAAAACAATCCCAGGAAACAGTTCTTTTAGATACATAATAAAGCCCTGAGTTGGACAACACTGGGCAGTCTATGAATCTGCCAGTCTATAAAAATAATATGTATCTATACTATATCCTATGCTATATAGTTTTACACAAAACTTCTGCAATCGCCTTAAATATTCCAACTATATAACATTAATTATGTAATGCAGAAAATAATAATAATAAGGTTATACTGTCATTAGCATTATCATCTATAACTATTGTTAGCACAATGTACTTTCCTAGAACAGATACTAATATAGACGTGTCTGCTTTATTTTACCTTTTGGGTATGCCATCATCAGAGCTAAGGTCACTGTGCCTGGAACTTATCGAAAGCGTTCCTCCAATTTTAGGCTGAAAAGAGGAAAGAAGCACTTCTTAAAGTACGTCACTCGCAATAGAGAGTGAAAATAAGCTATGCAGTATTTCAAAGAAGTTAATATAATAATAACAGCATAAAAATATACTTTTTTTAAACATCGTTTTATGACTGCACTTAAAAGTAGAAAAGAAAATGCCTTACGACTCGATAAATAACCCAACCTTTATGTTTTAAAATGTATTAGAAAGTTTCACATTGTTGAGCACAAAACTTGAGAACTGCCTTCAGTATTTACCATTATTAAAAACAGTTACACAGTAATTCATAATTGAAGGAGAAAAAGCTGGATCTTAGATGGAATGGAACATAACAAAAATGTGTAAAAATAAGTATCTGAAATGTAAATAATAGTCAAAACAGGGTTCAGTGATATATATCAATGGATATATATCTTGATATATATTATGATATATATCCGATATTTATTTTCAAAATATCATGAAGTTTGATATTTTCATATATTTGAGACCGATTTTCAAAATATTGCGTATGACATGTTTTTTATTTTTTCAGCCAAAACTAGTGTAGTAAATGAATTTTTTGTTATTGATTGTGTCATTCTGTTGATGTCATTCCTTGGCTTTCTGCTTTTAGCTTCCGACACCCCCCCCCCCCCTTTCATAAAAAAAAATCTTTTCTAGCTTTAACATTTGAAGCTGAATATTTAAATGTAGAACCAATAATTACGTGGGATGACATATTTACTTACAACAGCTGCTAAAAGATAAGCTATGTAATTTAGAGAAGTTATTTACTGCTTCATTAGAATCTTTTCTGGTTTTGACTTTCTTTAGTTTAAACTACACAACAGCTTAGAGAATGACAAAGCACAGAAGTTTATGTTAAAATTTTTCAATAAAACAAAGTATTTTGTATATAATTTTGCTGTATAACACACAAAATTTTCTGGAAACTTCATAATTAATCCTATAGTTTATTTTTTGTGAGTGTAAAATGCAAATTGCGTCTGTTTTCTTAGTTGATCTTTAATTTTGTTACATAAGTGAAGAAAAAAAGTGCATTTAGAATAAATATTGTTTGATTAATTTTTCATGCTAAATGCAAAATGTTTTAGTTTCTAATTTATATTAGGTCTGAAAATATTTATAATTATCAATAAGTTGACTATTTTCAAAATATCGGATACATATCAAAATATCATGATATTTACGAACCCTGAGTCAAAATGCATCCATTTTACAGCTTAAGTATAAAAGTTAACAAATATGAGTAGGTAAGGTATCTTATGAATATATTCATTAAGCTTTCTTTTAATATTACATTCTATTTCATTGTCAATGTTTGTTGGAATAATTTTCACAAACATTAAATCTTTCTTATAGTGCCCAAGACAACATACCAATATTTTGCAACATATAAGTTAGTTCGTTTATTTATTTATTGGGGGGATGCTATTACAGGCAGCAAACATAAATGTAAAATTCAAAAAATTGACTAAAACTTTATCGGTTTCTTTTTCACAAGCTGCCCTACATATAAGGTGATGCTACAATAAATTGAAAGTTTTAAAAATATAAAAAGTCACATTGGTTAAAATAGACGAAATGAGATAACTTAAAAGGAAAAAAAAAAAAAATTATTAAAATTGATGACACTTATCAAAGTCTATTCAGTTTTTTTTATGTTAGTCAGACACAAATCTCGCCAATAGTATTTATTTCTCGCTAGCAGTAGCTTTAATTTTCTACGTGTGTAAATTAGAAACAATGCATATTATGATATTTTTTTATTATTATTTGGAAGATTTATCTCTTGTGCCAAGCTAACATAAAAGTACCATCTATTTTAATAGAGGGACAAAAACAGAAGCTGATCTATGACCGGAAGCATTTTGAAAAATCCGAGTTTTCTTGTATGGAGAAGAAAAATAATTTAATATATACTACACATGCACAACAAAGCACATACTATTTAAATCAAATGCGCATAATTAATTTTAATCATAAAACTCTTGAAATCCGAATATTAATTAAGTATAAGATAAATCTTAAACTATGTACAGAAGATGTAGATGTAGAAGATGTAGTTGGACAAGATACAGTTTTTTTTTTTTTTTTTAAGTATAAGCCCCAAAGCAAAATATACTTAAAAGTGTGATGTATGTCGCAGAACTACGAACTTCTCTGCAGAACATTTCAAATTCTCATTTTTAAGAAAATTCACTATTTAATTGAACGAAAAATCTCAAAATTCGTCACTCAAAGACCGGGCGGAAAACAAATCACAAAATTAATTAATCGTCCATTTAAAAAGATTGTAAAATTCATCAATTGGTCGCGAGAAAAATTCACACAATTCTTCACTCAATCATGATGAAGAAATCGTGAAACTCTTTAGCGTGTTGTGGAAAACATTCAAAATTCGATGAACTGTCATAGAAAAAAATCCACATTTATCACCAATCAGTCGCAGGTAAAATGATTTTTAAAAAAGCTAAATTCGTCAGTGCATCGCTATAAGAAACTGTGAAAAACCCATTGATTTTCACTAATCGTTCAGAAGAAAATGGCTCAAAATTTGTTTACATTACAAGGAAGAAATAATGAAATTTGCAAATATGTCGCAGTTAAAAAATCATGAAAATCGTCAGTGGAAACTGCGAAATTTGTCGATCAGTAGCAGAAAAAAACTCACGATTTTCTC
Source organism: Maratus speciosus (assembly GCA_963932465.1). Taxonomy (NCBI): domain Eukaryota; kingdom Metazoa; phylum Arthropoda; class Arachnida; order Araneae; family Salticidae; genus Maratus; species Maratus speciosus. The sequence continues at coordinate 10,024,020 of OZ010791.1, forward strand.
CATTCAGTCTCAAGAAAAAGCTGCAAAAATTTGCCTATTGGTAAGAAAAATATCGCGAAATTTTAAAATCAGTCACAGGTTAAAAAAAAAAAATCGAACTTTGTCAGTGGATCTTCGGAAAAAATCGAAAATTTGTCAATCCAATCATCCGCAAGAAAGAAAAAAACTGCCAATCAATAAAAAGAAAATATAATGAAATTCGCCTATCAGTCACGTGTAAAATAAGAAGATTGTCAGCACAATCGAGAAATTATTAGATCCGTTGTGGAAAAAGTTCATGCTTTTTTCCAATTTCACAAAATTCTTTAATCGTCCATTTAAAAAGATTGTAAAATTCATCAATTGGTCGCAATAAAAATTCACACAATTCTTCATTTAATCATGATGAAGAAATCGTGAAATTCTTTAGCGTGTTGTGGAAAAACATTCAAAATTCGATGAACAGTCACAGAAAAAACGTCCACGATTATCACCAATCAGTCACAGGCAAAATAATTTTTAAAAAAGCTAAATTCGTCAGTGCATCACTATAAGAAACTGTGAAAAACCCCATGATTTTCTCTAATCGTTCGCAAGAAAATGGCTCAAAATTTGCTTACAATACAAGGAAGAAATCATGAAATTTGCAAATCTGTTGCAGTTAAAAAATTCATCAGTGGATCGTCAGAGGAAACTGCGAAATTTGTCGATCAGTAGCAGAAAAAACTCACGATTTTCTCCATTCATCACGCTGGTAAGAAACACTAAATTTGTGGATCAGTAGCGTACTTATGTGAAAAACTAAGATTTTTGCCAATCGCTTGAAGAAAAATATAGCAAAATCCACCTATTGGTCGCAATTTAAAAAAAAGTGAAATTCTTCTATGAATTGCAAAAAATATCTCAAAATTCTTCAATCAGCCGAGGGAAAGAAAATGCAAAATTCAACAATTGTGTCCGAGGAGAAAAAAAAATTGTCAGTTGACAGAGAGAAAAATCTGAAATATTGAGAAAATCGTCAGTCGATTGTCGGAAAAAACAGCATAATTCATCATTCGATCAGGATAAAATTCCGAAATTCGGCAGTAGATTCTTTCATGTGTGTATGCCAGTGTTTTACAAAATGTCTTTTGCATTTCTATAAATGATGTAACTGCACTTTTTCATATATACGAAAATCCCCCAGTGTCTTTCTTTTGTATTCCCGCAGAACATTCTTAATCAGCTGAAGTTCATTGGAGAACATTGCAATGTATTCTGCTTTGGGGAGTATAAGTTAAGCAATCATGATAGCAGGAAATATATTTGAAAACAAAGTTTCTTATTTTTATTTTGTCATACAAAAGCATACATATGGATATAAATTGTGAAAGATTATTTTGCATTATAAAAGTCAAAATACACTTCAAACATTAGTTTTTATTAATCAGAAAAATTATCTTTTAAAAAAATAAAATGAATGGCAATGTAAACACTGAAAGTTAGTAGTCACAGCAAAAAATTTAGTCGCCACATGACGACTAGCAACCATAAATCTGCACCTAAACCTTAAAATACATGACGTTTGAGAAAATTCTTTCTCTTAAAAAAAGACATTTCAATTTCAGAAAAATTTTCAATCTCCAAACTGAACCTTTCACAAATGTTAATGATTTAAAAATAAAAAAAACTGCTGCATAATAGTTGAAATCACGAATGACTGTATGAAAGAACTTCTCAATAATATTTAAATAAGAGCATAAATATAATAATTTCTAATTCAAAAGTTTCCAATTAATACAAAGAGGATCGAATGAAAAAAAAATCCAACCTGACCCATGATAAGGTAATTAAATGCAAGTTCTCTTGTTAAATTAAAATTCATGTGCAAAATTATTTCAATAATATACCAATTACTGAAAATGGTAAGGTAGAAAATTTAATATAAAATTTTAAACGCACATTTATTTTTATTCGCATAAATGTAATTTTGTACTAATATTTTATATATATCTATAAGTTGAAATTTACTCTTTTTTCTTTTCCTGAAATACAGATTCTTAGAATTGTCTAACTGAATTTCTTAAAAATATAAATCCACACAAATAAACTTTGCAAAAGAAGTGTAAGCAAATTTCTATGAAAAATATAGTTGAAAACAATTTTTAAACATATGCAAAAATGCACCTGTTTTAAAACTTTCATTTAAAAAAAATCCCACTTTCATTTTAAGAATATAAAACTTAGTTTGGGATTAGACTAGAAAGCTGAACCAAAACTAAATGCATAGGAAATGGAAATTACAATCGTAAGAAAAAAATGTGATATTGTAACCAATATTTAAAACAATGCAAGATCAGAAAATGATAATTTTTATAATAATGCCAATACTACTACAATTTGCTTCATTTAAACAGGCATCATTTATATATTTAAAAAACTAATATATTATGTAGATAAAATGTACAATATAATTTAAAATTGTTTTCAAACTGTAGTGATTAAATTGATATTGGTTGAAACTTCAAAGATGTTTTTTGTTATTATTTTTTAAATTAGCTCTACTGATAATTAAACAAATGCAACTGAAAAATCATTTCAACAGAGACATGATATATTATTACAAACAATGGTGTTAAATTAAGCAAGAAAAACTACTGTCAAAATTCGGAGACTGAAAGGATATACTTTTAAAATTAAAAGCTGGCTTGTTTTCTTTTTTTTTTAAATATATTCATGTAAAGGGGAAAAAAAAATTTCTAGTGTATATGGGGGAAAAATTTTTCTAGTGTGTATAAATATTAAAAACGTTCATTATTTTACATTTTTTAAGAAAATCTAACTTTCTTTTGAGAAACATTTGTGAGAAATCAATTTTTTCAAAATTTCCAGAAAAAAACTAAAAAAAAAAAAAACTTTTCTTCTGCCACTTCAAAATTTCTAGAAAATTTACATATCTATGTGAAACACAGAATATGTATTTGGAAAACACAGGCAGTAAAGTATGAGTTACATAAAGTAGGTAAGATGCAAACCAATTTTCTTTAGGCCTAAAAAGTATTTCAGTTTTTATCGATGTATAGTAACAGAAACAATGCAGCATGGCAGCAGTTTTCCAGATTATTTCAGACTTTGCAGATTAATCTATTTAGAAAAAGGCTGAGCTTAAAATAAATGCTAAAATGCACTTTAAATCTGTATTGCTTCTTTTTGTTAATACTTTCTTATAAATGCAAACTTTGATTATTTTACAGGTTTCTATTTTTTCTTTTCATACTAGGTTAGTTCCAACATTGTTGGTTTGCAGATAAATTTTGATTTGCTGTAGATTAATAGTGAAAATTCTGCTTTTCACCATTTTTCTTTTATGGAAAAGAGGGAAAGGTCACTCTTACATACAATGAGAAAACTTAAATCTAAAATTACAAGCCTAATTATTGCCACACAAGCATCTGCATATATATATATATATATTTTTTTTTTTTTTACTTATTTTTTGCTTTTTAGCAAAATTTTTACTGACATAATTTAGTAAAATTCGATACACTTTTGAAAAAAAAATAATAATATTAATGCAGATTACACCCTGGTATGATATCAATCTCATTTATTGTGAAGAAGATTATTTTATATGTATAAACAGGGTTCAATGATATACATCAGTCTATCATGATATACATCTTAATATATATCTAATATTTATTTTCAAAATATCATGCAGTTTTTTAAATATTGTGTTTAATTTATAATTTCAGTCAAAACAAGTGCATATAAATTTTGTAAGTGTTATTGATTGTGTCTATATGACTATATATATGTGTCTATAGTGACTTTTATAAATACCCCCCCCCCCCCCCCCTCCTGCCAAAAAAGTAAAATATAAAAAATAAATAAAAACTTTTCTAAGCTTTGAAGATGAATTTTTAAATGTAGAGCTAATAATTATGTGGGACAATATGTATTTAGAACAGTTTTTAAAAGATTGACTTTCTAATGGATGTATTAAATTAGCCACAGTTTCATTAGAAATAATCTTTTCTGGTTTTGGTAAGTTTAAAGTGCACAGCAGGTTAGAGAATGAAAAGGCAGACAAAAGGCAGATGTTTGTTTTGTATTGAAATTTTGTTGTATAAAACATAAAATTTTGTTGATACTTGATAAAAAATCTTTTTTTTTTTTTTTTTGAATGTATGAGTGTAACAAGCAAACTATGTATGATTTCAATTAGCTTATTTTCAATGTAAATGAGGAAGGGGAGGAAAATATAAAAAATACATTAATAAAATATTGTTTTACTATGTGTTTATGCTAAATGCAATATATTTTAGTTTCTAGTTTATAGTATGCATGAAAATTATTATTATCAGCAGTAAGTTAACTATTTTGAAAATATCAGATATACAGTATGACCACGAAAACCCGGCATTCAGAAATCTGGCAACTTCAAAAATCCGGCATCAAAGTCATTTTTTACCCTCCCCTTTTTTTACACTTAGAACTTACGGGAGATAGAAAAAAAAAACAATTCTTTACAGATTAAAAACTTTGTGTTTGAAAGTAAAAGTGTGAAAAATAAATAATTGACCACGAAGAATGGGTGTTTTCTTCATATGTCAGACGCCTTGAACAACAGAAAGTGCAAGAAAATTCGGAGCTAGGAATATAGGGTCGCAATAGAGCCGCCAATAACGCTAGTAGCAGCTCAGGGGACGAGATTGAGATACCGACAGAAGAAAAACATATCACTGGGAAAATGCATAAATTTGACAGAAGAATTAATATCCCGTTTAGAGAACAAGACTGAATTTCCAAAATAGGTAATCTTTACGTGTATAATATACAAGAAAAAAATTGTTAAAGAACGGTCAAAAAAATCGAAGAAAATAACAAGAAAATAACATTACACAAAAAGGAATTGGCTTTACTGTTTATTAGATTTTTAAAAAAAGTATTATTTGCAGCATAGAAAATATCTATTAAAGTAATGTTTTTTTAAATATTTATTTTTCTCTTTTTTTTTTTTTTTTTTTTTGTCATGAAATTATCACTTGGTTAAAAATAAAATTAGGAATATCGGAAGTACTTTTGATATTCCTTCATAAATCTGGCTTAGCCTCGGTCCTGACGATGCCGGATTTTAGAGGTTATACTGTATATCAAAATATATGATATTTTAGAAAATATCAAGATATTTATGAATCCTGTGAATAAAACAGTGATTCAATTATCTGAACACACTGCACACATGTGCAGCAAAATTGTAATGGATTCTATCATTCATTGGAGATTTTTAATGCAGACAATTTGATAATACATAGGAAGGGGAGATCACAGAAAAGTACCTGGAAATGCAAAACTGGGGAATCTCGTGTAATAGATAACCTTCCGGCAGTACCATATTCTTGAGGCCTGAAAGATAAAAAGGTTGAAATCAATTTTAGGTGAACATTTCCATTATTATTATTCTTGATATTACAACACGAAGAGTTCAACTGTTACGAAAAAAAATAATTATATTTAATAACAGTGACAATAAATTGGGGAGTATCAGTTATTATACTTAAAAAAAATTCAGAAAATTATAGGATGAAAAACGGATAGATTTAGTTAAAATTTTCTGAGTTTGAGTTCTGATTGTAATTAATAAATAAATTTTATTTCAAATAAATTCAAAACTCAACAAACTTAGCACTTTTTCTTGGCAATTTGGCACAGTGCAGTGCCTGGTGGCCCTTTTTGTCTACTTTATAGTGAAATTCATCAATCAGATGATTGGAAAGGTATGTGAAATTTGTTGTTTGTTTGCAGGTAAAAAAAATCCGGAAATTTGTAGATTGTTCACAAACAATGCAAAATTTGTTAATCAATTGCAGGAAAAAAATCTCACAACTCTTCTATACATTGCGAAAAAAACAAAATCACAAAATTTTTCAATTGTGTGGTCGGGAAAACATCATGAATTTTGTCAATCAGTTGCAAGATAAAATGGTGAGATTTGCCAATCCGTCATGAAACAAATTTTTAAAAATATGAAATTTGATAATCATTCATAAGGAAAAAATTCTGAAATTTGTCAATCGATCATGCAAAGAAAAAAAAATTGGAAAATTTGTCCAGCAGTTGCATGAAAAAAAAAACCCTGCGAGTTTTGCCAATAAGATGTGGTGACAAATCTGGAAACAAATTGTGTCATCAATTTGTGTGGAAAAAAATTGCGAAATTAGTCAGTCATTCACAGAAAAATATCTAGAAGTCCATCAATTGGTTGTGGGAATATATAGCAAAATTTGCCAATTGTTCAAGAAAACATCACAAAATTTTACTGATAAAAGGGGTCTCTAAACAAACCAGTTCAAAATACAGTGAGAGAAGGAAATTTTTCATGCCTATTTTCTGGTAACCTATTCACTGTTTCCTTCACACAAGCATTTTTTTTCAACATTTGTACAATTTATTTAATATAAAGAAGCTATTTATCTATTTTTATATATGAACAGAAATAAACTGCATATAAAAAATAAAAATATAATATATATAAATAAAATGTTTAGATGCATACAAATATATAAACCCCAGTAGCAGAAAATTTTCCAAGTATCTGCGACAGATATTTTAGGAATAGAAAATAATATGAGGTAAAATATGTTACAACTGAACCATTAGTTAATCAAACAATCACTTAACTGTAACGTTTTTATGCTTTATATTCATTTTTATTAATAATAATCTTAAATATTTGCATTAAGTATTAAGGAGCTAAACAATAATATAAAGCCCAAAAAAAGTCCGATGGAAAGAAAAATCTGCAACGTCTGTCGATTGTCTCAAACTTTCTGCTACTGGGATACAAACAAACATAAAAGTTCATCAGGTTTATTTTCATTGCTGTTTCTATCAGTTGGCAACCTCACTTTCTGAAACCCAAATTGCACCAAACTTTAGAAGGAAAAAAAAAAAAATCCAAGAACCCTATACTGGAAAAGTCCTTGTTATTTTCATCTGAAAAAATATTCTGGACATTTTTAAAAAATCCAAGTCAACCTGAACCCATCCCATGACAAACAAACAAAAAAATGAGGGTACTTCTTTTTCGTAGCAATCCCCACCTTTACAATGACACACAGTTGCAGTCTATTTCACCAAGGTGGACTGCCAAGTGTGTGAAGGATGATTGTATAATCAAGATATTAAAACAAATACCATTGTATAAAATATTATATTTTTACGGTAATAAGAATGTATTACAATGCTTCATAACAAATCCATACTCATATCTCATAACAATGGCTTCACTTTATAACAACATTTTAAGTTTTTAACACTTCTCTAGTGTAACGATTCCAAACCATACACTGTCTCATTTTCATCTGCACAGAGCTGCTTCTTACACCATTTTACGAATGTTCATTCTTCTGCCCAACAGTAGGTACATAAATCTTAAAGCAGTTACAAACAACTTTTCTCAAACCACTAAACCAATTTCCAACACATAGGACTTTTTTTTACACTAGGGGACTCTGCCCCCTACAAGCTACGCTTGCCAACCCCCATTCACACACCGCAGACTCTAAAAGCACGCTAATTTGATCGGCTTTAAAAAGATTTCAGAAAATTTAATTATAATTTAAAAAACAGTGGCGATCTCCCTATAATTGTCTCCCGGTATTTTTTAACAAAGCGAAAAGAAAGTTCTTTTAAATAAGACATTTTAAATGAATCGTTTTTAATCTGATGTCATTTTGACCAAACTATTCTTTCTTTTTTTAATATTCACGTGAAAATACTTTTGTTAGAAATGAAGTATTATTTGCGCTGTCCTGACAAAGATAGTAGAAAAGATCCTCTCAAAATATCAACTAAATATCTTGCGCAATTTCTAAATTTAAACTGTTTTGCAATATTATTTTTTGTTCATTTTATGTAATAACTGTAATGTGACATAATTTCTCCTATTTAAAACTTCTAACGCACGTTAATGAATTTATTATTTTACAATATCCTTTCTCTTTTAAAATTCACGTGAAAAATATAGTTTTTATGACGTAATTTTTAATAAGTTCCTGCTTTTTATGCATAACTATTTAATTCTAATTTGAAATGTTTTTTTTCTGTTTATAATAGTCACATGTAAATAAATTTTTAATTTGAAGCAAACAGTATGGGCTGTTTATACAGTTGGCAACAGTTTAAATTAATACCATTTTCTAAAATATGTAAAAAATATCTCTCGAAATGCTGAAAATTTGAATTTAAAATACAAATAAAACCTCAAAAAATGAATCATTAAAAAAAGAAATACAGTCTGCACACCTGGGAACTTCAAACGTATAAAATGATCTAAAAATGATTAAATTCCCATGTACAGTTTTTGCTCCTATAAAACGTTTTTAGTGGAACGATTTTGTCCAACTTTAGCATTAAATATCGCTTAAAATAATTCTTCGATTTGAAAACTGTCTGCATCAGCGTGTTTATCAAACATTTCTCTATAATACTACCGATTTTCATATTTTTGTATGCAATATTTTTCTTACTATTAAAGAAGAAAGACCTCGGGTCACAAAAAATTCAAAACCGGCGGCAGCAGTGACAGCGGTAGTTACTTTTTTTTTTTAGAATAGAGAGAATCTTTTATATTGCATCGCCTTATAACTTCATCATGAGAAACATAGAGTTTCATATCATGGCATTCAAAAAAGGTTCAGTAAATACTTTACTTAATCAATCAGAATAAAAGGTAAGAAAAGATTAGATTGCGCCTAATGCGTCCCTGGTTCAGTTCAATAGCTTCACATTCATTGGGATACATCTTTAACAAACGAAATTATCTATTGGAAGGGTGAAGCAGTTACATTAACGACGAACACTACACACATTCTACTTGCATAACGAAACATAAAACAGTTCCGCGACTGCCAGAGTGCTGTCTGCTGGCTATTTGCGTTTCGGAACAGAGTAAGAACCTTCACTTTTGAAAAAAATAGGCACAAAATGCAGTACAAGGTCAATCGAAGATTGTTTTCATATGTATAAAAATAAATACAGGTGATTACAATTAAAGAAAAAGAAAACATCATGCCATTAAAAGAAAAAAAAAATACAAAAAATGTTCTGAAACATCCACAAAAAAGTAAAAAGATGATAGTATTTCAAGTGCTTATTTTTTTAGGACTGCAAACCATTTGGCAAGATTTTACAACCTAACTTGGCGATCTATTTCTGTCACTTGGTGGTTCATCACAGGAGGTCACAATAACAAAGAAATACCAAAATGAGTGTCAACTCATCCCAACATGCGGTCTGGTGAAATTGGGTGACCCAACCCAATGCAGGATTCAATCCAGCAACAGTTGCACAGGACATAACCCAAGATAGGTTCAGTTCTTACTCTTCTCATTACTATCTCAAAATAGTCTTAGTCTTAATCTTCACAGACAATTGTTACATATTCTGTGATAAAAAACAAGGCAAAGATTACTAATTGAAAATAGGCATGACAAAAGTAAAAAAGTATGCAACCTGAGTACGTTACACTCTGATCCCAATACCCTACATTCACTTGCATTCACTCATTTGACAAAGAATGACAAACTCAGAAAATCGACTCAAAGTAGTTTACATCATCTACTGAGAATCATTAGTCTGGTCTAGAGTTAAAACTGTGACCTGTGTAGTTTTTGCTAGATCAAATCGATCAAAATGAATTGAAATCTGTCAGAAAATACATGGAACTAGGGGCAACATTATTTGGAGTTTAACAAAGGACAGTGTATGTGACTTGTTTTATATTTTTCTTTTTTCTTAACTGTACTGATTTTATTTGGAAGTTTCTTAGTTGCTCCAAGAATGATTTCAAGTATGTACAACATCTAATAAACACATCATTCAGCTGTTATTTCAAACCAGGTTTTGTGCCTTGTTTTAAGTATGTTAAGCAATTTTATTCTGACAAATGGCACAGTCAGATAAAACTAGGGCCTACCCAAATTAGCTCCCAGGGATAGTTTCCTAGATGACCTCCTTGATAAATACGTAAAGATAAATTACATAAAAATGGAGATGGATTTTAGAAGGTATAAATGATATTTATTGACTTTCTTACTTTTCTAAATTACAGTAAAGCACCAATTATCCAAACAAGTTGGGACCGACCCTAGTTTGGATAAGCAAAAGTTTGGATAAATGGACAGACAATTTAAGGGATCTTCCTGACTAGAGTAAAACCTTCACACTTTATCCAGGCTTAGGACTGGCAGCACCAGTTAGCACTAGCATCTTTAAAAGCTTTTTTATTTTTACTTTTTTATCATTTAAAATTCTCTTTTTATCATTTTCTGAACTCCAAAGGTTATAATATAAGCAAAAAAGCTTTTGATTGTTGCTTGCTTTAAAGAAGACGTTCTTTCCAATGCTGCCCTATCTCGAATTCTTCTTAAATACGTTAGTTGAATAGGATCAACGTTCTTCTGCCGTTCGAGCCATTTTATAGCTGTTTCCAAACATTCAAAGGCTTCATTACGGGATGGACCTGGGTCATTTTCAGAGCATTCGTTTTCCTTTGTTTTCAATTTCTTTTTCATCTTAAATCTCATGATCATTAAAAAATTTTTTGAAAGAAATAGACTGTTTGGATAAATGGAAGTTCGGTTTTAAAAAAATTTTCAGAGAAATAGGCTGCTCGGATTATTGGAAGTTCGGTTAATTGGAATTCCGATAACCAGCGCTCTACTATATGTTTAGAATAATTTATTTTTTTTAATTAAATAATTTCAAATTAATGTTTTAATTGATTTATTTTTTTAATTAAATTAACATTTCACTAATATGTAGTATTAGTGATTCCCATGGAAAATACTATTTAGATAATAAATAACAGGCACATGTAACTGTATAGAAGCAAATGGCTGTCAAACAGAGGATTTTTACATAGAAGAATGAAATAGACTACTGTAAATAAGGAAAAACTTATACATTTGCAGTTTTAAAGGATTTAAAAATTGAACATTCTGAAAAAAAAAAATTCATTGTATATAATTTATAGAAGCGGGGATTTTCCCCCACCTGTTTGGAAAAAAGGCCCAAGCATTTTGCAGAGGTCCAACAAGTGACGAGGGAAGACAGTCATTTTTACTTCTTCCTGTTTAAGTTAAAACTTGAAATTGAAGAAAAAAAAAAAAAAAAAAAAAGGATAAAACTTTGGAAACGGTTTGAGGCTTATACGCAAAAAACTGTCAAAACATGCAAAAAAAAAAAAAAAGTTGGTAATTCTAAAGCAACAACAAATATTGATTTTTCTTTTAAAACGCATAACATTCAAAGTACTTCAGTTACAATATTTTTATACTACATTGAAAATAACAAATTAAAAAAACCAAGTAATATAAAAATTTTGTTTTTAAAGTCAATTCCTACTTAGGCCATCAAAGAAAAATTTAATATAATCAAGCTAATATTAGTTTTTGTTGCATTAAAATATCTCAATTTGTTGATTTTCTATAAGCAAGTAGGTTTACAATGGAACTCTATGGGAATTTGGCGAAATATTACAGATATCGCCAAGTTGGCAACAAACTTGGCGGTATTTGGTGACAGAATAGGGTCCCCCCTATGGTAACCCCTTATTGAAAATACTTTCATTGAACTTCAATAACAAATGGCCGCCATTTTGTTTCCCATGAAAAACTAAAATTAATTAATCAAAATTTAATTAATTAAAATTTAATTAAAATTTAATTAATTAATATTTGAAAAAACTGTATTAACATCAATTGCCATCCAGTACAAGTTCAAAAAAATTATTTCAACTTGATAGGATGAATAATGAGTATTTTATGAACGATTGAAAATTTGAACAAGATAAATATATAAATAAATAAATATAGGGAGGGTGTGAGCTAATAGTAGGAATTGAAAAAAAAAAGCCTTACTTTTCGTTATCTTTGAAACAAACACAGGCTATTACCATCACAATCACCACAGCAAGAAACAAGAGCGCACAAAGCCATGACAGTTCTGGTAGGATGTTTTCTGCAGCCATTTAACTAGGCAGGCTCAAAAAGCTTTAGGTAGATCATTGTCGGACCACATCTAATTAAAATCTAAAAAGAATTGTAAGATGTCACATGTCAATCCTTATACATACACATGCATTTATACTGAACAGGATTATTCTTAATACATTTTTTGTAATTACTGTTAATTTTTTCTTAAATGTTTAATGACATTCCACTGGTGTGGTGATCATAGGGCAAAATGAGTGTTGACCCATGGCCACTCAATGACAAAAGTAGCTATCCAAAAATTATCTGCCTGTGAGGGGCCACCTTTCCTTCCTAGACCAGGAGGCAGGGTTGGCAAGGTTTTGGACACTACGGTAAAAACCACGGTAAAATCCATGGTTTAAACCGTACTGTCCAAAACCCTTCTGTCTAAAACTGTCCAAAACTATATTTTGTTGTAAAATTGTATTTATCAGAACAATGCTAAAAGTTTAAAAAATTGGCAAAAAGATTACAATGCAAAAATAACAATTTAGTATTAACAACCTAATTATCCTACGTTATATTACCTAACAATTTAGTAGTAACAACCTAATTGCCCTATGTAACAAAGTAATTACATTAAAAAGATATTAAATTTAATTATGTATCATAATTTTAATGTTATTCATTTAAATAATAGTAGTTAATAGAAGTACTAACGATTTTTATGAAGAATACATTCTGATTCTGTTACTGAAATTCCCAAGAGTTGTTACTGGAAATAATTCATAAATGGAGTTCAGGTTCAACATACTGATTAAACCAGCTTACTGCTGGCATCTATGTATATGTGTATATTAAGAAATATTATTAATAAAAATAATTGATTTTGTTTGATTATGAGATATTGACTAGTATGATAACACTATATTATATGACTATTATTATAACACACTATTTAACTCTTAAGAAATAGAATGTTCACTAGAATTAGATTAAATTCATAATAAAAATACATATTTCAAAAAATAACTTCTAGATTTTAAATTAAATATTTGTGTTTTCTTTCATTATCCTATAATCATAGAAAAGATAATTTACAATGAAACATTATTTAAAAGAAATTTCTTGGTAACATTTTCTTGCACAAAAATTGAAACAAAAGCAAATCTCCCCTCCCTATACTACATGTGTGGTATTATAAAGAATTTCTTACTATTATAACCCAATTTTAACAGAAACAGAACTTTTTATGTTACACAGATATTAGAAAAATTTGAACTTTTTTTCATTTACCAAAGAATTGAATGGAATGTTAATAAAATATATTGTGAGATATTTATATTTATTCATATGTTTAATAAGTGTGCAGTGGTTACATGTGGAATGTTGCTTTTTTTAAGGTTTTGGACACTTTAGTACAGTTTTGGACGCTTTAGTACAGTTTTAGACACTTTAGTACAGTTTTGGACAGTAAAACCCACATGTCCTGTCCAAAACTAGTTTTGGGCGTCCAAAACCCCAACCCTGCCAGGAGGTGGCAGCACAGACCATCACCTCATCGAGTTCACGGCTGAAATTACAGAAAGAGTTGAAACTCGATTTGCCTATTACAACGCAATCGGTCTGCCAAGTCCTTCCTATCTTTGGTGAAAAACACCTGAAAACCCAATTTTATCGGTTGACTCGTAGGTTGACCGCTGTGTTTTCCTGCACCCAAAGGTATGAAAACAGGGAGGACTGGGAGCAGGAAAGCAATAGGGTAAACCTACGAGTCAGCTACTAAAATCGGGTTTTCAGGTGAAGTCCACCAAAGATAGGACTTGGCAGATGGATTGCATTTTAATAGGCGAATCGAGTTTCAACTCTTCTAGAATTTCAGCTGTGAACTTGATGAGGTGATGGTCTGTGCTGCCACCTATCAAAAAGAGAGTTAAAAATTTCTTACCTTTCATCAATGATTCCACTTTTGCAAGATGCTATACTGATTACATTTTATTTTGTATGTTTTATCAATAATTTCTTTTTTCTTTTACATCTGGTTCTCTTTCTCACTGTAAAGCGACTATAAGTTGATATTAAAATCTCACTTGATACAGATAATTTGAAAATATGTATATTTTAAATAAATTATCAAATTTGCTCCATAGCCGATCCTAGGTACTCCATGATGGGGCACATTGGGTCCTTTTTGGACTCATTTACAAAAGAATTTAATGTACCCGCTTTCTCTACAACAAATCACTGTTTATTATTTTTTGGATGCATTTACAAAGGTTAGCACATTAGAAGTATATTTGGTACTTTTCGGTCAGTCGGGCGCCAGTGTTATATATACATACATACATGTAAATATACATATACAAATATTGTATATATACTCACATGTAAATATATATGTATGTATATAAATATGTATATATAACATTGGCACCCGGCTAACCGAAAAGTACCGTATATTTTTATACTTTACAATTTCATGAAAATTTAGCAGGTAATATTATAATTCTGAAAAGGGATCCAATGGGTCCCACTCTCCCCTAAACAAATCTCCTCTACAATACATTGATTTAGAATGGGTCCCAGTTATGGAAAATTCAAAAATGTTGTTTTAAGGCCATAACTTTTTATTGCATTGAGTTAGAAGCTTCAAATTTTTACAAAACAATGGGATCCATGACCAGGGGTCGATGCAGGTTTTTATAATTGAGGCCCGCCCATTTTATGAAAAGTAAGTTATTTTTGTGAAAAATAACATTTTGTAGTGAAAGTTGAAACCGATATTCGAGTCAAGACAAAAACTTCTTACAAACCTCTCGCTAAAGTTTTTGTTTTTCGTGACTTGGCTTTATTTACAAATTACACATTTTAAAACAATTTTTATGATTTTACAAAGGGGCGTTTTTTATTAAAAAGAACTTTGTGAAGGGGCCTGTTTATTAAAATTCATTTTTGTGCTGAAGGGGTGCATTTTATTGAATTTATTTTTGTAAAGGGGCCCATTTTATTAAATTTATTTTTGCAATATTTTATTCAATAGATTTTTGTGAAAGGACCTTTCCCAGGCCCCAAATTTTGCCTTGATCGACCCCCGATGACATAATATTAATTTCAAGTTGAATATCTTCCACTGTTCCTGAAAAAAAGGTGACATAAATGTTATATAGGCTCCGATTTGGCACAATTTTTTTATGCCAATTTGGCAAAAACCTTCTTTTTGAATACTAGTTTCATATAGCGTGCTATAATAGCATGTTATGTTATTTCTATATGAAAATAATACAAAGGGATAAAGAAACATTTATTATTATTTTACAAAGGAAATAACAATAAATAAACAATACTTTAATTAATAACTATTTCGAACAAAACAATTTATATAATTTTAAAAAAGAAAATAAAAGTAAATAAACTAATAAATAAATGTTTTGTTAAACAATAAATAAACAGTTATAAATATGAATATCACATTAAATAATCAATACATTTAATAAAACTATCTGAGCTACTAGGTTGTTATATGAAGCAAAAGCACACAAAAATACCCAGGTTACCATGACAGGCAAAACTATGCTACTTTGACAGCCATTAGATATCCCGTGTGTATATGACATCTGTACCAAAAAGGTCTTGACAGACCGGCAAGTTTGTCATGTAAAAAATCAACATAGATTTATAAATTAATATTTTTCCTTTATATGTGCTATAAGACTTTATTTCTGTGCCAAATTTCAAAATTCTAGGACAACAAAAAGTAATGGATTTTGAAAATGAGTTTGTTTTTTAAAAGAGAAAAGGGTACTTTTCTGTTCTACAGACACCATTGTCGCCAAGTGTAATAGTTGGCGCAAAATGAAAATCATGTGAATTGAAACATAAAAGAAAAAACATTGTCGATAGTAAAGTGAGCATTTTAAAAATATAACATTTGAAAATGACAGACTTTTATGAACTATTTTATTAAATCACAAATATATACTTAAAAAAATAAGTGAACAAATAACTGTTATACAATAAAGTAATAAAATAAAACTCATATTAAACTGCCGGCATAAAATTACAAATATCTTTTAGCATTGCAGTAACCATTTTGGCATTGTATCTGTATAACGGAAAAGTGCCAAAAAAGTTTTAAGGCTGCAGCATTTTATTATATATCAAATGAGCAAGAAGCTGCAAAAAAAAAAAAAAAAAAAAAAAAAAAAAAAATCAGATTTTTTATTTAAATTGGATATTTAAGATTCTATTTAGTACCTATCCCATCAGCCCATTTCGCCAAATTATATAAATTGCCAAACCACTCGTCAAATTAAACAAATTGACATCATTTTTATTTTAAATAACAAAAGAACAAATAAATTAGTAAAAGATTAATAAAAATACAAATAAAATGTCGAAATAAGAATCACTTGATGACGTAAACACGCGTAACTTGCTCAAAGTCAAGTGAATGTGACATTGACAATCCACCATTATTTGGCATTTAATCTTATAGTTTGGCGATAGATTTTGGGTCGACCAAAATTTTAAGATAGGAAAATGGACGAATTTAAATTGTAAAAATCACAAAAGAATAAGGTTACTTTAATGATAACGTTCACTTTATGACGTAGTGACATACCAAATATAAAATTTGATTTATTTATATGATTTCAGGCAAAAGAATACTAATTAGTTTATGTATCTAAATGCAGAATTAAACTATAAACAAAAAGATATTTTTAAGATGTTGTATTTGTGAATACGTATTTTAAATGCAATAATCGAATTTATTAAGGGACACAATAAATATCAATGATATCGGAAAATTGTAAGGAACCTAATGCTTTTCACTGAGTTAAAAAACATAGATGAATATAACTATAAAATGTATGTAAACATTAGATATGGGCTTGAAGGGGAAAAAAAATCAAAATTTGCAGTAATTTTAAATAATGAAACAAATAAATTAGTGAAACATTAATAAAAACACAAATAAAACGTTGAATATAAAGATTCGATGACAAACTAAACACGTGTAACATGTTTTATGTCAAACAAATGACATTTACAATTATCCATTTAACAAATACTACTTGATTATAGTATTTATGAGCAACCATTGCTTCAATCTTACAGTTTGCCAACAGTTTGTTTGTTTGACAGGATAATTAAGTAGTAGTACCTTTTTTTTTCCTGCACTAAGATATTGAAATGTTACCAAGAATTGTAGATTTCCAAAATAATTAACCCTTTAATTAGATACCTAATCTATGCTTTTATTGTTTAATTAATAAAATTATCAAATCTGTCAATAAGACAGTTTTCTTATAAATTTTAATAAAGATTTTACAGTACTTTTCCGTTCTTTATACGGACACCCTTATCACCCAGTGTAATAGTTAGCGCAAAATGAAAATCACAACAACAGTTAGTACTTGATAACTGTTATACAATAAAGTAATAAAATAAAACTTATATTAAACTGCTGGCATAAAATTACAAATATTCCTGTTTCATAAATAGCAAATCACAATGTTTCACATGGTTTACAATAAAAATCCTTTTCTTGAACAGGGTTGAAATAATTGACACATTAGCATACATACTGGCATGGTGTCCGTATCAAGGAAAAGTACCGATTTTACATTCCTGCTGTTGATGTTGTTTTAAGATGGCCCATTATCAACACAAGGGATATAGGCCCGAAGTCTTTCTAAGGGAACCTAATCCGTATTTACGCAAAGAAATCCAAGGTTCGAGAAAACCATGGAAAACACTGAACGATTAGGCCGACGGGCACGATTGGGTTCGAACCCAGAAGCTCCAGTCTACCAGCTTCGAGAGCAGAACCTCTCGGCCACTCTTCCTGCTGCTATTTGTTATACTAAAAATATGCATAAACTATCTTGAATTGATTGATATCATCCTAGGTAGCAGTAGGCAAGCTGGACAAATGTTTGACCATTTTCTAATTAGCCTAAAACCCCATAAGGATCATCGCAAAGAGCCGGATTTCTCTATTAACCCATGACATGGTATGAGGAATATAATAATGCAAAACACACTATATTAAGATAAATATAAGTGTGAGAAATTTTGCTAAGAAATCCACTTCTAAAGGCTGGATTATACCAAAGCCCCTATAAACAGGATGTACCTATTTTGACATTGCAGAAACCACTGACGATGATCTCATACGATCAAAAAAAAAAGCAAAAACAACGTATCCTAGGTCATGCTCGACTCTGAAAATCAATTAATAGGAAGCTACAAAAAAGAAAAATTTTAAGAAAAATAATAGTTAGTAATCCTGTAGAAAATAAAAACAAATAATAATGGTACCACATACTTACAAAAAGTTTCCAAATAATCCGAAAGGAAATGAATCACAATTCAACATCTGTAAATGCAGACTGCATGCGATCTTATCCGCCAGCATTTTGAGTGATATGTGTTCGTTGTAAAAGGGTCTTAATGACTGCAGGCTAATACGGAGTAAAATAATTCATAAAATTCGTGCAGTCATCAAAACATCATAATCAACACAAAAAATAATCAAAACATACCAACAACACAGTCCACAGTTTTGATTTCATTAACTACTGCTGCCAACTATTATAAGGAAAATATCGATTTAAAACCATTGAGTTATAAGTATAATGACAGTTTGTCGTCTGATACTGTCGCATCCACAATCCACAGAAGTACAGTGTCTAGAAGTATATAGTGTGGAAATCAACAAGCGAAAGCATATCCAAAAAATTACAATTTCACCAGAGGGCGCTAAGATCAAGTTCATTGCAACGAATGTATATAAATTCTATGTGTATTAGATACTTTTGATGCAGAAAACTTATTTTTTGAAAGATAATTTTTTTGAAAAACAGAGTAAAAGAAAAAAATAGCTTGTAATACGCGATATATTAAGAATGAACGAAAATTCAGGCATATATTTTATATGCATTTCACATTTGTACGAATTGCAGAATGCTTTATTTTCAGATTGCTCTGTTATAAACCGATTTAATATTTCATGTGATCGCCGTGCATACTATTTTTTTTTTTTTTTAGCCTATAGATTTATTATAGTGTAAGTATTTTTTTATATATATGTTGAAATTATAAAAAATAATTTATGCTTATGTATATAAATGATATGAAGTAATTTTATCATTACCATTTTGAATAAGCTCATTTTTATATTAAATATATCTTTGTTTATATTTGTAAATTTTTACTTTCTTCTATCTTTACAAGAAGAAAGTATTGGATTCGTGAAAATTTTCGACTTTCGGTTTTCGACGGATTTGCACGTTTTAGGGGTCAGAGATTCCAAAAAACATGTTTTTACAAAATGTCTGTCTGTATGTGACACAAATTTTGTGGGCGCTCTATCTCAAGAACTAATGCACAGAATTTAATAAAAATTTATATTCAGTTAGTCCCTGATATAAATTGGTGCTGATTAGGTTTTGGTGTAAATCGCTCAACAGGTGGCGCTGATATGCAGCCTTTTCCACGATTTCCGCAATAGCTCAATCTCCAGAACTAATGCACTGATTTTCATCAAACTTAACATTCGATTAGTCCTTGACATGAATTGAAGTTTTGTACATTTTGGTGTAAATCGCTCAATAGGCGGCGCTGCTATACAGCATTTTTTACGATTTCCGCAATAGCTCTATCTCAACAACTAATGCTTAGATTTTCATCAAACTTCAGATTCAAGTATACTTTGATATGAATTAGTGCTCTTTGTGTTTTGGTGCAAATCGCTCAACAGGTGGCGTTGTTATGCTGCACTTTTCAGAATTTCCTTTATAGCTGTATCTCAAGAACTAATGCAATAATTTTCACCAAACTTCAGAATCAGTTAATCCTTGACATGGATTGACATTTTGGTGTAAATCTCTCAACAGGTGGCGCTGCTATGCTGTATTTTTCAGAATTTCCACTATAGGTGTATCTCAAGAACTAATGCACGAATTTTCATCAAACTCAAGAATCAGTTAGTTCTTGACATGAATTGACATTTTATACAGTTTGGTGTAAATCGCTCAATAGGTGGCGCTGCTATGCTGTTTTTGTAATTTCCGTAATAGCTCTATCTCAAGAGCTAATGCTTGTATTTTCAACGAACTTCAGATCCATGTACACCTGGATATCAATTATTGTTGTTTATGTATTGGTGTAAATCACTCAACAGGTGGCGCTGCTGTGCTACATTTTTCAGACTTTCCGCTATAGCTCTATCTGAAGAACTAAGGCACGAATTTTCATCCAACTTCAAATTCAGATATACTTTGATATGAACGGGTGCTAAATTGATGTAATTTCTTAAACTATTTAAATGATTTAATTGACGTGATTTATATAGAAGAAAGTTTTGTGATGGCCACAACATACTAGTTATTAGTTAATTATATTCGTTAATTTTTTTCCATTTTTCAAAAAGATTTTTATTTTTAGGTACACCGAAAATAGACAGCTTGCTGTTCTTGTATTGCATAACACAGCCCGGAACAAAACAATGATAATCTCATTTTTTAATCATTTTCGATAAATTTTACATATTTTCACATAAATTTGCAATATTTGTAGACGCTATACATAACGCTAAAAGTGTTTATATCAAAAAGAGAACCAAAACAAAATCTACTGATTTTTAGGTACACCGAAAATAAACAAGTTTGTTGTTCTTGTATTACGTAACACAAACGGGAACAAATTGATCAGAATCTGGTTTTTACATCATTTTCGATACATGTACGTGTTTACACATAAATTTCTAATAATTGTAGATGTTTTATATAGCACTAAAAATGTTTACAACAAAAAGAAAGCCAAAACAAAACCTACGCATTCACGCAATAAATTTGACGGCAGCGCCACCTAAGAAAATGTAATTTTTTGGATGCGTTCAAAAGCTATACCGGTATTAGCGATCTCCACACTATATACTTCTAGACGCTGTAACAGAAGTATCAGCTGACGTGACGTCATTCATGACATTTTGGTTGGTGACTGACTCCAAACAAACGGTTGCTATGTTTAATTTATTGTTAAATATAGATCGTAGAAACTATTAGCCTTGAATATAGAGTATTAAAACACTTAGCGGTGAGATACAGCTATAAGATATAGCTATAATATACAAAACGAAAAAAAAAAGCAATATAGCAATTGACTGTTTAGAGTCACGTTTGTCATGCACTATAGAGACTAGAATACACAGTGTGGAAATCGGCTATCTCTGTAATACTTAAAAAAGCGCTAAAGTAGTGTATCCCTGAAATATGCAACGATGCTGCTGCAATATACAGATCGCAGCGACATCTGCAGGATATTTTCTACAACTGCAAGGTATTGCTAGTCTATACAATGTAATACTATTAATACGAAAATCCTGCAGATGTCTCTGCGATCGACACTTGGCATTTTAGCAGTATCTTCGCACATTTAAGGGATAAAATTTTTTAGCACTGTTTGGATAGCATATTTCCACACTAGGTGCTCTAGACGCTGTATCATGTACCTTTAACGGCCTTCCCCTCAGAGGAAAGATAGGAGTAGAGACCCATAGATTAACACATACAAGATCGGACACACCCATAGAACGTCTAAAATACCTAGTGTGGAAATAAATTGTATCCCTTAAATGTGCGACGATAATGAGAAAATCCCAAGTGTCGATCGCAGCGACATTTGCGGGATTTTTGTATATGCTACAGCGCTTAGAATATATTCTGTGGAAATTGGCTATCCCTGTAATACAGAGCCTAGAAAATACAGTGTGGAAAACGGCTATTCCTATAATGCTTTAAAAAGTGCTAAAAACTTGTATCCCATAAATCTCCAACAATGCTCAGCGGCAATATGCTGATACGAGCGCCATCTCGTAACTCTTTTCAATATAAACCCTGTTTTTTCAAAAATTATAGAATGTTAAATATCGGAAACTATAAATGTGACGGGGAAAAGGAGACTCATACTCGAATAATAACACTTGCTTGCTAACTTTAAGAATTAAATATATTAAATGAACTATTTACACTATATACAATTACAATTAAGTAGAACATTAATGAAATTAAACACTCCTTCGTCTTAATGCGTCTAAACGTCGTTGAGAGCTCGGTGTTTTGCAACCACTCTTTTACCTTCTTTTCCCGCGTCTGTCGAATGTTCTAAAAAGGGTATTCTTCTACGCCGACTCGTGGCGCTGCCGTCGTCTCTTACAGACTGTTGCCACAGGTCACACTCGTCCATCCTGATACGCACGACCTCGTGCGCACCATACACTTAAACACAAACTTTACAAAAAAAAAATACCATATCTTTAAAAAAAATTACACAGAATAAAACAGAAAAAAAATAGAGAGAAAAAATAAAAATCGTCGTCGATGCCGGTTGGCATTTCGTCTTCCATCTCGTCTTAAATGGTACTCGTCTTAAATCGTACCCGTCTTAAATGGTACTCGTCTTAAATCGTACCAGTCTTTACTTCGTACTCGTCTTTACTTTGTACTCGTCTTAAATAAATAAAAAAATATATATATACCCACCTATATACGTCTTAAAGTGGTACGTCTGAAAAACAGAAGAAAAAAACATATCGGCATCTTCTAATCGTCGTCTTCCTTTTTTTAAAAAAAATTCAAACTTCATGCAGAAAAAAAAATTAGAGTCTGTAATCAAATAAAGTCACAGAATGTTCATATAACAAAAAAAAAATGGAGCTGTCCACAGTTCTAAAGTTCTTTATGCAAAGCACAAAAAAGTAAAAAAAAAATGTCTTTGTAGTTCACAGAAAAAAAAAACCCACAATACTTTACGGAACACACTTTTCAGCAGCAGCATTGAAGAAAACAAAAAAAAATGACATCTCGGGGATAGTTGAATCACAATATTTCACAAACACATATTTCACAAACACATATTTCACAAACAAAATTTTAACTTTTTGTTAAAATTATTCTTGATGTAAACACAGGTGATGAAAAAAAGAAGAAACACACAAAAGAAAATATTTTGTAGAAAGACGAATTCTTGAATTTTTTTTTCTCCTATTCTTGAAGCACCACACAATATGTACAATAACGGAAAGGAAGAAAAGAAGAAGAAAAACACTTTGAATGTCAAATTTTACGTGGTTGACCACGGCTTCATCATATCGACTGCAGTGGATGTTCTGTTTGGACCCTCATGGTGTCCAACCTTTTCCACTTCATATCTGTCGTTAGCTTTGACAGATGCAACCTTGTAAGGGCCAAAATATTTTATTCTAAGTTTCAGTCCAGGTCCGAATTGAGTACGCTGGATCGCGACCAAATCACCAATTTGATATATTCTTGGTGGTTTTCGACGTTTATCATATTGGCGCTTACTTTGTTGTTGGTGTTGGATAATGTTATTTTTAGCAATCTCTCGCAGCTCGTTTTTGTCATGCATTACTAAATTGGTATGTTCTTCTTCTAACAGTTGTTTTATGCGAATGTCATCCTTAGTTTTCATTTTAACACCAACCATTAATTCAAAAGGGGAAAATTTAGTGGTGTCTGATTTGGTACTGTTGATGATTTTTTGAACAGCGGGGACATGTTTGTACCATTTGGTAGGATCGTCTAAGGATAGTTTTGTGAGAACCGGAATTAAAGTGGAATGAAATCTTTCAATTTGCCCATTTCCACGTGGCACCCCAGTAGCAATTGGAACATGCTCTATTTGTTCTTGTTCACAAAAGGTTTGAAAATCAGCTGATGTAAAAGCAGGACCTTTATCGGAAATAATGCGGCGTGGATTGCCGAACACCGTCTGTTGGAGTTTTAACTTGTCTAAAGCATCACGGGCAGACGTTGATTTAACAGGATAAATCCACACAAACTTTGTGAATGCGTCTATAACGGTAAGAAGATGATTATAGTTTTTATTCGTGGAAGGTAGTGGTCCTAGAAAATCGACGTGATACGTGTCAAGGGGAGTATCGCCTTTAGGGATTGGATGAAGGAATGCTTCGGGCTTTCCTGACTTCTTAGAGGACAAAATGCATGGTACACAATTCGCAATGACAGTCTGTACTAACTTATGGAGATTGGGAATGTAATAATCTCTTTTAATGAGATCCTCAGTTTTTTGTACCGAAAAATGGCCTTTGGAATGCGCGTCTTGAATTATTTGAGTATACATGGCTTGAGGGACAACTAATAATTCATGGCCCTGGAGAAGCTTATATAATACACTATTTTTTAAGAAAAAATCATCAATTGGGGAATCTTCAACCGCTTGTTTCATGCTATTTATAAAATCATCAGTTGCTTGGGCTGCGATAATTTTTTGCGTAATTTCATTATGTGTTATTAACATTACTGGATATCGACTGAGAGCATCAACGTGTTGCATTTGTTTAGCAGGTCTATGAGCGACAACAAAATCAAAATCTTGGAGAAAAAGAGCCCACCTTGCAATTTTTGCGCTAAGTTCAGCTTTATCCATAGTTTTTTGAAAGGCCTCACAATCAGTGACAAGTTTAAATTTAGTTCCCTGCAAATAAACTCTAAATTTTTTTAGTGCCTCAATGACCGCGAGAACTTCCAATTCATAACTGTGTAATTTCTCTTCTTGGGGGGATGTTTTCTTACTCATGTATAACACTGGGTGAAATTTACCGTCGGTTGATTTTTGTAAAAGAACTGCGCCAAAACCATACTTAGACGCGTCTGTATGTATTTCTAATTCGGAACCAGGGACAAAAAGTTGGAGCACTGGTTCTTTAGTAAGCAGCTGTTTTAGAGTGGCAAATGCAGCTTGTTGTTCTGGGCCAAAATGAAATATTGACGAATTTCTAAGGAGGTCAGTCAGTGGTTTCGCAATTGTTGCATATCCAGAGATGTACTTGCGAAAATAACTAGCTAAACCTAAAAAAGATTGTAAATGTTTAATATTTTTGGATTCTGGAAAATTCTGCACTGCTTTAATTTTCGAGGGCGATGGTGAGATTGTGTTATTTTCAATAACGTGTCCTAAGAATTCAACTTTACGGACAAGAAATTGACATTTTTTGAAATTAATGTTTAAACCATAATTTGATGCCACTTGTAGGACTCGTTTCAATTTTACAAGACCTTCTTCTTCGGTCTCTGCTGGTATGATAAAATCATCCATGTATAAAATTAATGTGCCGTCAGCTAACAAGTGACGAAAAAGACAAGCTAAATATCTATTGAAAGCAGCTGGGCTAATGTTTAATCCAAATGGGGCCTTCAAAAATTCCCATTGTCCATTATGAGTGATAAAAGCAGTGTACTTAGTACAGTTAGGATCAATATCCACATGAAAAAAACCATTTTTTAGATCAATTGATGTAAAGACTTTGGCATTTTGTAATTGATCTAAAACATCATCGATAAGGGGTAGAGGGTAATTATCTTTAATAATTTTCTTGTTTAACTTTCTGTAATCGACACATAAACGCGTAGAACCATCTTTCTTTCGTACAAGAACTATCGGGCTAGCATAATCGCTACAGGATGGTTTAATGATCCCTTCTTCGATCCACTGCTCAATCTGAGCAGACACAATTTGTTTTTCCTGTAATGACATTCGACGTGGTCGTTGCGAAACAGGGATATCATCTTTTAATATAATGGACATTTTTAAATCAGTAGTATGTGTTTTAACAGGTTTGTAATTACGGATCAGATTATGTACTTCTTGTTGGCATGTTTTGTTACGAATATGACTTAAATCTACATCAAGAGGATCTTCAATTGAATTAACTAAGTATACAAACAAATTATCATCAGATGTTGGTTTACTAAGGGAAATACCATTTTTATTATAAAGCAAAGTACCTTGCGTAATTATATCAGTACCAATAATAAGAGGAACATTCATATGATGTTTACTAATTATATAAATATTTGTTGAAAAGATGTTATCATCTATATTTATATCACCCTGAATCGAGCCAAGTGGTGTGGTACTACCACTACCAAAACTAGTTAATGTTAAACCGACCGGCGTTAACGTAGGCAAATTCATCTGTGAATATTTATCTTCACGAAGCAAAGTAAGATTACTACCTGTATCGATAAGAGCATCAATTTCGACACCCGAAATTTTAACTAATTTATGCATTTCTTGTCGAGAATTTTTCTCGGAATCCACATTATTTAGTTGTATTTTAGGGTTACGTGCCTCAGTAGAACACTTATTATCAGAGGCTTTATGCCCAAAAGAATTACAGCTAAAACATCTAAATCCCTTGTTCTTGTGAGAACAATACTTAGAAATGTGGTCTTTTTCCCCACAATTAAAACAGATTTTAGTGTTTTGATTTCTTGAATTATTAGAATGAAATGCTGGCTTTTCAGCATCCGCATGTTTTGGTTTAAATTTAGGAACATTCTCGTGAACAAATTTGCCAAAGTTCTGTTTCGAGTTCATATTTTGACAATGATTTATATTTTTACCAGAATCATTTTTTGAGTGGTGTGTAATCTCTTCGTAAATTTTCAACTTTTGTTTAAATTCATGCAAATCAGAACAATCGTAAAGTATACACTTATTTTGAGGAGAATCAGGAATGCCATTGATTATGTAACGTATAAGTGACTGATCATCAATATTGGCCCGTCCAGCCATTTCTTTCATAATTAAGAAATACTCAAAAAAAGATTCCTTTTGTCTAATATGCCGATGACTAAGCATTTCGTGTATTTCAGCTGAATTAATCTGCGAACCAAATTCGGTAACTAAGGCATGTTTCAATTCAGGAAAAGAACGAATGTTGCTTTCGCTCTTAGCGAATAAAGAAGCAATGCCTCCGAGCGCTCTTTGCGCAAAAATGAATTTTTGCATTTCGCCTAAATTAAAAGAGGAAGAAAATGATTCGAATTTTTGTAACCATAAATGAACATTTTCATACTTCTCTCCATTGAATGTAGGTACCAGCGATTCAACATCGCGAAAATTTACTGATGGCATAAACATAGAATCCTGAGCAATGTTTGAAGCATTAATAGCACATTTACTGGTAAATTCAGAAATTTTAATATTTGACTTATCGTTTGGCACTGGCGAATTGTTGAAAATTTTTTCCGATTCGCCATCTGTATCAACATTAGTTTCAATATGATTTTGGAGGGATTCCAAATTAGTTAAAAATGAAATTATGCGTTTAGATAACTCAGTTTCTGTGCCATCTATTTCGATGCGTAAAATAGTGGCAATAGTTATAAGTTCAAGTAAAGAAAAAATTTTAGCGGTTTCCTCTACTTTACTCGTAAATTCATCATCGGTTTCACAGAATGGAAATCCCGTAAATGTTCTTATTCGCGATCGATTTAAACGATCGCCTTCAGATGAAAACAGAAGTTTATGGAATAATTTTATTCGATTCGTCTTTTCGTTTTTCAATGCAAAAGCGATGACTGGAATGTCATTTAAAATCATGATGAAAAGAAAAAACAAAAACAGTAAACAGTACTCACCCACTAATTTCTTTCTTTGAAAAAAGATGAATCGATTTCCAGTTTGGAATAATATATTGTTGCAGTTATTTCAAAACAACTGAAGAGTTGGCCAGTTGCCAAGGCTGTAGAAAAAAAAACTGTATTCTTCATACACAACATGATCTTTATAAATTTACAGCTCCGGCTTACTTTCTGAAAGGATTTTGGCGTCGATATAAAAATGATACTTGACTTGTCTAGGGTAGAGAATTGAAGAAAAAAAATAATCCAATCCATCCCGGCTCAAGCCCTCATGTGACGGGGAAAAGGAGACTCATACTCGAATAATAACACTTGCTTGCTAACTTTAAGAATTAAATATATTAAATGAACTATTTACACTATATACAATTACAATTAAGTAGAACATTAATGAAATTAAACACTCCTTCGTCTTAATGCGTCTAAACGTCGTTGAGAGCTCGGTGTTTTGCAACCACTCTTTTACCTTCTTTTCCCGCGTCTGTCGAATGTTCTAAAAAGGGTATTCTTCTACGCCGACTCGTGGCGCTGCCGTCGTCTCTTACAGACTGTTGCCACAGGTCACATAAATATAAGATATTTTAGTCTGTTATAAGCTAATTTAGTTAAGGAATGACGTGGAATAGGTTAAAGAGTCTCTTTTAGAATTACTATCGTTTTTAAATCACTAAGATGGCGCTACGATCGACATCCTGTTATTCAGCATCGTTGTACATTTATGGGATTCAATTTTTTAGCACTATTTTGTAGCCGTTTTCCACACTGTATCTTCTAGGCGCTGTACCTGTAATACTTGAAAAAAGTGCTAAAATATTGTATCTCTTAAATGCTCAACGATGCTGCTGAAATATACAGATCGCAGCGACATCTGCAGGATATTTTCTAAAAATATGAAAATTCCGCAGATGTCGCTGCGATCGACACCTGGGATTTTAGCAGTATCGTCGCACATTTAAGGGATACAAATTTTTAGCGTTGTTTGGATAGCATATTTCCACAAGAGGTATTTTAGACGCTGTAGTAATGCGATTGCGATCGTAGCGCCTTTAGTGACAATGGGGAATGTAATATTTATGGTGGTGGAAAATACTTAATAGTTTCAGTAAATACTAATTAAGAAAAACATAAATCAACGTGGAACAGCGTCTGCAACGTCATGCTGCTCAGAGTGATAAATCTGTGGGGTGATACAGACTGTTGTTGCCAATCGACATAGACAAAAGTTAAAGGGAGTTGGCTGTTGTCCCAGCCCAATGTTGGAGTTGCTAATGTATAATATAAGCTGGCCACGCCAGCTTATATTATACATTACAATGGACTTTACCCACGAATGGCAACAGCCGCACTTCTGCGGGGAAACACCCTCCGAAAAAGACACTTTATTGGACGAAGGGGGAGCACTGTTAAAATTTTCTTCAAGCCTATTGGTGTTTTTCTTCTGTTTATCCGCGGCTGACGTCAGATGGGTAAAGTACACTCGCCCATACTAATTTAGGAGCACTTACAATAATTAATACTTACCTTATATATATCTGGATACAATAATGAAAATGTAAAATTACTGAGTTTGGCAATAAAATGTAATACAATAATAAAGTTTGTTATAAGGTAATAGTTACAGGAAGGGAGGGGGAAGTGTCCTATAATTAATTTACAATGTACACAAGTTTATAAGTTCAATTTCAATCACTGTACTGGTTTTCTTGTTCGTGTGGGTCGCCTCAGTCCTTGGGAAGCAGTATTCCCTAGGTCTGGTGATCCATCCCTGGTCCTCGATTCAATTGGAGCACTCACTTTAGGGCTACAGGTAACAGTGGTTACAGGGGTATTTGCAGTATGTATTGCAACACTGGCAGTCGATCTGGATGTTTCCTTGTGTTTTGCATCGTCACTAAATGTAACCGACAACTTCCTCTCCGTGTGGTAACATGCATGGCAGGAAACTGTCGGTCAATTTGGCACTGGCGGAGTTGGTCGAAATGTCTTTTAATTGTATATCCATCATCTAATTCTATTAAGTAATGAACACCCGTCCTAGACTTTCGACGACTGTTCCATACTTCCACAGTATTGCATTAGAGTAATTGCGTAATTGTACTCGAGCACCTAATTTGAATGATTTGTCGAAATTGGGTTGAGGTGCAGTGTTTCTCAAGGTAGATTCAGATGATTCAGGTTTCAAGAGGTCTAGTTTAGTTTTGAGATTCCTACCATAGAGTAATTCTGCAGGTGTCTTTCCACAAGAAAGTGGTGTTGCTCTGAAACGGAATAGTAGTTCACACAGCTTCTCTTTAAGGGTGCCTGGCTGAAACCGCATGCACTTTAGTTTGGTTTTGAGGATTTGGCAATATCGTTCAGCTTGACCATTCGTTTCGGGGTGTCTAGGCGCACTATGTCTTTGCCTTATGCCATTTCGTTTGTAGAAACTTACAAATTCTGTTAATTTGAAGATTTTTGCATTATCACTGGCAAGTACGTCTAGCAATCCATGACGGCTGAATATTTTTCTCATGAAACATATAGTTGAATCTTCATCTCTCTTCATGGAATAGATTTCAGGCCTTTTGGATTTAGCATCAATAGCAAGGAAGAAGAAATGTCCCATGAATGGTCCAGCACAGTCTATGTGGACACGTTGAAAATTTCTTGTTGGTGTGTCCCAATTGTGTATTGGAGCTTTCTGGGGGGTTTTCTTGATATCGCAACATTCCTTGTAGATTTTTATCAAGGCTTCAATATCTGTGTCAATATTTTTCCAATAACAGTAATTTCTGGCAAGGGCTTTCATTTTGACAATGCCAACATGAGTGGAATGGGTTCTTGTAAAATAGCTGGTTGAAGTCTTTTAGGGATGATGACACGATGACCTCTTAACAAAATACCTTCTTGAAGTGTGATTTCTGGATCCATGATCTTACCATTTAGGATGTCTTCTTTTAGATTTGAAAGTTCTTCATCACATGATGTTTGCTGCTGTATAGTTGTTGCTGTAATGGTATCTGTTGAGATTTGATGTATCACAGATTCTTGAAAAGCAAATGCAAATTCATCATCAACAATTTTTACTTCATAATCACTTAAAGGAAGAGGGCTTCGAGACAGATAATCCACATTTGTATCGTATGATGATTTCCGATACACAATTAAGTTTGAAAGGAAATGTGCATATCGACGCATTCTTGTTGCAGCCAGAACAGGAAGTTTTTTCTCTGGATGAAGAATTGTCATAACAGGTTTATTATCTACAATAAATGTAAATTTTCTTCCAAAAATATAATCATAAAACTTCTTACATGCCCAAAAGACTGCTGCCGCTGTGGCTTCTCTGTCAAGTTGACTGCAGTTCCTCTCTGCTCTGGAGGCAAAGGCTATAGATCGTTCACTTCCATCAGGCATGGTATGGGAAAATATACCTGATAGTCCAAATGGGCTGGCATCTGTAGCTAATGTTACCGGTAATTCAGGAGTAAAGGGTATCAGAAATTGTTCACTGGCTATTTCTGCTTTAGCCTTTATGCATGCGGCTTCACAATCAGCTGTCCACTTATACGGAAAATTTTTTCTGAGGAGTTCATTCAGTGGATATAATAAAGTAGATACATCTTTGATGAATTTGGAATAGTTCATCAGTAATCCTAAGAACTGTCTCAGTTCATCCACATTCTTTGGTCTGGGGGCATTTTGAATTGCCTTAATTTTTTCGGGGGATTTACTTAATCCTTCAGAACTGATTACATGTCCAAGATATTCCACTTTTTTCAGAAAAAAATTACATTTGTTGACATTTATGTGCAAATCATATTTCCTAAGCTTCTCTGTAACACTTGAAGTAAACGCCGTTTGCATTCTTCAAGGGTTTTTCCTTAATTAAGTCGTCAAAATATGCTGTGGTACCATCTAGATCTTGGACAAATTGGTCAATAAAGAAATGGAATTCATTCGGTGCTGACTTGACACCGAAAAATAAACATTTATCCAAATATGTGCCTTTATGTGTTGAAATTGTTTCGATTTTGGCACTCTCTTCATCAACAGGTAAGTGTAAATACGCTTTGTGTATGTCTAAAGTACAAAAATATGTTCCACCTCGAAGTTCACTAAAAATTTCTTCAATTTTTGGGATTGGGTGCCCATCAGATTTTGGAACAACAACAAGCGGTGTACCCCACTCGGAATGATCGACTTTTTCAATAATGTTCTGAGATATTAATCTGTCTCCACCTTTTCTCTCAGGGCATACGGAACTGGGCGTGGTTTCATAAATACAGGCTTGGCACCTTCACGTAGCTTGAGTGAGCAGGTATAATTGGGAATTTTGCCAACTTTTTGTTCAAATACATCTGAATATTCTTTTAGAATAGAATCGACAGAATTTTTTATATTCACCAAGGGTATCTGGTTAACTGTTGTGATATTTATTTATGTCATTTAAATTAATTTTTAAATTCTAATCCAGTTTCTACCTAAAATGGCTTCTTTTTTCAGATCAATTAAATATAAATCCTCTAAGCTGGAATATCCGTTGTACGTGGCAATAATTTTAACATATCCAACTGGCTCGAAAATATTTCCAACATAACTGCGAAATACTACGTTTGTGTTTAAAATTGGAGTATTTATGTGGAGTTGTTGAAATTGATCTATGTTCATGATACTGACGCGTCTTCCAGAGTCGCATTCAAAGCGGTTTGGTTTCCCATTTAACTGGACAGTTGCAAAAATCTGTCATCGTTTTCTAAGGAATTTAAGCATATATCTACAATCTGGCCAATTTGAAAATCACTGGTTTCTGCATTCTCAACATAGCGTATACTGTTATCTTCATGATTATTTTTTTTCTGTTTTATAAGTTCTGTAATGCAAACTTTGCTAATGTGCCCATTTTTGGAGCAATAATTACATTTGAGTATGTTTTTGACGCAGCATTAGTCTGTAGGGTAGTTATTTTTCCCACAATGTAAACAAACATCACCTAATACTAAATTTTTCAAATTTACTGAACGAGGATTTCGGCTGCGTGATCGATCCCTGCTGGATACTTTTGATTTGAATCGAAAGCTATTTTTTTTATTTGAAGTTGAGACTTTAAATATGTTTGTAGCACTACTTTTGTATACTTTTTTTATTTTTGATGCTTCAATAGATAAAGCTATTTCTAAAGCCTGATCGAAAGACAGTTCCGATTGTTGCAATATTTTTTCCCGAATCTCAGCATCATAGAGACCACGAATGAACTGTGCACGTAATAAACACGTAATAAATTTATAACAGATTTAGAACACTCTGCAGTGTAGCAGGTCGATTTAAAAGCAGCATTTTTTATCAGTTCTTTTAACGCAGTTATGTAGTTAGAAATGGACTCACCTGAATGTTGAGTTCTGCACAAAAACTTATGTTATTCAGTCAAAATATTTATTCGCTTACACAGATGGTCTTTGAGAAGTTGCAAGAGTTCATCATAAGTGTTTTTCGATGGTAAATCCGGTGCTGTTAAGTTAGAAAACAAACTGTAATATTTGGCTCCGAGGCAGTTGATTAGAACTAACTTTCTTGCTTCTGTAGTCTCCGGAGTTGTGTCAGTTAATCCTTTAAGTTGATAATAATTTTCCAGTCTCTGTATGTATTCATCAAATGTTTCAACGTTTTCCCCAAAACACTCGAAGTTAATAGTTTGATTTTGAAGAAGGCCACGAGTCCTTGCTGGTTCACTTGATGCGGTTGGTGTCGCGCTAAGCCTACCCACGAGTGTATTTAACACGGTTATTACCTCGGATATTTCGGTCATTTTTTCCCCTTGTCGCCACTGTAATATTTATGGTGGTGGAGAATACTTAATAGTTTCAGTAAATACTAATTAAGAAAAACATAATTTGTTTAATATAAATCAACGTGGAACAGCGTCTGCAGCGTCATGCTGCTCAGGATGATACAGACTGTTGTTGCCAATCGACATAGACAAAAGTTAAAGGGAGTTGGCTGTTGCTAGCTTATATTATACATTACAGGGAAGAAACTCCCCAACCTTGAAATATTTTTATTATTGAATATCTACCTTATTGTGATCTTTTTTTTTTAATGTCGCATGTTTACGTTCTCAATAGAATCTTACACCGACTCATGAACATAGAATAGATATTCTATTTTATATATTTAATATCTATTCTATGTTCTTGCACGGATATATGCTTTTTTTTACACTAGGGGGCTCTGCCCCCTACGGGCTATGCTCATCAACCACCGTTCAGACACCGCAGACTCTAATAGCACGCTAATTTGATCGGCTTTAAAAAGATTTCAGAAGACTGAATTATAATTTGAATCTGACGTAATTTTCACCAAACTTTTCTTTCTCTTTTTAATATTCACGTAAAAATACTTTTGTTAGAAATGAAATATTATGATCATCTTAAAATATCAAATAAATGTCTCGCGCAATTTTTAAATGTAAACTGTTTTGCAATATTATTTTTTGTTCATTTTACGTAATAAGTGTAATGTGACGTAATTTCTCTTATTTAAGACTTCTAACGCATGTTAATGAATTTATTATTTTACAATATTCTTTCTCTTTTAAAATTCACGTGTAAATATAGGTTTTATGACGTAATTTTCAATGGGTTCCTGCTTTTTATATTTTCTGTTTATAATAGTCACGTGTAAAATAAATTTTTTATTTGAAGCAAACATTATTGTTTGCGCTGTTTATACAGTTGGCAACAGTTTAAATTAATACAATTTTCTAAATTATGTAAAAAATATCTCTCGAAATGCTGAAAATTTGAATTTAAAATAGAAATAAAACTCAAAAAATGAGTCAAATTAAAAAACTAAATGCAGTCTGCACACCGGGTAATGGAGGATATTCCATCTACGTTTTGATCACGTGGTCAAGGTCAAAACTTCTAGCGTAAAGAAGGGAAGGCTCGTTATACGTAATGAAAAACCCTCGCCAGCCAGTGAAACAGTTCATGCGAAAAGCAGTAGTAGCCTCCCTTCTTATCAGTTAGAAGTTCTTTGGGTAAATTACCGGTATCACGTGACTTTTTCAGCCTCGAACCCAGATTTGGAATAAAGTCCATTTTGACGCATAAAATGATCTAAAAATGATTAAATTCCTATGTACAGTTTTGGTCCTATAAAACTTTTCTAATGGAACGATTTTGTCCAACTTTAGCATTAAATATCTCTTAAAATAATTCTTCGATTTGAAAACTGTCTGCATCAGCGTGTTTATCAAACATTTCTCTATAATACTACTGATTTTCACATTTTTGTATGCAATATTATGTTTAATATTAACAAAGAAAGATCTCCGGTCACAAATAATTCAAAACCGGCGGCGGTGACAGCGTTAGTTACTTTTTTTTTTAGAATAGAGAGATGATGAGTGAACGATTTAAATGCAACGAAAAACAAGGTAAAAATTTCGTCTTGAATGCTATATATCAAAAGCAATGGTGTAATATAAAAATATACGAAATATTGCACTCTACAAGTCTCAGAAAAATTCATAAATATTCCCATTTGGTAGGAAATTTTTTATAGCGATGTTTTATTAATTTATGAAGTTTACCGGCGACATTTCTATTTCCACTAGACTTCTGTTCTAACGTTCTTCAGAACCTGTTCTAGCGTCCTCAGAGCCGTTCTGATTGGCTGGCCCGATTCAGATGAAGTGGCTAAACGTCCGAGCACCGTTTGCATATATTCGGATGTTTGTTTTCAGCTATTTCGTTTCTGATGCTACATAAGTTTGATTTGAATAAATTATTTTCCATATTTAAATGATGAAACTGCTATTTTCTACTTGAAAGTATTCAAAAATGCCTGCATAAAACAAACCTCCATTTCCAAACTAAAACTGTTTTTTTTTCAAACCTTTTAAGATTAAGACTGTTTCATAATTTTTAATTGTTATTTCTATTAAAAATTATAAAATAAAATATATAATTTATATTAAAAACGCTTGTCACTTATAAAACACTGCAATTGCAGGGGAATTTGCATATCTAAACCATGAAAAAAATATAAAACCAGGGTTTTTTTATTTTTGTAAACCTGATACTAAAAATAACCCTGAAGAGTATTCTTTTTTTAGCACTGAATATGGAGGAATTTTTAAATATGTTTCATGGAGGTATAGGAAGATTCTGTTGCAAATTCAGGGGACAGTTAGAAGGTATTCCCTCCCCCCCCCCCCCCAAAAAAAAAGAAAAAATTTTCTGATTTTATATTTTTTCATGATTTAGATATGCAAATTCTCCCTGCAACTGCAACGTTTTATAAGTGAAAATGCGTTTTTATTATAAATTATAATTTTTTTAATAATTTTTAATATAAATAACATTCAAAATTTATGAAACGGTCTTTATGACTCTATCTTAAAAGGTTTGGAAAAAAAATGGTTTTAGTATGGAAATTACGGAGGTTTGTTTTATACAGGTATTTTTGAATACTTTCAAGTAGAAAATAGCAGTTTCATCATCTAAAAATGAAAAATAATTTATTCAAATCAAACTTATCTAGCATCAGAAACGAAATAGCTGAAAACAAATATCCGAATAATATGTGCAAACGATGCTCGGGCGTATGGACACTTCATCTGGAGTTGGCCAGCCAATCAGAACGGCTCTGAAGGACGCTAGAACAGAAGTCTAGTGGAATTAGAAATGTCGCCGTTTACCGTATTAAACAATCGTTACAATAATCTTTTAAAATTTACGCATTTTCACTTTCTTACGGATAAAATAAAAATATTGTTTTTAATGTAAATAACGTATAATCAATTCAATAATATTTATAATATTAACATATAAGAAATAATAATGAAGTTTAAAGTATTAAACAATCGTTACAATAATCTTTTAAAATTTACGCATTTTCACTTCCTTACGGATAAAATAAAAATATTGTTTTTAATGTAAATAACGTATAATCAATTCAATAATATTTATAATATTAACATATAAGAAATAATAATAATAAAATTACAGATAGGGAAAAATTCCTTTCGACAAATTTTTAGAATTATATAAATCTAAAAGTTAAAAATAAATAGAGGTACTGACGTTACACTCAATAAAATTTTATTCGATATGAATAAATTGACACTATATCTGAATTTGATTTTTTACAATTTAACCTCATAAACTTACATATTTACATTCTTAGCAGAATTTTCTAGGGCTTTTCTTTTATATTGTTACTCTAATTATCATTTTGTAAGTTAAAAGCGAACGATACAGGTACGATAACAACAAAAAAAAAGAAAGTAAATAAATGAAGCATAAATACATCGTCTACGTCTCTCGCTGCCTCTGCTTCGTTTAGGAAAGAATAGATATTCAAAACATAGAGCGTAAACATATTTCTTCAACATGGGTAAATTTCGGAGGCTTGTTAATTCTTCCCCCTTGCCGGTAGTGACGCTAGTACTGTTGCCATTACGGATTTTTCCGTAAATGTCCCATCTTGCATGTTAATCTATGTATCTATGTTGTTCTTTCATCCAGATTTTGAATCCAACATGTTTTCTCTCTTTCATCACCAAAAGGGGGTCTTTTTTGGCAACTTTCGGATTTTATTCTCGATCAATTCAAGGCATTCAAGGTTCCGGAGAGAGATTCGGAGAAGCTTTTGCCGGGAGTAAAACCGGTTTGGCACACGTCTCTGCCCTCCATCACGTGACGGAGGGCAGAGATATAGACGTCAAGAAAAGATTACCAAGTTGGAGTCTACTTATGGGAAGTCTGAGGTCTTTCCAGCCATCAGAACTGTCTGTTTGCTGTGACGTCATTCCAGCAGAAATATCCCTTAGGGCTAAACTTTGACGCCACCGTCCTTCTTATCAGTTAGAAGTTCCTTGGGTAAATTACCGGTATCACGTGACTTTTTTCAGCCTCGAACCAAGGTTTGGATCCATTGAAAGCTGTTCTACACATAGATCTAGTAAAATAACTAGATTACGCATACGGGGAGAAAAGTTAATGGAGGATATTCCATCTCCGTTTTGATCACGTGATCAAGGTAAAAACTTCTAGCGTAAAGAAGGAAAGGCTCCGTAGACGTGTAATGTAAATCCCCGCTAGCCAATTAAACAGTTCACGAGGCCAAGCAGTAATATCTTTCCTTCTTATCAGGTAGAAGTTCCTTGGGTAAATTACCGGTATCACGTGACTTTTTTACAACCTTGAACCCATATTTGGAATATCCTCCATTCTGCGCGCGCGAGTGAAACTACTCCACTAGGGTGGCAAATGGACGGTGATCCATCGATATAAGTAGAAAATGAAATAGCTTGTGCGTTCTTAAATTGCATTTACACAAGTTTAAGCCTTGATAAACGTTTCAAAATATATAATATCAATGATTTTTAACCACAAATTTGCAATTTTTATGATAAAAATGAATAAGATAGATTATTCATTTTCAAAAGCCATAATTTTTTTTCACAATTATACTTAAATATTTTTTAACATGGAAGTGAATCAAAACAGTATTTAACTGAAATTTCAATTTTCCTCAGTAGTATTTGTTTTTTATCCAAAGTAAAAGTTATGCACATTTTTAAATGAATTTTTTCAGGGAAGGTGGAGAGCTTATATTAAACTATAAAGTAAGATTCCTCCACGGGTTTCCACCTTCCATCTATCCCCCTTCCCACCCCTCAAAAATTTCTGTTTTCTTCTTTTCACCTAACCCCCCATACTCATTTTAAAATTTTCAATTTTTTTCTGCCCATCAATTTCTTTGCGATGAAACTAAAATAATTATATAAAACGTTTCTTACCCACAAAACTTAAAACATTTTTATTTTTTTCTTATTGTTGTCACCCAATTCTTAAGTTGTTGCAAAATATATAACTTATATATAATTTACACCCCCACCCCCCCACCTCCTTCCAAAAAAAAAGAACGTAGTTAAAAATCTTCGATAAATATTTTTTTTCTGCCCATTCGTTTCTTTGCAACTGCAATAAATAATCAAACTTTTCCAGACCCACAAAACTTAAAACATTTAAGGTGTTTTATCAGCCCTAATTGTTAAGTTGTAACAAAAGTAAATATATAACTTATCCTCAAAAAAAAAAAAAAAAAAAAAAAAAAAAAGAACGCAGTTTACCATTTTCGATTTTCTTTCTTTTCTGCCCATTCGTTTCTTTGCAATGGCAATAAATATTCATGTAAATTTTCTCTTATCCACAAAACTTAAAACATTTAAAATTATTTTTTTCAGCCCTATTTGTTAAGGCTTTCGCAAATCCAAAAGCGCAACTTTATGACATAAGTTTTAATTCATTTTTGTTCAAAAATGCATGAAACTGACAGGTGTTGTTGTTCAGAAACTATGTAACAGAACTGTTTTTTTTCGGGTTTTTTTTTTGCAAACGCAATAGATATTTCAGAAAATAGTCTCAAAGTGGGCGTTTTGAACCAAATTTTCGCGCGAAAGAAAAATAACCACTCAAGGAAGGGTGAAAAAGTCTTTGTCACGTGATGAAATCGCTTATAACTCAATAGGTAATTTCTTTATCGAAAAATGGAAAACACAGTTCGATTCCAAATCGCTTCCCTAGTCAGGCCTTCCAATTTTATATCTTTCCGTTAAAAAATAAATTTGTAAATGTGTTAAAACGTTTTGCGCTTGTTGAGCAGAGCAGTTGAGAACAGCCTTATGTTGTAGAAAAAGTGAATGTAAAACTTACCTACCCCCCCCCCCCCCCCCCAACCACAAAAAAAAGTTTAAAATTCTTAGAAATTCCAACATTTTTATATTATTGTACTTTATTTGTTATTTTGAATCATTGGTATTAATTACCCCCACCCACATCCTGCAAAAAAGGAAGAATACGTGGAAATAATGCAAAAAACTTCATTTTAACTGCTCTAGTAATCTTAAAAAAGAACACATTTTTTGCATTTAACTTTCAAAACTGTCTTTAAAATTAGATATTTGTTAATATTTTTTTACATGCTTTTAAATATGTAAGTATGCGATCAATTTTTACTTATTGTTTCCTTGAATTATATAGCAAGAATTTTTTTCCTAAAAAAATAAAAATAAATACTTGCATTAATAATACCCATTCTTTTTTTTTTTTTTTTTTTTTTTTAGCCGTGCATTACTCAGCAAATGTAGGTGAAAACACTAATTACATTACCAAGGTCAATATTCTTAACAAATATTTATTTATTAAACTGGGCTTACGACTAATTATTAGCAAATGACAATGTTAAAGTTTCTTACAAACGCAAAATCCTTTAAATGCTTAAAAATAAATATATTAAATTCTTCTTCTTTTTAGAAAAAAAAATCTTTTAAGCAAATCTTAACTTTTTTTAATATAATTTTCGGAATATCTTTTCACAATAATATATATTTCCATAATGATATGTGGATTTGGTATGCGCTTGACATTTTAATAAAAAACAGAAATTCTAGAAAAGAAAAATTTTTACTGAATGAACTAAACGTTACATCGAAGTTGTACTAAATAGTTTTAAAAGTATCTAACAAATTACAAATATGGATGTAAATATCCATATAGGGTATTCCACTGTCTTTCCAGACAATTCTAAACAATCACATGCAAATATTTCTTTATAGCATACAAAATGAAAACACCGCAATTCTCGGATATAGTATCACAAGTTCCACCCTTTTTCTGCCTCTCTAATGGATGTTGCCACCGAACCGCTGCAGAATCAAGAAGTAATGGGGGGATAACATTGAGTGATTAATCTAGTTATTTTTACTATATCTATGGTTCTACATCATGTGGT
The DNA here is from genome assembly GCA_963932465.1 of Maratus speciosus. Taxonomy (NCBI): domain Eukaryota; kingdom Metazoa; phylum Arthropoda; class Arachnida; order Araneae; family Salticidae; genus Maratus; species Maratus speciosus. The sequence continues at coordinate 10,064,218 of OZ010791.1, forward strand.
ATATTTATAAGTTAGACTCGGTGTTTCAGCAAAAATCGGACTTAACAAAATATTAATATTACTATTACTATTGGACAAATTCCACCAACTTAAAATGGTCGTGAATGAAACAGCTGTAGATTACATTGCCAGGGTAGAGAATTTAGACCATCAGATCTAAAACTCTGGCAATGATATTAATTAAATCACTTTCATTACCAAAATTCTTGGTACTTTGCCGGCAAAATATATCAACTTCCGGCAAGCATGGCTGTCGATGGATGAAAACAGACAGAATCTTTCAGATTTAAGAGCCAGGCTAATTGACGAGGAAGCAAATTTAAACGAGAACGACTGAGATGAATCGACATTTGTCGCGAACTACAGGACACCTAGCCCAACAGCGAGCTACAAAAAGCCAAAGATAAATGAAACAAAAGCGAAACTGGAAAAATCGAGGTAACATTCTACTGCTGACGAAAGAAGAGGCATTTTGCCAGAGAATGTCGATCCTAACAACAAAGAAGGAAAAGAGACAATAATGGATCAGGTACCTCTGATGATTCCATAGGCTACAATGCCTTTAGTGCTTCAGTGAAATAAATAGAGAGCTGTGAAGAAAACCAATAGATACTTGATAGTGGAACATCAGCACATATGGCATTTGTTTTCCACTCACTAAGTGACTCAAAATTTAGATGGAAAGGATAAAATTCGTCTTGGAGATAACACACAGCTCCCAATACAAGGAAAAGGTGAGGTAAATTTTTGAAATTCATAAGCCTGGATTGAGGATTTAATAACAAAATGTATTATCGTATGTACGAGGTCTAAAGAAAAATTTATTTTCTGAAGGAACTGTGGCAAATAAGGATATGAAAATTATCAAAACTGTTAGTAGCAGGGCCATCGCTAAGACATCTTTCGCACCGGGCAACATAACACCCGATGACTAATTATAACTTCGTCGTTTACGTAATAAAATTAAATAAAACACTGGAAGCATAAACTTAAGACTCGATAAAAACTTAACTATTGTATATTACTTTAAAATTACATTCATCGCACGTGTGTGCGGCAATACAGTAAGTATATCGTTACAGTTCAGATCCTCAACCTACTTTCCTGAGGCAGTCCAACAGTCTAACTGTAAAACGTTTCTTCCCGCCTTACCACGGAGCTAATCCGCGCGGTTTTCAGTTACGGCGGAATCGAAACCATGGATGTGGTATGAAGAAAATAGGAGTCCGTTCACAAGCTGGTTTTGGGTTGTCGGCGATGCCAGATCCCCACAGTAGCCCCCCCCTGAGCGATAGCGAAACAATTTCCACTATCAGAGGTAGCGAGGGTTAAATCTGACACGCCGACCAGAACGTGTGGTTACAGGGTCACTTTTGGGCATGAGAGTTTCTGATTGATTTGTTGATGTCTCTAACACCGGCTGCTTCTGTGCTGCTTTTTGATTGGGAGGCTGTTCCTCACCTGAGCACCAGAAAGCAGGCTTCACTCTGTCTATGTGCACTGTGACAGTTCGCTCAGAAATTTTAAGTGTAAAATTTTTTTCAGTTCTTTGCAGCACCAAGTAAGGCCCCTCATACGGAGCTTGTAGGCTTCTCTTAACACAGTCTCTGCGCAGAAAGACGTGTGTGCATGACTCAAGCTCCCTGCTGATGAAAATTGGACGGTCAGCTGTAGACCTAGCAGGTACTGGGCACAATTGGCGTACCACCTGACGTAGCCTGCCAAGAAAATTTACCGGATCTGGATCGTCAGCTGCTGGCACCAGGAATTCTCCAGGAAGGGCAATGGTAGTACCGTATCCTCCTCAGACCCCGTGTATCCTATAGGATACACATCTTTACAATTTTTTTTCACGCATAAAAATAATGTTTAAAAAAGAGAAATTGGTATGCATGGAAACTATCAAATGGCAGCAATAAAGCAAAATAGAAATTTGATTCTTAGAGCACTTATTTGGCGGGATATGTCTTATTTCAAAATGGCTTGCAGCAAAAATGTTAGCAGTTTACGTCGGGAAAAAGGTAAGCATTATTATTTAAAAAATAATTAATCTTGTAACCTTTATTTATGTAATAAAATAGAAATATATGAATGAAGTTTATTCTAGTACAAAATATTTTTAAATAATGTAGAAATTTAATAGTTTGAACCAGCTTTATATTTGATGTATCCTATAGGATACATGGGGATTGAGTCTAACACGTAATGTTAATTTTTTATGTTGTCTAAAAGAGACTTTGTGGCTAAATAACAGTAAAATTGGCATGAATATTTACTATAATGAACATAAATTAAGGTTATTAATTAATAGGAATGTTTTTAATCCGTGTTGAATTTAGATATTTTTCACCAGGAGGGATTTCTGCTGCTACGGGGTGGGGGGGAGACATTATAAAATTCCGAGAGGTAAATTGCACTGCACCAATGGATTATGGTCCAATGGTCCATTAAAAAGCATAAAATCTCAAACCTTCCGGGGAGGACAATTCAATGTCCCGAGGGAGGGTGTGGTTCCCCTGTCCAAATTTCTCGTCTGATGGATGGATTTTTCAGGTCTTTACGTTCTTTTTCCGGGTGGATCTTTGCAGCTCCAGGGCGATGTTTTACAGATCCGGTTTGGAAATTGCAGTTTTGTCTATTAAAAAGCATAAAATCTCAAACCTTCCTGGGGGAACATTTCAATGTTCCAAGGAAGGTTCCCCCCCCCCTGACCAACACCTGAATTCAACACTAATTTTTAATGATATTTTTACATGTGTAATAATACGATGAAACATTATTATTTTTTAAAATGTAGGGAATTTCTGAAGCAGAAATTCTTGAATTGTTAGAAGATTCAGATTTTGGATTGTCATCAGACAATGAGGTGGATGAAGAGATAGCTGAGTTTGTAAGTGATGAACTGACTAGTCAGTCAGAAGATGAAGATGAAGAAACAGGAAGATATAATTGTAATGACTCATCTTGAAGAGTATTCTGGAAACACAAAGAAGATTTTGAGCCTCTACCTCCAGCTCCAGAATTTGAACCTGAAGCTGTAAATTACTCATGCAAACATCCTAATGAGTGTGTTAAAAAATATTTAGACGACAGTATATTTTCAGAAATAGCTGATCTGACTAATTGGACAAATGTTTTGAAGAAAGGCAAGCAATTAAATACTTCCTTGCATGAAATTAAATTTTTTTTTGGTATATCAATTGTAATGTCATATCTAAAGTTTCCACGAATTCGTATGTACTGGGAAAGACATACTAGAGTTGATTTAATTGCACCCTAAATGAATCGTGATCGTTATTTTTTAATTCGCCAGAATCTGAAAGTTGTGGAAGACGATTTAGTGACAGATACAGATCGAGAAAAGGATAAATTTTGGAAAATACGTCCTGTAATTAATTCCGTTCGAAGAGGGTGTTTAACAAACCCACGTTCAAGAATGGTTGCATGTGATGAACAAATGATACCTTTTGGGGGGCATACCACTATGAGGCAATACGTTCGCGGGAAGCCAAATCCATGTGGATTAAAAAATTTTGTTGCAACTTCCCCTGATGGTTTACCTCTAGATTTTTTTTCTATACGAAGGAAAAGACTATACAATCACAGCTAACGGAAGTGAAGATAATCTAGATATTGGAGAGAAAGTGATAGTACGCTTGTCAGAAAATCTTCCTGAAGGATTGCATATATTTGCAGACCGTTATTTCATGTCAGTTCCTTTACTTGACGTATTACATATTAAAGGTTTACAAGGTACAGGTACGATAAAGGAATCAAATATTCCTAAAGCTGCAGAATTTTCTTCTAATACTTCGTTATGAAAAACTGGAAGGGGTTCTGTGGACCAACTAATACAAAAGGATGGTCAAATTGCATTGGTAAAGTAGTTTATAATAAACCAATAATTATTTCTTCGTCAGCGTTATGTAAGGAACCAGCAGACGTTGGTAAAAATGTTGGTGTAAAAAGGATAAATGCTTCATAAATGTGGGTAGACCAAATATTGTAAAAGAAAACAATACAAACATGGGAGGAGTTGACCTTCTTGATAGGATAATTAGTTTCTATAAAATATCTGCAAAGAGAAGAAAGTGGACTGTAAGAACAATATTTTATTTTGTAGATTTTTCATTGGCTGCTGGGTGGATAGAGTATCGACAAGCAGAACGGTATTTACATACTGATTACAAAAATACTTTAGATTATTTGGAATTTCGAGAACGAGTGGCTGAAACGTTAATTCACAGTAAGGATGACTAGATTGATTCAGTAAGGAATAATGAAGTTTCAGAAACAGATTCTGATATTGAGTTTATGTCTCCACTGAAAAAGAAAAGAAGGAATCCCTGCCCTGAACCATCTCCTGAATTAAGAAAAAATGTCTGCATCCCACCTTCTTGAAATTCCACAGCAAACAAGTACATCACGTTGCAGATATCCTGGCTGTAACTCTACAAAAGCTAGAACACAATGTACCGTTTGCAATATGTTTCTTTGTTTCGCGAAGGAAAGGATCTGCTTCATGAAATATCATCAATTGAAAAAATAAGATTTTTTTTTATAACAAATTCTTACATTCATTATAAAACGAAAAATGTAATCAAAAGTAAAAAGAAAACGTAAATAATTTTTCTATATGTTAATATACGATTTGTATAGTCCATTAGTAATAAAAAGTTATTAAATGCATAATTGTTTCTTATTTTTCATTGCTTTTTGTCATGCAAACAATTCATAGCAAACTGTCAGAGAATGTACTCATTCAGTCCCCATGTATCCTATAGGATACATCAAATTTAAGGTACAAAAAATAAATTTTATTTTTTTTCGCTGTTAAATTTTTCTTAGTTAGCAGTCTGTTAATATAAATTCATAACTAAAGTAGAAAAAATTATAAAAATAAATGCTGGGGTCTGAGGAGGGTATACCATCTCCGCTGCCTGCAAATCCTCCTTCCATGCAGTTCGTATGCCCAGGAGCACAGATGGCAATACCTTAGCCCATTCGATGGTGTTGTGCGCCATGATTGCAGCTTTGAGCTGTCGATGAAATCGCTCCACCTGACCGTTTGCAGCTGGATGGTATGGAGATGTGTGGATCTTGGTAATACCCAGGAATTGATTCAGTGCCGAAAACAGAGATGACTCGAATTGGGGACCTTGGTCAGTGGTCAGACGTAAAGGTGGCCCAAAACGGGCGATCCAACCAGCGTAGAAAGCCTCTGCTACACTTTCAGCAGTAGTGTCAACCAACGGAATTGCTTCCGGCCACTTGGTGAACCGGTCAACACATGTCAAGCAATACCGAAACCCATTAGATGGTGGCAATGGCCCAACCAAATCTATGTGCACATGCTGGAAACGAGCTGATGGCTGTTCAAATGTGCCAATAGCACTTTTCGTGTGCCGGTGGACTTTGCTTCTTTGGCAGGAGATGCAGGATCGCACCCACACCGCAACATCCTTCTGCATTCCGGTCCAAACATAGCGTTCTGCAACTAGTTTCTGTGTCGCCTTGACACCAGGGTGGGACAACTCGTGCAATTTCTGGAAAATAATCTTTCGCATGCCTGCGGGCACGAAAGGTCTAATGCGACCTGTTGAGATATCACACTGTAACTTTAATTCTGCATCACCTACTGGCATCGTTTGAAATTTTAAACTCGTGTCACTTTCTTTTGCCTGTTGAAGTGAAATATCAGTTGCCTGTAATTTAGCCATATGTTCCAAATCAACAACACCGGACTTAATGGTCGAAATATTCACTCTCGACAAAGCGTCAGCCACCACATTTTCTAAACCACTGATGTGCTGTATGTCCGTGGAAAATTGGCCAATAAAATCGAGTTGACGAGTTTGACGAGGTGAGCTTTTGTCTGATTTTTGTCTAAATGCAAAAGTGAGTGGCTTGTGGTCTGTGAAAATTGTAAAGTTCCGACCTTCAAGCATATGTCGAAAATGTTGTACAGTGGAATACGCCGCCAAAAGTTCACGGTCGTAAGCACTATACTTCTCTTGTGCCGGTGACAAGGATTTTGAAAAAAATGCTAAAGGTTGCCAATTGTTATTAACTTGCTGCTGCAAGGCTGCACCCATCGCAAAATCTGATGCATCCACCACAAAAGATAAGGGTGCCGTTGGAATGAAGTATGCTAATGTAGCAGCATTTGCAAGTTCTTCCTTACTACGTACGAAAGCATTATTAGATTCCTCTGTCCACTGAACTAGGCTTTTGTCGTTCTTTCTGGCACCTTGTAAATATTTGTTTAACACCCCCTGTGTGTGCGCAGCATGGTAAATAAACCGACGGTAAAAATTAAGCATGGCCAGATAACGACGCAATTCTTTAATAGTTTCGGGACGAGGAAATTTTTTAATCGCCTCAACCTTATCCTGGAGTGGGCTAATGCCCTCAGCGGAGATAGTATGTCCTAAGAATTTGACATTAGATTGGCCAAAAACACACTTAGATGGGTTCAAGCGTACCCCATACTGAGCTAGTCGCTCGAACACCATTTGCAAATGTTGAATATGCTGCTCGTAATTCTCGGATGCTACCAGTACATCATCAAAATATGGAATGCAAAAATCAAGTCCGTACAATACTCTATGGATAAAGCGCTGAAACGTCGCAGCAGCATTGGCCAAACCGAATGGCATATACAAAAATTCGAAAAGCCCAAACAGAGTTGTGACTGCTGTTTTTTCAATATCCCCAGGCCGCACCGGAATTTGGTGATAAGCTCTAGCCAGATCCAATGTCGAAAAAATCTTTTTACCGTGGAGCGCTTGCGTGCAATCCTGAATATGAGGGACTGGATAGCGATCCGGAACCGTAGCAGCATTCAAAGTACGATAATCCCCACACGGGCGCCAATCACCCATAGATTTGGGAACCATGTGCAGCGGGCTAGCCCAAGAGCTGCTGGAAGGTCTGCAAATCCCAGCAGACATCATAAACTGAAATTCCTGCTTAGCCGCACAAAGCTTATCTGGTGGAAGCCTGCGAGGCTTAGCGAACACAGGTGGTCCTTTGGTTTCAATAATATGCTGCACATCATGCTTCGGGGGGTTAAGGGAGGCTGAAGTATCCGTAAGACTGGGGAACTTATTAAGTAGCATATGGAATGGCGTTATTTCAGAAACCGTGCGTATTTTACTACTAACTGACTTATCAATTATGCCCTGCGCCTGTAAGTTGGTAATGGGGTCATGCAACTTCCCTTGGCGCACATCAATAAGTAAGCCAAAATGCCGAAGGAAATCAACCCCAATAATTGGCTGTGAAACTTCTGCGAGAATAAATGACCAATGAAATTCCCTGCGCAGGCCTAAATCAAGCTTTAAGAGCTGCTGACCAAAGGTAGGAATAATCGTGCCATTAGCAGCAAAAAGTTGAAGCTTATCTGCCGTTCGCGTTTTATTAGCTTTTGATACAGGTAAGACGGACACATCAGCTCCCGTGTCTATTAAAAATTTCAAATGAGTAGTTCTGTCATTGAGATAGAGTCTATTTATTTGAACTATGCCGTCACCCTCAGATTTGAGTGACGGCCTTACTAGTTTCCCTCCCATGAGCAAGGTTTGCGGCATTTATTCGCTTTCTCAGCAAACGTGGCATGGTACCAACATAAATTTTGGGAATTGCCATTCTTTTCGGTACTTTTCTCGCATTTATACTGCCTAAAACGGTCACGGGATTTGGAACGACCCTGCCTGAAATTATTCCCCTTTCCTTCCAACTTCTCCAAGCGTGTAGAGAGCGCAAGAATTAATGATTTTAGTTCGTCATTACTGGACTGAATACTTTGAACCATGGGGGGCGGACCATTCGCAGCAATGATACCATCAGCCATCTCGGCTAATTTGTCAAGCGGGTCATTAGAAATTGCTAAAATTTGCTGAACATTAGTGGGTAGGCGCTGAAGAAATAACGTTTTCAGCAAATCATCTTTGACCTGGCTACCAGCCTTATTTCTCATTTCTAGCAGCAAACGGGAAGGTTTTTTATCCCCCAACTGTAAACCAGAAATCAATTCACGAATGCACTGATCCTCACTTAACGAATACTGACTAATTAGTCGTGTTTTTAGCTTTTCGTACGGTTGATCAGGAGGCTGCTCGATAATGATGTCACCTGCAATCGCCAGCTCCTCAGGTTGCATTGATGCAACTAAATGATGAAACTGTGTAACACTATCAGTAATCCCTGCAAGCTTAAACTGGGATTCTAAATGTAAAAACCAAAGTTTCGGATTTCCCCGCCAAAACGGGGTCGCTTTTACCCCAACCCTCTGAATGCTAGCTGCGGCGTTTACTGGGGTTGCCATTTCATAAAATATTTAATACACAAACAAAAAAAAATTATAATAAATGCAGGAAATAATAATATATACAGAATAGATGGCTTTAGAAACCCTAGCAAAAAATTATGTGCTCAAATGCACAGCAAGGCCTAGTAGAAAAAATAATGCAAAGATAAGTATGAAAACAAAAATTTTAAGCATGATAATATGCGGTAAACAATCCTTCAATTCGCCGAGGAGATTGGTGTGAAACACTAAAATGCGATTTACCTACACATACGATTCTATCTGGCCAGGCTTAATTACAGTATATCATAATAACTCGCGTCATACCCCGAATTTCAAAATAAGCATATTATTAAGCAAACAAAAATGTTAATTTTGATAGCAATGACATACATTGCATTTAAAAATTTAGTACCTTACACAATATATATATACAAAAGTAAGATAAAATGCACAAAGTTTAACGCCACATTTACCACGGGGCAAGCAAAATTAATAAGCACACACAAGGATAATGGTAATTTGAGACACCATCAAAAAAATTATGACTCACCGGAATTATCCTCACGCTATTTATATCTTAGCGCCGAGAACTCCGAATGCCAGTAGGTGATGAAATAAAAACTCTGCAGCCACTGCATGAAATCATCTCGTGCACAAAAATCTTGCTTAAATTAAAAATAGATACCCTCTCGGGCCACTATTAATGCAGGAGCGTCGTACACCACGCCATAGTAAAAGCGATGCATTAAGATCACTAGGCAAAATGTTCTGTTCAAAATCGGGTCACCACTTTCGCACCGGGCAACATAACACCCGATGACTAATTATAACTTCGTCGTTTACGTAATAAAATTAAATAAAACACTGGAAGCATAAACTTAAGACTCGATAAAAACTTAACTATTGTATATTACTTTAAAATTACATTCATCGCACGTGTGTGCGGCAATACAGTAAGTATATCGTTACAGTTCAGATCCTCAACCTACTTTCCTGAGGCAGTCCAACAGTCTAACTGTAAAACGTTTCTTCCCGCCTTACCACGGAGCTAATCCGCGCGGTTTTCAGTTACGGCGGAATCGAAACCATGGATGGGGTATGAAGAAAATAGGAGTCAGTTCACAAGCTGGTTTTGGGTTGTCGGCGATGCCAGATCCCCACACATCTTCTTCGGGGTGGGGGGGGGGGGAGAGGACCTTAAATTGCCAAGTCAATTTCAGTATTTGCCAACTACTTTTTGTAATTTTGCCAAGTTACCACAATTAACACGTTAAGCGTCGCGTCAGTCACCAGTGACTGACACTGAACTTTCCGTTTAGAACGCGCCATTCACCAATGACTGACGATCTAAAACAGGATATAAAACTAAAAATATATATATATTGTTTCAAGTAATTACTGAAAATTTATTTAAAATTTACTTACCTTTTATTTATTACAGGATTATACTTTCTTAAAAATTACTTAAAACATTGTAAATTTTTCAGCTTCAGTGTCAGTCACTGTGGCATTCAACGTGTTAAAAAATTGAATGTAGTTCTTATTTGTGAAAAGTTTTATAATATTCCTAATAGGATTTGTAACTTCTGCGAAGTCTATCGGAAATAGAAAGTGTATTATAGTTTTTATTAAAGTTTTAAACAAATCTGTGAACTAAGTTTGTAAATTTGCCAAGTGTAACAGCAACAGCATTCGCCAACATTTTGGGGGGAGGGGAACGGGAGGAGACCCCTTAGCGAGGCCCCTGATTAATAGTGCTAAAATAGTGCTTATTGCCTCAGCTGTTCGTACTTTGAACAACTTATATGCAATGCTATTGAAAACGGTAAAACCCACTGAAGCTGATACAGCTGCTATAGATAATATTAAAGTATGGCACGAGAGAATGGGTCACATTAATATTAAGGCCTTAAAAGAGTTAAGTGAAAAAGGAATCATTGATAAGATTGATTTTTTAGATGCTGATAAATTCCTTTGTGAAGGCTGCCAATACGGCAAACAACATAAACTTTCTTTTAGCCATAGAAAATACAAATCTAGCAAACCTGGTGAATTGATTTACAGCGATTAGTGTGGTCCAATGTCAACATCATCACTAAGTGGTGCCAATTATTTTGCAATCTTTATAGATGACTTTAGTGGTTATGTTTCTGCTGTATTTTTGAAGCATAAATGTGACTCCTTAGAACATTTCAAGAAGTTTGTATCTCTTTGTGAAAATAAATATTCAACAACAGTGAAAGCCTTCAGAGTAGATAATGGTAGAGAATTCATAAATCATGATTTCAAAGATTTTCTGCATAAAAAAAGGTATAGAACTTGAGCCTACGGCTCCTTACATTCCTGAGCAGAACGGAAGAGCAGAGAGAAACATGAGAACAATTATGGAAAGTGCTTGGTCAATGTTACATAGCAAGAGTCTACCATTGTTTTTGTGGGATGAGCACACTGTTAAAAATATCGTGAAAAATTGCCTCTGTTTTTAAAGGCTATCTATTTTCTGACCAATGAGAACGCTACATAAACACCTATGGGGAGTTCTCATTAGTCAGAAAATAGATAGCCTTTAAAAACAGAGGTAGTTTTTCACGATTTTTTAACAGCGCAGTTAATACAGCTGTGCAAATTCTGAATAATGTACCGACAAGTCAGTCACCTGGGTCTACTCCATATGAACTGTAGGTAGGAAAGCAGAAATCACTCAAGTACTTGAGGACTTTTGGCTCAGAAGCATATATGCATGTGCCTGACCAACTGCGAAAGAAATTGCATCCCACAAGTATCAAAAGAATCTTTGTTGTTGTTGGCTATGAAAGAAACTCAATAAATCATCGGCTTTTTGATCCTGCATCGAAAACAACAAAAATTTCAAGGAATATTTCATTTAATAAAAGAACAAGTGCTCCAGATATTCATTCGCAAAAGAAAAATACGATTTCAGAAGCAACTCTGAATACCAAGATATTACCAGTGAGTCAGAAAGTGAAACAGACCTACTGACGAATGATAGTGATACACTTATTACATCACAGAACTTAGATGATGAAGATTCTTCTTATAATCTCAGACCCTGGCAAAAATATATGAATTTCCGGATGTAAATGTTGTTGAAATTCCCAAAATATATGAAGAGGCAATTAACTCCCATCAATCAATGCAGAGGAGAGATGCAAGAAGGGAGGCACTGGAATCACTACCGAAAAACAACACCTGGCAGTTGGTAAAATGTCCAGAAGGAAAAAAATATAATAGGGTCAAAGTGGGTGTTCAACATAACGTAGTTACCGACTGTAAAGGTAGAGCATTTTAAGGCTCGCCTGTGTGCAAAATAGAGGGAGTGGAGGGAGTTGATTTCAATGAAACGTTCTCACCAACAACCAGATACACTATATGGTCAAAGATGACCGGCCACTTGCGATTTTTGATGTTTTCTTAAATATCTAGAAAAATACATGAGGAATTATCCTGAAACTCCAGGTGTGTAAGCAGAATAGTACAGGTCATATATTTCCGTGAAGATATTTTTCTCGAAACCTCATAGGGGGCCGTCAACAAATTGAAAAAGAACGGATATCTTTTGGACAACCCTGTAAAAACTAATGTAGCAAAAGCGTTAAAACTGTAGATTATGATTATTGTAATAAATTGTGTTCATTTTTATGAGAATAGCATGTATATTCGTAGAGAAATTAAAGTTTTTATAAAAAGAGTCCCAAATTTTGCCGATTTTTTTTGCTTATAATTTATAGAGTTCTTAATATATATAAAAAAAAGTTCTTTTCAGAAAATATGACAAACAACATTGTACGCAATACCCTGCAATCAGAATAGAAAAAATAAAAAAAATTGTACGAAAAATGAGCAGGTTTACTAAATAATGATTCACTGCGCATGTCCGAATGTAAACAAAACATAATGTGCATAATGTGCAAAAGATGATGCGCCCCTCATCTTTTTGCTTCCTTTTTGGAGCAACGGTTTTTGATCTTAATCTATAAATAATAATTTTCAGACTTTTCAAACTATATTTTTGAGATTATATTTTGTTTACATTCGGGCATGAGCAGTGAATCATTATTTAGTAAAACTGCTCATTTTCATACAATTTTTATTATTTTTTTCATTCTGATTGCAGGGTATTGTGTACAATGTTATTTGTCATATTTTCTGAAAAGAACTTTTTTTATATACTAAGAACTCTAAAAATTATAAGCAAAAAAATTCGGTAAAATTTGGGACTCTTTTTATAAAAACTGCAATTTCTCTACGAATATACATGCTATTCTCATAAATATGAACACAATTTATTACAATAAGGCACTTAATCATAATCTACAGTTTTAACGCTTTTGCTACATTAGTTTTTACAGGGTTGTCCAAAAGATATTCGTTCTTTTTCAATTTGTTGACGGTCCCCTATAGGGTTTCGGGAAAAAATCTTCACGGAAATATAGGACCTGTACTATTCTGTTTACACACCTGGAGTTTCAGGATAATTCCTCTTGTATTTTTCTAGATATTTAAGAAAACGTCAAAAATCGCAAGTGGCCGATCACCTTTGACCATATAGTGTATGATACCATACGGGTGATTTTGGAAATTGCTGCTCAAAAGAAGTTAAAAACACTGCAGTCAGGCGCGGACTGGCATAGTTTGGCCCACCCCGTTAGACTTATGCATTGACCCCCCCAATCGACAACCCCATTGTTAAAACGTTTGAAATACTGACTATCAACACGGACCCTTTGCTTTAACTCTAGGAAGATCACTTAACTCCTATTCGAGACATATTAACATCTTTGTAATCGTTTATTTTCAATTGGTAGTAATTTCATCGTGAAAAAAAGTCTTGTGGGTGAGGTTAACTTGCTTAATTTTTATTTATTTTTTTAACCGTATCGCACCCTGACAATGAATGCATTCCAGGTAACGCATTACATACCTCTTTACCTAGAAGTCCATGTATCTCACTCAAGTTTTAGTGCTTTACCTTGTCATTGGATCCACATTTTACAAATATTTAACCCTTTGTAGTTTTTCAGATCGTTTTCTAAAGAAAACAGTGTGATAACTGCCACATCAGTATCTATAAAGATATTTCTAAATCCAGGCTCTAAAGCAAGGTTTGCGTGAAATAAAAGTCGCGTATCTATCTCTTCTTGGAAGCACGTCAATTTAGTGGCTTCTTCAGCCAGTTATTTCGTGCATTTATAGCATTTTTCTCAGCAGGTAACGTACATCACTCGTGTATTCAACTGTTTCAGATAATGTTCATTTTGCCATTCTTGTTAAATTAAATGTATAAGTTCTTTCTTATTCTCCTCATCAGATAGAAACTGCTTCCATTTTCACACTGGGTGTCAACGAGTTATATTATTTTTTATAGGATCACATCTCATTTTTTTTTCGTTCATCACTTTTTATTGAGACCTGCCTGTATGTATCAAATACAACATCTATTCTTTGAGAGGATGTAGATTCTTGTATTATTTTAGAAAACAGATTTGTTGCTAGTTGTCCATATGTTTGTAGCGCCTGTGGTAGTTTTGAGCAAAGCACATTCCGTCAATGATATTAACAACACCATCCTTTGGAATTCTTTCAGCAGTCGCAGTCTTTTCTCATAACATCCGTCAGTTTGATTTTGCAGTTTTTCGCATTGAACCATCAGATGTTGCTAAGGGCCATGGAAGAGTGCCTATATGGTAGGAAAAGACAGTCACAGACTTGTCACAATCCAGATTTCTTCGCTCAGCAATGATCGTCATCTGAGCAAACAGATTTCTTTCTGTCTTGACAAGAAACTCTGATTTATTAAACTTTACACTCTGTTTCTTCTTCAAGTCAGAAAATGTTTTTAGCTTCTTTTTCTTTGGAGGTTTGAAAAACCCGTCTGACTCTGAGTCTTCAGATAGATATTCTCCCTTGAAAGTTTGGTAAGCTTCTTCACCCACCTCATGAGTTTTGACCATGTCTTCGACAATTTCTAGATTTGGCATTGCTCCAGTTGATTTTATTACTATGTCTAGATTTATCCATTCATCAGTAATCATGTTCTGTAAATCTGAGATATCACGTTCATCTTTCTGAATCCTGCTCAAAGAGAGATCTGGATGTAGAATATGCTGCCCTCATATCAGAAATTTCTCTCAACTGCGGTAGGTCTTTGACTGAACTTCGTTGTACTGTACCTTTTGAGTTTAATGCATGCAAAACCAAGAAAACCTTTCCGATCACCTGTTTATCGGCGGCCATTTTCCAATATGGCGTCCATTAGCTACCCTGTTTTTGAAAATATCATGGATAAATGACATTCTGATGTTGTGGGGAATCCAAAAACGCATGGTTTAACAATTCCGCTGACATGAAACCACACGAGCCCATGGCTCAACAACGACGGGTATTTTCCACATTTTCCAATATGGCGCCCATTAGCTACCCTGGTTTTAAAAGTATGGTGAATAAATGTCATGCTAGTGTTGTAGTGAATCAAAAAATGTATGGTTTACCAAGTCCTTTGACATGAAACTACACGAACCCTTGGTTCAACGACGGCGGCCATTTTCCAATATGACGCCCATTAGCTACCCTGGTTTTGAAAGTATCATGGATAAATGACATGCTGATGCTGTGGTGAATCCAAAAATGTATGGTTTAGCAAGTCCACTGACATGAAACCACACGAACCACTGACTCAACGACGGCGGTCATTTTGAAATATGGCGCCCATAAGCTACCTTGGTTTTGAAAGTATTAGGAATAAATGTCATGCTGATGTTGTGGTAAATTCAAAAACATATGGTTTACTAAGTCCGCTGACATGAAACCACACGAGCCCCTGGCTCAACGACTATAATAAATAATTTGCAATCCCTACTTTATAAAACAAGTAGTTGTGGCTGTAGTTTAGATTTTTTTATTAGTTTTTTTAATTTAAAGTTTTATGCGATTTTAAGCGTTTATTCACGTTCGCAGCGATTTTTTTTTTTTATCATTAAAATAAATCCGATAAATTTTGCAGTCTGACATAGTAAATTTTGTCCTTTTTTCAAAAAAGTTTATTCGAAATTTCTACTGAGATTTTTTAATTCTTCGCGAATTTTTTGATGCGATTTTTAAAGACTTTTCGTGTGGATGTTTTGGCATTTATAAAAGGAATTTGCTTTCAAACTTTTAGTCTAACAGTATAATTTTTGTCCTATGTTGTTTTTAGGTGCATTCGTAATTATATAAATACGTAGCACCTATAGTCGTCGTTCAGTCCGCCTGTCCGTCCGTCCGTCTGTCTGTCCGCAGATAACAGAGCAAAAACTACCCAACCGAATGGTCTGAAATTTTAAATATAGGATTGTTGCAAAATTGTGTAGAGCCATTTCAAATTTTATGAAAATCGGATGTAGAGTTTAATGACAGGGACAGTCAAACGTTTTCCGTTACATTACGGCCAATGGGAAAAATTATTGCAAGTGCATTTTAATGATGTTACAGCCTTCCGAATGGTCTGAAATTTTAAATGTATAATTGTTGCAAAATTTTGTCGAGTCATTTGAATTTTTATGAAAATCGGATGTATAATTTAATGACAGGGACAGTCAAAAGTTTTCCGTTACATTACGGGGAATGGCAAAAAAAAAAAAAAAAAAAAAAAAAAAAAAAAAAAAAAAAAAAATGCAAGTGCATTTTAATGATGTTACAAACTATGTACTTATGAAGTTAAAAAATATATACATTCAGTACAATACGGGGTGCAAAAAATAATTATAAAACTAGTTATAGTACGAACGCACCTCATTTGCCACGTTTGACGAGCAATTTCCAACTTTTTTAACTTTTTGCGATTTGAAGCGTTTTTTCGGGTTCCGGGCGATTTTTTGACAGCGGTAAAAGGAATTCGGCAAAAGAAACTTTTACCCAAATATAGTATTACTCCTTATATATAACAATAGCCTTCATATATATAATCCGTAAATATAGTATTCTATTAATTTTTTCCTCCGTATGTTTTTCATTTTTAGCTTATTGCGAGTTTTAATGATTTTTAGTGCGGTTTTTCGCGTTTCGTTGCGATTTTAATCATTTCGTGAAATAATTCCGGTTAAAATGTTTTAGCCCGCTATAGTAAATTTTGCCCTGAACAAATTTTGAATTTTTAGCGATTTTTGTTTCTTTTTTGCGTTCTGCAGCGACTTTTAATGCGATCTTCTATTCATATTAGGAATTCTGTTTCAAACTCCTAGCCTAATGCAGCAAATTGTCTCCCCCGCGATTTCTGAATTTTTAGCTATTTTTAATGTGCTATTCAACGCCATTTTTAGCATTTTTACGTGTTTGGCAGCTCTTTTAAACGTTCATAAAAGAAATTCGGTTTCAAACTGTTAGCACACTGTAGTAAATTTGTTCTCTGGGATTTTTGGATTTTTAGCGAGTTTTAATTTGATTTTCCACAATTTTTTTTTTCGTTTCACGGGAATTTTTGACATTCGTAAAATGAATTCGGTTTTAAACTTTTAGTTCCGAATTGTAAATTTAATCCTAGTTCAGTCGTGGGAAAAAAAGTAAACACCCCGACAAACTCTGCAACAAATTATTGTAGAAGAAAGTTATTAGTACCAAACGATTGGAAATAAAGACTAATTTTAAAAGATGTATATAAAATTGCCTCAGAAGGGACATCTACAAATCAAAACCAGATAAAAATTCAACCAGACTAAGTTTTTTTCAAGGGCAACACCCCATTCTGACACTTTATTTTAAATCTTCGGTTCAAAGTATGTCTAGAAACGAAATTTCAAGTCATTTGGATGATAAGTTTTTGAATTATAAACATTTAAAATTGGGAGCTTCTTATGTTAAATTACGTTTTCTTATTTTTATTAATTATATCCTGAAATTATAATCCTAATGTGATAATTTTGCGTGTGGTTATAATACTAAAAAACACAAATATAAATACATTGAATTTGTAATTTTAAAAATTTATAGTAGAATTTAGAATTATGAAATTAATATTCGAAAAAAATATGAATTGCAACCTACAGTTTTTTTTTTTTTTTTTTTTTTTTGACAGATTTATATTTATTATGTGCTGCTTTATGCGAATTCTCAATTTCAAAATTTTTCAAATGTAGTTTTCAAATTATGATTAAACAAGTAAGAAAAATCATGCGTTAAACATAGATTATGAAACACTTTCCAACACTTCCTGAAGGCTTTAACAAAACTTCGTTATTTAGAGAGATAAGGTATATAAGAGGACTCAGTAAACATTTTAGAAAACGCATGAAACATTTGAAAAACTGATTTCTGCAGTGACCGTCTACAGCCAAATATGTATTCCGATTCTTTTGAACAGCCCCTGTATTGGATCTGTAGGTTGATATATATACTCTATAATGGGAAAATTTAGTTTTGCAAGAAAACGCATAACAGGTTGAAATTTCTCTTTCAGCATTTTATACTAATAGAGCAAAACATACTTGTATACATTTGTACAGCCCTGTAGTTAACCTAGCACCTTTATGACACGCCACTATTTAGCTAAAGTTTAATTCAAAGTAATACACTCTTAAAACGACTGAAATCACATTCCCAGAAATTATCATTTATAGACGGCCCTGTATCCAATTCTTTGCATGACCCCGTATATCAATTTATCTATGTTCTACACACATTTCTTAGTAAACCAAATGCAGTTCGGCGTAAAAATGCATAACTCATTTAAAACCATCTTTAAGCAATTTGCAATCCTACCCAGTAACCATTATGAATTATTTTGTGTAGCCCTGTATATGAATTACAACATTTATACACACCCTATACTATGCATAAATAGAGTGTAACATAATTAAAAATGCATTTCCAGCCATCATCGCTACCTTACAGTACTTCGGATACAATATAGTATCTGAAATCTTTTGTGTGTCCCTGTAAATGCTATGCACTTCGTATTATGCATGAAATAAGTTATAGTAAACCTCATCGACGTATATCAATTTGATTATACATTTTAAATAATTTAACATAATTAAAATACACCGGAAAAAATTTCCTCCCCCCCTATATCATTATGTAACGGAATTCTCTTGTGACGCCCTGTAAACGAATAATAACTATTTTTCGCACCGCATATTATACAGAATGCATATTTTAGTGCACTTGATAAATGTATTTCAATTTTATTATGTTTGAAAGCGTGTAACATCATTAAAAACCATTTTAAGCGATTTTTTTCCCCATAGGCCGTCCTGTAACGGAAAACTTTTGACTGTCCCTGTCAATGAACTAAACATGCTAGAAACTTCATTTGAAATAGGGATCGTGGTAGGGTAGAGGTCACTAACATCCAAAGCGAGAGTTAGAGCGCGGACAGACAGACAAACCGAAGTCATAAATACTTTTTTCAAACTTTGTTGGAAAGTGCTAAAAACATCAAAACTATGGCTTAACCCTTTCAGGGGCAAAGAACTTTCATTTTCATAAATGTTGAAATAAATGAATGGCACCGGAATTTAAGAACAAATTTATCTGTAAATATGTTAAAGGCTATATTTCACATACATATTAAACGGGGAAAAAATTACAAAAATTCTGGTGCCAATGTGATGTTTGAGAATTAAAATCAAGTGGGTTCATAAACATACCACCGCCCTTGAAAGAGTTAAGGCACCGTCCAGGATGTTCAGAAAAGCATCATTTGAAGGTGGAAAAAATACTCATTTAAAAAAAAAAAAACATTTCTGCTGATGGCAATACTCGAAACATATTAAGCAAGTGAAGTATTCCTACTGGCAAGAAATAATACATTAAGTGATATAGTCATTCTGTAGCATTTCAACAATCGAATACCGCACTTCCATTTGGATACAGCCCCTAAAATAGGCTCATTTTAAAATAAATTCATTTATCTTAAACGAATTGGACGAATTTCATGAAAATTTGTTTTTAGTCTTATTGAAGGGTGTGGAATTTATTTAGGGTGTCAAACTTGGGTATTGCTATAAAAAAAAAAGTTTGGGTTCGTTTTAATAGGTAGATGGCCCCCTAAGCAAATTTTCTATACATCATTTAAAAGTAGACTTTATTTCCAATCCTTGGTACCAGTCACTTTCTTCTGCAATAATTTGTTGCGGAGTTATTAGTGGTGTTTACTTTTTTTCCCCCCACGACTGACCTTAATAGTAAGTTTGTCCTTCGTTATTTTCGAAGTTCTGGAGACTTTTTAAAGCGATTTTAAATGCAATTTTTAATATTCTTTCGTGTTCCTAGGCAATATTTTGACATTAGCAAAAGGGATTCGGTTTCAAACATTAGCTTAATTTTCAATGCGATTTTCAGCATTTTTTTTAAATTCCTTGCCGATTTCTTGACATTCGTGATGCTAATTTTTGAATTTTTTGCGATTTTTTATAAGCTTTTTACGGAGTTATTTTTCGTTTCGTGCTGATATTCCCACATTAGTCAAAATAAATCTTGTTTTAAACTTTCAGCCCAATATAATAAATTTTCAATAAAGTTTATTGGAAGTTCGTACATTGATTTTTAATTTTTTTGCGAATTTTTTATATACAATTTTTAAAGATTTTCCGCGTTTCGCGGCAATTTTTCTGCATTAGTAAAAGCGATAGGAATCCTGTTTTAATGTTTTAGTTCAATAGAGTGAATTTTAACCTCATCAAATTTTTTAGCCCCCGATATGTTATTTCTTTCAGGCAGCCATTAAAGTGTCGGCCCTAAAAAATAACGTTCGTTAAATAAGCCAGTCGTAAAACGAAGCAGACGTATCATTGTACGATTTAATACTGATCATCTGTACTGCCATTTTTTAGACTTCTAAGCATCGCACATTTTCAATTTTTACACCGTCGTATAGAAAAAAAAGTACTTTTAACTGCAGTTTGCTTGAAAACTGCATCTCCATTTATTTTTGAGATATAATTTTTTTTTGTAGTTTTTAAAGCCATTTCTGTAATGGTTGACAACGGAAATACTAAATTTCTGTAGAAAGTAAAGGGTAAATAGTAAATTACTCTATCTTTTTGTTGCCATTTTCTCATAAAAACTGAAAAAAATTGTAATTAAAGCCCGCGCTATGCCAAGAATATCATCTGCTATAAAAATGTATTTTTAAGTATATATGACATAAGAATTTGGGTACTTTTACTAGAGATTGTAAATGCTGAAATTGAGTTTTCAAATGTGTTATGCGTTTTCCAGATTATTAACTTGGATAACTTATTTCTTCTTACTAAACGGTTAAAGCTGAATTGTTGTAGTAGTCTGAATGTGTTGGGAAGTGTTTCATAATCTATGCTTTACGCATGATTTTTCTCCTTCTTCATGTTAATCCCATGGAACCGGTAACTTTAATTTATAATATAACATGAATCATTCAGTTTTCCTTTGATGTATTAAAAAAATAAAGAAAAGAAAAGCTAAAAGACTAAAAATTTTATTGTTTAACATTGCAAATGAGACACTGTTAATAACAGAAAAAGTATATACAGTATATGGAATAATTTAAAGATTTCAGAAAAAGGCATACCAAAACAAAACATATCAAACAAAAATATTTACACATAGAGATGTTTCAGGCAGTTTACAAAAAACTTGCAAAAATGAATGATTTACAAAATTCGAGAGTTTTTTTCTATATACATAAAACGGACATTCCAAACGAAAATGTGTGCAGGCTGCGTAAAGAACTGTCCAAATATATGTCCCATGCATGACAGTCGATTTTTACAAGTTACTGAGGTAATCACGATTTTGTGCACCCCCCCCCCCCCCCCTCCCGCACAAATGCCATACAAACACAGACTTCTTCCTTGCAAAAATAATTCATTTGTTCCTTTTCTCTTGATATATTAATAAAACGCAAGTAATGTAATGTAGGGATGTAACGAATATTCGATCACTATTCGGTATTCAGACCTTTTGCCGAACATTCGGTGGGTCAAATACTGAACAGGCATTGGCCGAATAGAGTTAGATATTTAACCGAATAAATTCAGGATGATATAGTTTTCTTTATTTTTCTCATGCAAATTGGATATTTTCTGACACGTTCATAAAACCATTTTTATTCTTAAATATACAAAATTAATATAGCTGTCCACATTATTCTGATTCAGGTACTAAGAAATCCAACACTTTTTTTCTATAAAGGATTTTTAAGAAAAGGATCCAAAGTTGGATATTTAAACCCATTTTATAGACACTGGGAAGAGATAACAATCGACCACAACTCAAAATGTAATGTAATACATTTAGTAGAATTGTGAAAAACGTTATTCGATTCTAAAGCGCCTTGAAATGAATGTCTGTCGATTTCATTCATATATAAAAATGACTTTGTGATTGTTTCAGAAAAGCTCGCATTGTTCAGTAGTAATAATATACAGGGCTATTACAAATGATGGCCCGATTTTAAAAAAATCATATTTTCGAAACGACTGCACCTATTATACAATAAGTGATATATGACTTTAAAGAGAAATACACCAAGTTTTTTTCAGTTACAAATGTTCGATGTGTGACCCTCTTGTGACACGACATACGTCCAATCTGTCATCCAGTTCGTCCCAAACATTTTGTAGCATCACTCTGTCAAGGGTTCTGAATGCTGCACAAATGCGTAAGTTCTGACAGTGTCAAAGACATTGTCTATGTACCACCCATGCCGAAAACAAAGTGTTCAGAACTTAAAAAACGTATTTGTGAAGCTTTCAGAACCCTTGACAGAGTGATGCTACAAAATGTTCGGAACGAACTGGATGACAGATTGGACGTATGCCGTGTCACAAGAGGGTCCCACATCGAACATTTGTAACTGAAAAAAACTTGGTCTATTTCTCTTTAAAGTCACGCATCACCTATTGTAATAGGTGCAGTCGTTTCGAAAATAGGATTTTTTTAAAATCGGGCCATCATTTGTAATAGCCGTGTATATATGTATATGGAAATATACTGAGCACATTGGAAAAAAACAAGACAACAGATGGAGCACAAACACCCTACAGTAGTATCCCAGAAATGTTAAAGGCCCGTCAAGAAGACGAAATCAGAAAAGTAGCTGGTGTTAATTGGATGAATGAAGCACTAGACAGGAAACATTGGAAAAATCCGGGGGGGGGGGGGGAGGTGGGGTACATCCAGCAGTGCATTGAAAACGGTTGATGATGATATATATTTAAAGAACAGCCTTTGATATATCAGAAAAGCGGTTACGTTTTAATAAAGAGCTTTAATATAAAGAGAGGGATTGTGAGCAGAGAAATATTAAAATCTATGTTCAAGAGAACATTGAGTGTGTGTGTGTGGGGGGGGGGGGGGAGGAAGTAAAATTAATAAAAAATGATCTTATCTCAGAAATTAAAAAAAGTTACTTTCATAGATTAGCTCTATCCTACACAGGTGGTGATCTGAAGATACTGAAAGCACCGATTTAGATGAATCGTCTAAAGTTTTGGCTCCTATTGCAGTTTTCAGGAGATGACTCCACACTTCGTAAATCTGTCGAAAAAATTGTATGACTTGGCCGTGATCAAACAATGATTTTTTTGAGGAGCCCACATTCGCTAGAACACGACACTTTACCGTTAAATCAAATTAATATTAAACCAGCCATACTGAACCTTTTTTTTCTTCTCGCGGGCCGCAAACGTACGTTTGCTGGCTGTTCTGATGGTTCGCAACACATTAATATAATAAAGTAAATAAAGGGGGTATTTGAAAGAGTAAGCAAAAGAAAATTAATATAAACAGTGTTAGCTATACAGTAAGTATAAAACGTAATAATATAATAATGCAGAATTTCTGAATTCTAAAGTTTAAAAAAAAATACTTTCTTTTAATCAATTAAACTTTTAATCAAAGGAAAATCTGTCCATTTTTTTTTTTAATGTCAAAATATAGAGTGGAAATTTAATTCATTTTAAGTATTTGACGAGTGTTGAAGATTAAAAAACACCTACACCCGTGTAACGCAATGTGCACTACGTGCAAAAAAGAAATTTTGACTAAGCAAATGATATTTGCGATATATTTTAACATAATTTTAAGTTAATTATAAATAACAACTCCACTTAATAAAAATATATAAAACGGCAGTGTAGTACTTAAATACCTTTTATGTGCATCACTGATTTTTATAAATAGGGATCAATAATTGAGTATCTCGGACTGCCTATAAAAGGTCAGCGGACCACAGGTTGAATAGGGTTGTATTGAACCAATGGAAGCATTCTCTAAAAATTTCTCGTTTTGCATTTCAATATTTTTAAAGGATTCTTTTTGGACAGGCTATCTGAAGTCGGAAGTTCTAATTACAATTCATAAAAAAATTCCGACTTTTGCTGGTATGGATTTTGGAAACAACAGAGAAAAATACCTCGGCCCTTTCCCACCCATTTCTTATATAAAAGTGTCCTCAGAAAATTCTCGCGTTAGCCTTCAGATATTCTATGCAAATAATGATAATATTAATAGTAAAATAGTAAAATGCAAACGAGAAATTTGTAAGGGTCGCTTCTTTTGTATTAATATCGTATGCTGGCGGATGTAAGTCTCTTAACGGTCTCTCTATCTCTTCAAACATAAAAGCTGACACTTACAGGCATGAAGTCATTTGAAAAAAAAAAATTCGATAAATAGATTGAATCTTGAGTTTTAAGCGATAGTTGTCTGATAACGAACTTTCTTCGTGCTGGCGTGTCCAGATATTCGGTTCAAAACGCCTATTTGGCAACATTTTTTGAAAAATCCTCTGCTTTTATCGAAACAAGGAAAAAAAAGTCTTCGATTAGCTAGTTTCTGGGCCAATGGACTTTACCCACGAATGGCAACAGCCACGACTCTACGGGAATTTCCCCTCCGAAAACGACTGTTTATTGGACGAAAGGGAAGCAGTGTTAAAATGTTATTCACGCCTATTGGTGTTTTTCTTCTGTTTACCCACTGCTGACGTCACATGGGTAAAGTCCATTTTACCGGTTTTCGAGCACAAATGAATCCCGGAACGTGTCCGAAAGTAGCCAGCCAGGCTTAAGCTGCACCATTCTCTTTGTCTCGATGTCATCTCCAACCGTCATCCCAGTCTGTTTCGTCGTTGATATTTTTCGGCCAGTCTCCCCAGTCATTGTCCTCATTCTCTTCCCAGCTGTCCCCTTTCCACTTCTGAGTCCTTTTTTCGCTCCATCGCTTGCCGCCCTCTTTCCAATCGGAATTCACCTTTTCTCTCCATTTTCCACTTGTTGGAGCTGACCAGCTCGTGGGGGAGCTGGCCCAACCCCCTCCGCCACTGTTCCAGTCTCCTCCACCACCACTGTTCCAGTCTCCTCCACCTCCACCGCTGTTCCAGTCACTACCACCTGAGGGCCAACCACCGCCGCCTCCGCTCCAGCCTTTGCCGCCGCCACCGCCACCTTTTGTCCTGAAATACAAAGCATTCGATTAAATGAGTGCCTAATAGTATAAAAGAGGCTTAGGAAGCATCCAATAATTACGTAACACTTCAAGAGGGGTCGGGATCAGAATCCACAATTAAGGGATGTGATTAGGGGAGGGGAACTATCAACAAAATGTGACAGTAAAAACAGTGTGTGCGTGTTTGGGAAAGGTAAATCGAGACTAACGATAAAGGCAGTCTCCCGCGATGCGTTGTGTCTTCTTTTTCAGACCAAGTTAGTCACGTGATGCTCGAATCCAAGTGAACGAAAAAAGCATCACGTGACTCTAACGGTATCACGAAAGGTAGCTCGAGAGCCTGTTTTTTTTTTTTTTCACTTGGCCTCGTTGTGACATCACATCTAAAGTAGGAAAACAGTTGGAGGGGTATCTGGAAGAAGGGCTTATCCCAGATAGCATGAACATTAGCAGCAAGTTTGATTTTTTCTGACATTATCTTGCCGTGACAAATTTGAATTGAGAAATTCACAACAAATTTCCCGCAAGGTATACCATTCCCACTTGCATGAGTAGTTTGTTGTGAAATTGATAGCAAGACTGTCTTTAATTCACGAAAGTGACGAAAGCAAAGAATCACTCTGTTGGGAGAATAGACAATCAGCACATACGCAGAAATTTTATTCGCTTGGCACCGCTTTTTCTAAACGTTATGCTTATCAAATACCAAAAGAAGGATCGTATTGAAAAGTACAAATATTACCTTAACTTGTTTATGGTGATGAAAATGATGCATGCATCTTCTGACAGTGTGTTCGCGTCAATAAATCAGATCTATAGACCCCTCCGAAGGGGTTAAACTTATAGTGTAACAGTTGTAAATAGATAGTGGGCCGTGGAAAGATTACTACTTTGCAGTAAGTTTGCAGTATTTTTGATTATTTGTTTGCCGTTAATTTGCAATAAATTTGATATAGCATGAATTTAACTTACACGACAAGTTAGCTGCAAGTTCAAAGTGTGGTGACTTCGGCGTTTGCGCTATCTTGTCTTGTTATGAAATTTCAGTCTTGTCATGCTGAGCTTGTTGCAACTTTGCAGGTTTTCAAAGCAAGACTGCTGCAAATTTTCTGAAAATTAAAAATGCTATCTGGGATGTTACAATTTTTGAAAATTTGGGTTTTTTGTTGGCTGGATATGAACGGTAACATAAGATAATATTTAAAATTCATGAGAATGAAATCAAATTGATGACGGGAATAAATACATTTAGCATATCTGCTAAAGATTGTTTTGAGAAAGGTTTGAGAACTATTTCAACCGCTTCCATGATTATCGCGAGTAATCTCGGGTTCGTATATATTACAATTAATTATTATCCCGAGAAAACTCGGGTGTGGTATAATTTGTGACTGCAATATGTTTTATCACATTTTTACTCTGCCTGAAGCTTAAAAAGAAAGAAAATATTCTTATCTAATTTAATAAATTATACAGGGTGTCCGGTTTCAACGGTGTCCAATGGCTAATTCCTAAACTGTTAGTCATAGACATATAGTTCCAATTACAAAAATGTTTTAAATGACGTAAAGAAGTATTTTTAAAGCGATTTAGGTCAAGAAAAACATTTATTTAAAAATTACGAAATTAAAATTTTTATACGGTCCCCTGGTCCTATAAGTTATATTTAGTAAACTTTTCCTATTTCTCTAACAAGTACGGCAAAAAAGTCCCATTCATCTAACACTAAAATTGACCAAGTTATGACATTTTCAATTTTATGACTTAAACCACTTTTCTGTAACTGAAAACAGATGAGTTGGACCAAGCTTTCAGGGGTCGTACACGAAGTGCTTAAAGTATTGTAAAGGGCGTCCACTCCAAACGATATTCAATGGCTAATTCCTAAACCGTTAGTCAAAGACATATAGTTCCAATTACAAAAAGGTTTTAAATAATGTAAAGAAGTATTTTTAAAGCGATTTAACTGAAGGTGCTGCCCCCGTATAAATATTACGGTAGTGTTAATTTTTAGTAATTAACTTTCAGATTGGTTAAAATAATTGAAGAAATGAGCTTCAAAACTCGCCTTATCGAGAAAATCAAAATTTGGGAAATCGCGTAAAACCTTTAAATGCGTCCATTGATATTCATTGAAAATTTGGAGATTGTAGTGTTTGATTGGTACAGCTATACCAATAGAATAGATTTATAGAGAAACACGATTTTTTAAATTTCGGACAAGGCGAGTTTCGAAACTGGCGTCCTCAATTGTATTTTGACATTTTTTAACCATTTGGAAAAATGGTTATTGTCCTCGTCAGGGTAGGAAATCAAAAGCATATCTGAAGGTTTTTATTGGTTTAATCCGCATTTTATTCGTTTTCTGATTGGTCTATACAGTAATATGTATTTCCCTTTACTTTCAACAGAGATGGATACCTTCTGTTGCCACTATGACAAAAAAGTAATAAAAACTACAAAAAAAATTAATAACTCAGAAACAAATTGAGATACAGCTTTCAAACAAAATTGCATTTAAAAGTAAATTTTTCTCTATACGACGATATAAAAAGTAATATTGTGGGATGTTTAGAAGTTTAAGAAATAAATTTCATTTAAAATGGGCCTTTTCCCGAACAGCCAATGAAATGCTTGGATAATACGTAAGTTTCAAGAAATCTTGCAATTTTTACGTGTAATAACACTGTTAATGTTTAATTCATGGCGTACGTAATGTATGATCAACTCCGTGCTATTTTTTATGTCTTAAATTTTAGTCTTTGAAAAATCCTTTTCCAAATGGTCGTTGTAATTTGTTAAATTGCGTTTTTTTTTTTTTTTTTTTTTTTTTAAGGAAATAAATGTGTTTCTTTTGATGATTTTATTTTAAAAAAGTTGTATTATTTTTTATAAGGTTTTAACTTACGACGTTCGTATGTATGTCTTCCTAATTCAAAAATTTTATTCCAATTTTAACTCTCTTCCAAATATCCGATCAAAATTAAATTTTGCATAATTATGTAAATCCAATGAAAATCTAATATTAATATGATTTTAGGTAGGTACCATTTATATTTATTTTACAGCACCACTCCAAAAATTTCGTATACATCATTGCCTACAAACAGAAATTTTAAAATCAAAATCAGTAACATTTATGTAAGGCATTGAGATTCACAATGTAATTTTTCCAAATGAAAGTGCGTTGCGTTTTTATTTTTTATACAGTACCGCACAAAAGAAGTCAGATACATTACGATGTATAAGTAGGGATTGCTTATTATACATTTTGATGATATTATGCTTTTTTCAAATTCAATTTTTTAGTTGTTTATAAAAACTTGTTTGAAAAAAATATTTTAGAGACCAAAATCAAAATGCAATTTCTACTTGCTAAACAAAAAATAAATATTAAATGGACCTCAAATCATGCACATACAAATACTTTCCAAGGTTTAAAATGCATATTTTTTCACAACATGTTTTGCCAATTTGTAATATGATTGGCCAGAGGTTTCGGCGTTCAAGTAACACATCTTGGCGGTATTCGTGCTTGGCAAGTGCAGAGGCAAGTGTTTAATGGCAAAAGTGATTTATATGCTTTTGAAACTTTCTTAGCGACAAGTACGGCAAAAAAATTATAAATTGTTAAATGTTAAAATTTTAATTATTTAATATATGTTTTGATTTAACAATATTTCCCCCCTAATTTTTAATTAAAAAATAATTAAAAATACTGAGGTGTGAGACAGTGGAATTTTCAGAAGGGGTAATGTAAAAATAATAATAATTTTTTTTTTATCATTACAATAAAATGACAAATGAAACAAAATCTTAAAAAAAAGAAAAGTTAATTAAAAAGAGAGAATGTGGGCGGTTATATGATGTCCGACCTTTAATGGATTAATCTGCGCTCTATTAGAACAAAATATTAAAATATTCTAACAATTTTGTTAAGTCTTTTTAAATCATTGAAGTAATCGCACAGGTAGAATCATATAATTCAAATAATTGTAAAAGAAAATAAAAGTGATACGAGGATCATTTTCAAAAAGGGACAGATTAATTTTCTTAACATATTCAGAGCAGCCATTCAAAAGTTATGTATGGAAATATACGCATACAAAAAAAAAACAAAAAAAAAACATTAAGATGGTACAAACAAATTACTTGCAAATTGAGTTTTCATGTGCCTGTGCTTCGGATGGGAAGGATGTGAGGGGGGAGGGGTTGTAACAAAATTTGGATCGGAGATTTCAAGGGGAATTGATACGACTGTTTAGTGTTCATTACTACAACAAATATTGCTGCATAAAAAAATGTAGTTTTCAGGATTATAAACTTTGTGTGTATGAAAGATAGTGGGGGAAAAGTTTAAATTGCAATTTCAGGTGGAATTTAGATTATGGATTACTTATTAATTATTGCAGCAATAAAGAAAACGGACCTTTCCCCCCCCCCCCCAAGTTTTACAGAGAGATAATCCTTTGCTCATCAGCAGATTTTCGCTTTTTCTGAAGACTTCATCTAAATTCATCGGCCCCTTAAATTTCTTCTTCCCCACTTTTTGCTTCGCCTGCACGCAAAGTTAAAAATCTATAGAAGTTTTTATATTGTTTTTTACTATTCTATTCTATTTGTCTAATTAAATAATGCATCTTCTAAAACTCTAATCGCGTTA
Source organism: Maratus speciosus (assembly GCA_963932465.1). Classification (NCBI taxonomy): domain Eukaryota; kingdom Metazoa; phylum Arthropoda; class Arachnida; order Araneae; family Salticidae; genus Maratus; species Maratus speciosus. The sequence continues at coordinate 10,093,617 of OZ010791.1, forward strand.
AAAATTTTATTTCCTACTGTCTTAATTATAACACTTAATTATTAGAGCATAAATAGGTAATAATTTTAAAAATTATTAAATTTAAAATCATTGAAAAAGATTAAAATTTATAATTTATATAAGCAATTATAGATTTCAATTATAATTTTATTTAAGTATAAATTACTGATTAAATTAAAAAAAAAATATATATATATACTGTTAAATTAAAAAAATATATAAAAAAGTCTGTTAAATTTAAAATTATTAAAATTAATAACCTTATTAAAATGTTTGGAAATTTTTCTACTTAGTCTTTGTAGTTAGCCGTTACTTTATAGTTACGGTAAGTTACTAATCATCTCAATCCTCCCTAAAATTTATACTCCCCCCCCCCCCAACTTTTCTCGGCCAATACATACTGTCTAAAATTATATATTTTTACCTGCATTTTATTTTATTATGCTAGAAATAACTAACCCTACCACATCTACCCCCCTAAAAATTCTACTCTCTCTTCTCCCAACTCACGCGAAAACACCCGTTCGCTATTGTTAATCCCATGGAAGTATTATTTTAAGATAGCTCGTCGCAGAATATTTCTCTCTCCCTCCCCTTCTGCTGTAGATGATACAGATTATCTTTTTTTTGTTCGAGGTTGGAGGCGATATTTACACATTAAAAGTTCAAATAACGCAAGTTAATATTTAGAATTGATTGATTGGATAAAAAAAAATCCAAATATGTATCATTTTCTAAAGAGTTGTGACTGTTGCTTTTATTACTATTGCTTTTTATTTAACAAAATTTCTGTTACTTTTTCTTTACTTGTATTTTTAGTACAAGTTGTATATTTTATTTTAATATGTCAGAATGAACAAAAATCTCAAAATATAATTGCAATGTTAATTTACTGTCAATGTTTAATGTTAAACTATATATCTGACCATTATTTTTATTTCTAGTAAATTTGTGACTGACCCCTATTTTGCAGCAAAAAAGATACTCCAACTTTAAACATCTATTACTCGGTCAGTTTTAATCGCATAGGAATGGGACTTTTTTTGTCTTACTTGTCAGTGCAATAAGATATTTTTACTAAATATCAGTTATAGGACCTGGGGACCGTATAAAAATTTAAATTTCGTAATTTTTTAATAAATGTTTTTCTTGACCCAAATCGCTTTAAAAATACTTTTTTACCTCATTTAAAACATGTTTGCAATTGAAACTATATGTCTATGACTAACGGTTTAGGAATTAGCCATTGGACACCGTTGAGACCGGACACCCTGTATATTTAAAAAAATATATATATAATATTTGATTGCCAGTTTTCAAGTTTTGTGATGTCAAATGCAAATGATGAAATTCAATGATATAATTTCAAAAAATGTGATGATTTTTTGCATTTTTTTTTTTCTTCAAAAAAATTGGTCAGAGAAGCGGTTAAATGATATTCACAAACCAGTCGCTCATTGCATGGGGTTATTTTGGGGCTTGACCAAAAATTATAAATCACTTCAATTTTTTGAATCGATCATTACGCGATTATAAGTTTTTCTGTTAGATATTTCTAATAGAAAACAAGTAATTAAAAAAAAGTCGAGTGCCAAATTTTACTTAATAACAATTATTATTCATACAAAAGTAATCAACTTTACCTCCTGAAATAATATATTTAATTGATATATCGAAATGAATTATCTAAATACTATTAATATTACAGAACCATCTTCTGCTAGTTAAAAGTTAAAATCCACGCCCTCTTTCGAGAACCAGAACATAAGCAGGGCTTAGACTACTCCGCCATCCTGACTTCGTTTAACTTTAATCTAAAACGAAAGAAGTTGCGGAGTTAATTTAGCGCATGCGCAGATCTGTCTATTTAGATTTTCAAAACTGCTTTACGATTTAATATTATAGATTGAAATCAATAGAAAGTTGAAATATTAGTGCGAAATTCACCTTGATTAATAACTAACATACATAAGATACAAATAAATGTAAATACATTGCTTACAGGTGTCAAGTATAATAAAATCCTTTAAAAACACATTAAAGTCATTTAAAATCCAAAACGTTTTCAACCGACACTTACTCGGTCATCTTCAGTGAAAAACAGTGATGCTTTGATGTTTTTCACTGAAGTTGACCGAGTAAGTGTCGGTTGAAAACGTTTTGGATTTTAAATGACTTTAATGTGTTTTTAAAGGATTTTATTATACTTGACACCTGTAAGCAATGTATTTACATTTATTTGTATCTTGTGTATGTTAATTATAGATTGAAAAAAAAAAAAAACATTCTATCAACTTACGGTACAGGTACAGGAATGTACTTGACTTTTTCTCCCCCACCGGAATCTCCCTTGTCGAAAGTGATGGAGGGCAGCTTGATGCTGGGAACTGAAATCTTCATGGGGATGGGGATGGGCACCAAGATCCCCTTCATACCGAGGAAGTATTTCTTCCCGCCGTAATCGTGGTGGTGTTTGAGCACGTGGTGGATGAGGCTTTTCATGCCGTGCACGCGGCCGCCATCCTGGGACTGGAGCATTGCGGACAACATGACATAGGCGTAGAGCAGGACGGAGGAAAAACTCAAGAGGAGCGACCGGTTGACATCCAGCTTCTTTAAAATAGAAAAATACATTGTCAAGAGATCAGAAATTATAGTAATAACACGTAATATGTAATCATAAACGATAACATTAATTGGAGGGGTGCTTTTAATTCAACTTTCAAAAAGCTGTAAAAAAAGAACCACTTGAATGACCTGAAATTCGACTTGAATGCACGCGAAGAAGGGAAAATGGTATGGCATAAGAAAAGAAAATAGTTCGAAATTTTAGCAATAGATGGCGATTGACTCGTCATAATATGCAAAATATAGACGTGTAATGTGCACCACCTATAGCATTTAGGGCCTCCTATTGTGTCTGAGATGCTCATCATGACTCTCTCAATGAAGGACTTGAGAACTAATAATGGGCTAGAAGCAGCTAGGAGTCCTTCGGTAGCTTCATCGCCCCGAGCCCTCCCTTCCCGGTTTTCAGTGTCTTTAATTTGTGCAATTTCCGTTTTAAATTTGTCCGGTTTCAATTTTCGATTTTTTCGATTTCGCCCTTTATTCTTCCACTAATTCCGACTCTTTTGCGGAAGCAAGATTTGTAGGTCCCCAGCCACGTCCCGAGTATAAGACATTCTAGCGGAAGCCAGATTGAAAAAAAAAATTGAAACCGGACAAATTTAAAAGGGAAATTGCACAAATTAAAGACACTGAAAAGCAGGAAGGGAGGGCTCGGGGCGATGAAGCTACAAAACGACTCCTAGATACTTGGAGCTCATTATTAGTCTCGGTCGGCGGACGGGTGGGTCGACAGCCGCGGCGAGCGGCCTCTCTTCGTCCGCAGCCCTTTATTCTTCCACTTATTCCAACTCTTTATCCGACTGCTGCGGAGTCGGAGTCGGGCCCATTTTTGAGCGAAAGAGTCGGAGTCGTCCATTTTACAAGCAGGTCTGCATTGTCGGAGTCGGCCCATTTTTGAGTGAAAAAGTCGGAATCGGATCTGTTAAAATTCCCGGAGTCGGAGTCGTCCATTTTTCCCACTGACTCCGCAGCCCTGTGCTTGTGAAGCAGTTTTACACGAACAGTGACTATGTGGAAATAGCTCTGAAGAAGGTCCAAACAGTAAAGCGTATGAAAAAAGGCTATAGTCTGATGTCTGACAACGGTCTGTAGAAAAAAAAAAAAAAAAAAAAAAAAACAGTTTTATTTAAGGAATATCAGGACTCTTAAAATAGGAAAAAATGAAAAAAAAAAGACCATTTTCAACATTTAATATCTTAAAATGTATTTGATTTTAAGACACAATTTTAATTGGTATGAAAGATATCTATGATATCTTCTTTCATTTCATGTATTTTTTTAAAAAATGCAAGATGCAGAATGAGCACTTACAGGGAGCTCCAAACTGGCAGACATTGGACGAGCTGAAAATCGACATATCAGATTACGTGCAGGATTACAAAAAGAATTTGCAACTAGAATAAAAATTTTGGTGCCTACTTATACTTCAGATTATAATAATTACTCTGAACCTAAATAAATTTGTATTGAAAGCATTTTTATATTTTTAGTACAAAATTGTACTTAGCTAATGCAAAATTTAGAAATTTTCAACAGTATAATCACCTAAGAAAATATTTTTTTGAACAATAAAAAGGAAATTTTAGGTTCAGTTTATGCAGAGTAACATGAAACATATGTTTTGAAAATTTCATGAAAAAATATTGAGAAGTTTGTGATATATCCTGTGCCTTATGCCCAAAAACGTCATTTGGAGAAAATTGACTTCAAAGTTTCGGAAACGCCGCTTCAGCTATGGAGCGGGTATAATTCTAAAAGTCATAACTTTTGTTCTAATGGAAATTTCAAGGAAACAATTAGGGGAGGGTAGTACACAGTGAGACGAAAAATATTATTTCTTAACGTATGGTGACTATTTTTATTCTTTTGAAAAGTTTTTTGCTACATCTTTAAGAAACACAAATAAGCTACACATTAATGTATAAATAGTTTTTAAAAAGTTATTTATAAGAGCATAGAAGCATGATAACGGAGTATCGGAAATTGTCTCAATGTGTACCACGAGACAATGTATATATTTTCATAAATTATGCATTTTTACACTCTATCCATAATTCTCTTCAGTATATAATAATGTCTTAACTACTACCCGAAATCGTGCTTATCACTTTGAATTTAATCTGACATTTTTGGGATCGAGTACTTTTGATAGAGCAATAGTAAAGATGTAAAGAAAATTTTAATAGTTACAGGTACACATATTATTAACCATTCAACCCCATTTTGAGCTTAACTAAACACGTATTGTAGAATGTGATAATTAAACTATAGTTATCCCTCTTAAATAAAAGCTTAAGAATATGCCTAACAATGGCAGTGTACATCAACGTACATGCAAATTTCAGAAGGAAACCGGAAACCGGTGGTATCCTGATAGTCGCTTTGTTTTTATAAGTTGTAGCTCTGGCAGAAGCATTGAAATGTCTAATTCATTAACAGACTCCCTATCTGGAAAATGAGGCACTACGAAACCTTTACACGCTTGCGAAGATAAATCACTTCAAAATCACCATCTTCATCCTTACAGGTTAAAATTTTTCCTACATCGCACACACACAGAGAGAAACTTTCTTTTATTAGTAGAGGAGAATGTCCAAATACCGGCTGGTATGTGTTCTGAGAATTGAGCGCAGTGCAGCCTAGTGGCGATAGGCAGAATTTGTAACTTTAATTGAGAGAAGAAACTTACGAGAAGTACGTCGCTGAAGCCCGTCTCATTTACAAACACCAAATGCAAAAGTGTCGAAACGATGTAATCTGGAACATCAAAAGTTTTTTAGATATGTGTTTCCAATTTTTTTTAAATATACTGATCGTCTACTGGCTTGAATTGATGATTAAGTTATTTTCTAGACATATTTAGCTCTCAATTGCCGCGCGCATGTTATTGGTATTTTATTATATAAATGAGTAATACCGGTTTTAACTTAAACATAGATGTGGTTCGAATACCGGCTACTTAGAGTGGTCTAAATACCGGCTAGCCGGTATTTGGACATCTCGCGGTTGCTCTACTTGAAAGGGAGCAAAAAAATAATTTAAATAGTTCCATAATTAATAAATTAATTTAAATGGTTCAGAAATAGTTCCTGTTCCATTTCGCAATATGAAAAAAGCAACTGTGGTCGTAATTCTTCAGGAGAGATACTGGTTACCGGATCACTTCACAAAAAAGCGCTGTTGGGCACTCCAAAATTGCCTGCAATAAACGTGAAGAGAAAGAAGAAAAATGACTGAGGAAAACGTTGAAAGGAGCAGAAATTGGATTTTTAAAAAGTGAAAAACGAAGATATCCAACAAAAAAGGATGATGCAATATGTGTCTTCTTCATGGGTGCTTTCTCTGCGGACAAGAGTGCGGGAGGGGATTCTGGGTTCAGTGTTAAGAATGCGATATGTGGGCCTATAGCGGCTGCACCGACGCAGAGAGTGACATTATGTTTGTGATTTTTTCTAATAAAATAATTCTCATTTCAATCAGCAAGCTTTTTTTACACGTTAAAAAACAAAATTAGAAACATAATGCAAAGAAGACTGTGAGAGACAGTCGTTAAGAATTTTATAAATTTGATAAAAATGCTTGTTTATTAATAATTATGTATTTTTTCTGTGCATAAGAAATGTTATTAATGAATAAAATTTATTAAAATAATATTCTAATTGCTTAATAATTGTCATTAGCTCTGTGTGATCTTTTGGAAAAAAAAAATTAGGTAGCCGGTATTTAGACCCCATTTTCAAAACTCAAAATTTGAAGACTTTCGGAGTTTTGCTTTTTATAAGCAGAAAACGCTTTTTTTTTTCTCTAAACAGGTGTAAAACATATCAAGGTACCCTGCTGTCACATTTTCTTTTACTAATTTTGAAAATAGTATGATCTAGATTGAAAACAAAAGTGGTAGCCGGTATTTGGACCTTCTCCTCTATAAGATATGATATTAAGTTTACTTATATAATATTAGAATTTCAACGAATAAGTATTTTTTTTAACATTATAACTACATTACAACCACATATAACCACATTATAACCACATATTCTAGATCTTACACTGTGAGACATGTCTCACTGTGTACCACATCTGTGTGTCTCACTGTGTATTTTCATTACGTAGTAACAGAATGGATGTCATATCTGTTTTATCAATTTCATCGCTTTGAAAGTTTGTGTTGTTTCGTCGAAATAGTCTATCATTAGATATAGGTAGGTTTAGTTAAGTAAGTATATGCCATAATGAAGGAAATAAACTCTAAATAAGACGTTTATGTAAATTTAACCACCGTAAAATAAAGAATCATTTACTATTTTGTTGGACGAGAAACCAAAGTGCCGAAATAAAATTTCGAAAATTTTAAAGCTTTAAGAGTTCTGAGACACCTTAAAGTGAAATCTGACAGAAGGAAGATTCAATTGCTTCGACGGCAGTAGAAAATGTGACCACAGAATTGCAAGAAAAGACGAGGACTAGTATGGGGAGTTGCAGTGCACGGGGGATAGATGCTTTCAGTGTGGCGTCAATAATGACGTTTTGCTTGGAAACCGATTACAAACAAACAGTTTCTACGTTATATTTTTACTTTTTTCTATATTCAATAAAAGAAAGTATTGTTATCGAAATGTTTTTCGACTTCTGGTTTTCGAAGGGTTGACACGTTTTAGGGGTCAGAGATCCCAAAAACATGTTTATACAAAATGTCTGTCTGTCCGTGTGTCCGTAACCATTGTACCATCAAAAAGTGTATGAAGTTATGCATGGAATTGAACAAAATTTTTTTTTAAGTTTTTGGCTATGACAAGCAGGTCCTTCCTTCATTTGGAAAAAATTCGCCGGAAGGGAGCACTGTAATAGCGAATTTTGTGCCATTTTGAATATTGTACCATCGAAAAGTGTATGAAGTTATGCATAGAATTGAACCAAATTTTTTGTGTACACTTTTAGTCATGGCAAGAATGCCCTCCATGAACTTGGAAAAATTCCACCTGAAGGGGGCGCTGTAATCGCTATTTTTGTGTAATCTTCTTAATTTCTCGTAGTTCTATTGTACACCAGTGGCTCGTAAATCGACGGGAACTTCCCATCCTGATAAGCTGACTGTTCGCGACTATTTGTGATTTTAATAAATATCATGATCGAGATGAACTCGTTTTTACTCCGATTAATTAACTCAAGCAGAAATTTAAGATGAAAGTCAAAGCTGATATAGTTTCAACTAATAAAAATGAAATATTGACATCTGTAACAACATTTTGAAATATTAAAATATATGAGATAGAAGAAAGTTTTGGGATTAGCGCATCCAACTAGTTTATTTTATTTGTGTATTACAGCTATAATTTATAGATATATCTTACAGCTACGTGTTTTAATACTTCATAAGGAGTACTGACATTTTCTACGATTTAGATTAAATAAGAAATGAAACACAGCAGTTTGGAGTCAGTTTCTAAGCAAAACGCGATGACTGACGTCACGACTGAAAGCCTCTATTGACCGACCGTTAGACATGCCTGTGAGCAAGGTGCATAAAATTTTACGAAACATCTTGAATTTCTATCCATTCAAAATTGCCAATGGTCGGGAAGTTGCATCCTGCTGACCTGTCAGTACGGCAAACTTTTGCTCTAGAATTTCTTGCTCCTAATGAAGTGGACAATAGCCATGGAACATTTTGTAGACAGATGAAGCCCATTTTAATCTCCAAACGTATGCCAATACTCAGAATTGCAGAATATGGGCAACGGAAAATCCATTCGGACTTGAATCAGTACCTCTTCGTTCTGCAAAAGTGCGAGTTTAATGCATTGTTTATCATAGGGCCATTCTTTTTCGAGCAGATAGATCCTAGGGTCCTGTTACCTGTATTGTCAATCGTGAACGCTACGAGACAATTTTGTGCAACCACGTCATTTCAGCACTTCAACAGCGTGTGCATGTGTGGGCAGCATACTTTTATGCAAGCTGGCGTTCTTCTACACATTGAAAATCCAGCGAAGCAGATGCTCATCCAGTGTTGTCAGTGGGCTACTTTTATTAAATTCAGATTTCTTGATTCGCACCACTTTTCTGAAATGGTAAAATTTCCCTTGTTTTCGCCTTAATTAATATGCCATTAAATAAGACGAATTTTACTATCTCAAAAAAGTGGTGCCAATCAAGAAATCTAAATTAAAAAAAAGTAGCCCACTGGCAACACTGTGCTCAACATGCATTTCGGAAAATTATCAGTTGTCATTTCCCGCCATCCTGGCCGGCAAGATAACCTGTTCTTAATCCTTGTGATTTCTGGCTGTGAAAAATATTGTATTCAGATTGCCAACTTAGCTGAATTGAAGGCACGTCATCACTGATAGACTCCGATCTGTTGTGCAACATGGTCACTGTTGCCAGGTTGGGGAGTTTTTTGTCCCCAGATTGTTGATTATCACCGCTTTTTTTAAATAGAAATAATTTAAAAATAGATTAAAAATTCTGAAAAATAAGGCTAATTATCCTTTATTTAAAAAATGGTGACAGTCAATAAGTCTGAATTTAAAAAAGTCCCCAATCTGGCAACATGATGTTTCTCGGTTTCAACTTGTGGAACATTTTGAACATATTATTGAACATTTCTTGATCTCTATCGACATTTAAAAACCGATTTTGTTGTTGCTTTTTGGCCCCAGAACAGTTAAAAACCGATTTTCTCTATCTTGTTGTGGTGGATGGGCTTTCCACTAAGAGTGCCACAACTGCTGAATTACTGGTAAGTCATTTCCGGCTGTATATAAATCTTTCTAGCAATGGTACATAAACTTATAAATTTCTTTAACGGTTATTCTGGACATAATTTCTTCCACTTTGTCCTTCGCTATGTGATGGGCCAGGGTTATTTTCATAGCATTCGTTTTCATTTCTTCAATTTCCTTTTCATCATGAATCTCATTCACAATCTCATCATCATTTAAAATCTTATATTCAGGGTCATGTTACTTCACTATTTAACCACTTGTTCATTTCATTTTCTTCATAGCTTAGGATTCTTCCCATCTCCTTTATTGTTTTTTACATTCCTCATTTTCTGGTCCACTATCATTTTTTTCTTTATTTAAAATTTTATTCCAAGCCAATGGATAATTGGGAGTTCGGTTAAAAAAACTTTTTTGAGAGAAATAGGCTGTTCGGATAATTGGAGTTCCGGTAATCGGCGACCTACTGTATGTTAAAATTTAGAACAGTTAGGAAACGCATAGCACAGTTGAAAATTTCCTTTCAGCAATTTCCATCAATAGTTATTACGTTCCAAAATTTCTACAATGTAAGAGCTTCATCGCAAGATCATCCATTCTGAAGCCTTAAAAGAAAATTTGAGATTGACTGTTTGAAAATTTGTATTTGACGCAAGTACAAACTAATTGATCAGATTACAAATAAAGTGTTTCATTTACATAATTTAATGGCGACTTCATTACCAGCTGTGGATTTCGATTACTCTTTGAGAATTAGTGTGCATTTTCGTACAGTGCAGCGTACAGAAAAAGTTTTAAAAATACATAAGAAACTTAATGATTTCGGAACATCATTCATTAGAAACCGTAGGAATAAACCAGTGGAATATATAAACATATCTGACAGACATTTTTCGAAAGTAGAGGATGAGATTTTGTCAAAGGGACCCAAGTTTATGTCTAGAAATAAGTTTGATATCAAAAATAGTGTCATTGTTTGTGAAAAAGTAACACTGTTGATTAGTCAAGAAAAGAGAGACGTTGCTAGAAGCTTAATCTTAATATACAATAGTTTAAGAGCATATAAGGCTAAATCAAATATCAAGAAAAATAGCATTCATAAAGTTATTAAAAGGCTTAAAACTGATCCAGAATTATTATTTTAGAAACCGACAAGACAAATAAATTAGTGATAATGAACCGTTCAGAGTATATAACAAAAATGGAGGCATGCATTGAGATGGGGCGTATACAACTAGAAAACGATTCTAACAATCGGATTTAAAGGAAGAAAATGATAATAAAAAACGGATATTGTCCATCTCTAATAAAATGTAAGTAAAAGACCAGTAGCACCTCCAAAACTCCGCAAAGATCACAAAGAAGAGTATCCGTTAAGACCTATCGTTTCTAAGTGTTCGAGTCCGTACTTTTTAGAAAAGGCATTTGTGGGTTTTTTAAATGTTTTCCTTTTATCGTCCGTGTACACTTTAACATCTACTCATGATTTCGTTGAGAGAGTCAAATATTTAAAAATCAGTAACAGCATTTTAGTAAGTTTGGATAGAGTGTCCCTCTTCCCATCTATAGACGTCGAGTAATTTAAGTTATTTTTGATGTGACGGAAACAGTGGAAGGGGAATTTTCAACTGTGCAATGCGTTTCCAAACTGAACTCAATTTAAGCCTATTACGGAGTCATACAAATCTATAGAAAATAGACAGGGCTGTACAATAGAGGATATTTTCTCGACTCCTTAGGATCATTGGTTTGTTGGATTTTGAAATATGCTATGAGTTTTCAAGATTATTTACTGAGACATCGATAGGCGGGAATTGTGGAGCTTAAGCCGCAAGGTAGGCCACCCGCCTGGCCTGAATACTTAGACATCACATCTTTCACCTTAAACGGCAGGAGTGTTATTACAATATTATGAATGTGTTGGAAAGTGTTTCATAATCTATGCTGGACACATGAGTTTTTGTCCTTGTTATAAGTTGATTTGCGACAAAATTTGTCGGGGTTATAGGGTATGTTTTTTTACCATCACTGAACTTGAGCCTTCAAAGAATGAAAGTTTGAACTTACCTCATGACGGAGAGATCTGCCTCTCATCCTCGATAATAGAGAACAGAACCTCTTCAATCCATCTTCATTTTACTGTTACCCAAACGTTTTCGTGTAATGTGGTACGGTACGTACACACTGCAGACACGCCGTTCGACTTAATCCTTCGAAAACAGAAAGTGAAAAGGGATCGACGAACAAGGTCGAGGTGACACGCTTGGGTTCACGATCGCGTGTGGTCAAAGCAGAGTTGCCAAAGATAGAAAAAAAAAGTTGATCATGACATTCACTCAGAATTTATTTTGCGTGCAGACATTTTGTCGCAGTCAACGAAATGGAAAGGAAAATTTGTAGGGTTAGCTTCAAAAGAAGCCTCCTACAACTCCTGAATTTATTCCGGGTTCGGTAGCCGGCAAATTGAAACGTTGCGTTTTCTCTCATAATTAATTTTGAGTTACGGGACTTTCATGTTCATGTCAGAAATCGCTAACTGCACTATTAGGGAGATAATGCTTATTTTTAGTTTCGTGGATCGCGTTCATTCTTTAAATAGTCGCGATCGCAAAGGATAGTTTTTGGCCGCACGTTATGTTGTTACGAAATCGATTTTTAAGAAAATATTCACTTAACCTTGTTTTCGAAATTTTCATTTTCTTTACTCTACAACACGAATCTTTCTAACACGTTTGCGGGCTGATTTTCAGTGCTATACGCGTGAATAATTTTCAGTGAATCCCATTTCAAATTCAGGTGCCCAAAACGAGTAGTTTCTTCTTTTTTAAATTAAACAATTTTTACTTAGAACAAGCAGGGGCTTGTGCCCTATTTCACGGGTGGAGCCTCGATAGCATAAGTGTGGCCAGTGTAATAGAAATCAGTAAATTAGAGTCCTATACTATATTTTCGACTAGAACGCGAATACTAGATTTTAGCAGCAATAAATCCACTCAATTTTGAAAGGAGCAGAAAAAACTTAACATTTTAGCAAAATTATTGAGAATATTTACGGGTTATATTATTGAAAACCTCCAGATACCAGCACTTGCAGTGTTCAATTCAGGGGGTGGCCAGGAGGGTACATTGCCCCCCGAGAGCAATGAGATACCCCCCCCCCCCACCGGAAGATTTGAGATTTTGTTTTTTAAATGGTCTAAAAGTGCAATCCCTCCCCACGCCGGAGCCACAGAAAACCCTCCCGGAGAAAAGTGTCTGAATTCAACACTGAGAACTTGCACACGCTACGAAAACTTTACTGATGATCTTCGAAGTAAGGAAAGAGAAATGGAAGTTTGAGATTTCTCGTTACGCAGCGAAGTTCTTTCTGACTGCCACACTTATTGAAATATAATTTTTTTAAAACTTTATACGGAGTGATGTATTTGACAACACATTATATCACTTTAGAAAAGAATAATGTACATCACTCCTGTTGAATGTAAAGCTAATTATTCGAGTAAAGGTACTATTCTTAATAGATGTTTAATCAAAGTATTCATTTATTTTAAATGTTTAAAAACCAAATCAACACTAGTGTACTTTTCCGGTTATGCCATGCTCGCAACCTCATTTGAAAACAGCTGGGAAGAAAAATCCGATAAAAAATAAAAGAAAATCTTTGAAACAGATTTTATCCTATAAAAATGTAACAGAATTTTTAAAAGTTACACAATAGTCACAAATAATGGCTTTAGTTTTTTTTTTTTTTTTTTTTTTTTTTTATGAAACTATTTCTGGTTCTAAAAGTAAAAGTAACTTTCTATAAAAACTAGGCCAATTTAGAGGTCCACTTTAAAATTTGTTTATGATAGATAAAGTTAAAAAAATATTTTCGATTAATTCTTTATCAAATTTACACATTTTCTCGAATTAAAATGTTCCTATTCTATTTTTAACTCTTTATAACATTGAAAAATTGAATATTATACAGACATACATACAATAAATACCTTAAACCCAACGGGAGTGAAAAATGAGGCAGAGCCAGGAATCGAACCTGGGACCACAGCGTATTAGGTTGTTGCTCTAACCACTGAGTCACTCCGGCCGATACCTGGGTTTGCAAATTTTGACTAATAAACCATTCTGGGAAAGTCACCAGCTATCTATCAGACAGTCTTGGATGACGGGACAACGATGAATAGATTTTACTATTCCATCGATCTACAATGTTTATTAGTGAAAAATTGCCGACCCAGGTATCGGCCGGAGTGGCTCAGTGGTTAGAGCAACAACCTAGTACGCTGTGGTCCCAGGTTCGATTCCAGGTTCTGGTTAATTTTTCAATCCAGTTGGGTTTATTGTATTTATTGTACATATGTCTGTATAATATTTCTATATACCTTTATGAGTTAAATGAAGGCGTTATTTATGTGTCTGTTTTAATAGTTGAAAGTGTTTATGAATTCGGTTTGTCCGTCCGTGACTCCCGTCAATAAAGTTCGATGTCTATGACAAGGATACAAAGGATGGGGAGGAGCCTCCCCCATTATATGTGAACTTGGGAAATTTGAGCTTAGAGTTGGGAAATTCTAGATTTTTTAAAACACTTTTTCTTTTTTAAAATAAAAAGTAAAAAAAAAAAATAAGAATTTATTGTTTCGCTGACTACCTTTCTGAGATCTGTAACAGTAAAATAGTTAAATTTTCAAAAGAAATACAAAAAGCAGCCAGACTCAATTTGCAATTGTGTTTTTCTGTGCTGCGGAAATACCACACATCTACCATACCTGAACCCTACTTTGGTACATCAGCAGTGTCTCTAATCTATTTCCTCCAAAAATTTGTTCCTTTCTCAAAAATCTCAAAATATCATGAGGCTATTTTCATATGAAGTACGATTATGACTCGCACAGAATAGAAGACAAAAACTTTTATTAAATGAACCAATTGTAATTTTTATGTTTTTAGTTTCAGTATTTTTCTTTGGAATTTTTTTTTTTTTTTTTTTTTTTTTTTTTTTACGTATAAGTATCATTATTATTAAACACACATTTCACATATCATTTTAGTTGGAAGCAATTTGTTTCAAGTTGAGAAAATTTTGAATTCTCACCCCCCAAAAAATATTTGTAGCTACGCCCCTGCATGGATCATTGGGGGTTTAGTAAGGCCTGTTCGGTATTGAAAACGAAGTGCGTAGCAGTTCCGGTTCATCTACGCGGAAAATTCCGTTACATTAGGGTCTATGGGTAAAAATCATTAGCAGAGTATTTTAATGATACACATTAAAATACTATTGAAATGGATACACATCGCTGAGGTGTGCTGCGAGGTTCTTACTATAGAATAGGGTGTGCCTAGAAGGTATCGTTCGTTTACAAGGACATCCAAAAGAATTTGGCTAAAGAAGAAAATGAGCCATCCTTGAGCTATGGAAGTCTACGAACCCTAATGGCTGGGAGTGCGTTTTCTGTTGTGGTGGGCGTTTTTTAATTGAACTATTTTTTAAATATGACTGGATGCGTCTAAATTCTATAGATCCCATACAGAGTCACACAAAAGTTCTCAACAATATCCGTTGAGGGGCGGGAATTGGCTGAGTGGAAATTTTAAACTGTGCTATGCGTTTCACTGAACTCACTTTAAATACTATGTAGTATGCACACCTATCTCTAGATCCTATACAGAGCTGCATAAAAATAGTATATTTTAACGACTATTCGTGATAATTGGAGAAATCGAGCTTTCAAATGCGTTTTCCAAATCGTTCATTTAGACCAGCCATACTCAATCTGCGGTCCGCGAACCGCATGTGGCCCGGCGACCTTTTATGTGTGGCCCGAGACACATAATCATTAATCCCTATTTATAAATTTGATAAGTGGTACAAACTTAAAAGGTTTTTAAGACTTCCACTCTTATTTTATACATTTCCAGGGGAAGACAAAATCTGCCCTGTTATTAATAATTAACAATAAAAATTATTAAAACATCATAAATGACATTTTCTTAGTCAAAAGTTCTTTTATACGTGTAGTTCTATTTGCGCTGTGTTAAGGTTTGTGTATACATTTCTTAATGTTCAACACCAATCAAACATTATTCCAAATGAATACAATTTACACTATATTTCTACATTTAGAAAGAGTAAAACTTTTTCGCATTGATTACACCCTTGAATTTGTATGAATTTATATTTTTTAATGAAAATCTATTCAAACAAAATGGCACTCGCTGCCTTCGGCAGCGCACCCTGGGCGTGCTATGCACACTCTGGTCTTTACTTCTGCAATAGTGAATGTGCATTTTTTTTTCTAATTATCTAACATGATTTTTTTTTCTTTAGAACTTGGAAATGCTGCCTTGTTATATTATTACGTTTTATACTTATCATACAGCTAATATGCTTATTAGGGTTAAACGCTTATCGCAGAAAAAATTGTCTGCAAAAAATTTTACACCCCTATTCCCAAACAATCTTCGCGCGTTATTTCTACATCATTTGCAATAAAATTCTACCACGAAGTTATTGTTTAGAAATAGTGATGTTTTTTTTTTTTTAAACATTTCTTCCGCGGCACCAACGTTCAATCCTGCTGATTATATTAATTTTATGACATTGCTTTGTTATACTATTTATATTATCTTACTATTTTAATTAAAAATTTTCATATTATTAGTTGCGGACCGTGTACCGTCATAAACGTATGTTTGACGTATTGTATAAAAACACATTACATAAAAAGTTTGAGTCTCGCAAGTCCTCTCGCAAGTGTGCAGTTTTGTTAGAGTATTTTGAATGTGTTGGAAAGTGTTTCATAACCGATGCTGCATGCATGTTTTTTCGTTCTTGTTTATATTGAGTCTTACCTCCCACAGCATCAGTTTCTCGCTGAAAATATTCACTTTGTCAGAATGATTTCTCCCGAATGGATTTTTAGTTAAAAGAATTCCAACACTTATATATATATATATATATATATATATATATATATATATATATATATATATATATATATAAATGCAGTTTTATCTCACTGAATCTCATCAGACAGTTTTGTTTAAAATATTTCATTATAAAACTGAACTTGCGCCTGTTCGTAAATTCTTTGAAGAACTTGAGCGAAAAGTTTCGCGGTGCACCGGCTGAAAACGGAGGTTTTATAGTTTAATATTTTTAAAACGAATTACGATTTTGAAATTTAAATATGTCATTCAACCATTCCTAGATAGTTTTTCCGAATACCACGATGTCTCGTGTCTCCACGTGCACATTGTTGGGTTCTAGAGAAGACGATCTTCTCTACATTACATATAGCACTTAAGGGAAGACAAAACTGGGTGCAATCCTATGAGAAATAGGCAAGCTTTAAGACCTGTTTCCTCGTAAACTACCCGACCGATTTTGATGACATCTGGAATCCATATTCACTGGATTAAGCTCAAGACTTATGGTAGACAGTTTTTTTTTCTTTCTGCGACTAAATCTCTTTGTTTTAGAGCAATGGCAATTATTTAGAAATTTTCCATTTTTTTTTTCTGAAATTAAAAATTTTTAAACTGTCTGTCTTATATTTATACTCTACCACAAAAAAAAAAAAAAAAAAAAAAAAAAAAAATCTAAATCGCTCGAGTACTTTGAGATAATGGGATTTTTACCTGAAAAGTACGATTTTTCAGGAGAGCCAAAAAACTTAGATATTCCCGCTCTTTGGGAATGGCAAATCGAGTTTTCTGGTTACGTATCGAAAGAACAGACGTTGGGAGTGTCGATAGGCGGTCAAATGTTTGTAAACTTTTTTAAAACCACCTTATTGCTCTATCAAATGACGCGAACTTTTTGTATTTTGATTTGGGTTGAACTGTGACTTGTATTTTTTGAACGTGTACTTTGTGTTACAAAATGACAAAGGCGAAAAGTGTTTTTGAGAAAAAAAAACTGGGTGGAATCATAGAAAAAATAGGCGAACTTTAAGACCTGTTTCCTCGGAAATTACAGCCCGATTTTGATTAAATTTTGAATCTATTCACTGGATTATGCTTAAGACTTATGTTATGGCAGAAAGGTTTTTTTTTTTTTTCTGCGACTAAAAATTTTTATTTTAGAGCAATGACAATTTTTCAGAAACTTTTTTTTTCTGAAACTACAGTAAAACCTCCCTAAAGCGACCACGTTCCGTTCTAATAAAAATGGGTCGCTCCGAGAGGTGGTCTCTTAATGGAGGTCATGTTTAAATCTAGATTTTAATTGTTGAAAAAAGGTAACAATTAATGTTACTAAAATTTAATTTTCACATTAGGAAAAAATGTGAAAATTTAAATATCAAAACAAAAATTAATTACATAAGTTAATTATTGCAGAGTTTAAAAAAATTAATACATTGACGTCTGCTTTTATTTTACGGTTTTATCTTCTATAACTTTTATTTCCAAGTCTTTTCAAAATTCAATAAATAAGTGATTTTTTTTTTTTTTTTGACGGGAACAAATTATGACGATTTCATTAATTTATTTCTTTGAGAGTTTCCTGACAGAATAGGGCAGGGGAGTTTATTGACCGTCGGCCTTACTTTATCCTCAGAGTTAAATTCATTGCGTAAAAAGGCACAAAGGGTTTAATAAATAGGCATAAAAATTCTAAACTTGGTTTCGGCGTTTGATGAATAATGCGCTCTCCGGAATTATTATTCTAATAAAACCTTCTTCACGCGACCTGGAAAAAAAGGAATTTGTTTCATTTTCTTCAAAGAAATGGGTCGTTCATGGAGGGAGTTCAAATGGGTGGTCTCTGAATAGAGGTAAAATTAGTATTGTGCCTAGGGGAATGAATTTCGTTCCATGAAAAAATGGTCGTTCAGGGAGGTGGTCGCTTAATGGACGTGACCGCACAGGGAGGTTTCACTGTAATTAAAATTTTTTTTAAACTGTCTGCCACATATGATCTTATATTTATACTCTACCGCCAAAAAATTTTTTTTATCAAAATCGCTTGAGTACTTTAGGAGTTATTGTGGTTTTCTGTTGAAAAGTACAATTTTTCGGAGAGCTAAAAAACTTAGACACTTCTAACGTTCTTGCACAGTGTTATCAAACGCATGAAGTATCTATAAAGACTTGGCTAAAATTTAGTTACATATAATAAATGAATAAAAAATGTTAGAGTAAAATTAATGTGAGTGGCAATACCTTTATTCAAATATATATTTTTTATGTAACAATATTGCGAAATAAATCCATTACAAACGCCTTTCAATCAAATTCGATCCATAAATTACAGTCTATAAAAATTTTGCTATGCATACAAAAACTAGACAAATGTGATTTTCAGCTTGGATTTTAATGACTCAGTTTTAAAAAGTTCATTTAAATTTACTAACTTGATTAATATAAAGATTTTTTTGCTTCACAGAGTCTTGTTCTGAACAATAAGCGAGCAAAACTATCTGAAACAACACACAAAAAAGTTTTAAGAAATGTGTTTCAAAATCGAAATCAAGTGAATGTTAATAACAATTTTAATTGCAATTGCACAGTTTTCAGCAGTACACACACTCACCACATGCTTTAAAGCAGCCATTTTTACAACGAAGTCACTTTTATAAAAAGAAAAAAAAATAATTTATATATCACAACAGGGAATGTAACAGAAAAGTAAGTACAAATATATTCCAGGCGAAGTGCTCATAAAAAGAGCTTCGAAAAATTGTGGCAATAACACAAATAAATAGATAACTCAAAACATTAAATATACCAGTTGGAACCCGTCGAAATTCGACGAACTAAAATGTTAGAAAGGAACTGTCAGATCGAATTTATAATAAACCTACAAAAATAATTACAATAAAAAATTCGTCTTACATTGGTTGTCTAGCTCTTAAAACAAATAATATTTTTAACCTAAAATTACCAAAATTTTATTTCCACAAACTTCAACTTGCTTAAATTATTGAAAAACTAAACTGTATTAGAATACGTAATCAAGATAAGTAATTATGATGAAGTTATCGATTGAGGCTCATATGTTTGTTTTTACGGGATGAAAAATGGAGTAAAAAGTATTTCGCTTTGTCACATCATAAAATTTCCTCCTATAAAATCTAAACTGCACGTTATTTTCACATTCTCATAAACCACTCAAGTTCACAAATTGAAAGTATTTTAACCCGCAATAGATTATTAATGAATGTATTTCCAAACTTAAAGTCACGTTTGTCCTATACAACTTTTCATGGGAACATTCGCACAAACTTTAAGTTCTAAACTCAGTACCCGCGAAAAAGAATTTCAGAAATTTGCCTTTAGTTGTCATAGTATTGGTCAAATATTTAGTTATATATATATATATATATATATATATATATAAAATCGTTTTGTTTTAAATATGACATTTTTGCTCACTGAATCATTTTGCCTAGTGTCTCAAACTCGGTATCAGCGTAATGTAAAAATAATGAAATGTAACTGATTTATGAAGAAGGATGCGTGTTTTATTTAATGTCTGACGTCATTTTCTATTCAAAATTATAAAAAAGTTACTTTTATTTGTAATGTAAAAATGGCATCAATAAGGATATAATCAATAAAAATAATAAACCATGACTATTTTCCCTTTTCTTTCAATATCAATGTAGTACTTCAGTTGCCACGCATACAAAATTTGTATTAAAAACTACAAAAAAATTAATATCTCAAAAATAAATTGAGATACAGCTTTCAAACAAATTGCATTTAAAAGCACATTTTTTCCCTTGTACGAAGGTTTAAAAATTGAAAATGTGCGATGTTTAGAAGTTTCAAAATTTGCAGTAGCGAAAATTGCAAAACCGAAATTTCATTTCAAATTTCAAAGTGTTGCCATTCGCAGAATGACGTATGCGTTACGCACAGATATGTTTGTCCTTTATAATATAGATATGGGAAAAAAAAAATCAATGTAGCTCACTACGTTCCAATTGTGGGCAAATATCACCATTTGTTTTATAATCAGCAATCCAAAACTTTTTTTTTTCTTCGCACAAATCCTTAGAAATGTATGGCTGTTTTTGTTCCAGCTGTCACCAGTGGTGTAGTCGTAAAAAACGGAGGGTATACGTTCTAAACAGAGGGTATACGCTCAAGGCAGAGCGTATATCCTAGAGTGTATATACTATAGCTTTCTTGAGAAACAGAGGGTATACGGTGTTCCTTAAAAAGATCCAGAGGTTATACGGCGTATTACACCCCGTATAGCCTCCAGTACATCCCTGTCTGTCACCATAAGTGTGTATTTCTGTAACAGGAAGTGTGTGCTTAAGCAATCAGAAATGTCTACAGTGGTGCCAACTTATAATGGCTCAAGAGGCTCGAGCCCACCCAAAAATTTCTTCTCCTAAATTTTCAGTTCTTTATTTCGTTATTCCATTTTTTGTTCAATCTTTCAAAGAAAATTTCGTTCTGTTGATGTTCACAAAATTACTTTGTTTGAAAACTGCAAAGACAGCGGTAACAGACACACAAGGGCATAAAAAATATTTTCAGGCAACATACCATTCAATATTTCTCTCTTAAAATAAGCTATTTCCGCATATTTTATCACAAAATATAAGTCAATGACCCTGTGTTTGAATTCTTTGACATCCATAAACTAATTTGGTGACGAAAATATTTAGCTCGACGTTTAGCCTTTTTCTGGCATTGAACTTATGGTCATGGTATTGTAGTAAACAATAGTATTAGGAATGTATGCAAATATAATTTAATAAAATTTCAATTTTATATTTCTGTATCAGACTTACTTGTATTTTTTTAAATCAAAATATAGTATAGGAGTTCTTTCTTACAAATACACTAATTTTTACAACAATATTAATATTAAGAAATCTGAAAAGTTTTAAGCTTTGAGGGTGGCAATTTCTAATACATTTCAAAGTTAAATTCTTTCTGAAAAGCGTTTTCTAGAGAACATGACTTGTCACAAGCAATCTGTTGCGTAAAACGTTCCATCTCCAAAAATTACGGTTAGATTTACTTATATAACACTCATCGACTACCCTGTATGTGATGTTGTGAGTGTCATGAAGGATCGGTTTAAATTTCCTGAAATTTTACAGCCAGTTTTATGAATTAACGTACAGAAAATATGAAAAATAATCATTTGAATGGCTCTTATCGCTAGGAAAATTTTTATTGCATGGCTTAGATCGCAGTTGATTACATTCTTAATGACTCAAATTGTATATTTATGGAAAGCAAATAAGTAAACTATCATTCATTTTGCCGTGAGGCTATTTAAGATAAGTTCCCCTACTGAATCATTTTTCATTATAATTACCAAAATGGAAAAAAAAATTGAGAAGCATCAAAGTAATTTATTTAACAAAGGAAATTATATTTTTGTGTTTTCATTTATTAAGAACAACCTGTGTTAGACTCATTCTTTCTTTATTTTAGAAAAATGGCTGTAAAAAGTAGTAAGACATCTTAAGTACATTTAAAAAAAAAATTGAACTGGACATTAGACAAAAATGAAATACATTGCAACGTAAAAAATGTCGCCGGGGCCGTCATCCGATGAGAACGGGGGTCGCCAAAATCCAGTGGGTCGGGCTGGACTCATTTGTGTTGAAGGTTGAGGAAAATTTTGGACGTCCAGACCTCTAAGTCAGGGCAGAAAGAATATCTATCTCTCTATGTGGTTTGTATTATTGAATTTTTCAATTATGAGATACTGCCATTTCGTGCAATGGATTTAATGGTGCTGTCAGTGGCTTCATTTTTTCTGGTCTTTATTCATTTGATAAAATGTTTAAATTACAAATAGTTTAACAAAACATGTCAAATATTTCCAATTCCCCACATATTTATTTTAATTAATTCTTTTCATGCATTCGCCTTCCTCTTACTATTGACCTTTAGCCAAATTTAAATGTTATTATATTTTAATACTTCATTTATAAGTGATTGGATCTAGTCTTAAAAAATTCATTAGTGATTTGATAATTTTATAAATGTTGTTCCAAATTTAATATTTATAACGTTTGTATCATGTCTTGGATACTCAAATTAGAAATTATATTTGAAATAAATGATGATTTGTAATATTCTATAATGGTTATGTACTATATCTAGATATAGATAGCGTAAACGTAAAAGTTACATCAGGGTGAAAATAAGACTTTTTGGGGGTGGGGGGAGGAGAATAAAGTAATGAAACATTCATGACTTTTGCGCCTACGTATGAGGCAAATTCATTTACAAGAAATGTTTAGAGTTTGCATAAGATGGATACGAGATGCATAAAAGTTCTTCGGTACTTTTCCGTAATCCGAAATTCTACAAAAGGCTTTTTTAAAAAATATGATCCAGTTCTCCTCGCTTACGTTTTTTATTTTTATTTATTTCTTTGTATTTGAAATAAAATAAGTAAAATTTGTTTTTATTTTCGAAAGGATTTACCTACTGTTGCATAAATTTGAAATTTTTAACGAAGAACGGCGTGACGGTCCGTTGCAAAATGTGACAAAATATATATATTTGCGCTCGGCTAGCAGAAAGCACCCTTTTTTTTCAACCGCACGAAATTGAAGTTATAAAATTTACAACAAAAAAAGGATTCGCTTCCATTTTCTCCAAATTTAATTTCAGTAACGTAACATCTACTACCTTTGAGTTCTTAGCAATAATAAATTGTACTTTATGGAAATCGCATATTAATATTCAGAAATTTATATTCTTCATGGAGCGATACGAGTTTTCTAAAACGGAGCAGATTTGGATACACTTGGATAACCAATGCTAATTGAGATAAATAAAAAGAAATTTTGTGATTTTTTAGCGTTTTATGCACCGAACAAAACTTTCGCATGAGACAGACATGTAAATATCGTTCTTTGATTGGATCTTGGAATAGTTAGGGGGACAACAGTGCATGCATGTCCTTAATAACTAAACTGTGTAAAGTACTAGAGCGCGCAAAGAAAAGAAAACGGCTTCTGTCACAAACAGTCTCAGCCAATCCCATGAAGGAAAATTGAAATTCCATGAAGGATGATTCTTTGGGGAAAACTATTGGGAAAAAAAAATCACGCGGAATACTGTTAGCAATGTATCCACTTCAACAAAACTGAAATGTCAAACAAAAACTGCATTCCTTGTAAGGCGTCATCGCTTATGCATATGAATCGATATCAGTTCCCTGAACTGAGGGCTGTATCTACCATGGGATAACAAATGTCGATCGGAATAGTTTTGAGGGAATTTAAATAAATTTGCGCATTCTGCAAAATTTAATCTAAAAGACAGTCCAGCCAATAACTTTCTTATATTGCACGCGATAGGATTAGACACGTTCAGGCATCATTTAGGGAAAGTAGTGTAGGGCAACCATCTGGGTTTCAAATTTCTTTATTATCATTAAGCCCTTTGTTGAATGTTTTCATTAGGTTCTACCAACATATTAATAATTGTATGTCAATAAATTATAGGCTAAATATATATAACAGCCCCTTGAAAATTGTATGGAAATTAATGCAAAAAACAGTTTAAGATGAACAATCTTGATTGACTAAGTTCCACGAAAGACTTTTGGCCCCTTCAAGAAAAATCTGAAAGGACGCGGTTGCCTTAGAGTTTTATACAAAAGAAACAACTTTCTTCGGTCCAACCTGCGAAAACGTGTTAGCAAACACATCCACATTCGACGAAACTGATGCGCCACACTTTAAAAGTCCCTTCTGCTATGGCTGCTGCCTGGCCAACCTGTTTTTGATGAACTGGATGACGACGTTTTGAGGTCTCTCCTGATACTCCTCCAGCACCTCCTTGGAGGCGATCCAGCAAGGCTACGCACACCACGGCACCTGAAAACACCGCACACTCACGTCAGACAAGTCATTATCGTTAAAATATTAAACAAAAGGTATTCCTTATCTTACAGATAAAGAGTAGAAAAAGGGTTAAAAATCAATTATAGACAGATTTAAATATTAAAAAGAAAAAAAAAACACATTGAGTAGGGGAGACGAGAGGCTAGTTGGCTACAGGGGTAAGTAGGCGCAGTCCTCATAAATCGCCTTTTTGTGGACAGATTGCGCAACCAGTCACAGAGTACCTTTCTTCTTGCTTTTTACAATCCTCATTGTAGTTTTACAGCGTTACCTACGTGCAGTGGACATTTATTACGGTTTTTCTGTTTTTTGCACTCATAAGTAACTTTTTGTTGCTTCATTCTTTTACTAATTTCTAATACTTATCTTAATAATTGCGATTTAACTTGGGCAATTTTTCTTAGTGTATTATTAACTGTACCTACCCCATATGTGATTTACTTGGATTATTTATGCTTAGATGGTTACGTGTCCCTTTTGTGAAGAAATTTATTCTGGGGCTAGTAGACACATTGAACACGGGACTCGGTGTCTGGTGTGCGGTGGTAGCTTGAAAAACAGCAAACACTGACAAAAGTGGTTGCAATGCAAGATTTTGGGCACACGAGGCTTGCTCAAACGGAGATACTCGATTTTTTATTTGTGACAACAGTAACTCTGACGATGATATCGAGTAGGATACAAGTTACTCAATGTTAATGTTTTATTCATTATTGTTATGTCTGTATAATTTAGAATTTACATTGTACGGCGATAACGCCTTTGTTTAAACTTACTGGTAATAATGAAATTGATTTCTCTTAACTGCGTGTCTTATTTGAGTTTCATTTAAAAAGCGTGTGCCAACTTACCCCATAGGTATAGGCAACTTGTCCCGTGACGGCGTAGCTTGGTGCACAATTTTCCTTTTACTTTAGGCTTCCACTAAACATAAACTACAAAAGCTACAAACTCAAAACTCCGGGAATTTATAGCCCAATGTCTGTCCTTTAAAAGTACAGTAAAAGTTTTATAAAAAACTTAATCAAAAAATTAATAAATCAATAACTAAAAACTGCGCCTAATAGTCTCGTTCTCCCCTTTAGCTTATTTGAAGATTATTACTGACGACTTATTTGAAGACGTGAGTTTCAAAACTCGCCTTATCCAGAAAATCAAATTTTGGGAAATTGCGAAAAACCTCTGACTGGGTCCGTGGGTTTTCATTGTAAACCAAGATTTTACAATGGCAGAAATACAAGATAAGACTAGTTCTTTTTTTGCAGACCGTTGTGTTTTTTCTGTGCAAATTAACCAACAGAATTGATAAAGAAAAATCGATTAATTTTTTGGATAAGGTGAGTTTTCAAACTCAAGTCCTCATATATACAAAATTTACAGGTATTAATATTTACAATTTTTTTAATAAGAGAAGAAATCCTTACTAAGGAAACCATTATTCCGCGAGCTATATGCCAAGCATTTCATTCGAATTCCAGACGTGCTCTGCAGCGCAAAGCTATGGAACATTTACATAACAACAGTGAGGAGTTACTGATTCGTGTTGCCACTTATTGAAATAATGTTTAAATATATACGCCTGTTACAGGGTTTTTTATTTAATTAAACGATTTAATATTGGAGAAAGTAACTGTGCAAAAATAATCTATACGGCTACTTGTCAAAAGAAGCTTCCTCTGCTAATTAAATTCTCTCTGAAGATAGTGAAGCAAGTTCATCTTTTATTTCAGAATAATGCCAGAAAAAGAGGCACTATAAGGAATAAAATATTTAAGTTGATTGGCTTCCCGATTATTCAATTCCTCAAATGAATAAAATGAAAATAGGCAATTCAATTAAAAATTAGACAATAGTAGTTTTATTATTTCATTTTAATAAAAATGCCGTAGGCTAATTGGGAAATCAGGCTCTTTGCAAAGAGCCGGGCTAATTGGAGAATCGTCTCCCTTTTTCCAATTAGCCTGATATTTTTCAGGCTTATTGCAAACAACCTAGACAGCGTTAGACTAATTCAGAAATGACCACTTATTTCCCAATCAGGGTGATTTTATTTAGCTTATGAACCTATAACCCGACCCGAACCCGAAAAATAAATTACAACAGACCGTACCCCGATCCGAGCAAGACAAAATAATTTCAGCCTACATGCAAACCGACCGGAACCTGAAAGCCATTTGAAAAAACCCGAACCAAATCTGATAACCGACAAAAATATTGCAAAGAACCATAACCCGATCCGATCAAGACAATTTCCGTGCATAGGTAACCCGACACGAAGTTAAAATTCCATCTGAAGAAAACCAGAAATCTGACACGAACCAAATCTGAACCCGACAAAAATATTCCAAAAACACATAACCGGATTCAAACAACACAAAATAATTTCCGTGGACATGTTACCCGAAACGAACCTATAAATTACATTTGATCAAAACCCGAAATCTGACCCGAACCAAATCTAAACATTACAAAAATATTGCATTGAACCATAACCCGATCCGAGCAAGACAAAATAATTTCCGTGCATGCGCAACCCGACCTGAACCTAAAAATTTCATTTGAAAAAAAAACGAAATTTGAACCGACAAAAATATTCCAAAGATCCATAATCCGATACGAGCAAGACAAAATAATTTCCGTGGACACGCAACCCGACCAGATTCTAAAAATTTCATTTGAAAGAAACCCGAAATTTCAACCGACAAAAATATTCCAAAGATCCATAACTGGATTCGAATTCAAATCGGGTTCGGGTCGTGTTTCAGGTAGACTTCAAATGGAATTTTCAGATTCTGGTCGTATTGCGTGTACATGGAAATTAAATTGTCTTGCTCGGATCGGGGTACGGCCTGATACATTTTATTTCGGGTACTGTTCGGGTTTCGGGTTAACTTCAAGTAGAACTTTCAGGTTCGGATCGGGTTCCGTGTCCACGGAAATTATTTTGTCTTGCTCGGATTGGGTTATGGTTCTTTGGAATATTTTTTGTCGGGTTCAGATTTGGTTCATGCCAGATTTCGGGGGTTTTCTAATGGAATTTTTAGGTTCGGGTCTGGTTGCGTGTTCATGGAAATTCTTTCGTCTTACTCGGATCGGGTTATGGTGCTTTAGAATATTTTTATCGGTTGTCATATTTGGTTCGGGTCAGATTTCGGGTTTTTTTTTAATCAGGTTCTACTTGGGTTGCGTATCGACAGAAATTATCTTGTTTTGCTCGGATCAGGGTACGGTCTGTTGTAATTTATTTTTCAGGTTCGGGGTTAATAAAGAAGCCTAAAAAATAATCCTGATTGGGAAATAAATGGTCATTTTTCAATTAGCTTAACACTGCCTAGGCTCTTTGCAATCAGCCTGAAAAATATCAGGCTAACTAGAAAAAGGGAGATGATTCTCCAATTAGTTCGGCTCTTTGCAAACAGCCTGATTTCACAATTAGCCTACGACATAAACATAAACACATATCTAATTTTCTTAATTACTTCCTGTTGTGCAACAATGTCAGTAGGATAGTAAACAATACAAAATTTTAAATATAAATTTAAACTTTTTATAACAATGTCCTGCCAGCAACAAAGCCTTTTAAGAAAGGAACAGTGGCAAGAATGCGTCGCAACAATACAACACACGGCAATTTTTGAGCACTATCTCGATTGTTGAAAACCAATGCTCATTGTAAAACTTAGTAATAAGTCACTTTGATTCATTTAGCTAGTCTTTGCTGGTTTATCAAGGCGATATATTTGAGTTATTTAATTTACGACTTACGTATATTTCTCTTTTTTGGGAAAGTTAGTTTTCAACGACTAATTTAATTAGTTATTGAGTTTATTGAGTTATGGACAGCATCCGGGAAAAAGTTACAGACGGGATCATTACGAAAGAACAGTATCGTTTACACGTAATAGAATCGACCATCGAATATTTGAGTTTAAACCATGACTATGATTTTGTTCGTGTGGTCGGTCATGGATCCTTCGGTTTAGTGGCTGAAATAAAAAATCGTAATAAAGACCGTAGCCTCGCAGCCAAGTTGGTACTTGAAGAGCATGCCGACAAAAACGAAAATGAAATATGGCCGAATTTAGGCCATGAAAATCTGTTACCACTCATAAGTATAGATTACATAGCTGCTACTGGCAGCTTCGTTTACATAACGCCTCTACACAGCGCCTCCTTAGCCGATATTGTGGAAGGATGCCATCTCGCACAAGATCTGAACGGCATCGAGCGGGCCTTATCCTGGCAGAAAGGAGTCAGCAGCGGACTTCATTATTTACACAGCAAAAAGCTGTGTCACCTCGATGTAAAATTGTCTAACGTGCTCATCAGCCAAGACGACACGGCTATCATCTGTGACTTCGGATCCATCACCCGCACAGATAATGGGGTGACTGACCGGTTAGTTGAATTCTTTATAACATTACATTTGCCAAAGAAAATCTTCTATTTCAATTCATAAAAAAATAATACTTTTTGTTAAAAAAAGTGAATTAGGATACTTTTAAAAATGTATATTAAGTGATCGAATGGTAGAGGAGGCTTTTAAAGTCATAGTTTTTTTCTAAGTCACTCATTTTGAAATGGGCTCTGTCCCGTAACTGGAAATTCGCTTCCTCTTTAAAGCGTATTTTGAGCGTATACTGAATTTTTACTTTCTTCTATCTTTACAAGAAGAAAGTATTGGATTCGTGAAAATTTTCCACTTCCTGTTTTCGACGGATTTATACGTTTTAGAAGGTCCTGAACACGATTGGAAGGTTTTTAGAAAATGTCTGTCTGTGAGTCTCTCACTTAGTCACTCTGTGAGTCTGTATGTGACAAAAATTTTGTGGGCGCTCCATCTCAAGAACGAATGCACGGAATTTCACAAAACTTTAGATTCAATTAGACCTTGATATAAACGGGTGCTGATTAGTTTTTGGTGAAAATCGCCCATTAGGTGGCGCTGCTAGGCGGCATTTTTTACGATTTCTGCAATAGGTATATCTCAGGAACGACTGCGCGGATTTTCATAAAACTTCAGATTCAATGAGTTCAGGATAGTGTTAGGTGCTGATTAATATTTGGTGAAAATCTGCCAACAGGTGGCGCTGCTAGGCTGCATTATTCATGATGATCACAATAGCTCTAACTCGAGAAAAAATGCACGAATTTTCGTTAAACTTCAGATTCAGTGAGTCCCTGATATAAATGAGTGCAGTTTAATTTTTGGTGTAAATCGCCCAACAGGTGTCGCTGCTGTGCTGCCTCTTTCACGATTTCCGCAATAGCTCTATCTGAAGAACTCATGCATGAATTTGCATCAAGCTTCAGATTCAGTTACTTCCTGGTATAAATGGGTCCTCATTAGTTTTGGGTGTCAATCGCCCATCAGGTGGCGCTGCTATGCAGAATTTTTTACAATTTCCGCAATAGCTCTCTCTCAAAAACGAATGCATGAATTTTCATCCAGCTTCGCATTCAGTTAGAAGTTGTCAAAGTTGTTGATATTTAGATTTTGGTTCAGGAAGTATTAACATGTATGAGATAGAGGAAAGTTTTGGGATTGCCACATCCGACTCGTTTAATGAAGAAAATACCCTATTTTAGAAATCTTACGCGTGATTTTTTACGACTGGATTTTGTTTGTTGTCGTCGTCGTAAATGACATATCTGTGCAATTGAATACTAATAAAGTTTAAAGTTTTTACTACCGAAAGTTTTATTCGATCCCTAAAGATATGAGGTCTCCCAGATCGCAAATACCCTCTTACGTTTTCTCCACCTCAGTTGCAGATTGAAAGGATGTTTAAACTATTAACCCTTTATGTACTGAATTATGAATTCATGAAAAATTTATCTTCTAAAGCACTTTTCGTGAATCGTTTAAACTACGTTAGAAGAATCATTTAGCAAATCTTAGCAGGGTTTTTCCAATTAAAATGAATTAATTAAATCTGAAATTATAGGGATTTTGTGCACTATTTATAACTTCACTCAAATCATTTATATAAAATATTTTTTAGTATTTTATAGAATTAGGAAATGTACAAGTAGAATGCTCGCTTTTCACCCACACTCTTTCAACGTGAAGAAAGGCGAACAGAGGAAAATAAAAAAGAAATCATCCTTTTAAAAATATTTTTGTTTTCAACTTGATGTAATTCAAACAATATATATATATTTTAAGTCAATTCCTACTTAGGTTGAATAATAAAGTATTTTATTAACGATTGAAAATTTGAAGAAGAGAAATTTTTTACTTCTCTATAAAACTAAAATTAATTATTTAAATTTAATTAATGAATTAATATTTGAAAAAACTGTATTAACACTATAAGCGTCATCCACTACAACTTCAAAAAAATGTATTTGAACTTGAGTGGATTAGTAATAAGTGTTTTATTAACGATTGAAAATTTGAACAAGATATAGGGAGATAGAGATAGGGAAGAAAAGATAGGGAAGGGAGATAATAGATAGGGAGAATATGAACTAATAGTAGGAATTGAAAAAGAAATCATCCTTTTAAAAATATTTTTGTTTTGTGAAATCAATAATGCTTTTGGAACAAGATAAAGTAAAGTACAGTGAAACACCCCTGTGCGACCACCTCCATTAAACGACCACCTACCTGAAAGACCCTTTTCTCATGGAACGAAATTGACTCCCATAGGCTCAATACTAACTTTACCTCCATTCAGAGACCATCCCAGTGGAACTCCCTCCATGAGAGACCCATTTCTTTGAAGAAAATGAAACAAATTCCGTTTTTTCCGGGTTGCTTGAAGCAGGTTCTATTAGAAAAATAATTCCGGAGAGTACATTATTCATCAAACTTATAAACTAAGTTTAGATTTTTTTTCTTTTTTAATTCCGGTAACTTTGAAGTGTTTAAACCCCTTTGCACCTTTGTAAGCAATGAATTTAACTCGGATGACACATTAAGAATGACGGTCCATAAACTCCCTTGCTCTATTCTGCCAGGAAACTCTCAAAGAAATAGATAAATGAATGAAATCGTTATTATTTGTTCCCGACCAATAAAAAAAATCGCATTTATTTGCTGAATTTCGGAAATAAAAGTTACAAAAGATAAAACCGTAAAATCAAAGCAAACACACACAAACAATGTATTAATTTTTTAAACTCTATAGTAATTAACTTTTGTTTTGACACTTATATTTTCATATTTTTTTCTAATGTGAAAAATAAATTTTAGTGACATTAATAGTTACCTTTTTTCAACAATTAAAATCTAGATTTAAACATGACCTCCATAAAGAGACCACCTCTCGAAGCGACCCATTTTTATTGGAACGGAACGTGGTCGCTTTAGGGAGGTTTTGCTGTATTTATAACCGATTCTAAACTGTATTACTACTAATTAATGTACTAAAGGAATTTTGTAACAAGTTATTTTAATGGTACTTTAAAGTACCTTCGGGTTATAAAGGGTTAAACTATTTACAAGAGATAACACCATAAGTGATAATTTCACGTAAAAATCGCTCTATAGCTTAGAAGATATTGAACCACTTTCGAATTCATCATAACTTTAACTGTTTCTTATAGATTCTTTGTTTGAAATATTTATGAAAATAGGACACGCAACATAAGTTTAATGGCTTTATAGGTACATTAACTAAATTAGTTTTATTTAATATTTAGTAATCGCACTGTATTTTTAGGTATAAGAAATGTTGGCTTTACTTTCTAAAATTTAGTAATGGAAGACATATTGTACCATTTAAATTTTTTTAAAGGTATTCGTTCGGTTGTGCACGCCCGTAGGTAAGCTGGTAGACAGAATAATCATAAGTCTGCTATCTCCTGAAGAACATTTTGATTAAATTAAACATTTCTTTTTATAGTTATCTTTGTTCGATTTGCTTTAATATAGTACTTTATTATTATTATTCTTTCTATTCATAAATGAGTAAGGGTAAAGAATACATGTGATAGAGATTTGATTATCCCCCCCCCCCCTCCAAAAAAAAAAAAAAAGAAAACAAAAGTTGAAAATTGCTCGTCAAACGTAGCAAATGAGGTGCGTTCGTACTCTAACTAGTTTTATAAATACTTTTTGAACCGCATATTGTACTGAATGTATATTTTAGTGCACTTCCTAAGTGCCTATCCATTTCATTGTGTTCGAAAGGCTGTAACCATTAAAATGCACCTGAAATAATTTTTTCCCATTGGCCGTCATGTAACGGAGAATTTTTGACTCTCCCTGTAACTAAACTATACATCTGATTATCATAGAATTTGAAATGACTCGACAAAATTTTGCAACAATTATATATTTAAAATTTCAGACCATTTGGAAGGCTGTCACATCATTAAAATGCACTTGCAGAATTTATTCCTATTGGCCGTAATGTAACGGAAAACTTTTGACTGCCCCTGTCATTAAACTACAGATCCGATTTTCATAAAATTCGAAATGACTCGTCAAAATTTTTCAACAATTATAGATTTAAAATTTCAGACCATTCGGTTGGGTCGTTTTTGCTCTGTTATATGCGGGCAGACGGACAGACAGACGGACTGAACGACAACTATAGGTGCTACGTATTTATATAATTACGAACGCACCTAAAAAAGGGTCGAATCGTCAAAACTAACCAAGATCACAGGGAAAAATAAACTCATACTAATAGAATTTTAAAAAAAAATTTCAAATTCAAAATTTGAACAAACATATTCATATTAATACGGAAATGTAATATACGCTATGTACAAAATTGTGTTTTATCTCTTTTTTTTTTTTATCTAAATAGAAATATTTTAGGAGAAACAAATATTAGACGTTCTATTTTCAAAGTCCTTGTTTTCAATTAGAAGCTTATGATTTTCTCAAATGACGTTCTTAATTTTTTTCTGTACATTTCAAAATATAATATTAGAAAAAGAACAAGTTGTTCTGCAAAATAAAAGTTGTTTAAGCGAAAGTAATACTATAAGCCAACAAATCAGTCTTTACCTTCCAAAGTTTGCGATGAAGATCCTTTACATTCCTTGAATAGGGGAAACAAATGCCTCACTTAGTATCGATTCATACTGTACAGTAGAACCTCGATTATACGAAATAATTGGGGCCGACCCTCTTTCGGAAAATCGAAATTTTCGGATAATCGAGAATGCTTCCATTTGAAGATTCAGGAGAAATATATGCAATATTTCTTATTATAGTAACAAGTGCTTAATAAAAATAAAGCAGTAGCGAAATAGAAACAAGAATAAATTACATGAATTTTAACTTTGAAATTAAGTACGTTTTACATATATCACAAGGGTTCGAAAAAATGTTTTGTTGGTCGCAGTTTCGATTGCCTTTGCTTTGAAGCTCTGCCACGGAGTTTTTTAATATTATTAGTTAACCAGTATCACAATCTTTCTGCTGCTCCAGCCATGCTAAACCTTTTTCAAAATATTCAAAAGCTTCAGAATGGCTAATTTGTTCGTTTTCTTCGTTTCATTCCGCAGCTTACGGGTGCTCAAGTTAAATTCAAAGGAACTCTAAGAAAGGGGATTGAAAATATTTATATGTACTTGCAGTTCCGAAAAGACCTCTTGCACCCAAGGAATGCGATAGTTTAAAAAATAAATAAATAAGTTTTCAAAATAGATTTTGTACTCAAGGAATGTGATAGCAAAAAAATAAATAAATAAAGGTTTAAAAATAGATTTCGATTAACCGAGAGTTTCGGATAAAAGAAGTTCTACTGTATTTAGAGCAGCTGCGTATGGAATAATCAACACTATCTAAAGTAAATGAAATGAAAGTGAAAATTTTTAATAACTTTTAATCAAGCAAGTACTTTTTCTTTTTTCAGGTACGTATCCCCTTACTTTTATCGACCACAAGAAGGACTTGAAGGTAAAAATGGTCGCAATGCAGAGGTGAATGGATTCATGTATGATGTTTACACCTATGGAATTATGTGCCTGGAACTCTTCACAAAACAAGCCCTGGGTAATTCTTTAAACTGGGAGAACAGACGGTTTAGCTGGAGGAAAGTTTTATATCCGAAGATATTTGACATTTTGGAGGTTTGTATTGATTTCATATTGAAAG
Organism: Maratus speciosus; assembly: GCA_963932465.1. NCBI lineage: Eukaryota > Metazoa > Arthropoda > Arachnida > Araneae > Salticidae > Maratus > Maratus speciosus. The sequence goes on from OZ010791.1 coordinate 10,127,885, forward strand.
AATTGGATTGACTATTTTAAAAACTAGATTACATTTCTACAAACAATGTGGGAATTATAAAAACACTTAAGGAAATGCATGAAAGTATCAGCGTACTACATATATAAAATCGATATTAAACACACATAAAAAATATACCCAACGTTTCAGACTAATCTAACAAGCCATCATCAGGGGTTTATTGACCTCTAAGGAGCTTACGTTATACACAACACAGTTACAAACATTAAACTGAAAACATTTTTCTTGAGATAGTCCAAAACTTCAAATGAGGTCAAGAAACCCCTGATGATGGCTTTTTAGATTAGTCTGAAACGTTGGGTACATTTTTAATGTGTTTTTAATATTGATTTCATATATGTAGTACGCTGATGAGTATCTTAAGTGTTTTTACTCATTAAATTTTGAAAGTAGCAGGTGTCGTTGTTCAGAAACTGTCATCGAACTGTGTTTTCAGTATTTTTTGCAAACGCAATAGATCATTCAGAAAAGAGTGTCAAAGTGGGCGTTTTGAACCGAATTTCGGCGCGAAAGAAGAATAACCACTCAAAGAAGGGTGAAAAACGTCTTTGTCACGGAATCCAAATCGCTTATAACCCAATACGTAATTTATGGATCAAAAAATGGAAAAGACAGTTCGATTCCAAATCACTTCCCTTGTCATGCCTTCCAATTTTATATCTTTGTGTTAAAAAAAAAAAATTGTAAATGTGTCAAAGCGTTTTGCGCTTGTTGAGCAGAGCAGTTGAGAACAGCCTTAAGATATGTGCCTACCTGCGGGGCACTTTTTTTTTTTGAAAAAATAGGAAATTTTTTATCAAAAACATGTGTTTTTAGTTAAAACAGGGAATAAAACTATGAATTCTATAAATTTTTAAAGGAATTTTTATTAACTTTTCAAATTTAGGCAATATTGAGTCACATTTTAGTAAAAAAATGCGTTTATGCCAAATCTTCTATAACAAAATCTGTTCAATATATTTCACTTATTTTTTCAACCCTATGTTAGCAAACCACTTACCTGTGTTATGAAGCAAAATATTTGCAAAACCTCTTAAATTGACTAACTTATGTCAAATTTTGCATGCAAAACATGATTTTTTTTCTTTTAAATGCGTATTTTTCAATAAAAATGGCTCTTAAATTAATATATACAAACTTACAAGCTCTATTTTACTTCACCTCTAGATGAGCAGAAACTTGTCACAAAATTTTACTTCAATATCTTAAAAACTTTTTAAGAAATGATGTTTTCCGTAAACAATGTACTTAATGGAAAACGCAAGCAAATTAAGATTTTGAGCACAAAAAATTATGTATAAAGTTTACCATTTTGAAATCCACCCTATTTGTGGGGGTTTATATGTTTGTGTATATGTTATATGTATTATATTTGTGTATTAAAACGCCGGTTTATATTTTGGGCTATCACTTTGCTTTGTAGGATCGCTGAACCAAAAGTAAAGCATTTTTGGAATCCTAAATGTTACAACTTTAATTTACAATAATAAAAAAAGGAATCGAAATATTTCACAAAAAAAGCGATTTGAGAGTAGACACATACCTTAAATATATTTCGGGCTTTAATAAATGTGTAAGGATCCGTTTAAATTGTCTTAATCTCAAGTTGGAAGACATCCTCATACATTAATTTGCCATTCTATTCAAAGGCCTCGCTAAGGGCGGGGGGCAGGGGGGCTCCCCCCCAAAAAAAGTTTGCGAATGCTGTTACACTTGGCAAATTTGTTTAAATCTTTAATAAAAACTATAACACACTTTCTTTTTCCGATAGACTTGGCAAAAGTTACAAATCTAATTTGGAATATTATTAAACTTTTTTACAAATAAGAGCTTTATCACATTTTTTAATTGTAGTAACTTGGCAAAATTATAAAACGAGTTGGCAAATACTAAAATTTGACTTGGCAATTTAAGGTCCTCCCCCCCTCCCCCCGAAGAAAAAGTCTTAGCGACGGCCCTGATTCTATTGACAGTGTATAGAATACAAAATATCACATAACGTATGAGTTCTGAAATATCCGTTTGAATGGGCCCAATGCAGGGTTCTCGCTGCCGCTCGCCATTGCGCCAAATTGCGACTAAATGCTTCATTTGGAGAGTAAATGCACAATCAGATTCGCCAAATTGCGAGTGCTCAATTTCTGCTCTTTTTAAGTGTGTGTCAGTACAGTCCAGATTTCTATCCGCGTTACTGAACGATTGATGTCACTTTTCATGTTTAATCACACCGTGCCCTTTACATTACTCTATTTATAGAGATACAGAGTCAACACCAATTCAGTCTAGTAACAGCCAAGGATACAGAAAGGATTATGCGATAGGTATTTCCCTATTGTCAGTTGATCACTATCTGTGCACTGGCATCGCGTCGGTAAAAACACAAACAAAATTATTTGCATCAAGCGACCAAATAGAGAAAAGTTTTGCTGGAATGTGGCTCTGAAATTAGCCATTTACTATACTATTTATTAGTTGTGCGTGAAGTATCATTTGTGGGTCAATCTTTTCTATCCGCTAGAGTCAAAATCAGCAATTTTTAGTGTATATTTTCATAACGGTAAATCAAAGATCGTCGCTGTTTTGAATTTTTATTTAGACTGCTACAAGAATGTCTGAAGCATTTACACATTTTGGAGCCATTTAGAATGTAATTATTTTTAATAATTTCTGTAGCGGAAAATCAAATTTCTATTTTATGAGCAATTACAAAAAATAAGGTTGTTTTAGAACATATTGAAAAAAAGAGATACAATAAGGATGTTAAAGATAGATTTTTCAGTGTTTCACGCCAAATCTTTTTTTGCAAACATTTTTTTCATTTGGCTACTGTTTTTTATTTCTTATTCGCCAAATCGCGAATGTTGATCAAAATCCAGCGAGAACACTGGCCCAATGAGCCAGATGGCAGATTCATTGAGTGTGGTTCTATTCCAATAAAAAATCACTATTTTATACCGTATGTCTACTAGTAGCAATCTGAGGCAAAAAAAAAAAAAAAAAAAAAAATCACGATGGGGATGTTACAGTGTTGAATAAACATAAAAATATTCAAACCGCATCATTTATTCATACATTTTGCTCGTTGTTAATTTAGGGATTTCCTTTTCATCTTGGCGTATAACCTTATTTTCGATCTTAAATTTGAAATAAAACCATTTTTAAACTGGAGACCGAAACCGTTAAAAATTATGATTTCTTATTTAAAATGTATTTGTATATATATTACGATAATTTGGCAACATGTCATAAACACTTTAGGCTTGAATCGCCATGTCATGTTAGTAGTCATTGTTTGGGCAAAAACTTTTCATCTCAGTATGTGCCTATATGAGTATGGCAATACTCTTCATAAAGAATTTTTTTTTCCGTCGAGGATTATTTTTACTTTCTTCTATCTTTACAAGAAGAAAGTATTGGATTCATGAAAATTTTCGAATTCCGGTTTTCGACGGATTTACACGTTTTAGGGGTCAGAGATTCCAAAAAACATGTTTTTACAAAATGTCTGTCTGTGACTCTGTGAGTCTGTCTGTCTGTCTGTCTGTCTGTCTGTCTGTCTGTCTGTGTGTATGTGACACAAATTTTGTGGGCGCTCTATCTTAAGAACTAATGCACGGAATTTAACAAAAATTCATATTCAGTTAGTCCCTGATACAAATTGATGCTGATTAGTTTTTGGTGCAAATCGCTCAACAGGTGGCGCTGCTATGCTGCCTTTTTTACGATTTCCGCAATGGCTCTATCTCAAGAACTAATGCACTTATTTTCATGAAACTTCAGATTCAGTTAGTCCTTGACATCAATACACAATTTAGAGATTTTGGTGCAAATCGCTCAACAGGTGGCGCTGCTATGCTGCCTTTTTTACGATTTCTGAAATGGCTCTATCTCAAGAACTAATGCACTGATTTTCATGAAACTTCAGAGTGCGTTAGTCCTTGATATGACTTGATGCTGATTACGTGTTGGTGTAAATCGCTCAACAGGTGGCGCTGCTATGCTGGATTTTTTACGATTTCCGCAATGGCTCTATCTCAAGAACTAATGCACGGATTTTCATGAAACTTCAGATTCAGTTAGTCCTTGACATGAATAGACATTTTATAGATTTTGGTGTAAATCGCTCAACAGGTGGCGCTGCTATTGGGCATTTTTTGCAATTTCCGCAATAGCTCTATCTCATGAACTAATGCTTGGATTTTCAACAAACTTCAGATTCAGGTATACCATGATATGAATTAGTGGTGTTTATGTTTTGGTGCAAATCGCTCAACAGGTGGCGCTGCTATGCTGCATTTTTCAGAATTTCCGCCACAGCTGTATCTCAATAACTAATGCATGAATTTTCATCAAACTTCAGATTCAGGTATACCTTGATATCAATTAGTGCTGTTTATGTTTTGGTGTAAATCGCTCAACAGGTGGCGCTGCTATACTACATTTTTCAGAATTTCCGCTATAGCTCTATACAAGAACTAATGCACGAATTTTCACCAAACTTCAAATTCAGATATATTGTGATATGAATTGGTACTATTTAAACGATTTAATTGACGTGATTTATATAGCAGAAAGTTTTGTGATGGCCACAACATACTAGTTTTCTTTAGAAAATGACGCTTAGGGGGTATCCATAAATGATGTCACACTTTTTTCAGTATTTTCGACCCCCCTTTGTCACAAAGTGTCACACTTCACCACACCCTGTCACGTATCACGCTATATTACATAAACACATATATGCTTGCAGTTCAGAAACAAAGCACTACGTTATAGATCCTATTTCAAATTTTATTTTTAAACTTTAACTATGTATTTTAATGACATTTCTGAGCATAACAATAAAAATAATTCGTGTACTTATTTTGTATGAAATAAGATTAAGGTTTACAACACAAAACATAATTAACATACAATAGTAATAAAATATTAATATGAAAGAGCAATTGAAAACCGTAGTAATTTGGAATTTAATATATTTGACTTTAAATCTTATCTTTACTTTATGAACACAAAATGCTTTAATTTCAAAATAACTTCAAAATTGAATTTGCTGAGTTTTAATGCTTTTATTTTAACCAAAATGTGTGATGTCCCATTTCTTGTCACATTTCCCTCGTCACAAACGGTCATAATTTCACGACCCCCCCCCCTTCCACTCTCGCCCCTCCAAGCGTGACGTCATTTTTGGACGGCCCCTTATCGATGAAGTAAGACCTCCGATGTTCAGAAATACCCCCCACCCCCCCAAAAAGGGCATTTCTTCCAACAGATTATGAAATCAATTTTCGGGTGATCCATTTTAAATAATTTTCATTACAGTAACAGACACAAGTTATAAGTTTTCTGGAAGTGACGTCATGGAAGACTTTGAATAGGAATAGCTTTAAATGTAACTACAAAGTACTGGAAATATTTATTCTATAATTTTGGTTTCTATTTTCAGAAAAAGCAATTTGAAATGCTGGCGAAAAGAAACTTTCAGATGTCGGATGTGAGAACTAAAACCTTGTGTGATGTGAGAGATTTCATTCGAGGCTGTATCCACCTCAACCCTGCAAGACGTCCGAGTACCGAAGAGTTGTTACAACATAAAATATTCGGTGGCTATCAAGATTTTCGTGCCATTAAAAATGACGCCTGGATTGTTAGATGTAAGTAATATTCGTAGTCATGAAATTTAAGTTCCTATTGCAAATAGCATTAATACAATTTTGGGTCAGTCACAATCTGTATCCTTGCACTGAATAAGAGATTATGATTCCAATAGATTCATTTACGAATACAATAAGTATCATAACTTAAAAAACATAAATGACCCAGTCCTAACTTTCTGAGAAAATATTCTTTATATAGTGTTTCCTAGTTAGGTACAGTCGTGAAAAAAGAAAAGTAAACACCCCTATTAACTTTGCAACTAATTATAGTAGAAGAAAGTTACTGGTACAAACCGATTAGAAATAAAGTCTAAAGATGTCTATGAAATTTGCTAAGGGCGGGGGGTGGGGGGGGGCATCTACATATCACGGCCAGACAAAACTTTTTTTTTTCAATGGCAACACCACATTTTGAAACACTATTTTAAATCTTCGCTTCAAACTATGCCTAGAAATGAAATTGCAAGTCATTTCGCCGATGAGTTTTTGAATTATAAAAATTCAAAATTAAAAACTTCTCATGTTAAATTACATTTTCATATTTTTATTATCTCCTGAATTTATAATCCTAATGTGATAATTTTGTGTATGGATATAATACTAAAAAACACAAACATAAATACATACAATCTGTCATTTTTAAATTTTTAAAATATGAATAGTGAAAATAATATTAAAAAAAAATATGAATTGCAACCCACCATTTTTTTGGCAGGTTTATATTTATTGTGTTCTGCTTTATGCGGATTCTCAATTTCAAATTTTTCTTCCAAGTAATTTTCGAATTATGATTTAAAAAGTCACTGCGCCAATTGAGAATGAATGACGCATTTCCTTCTCCTTAAGGAAATACTTTTATCTTTATGGACTTTGGAGATGAAATCTTTGTACTGAGTATCATTATATTTATTAAATGGATTCAGATATTGTACATTCTATAATTTCTTGTGCGGATATCATGATTTAAGCTTATTTTATTCGTAAATTATTCCAAGTCGAATGGTATGTTTTATGCCCCTCTGCGACCAGAGATTAGATAATAAGCTTTTCTCCCTTAGGCTAAAAGATTGGGATTCCAATAGGAGTTATTTACGATTGCAATAAGTATTATAATAACTTTAAAAAAACATAAATGACCGAGTACTAACTTCTTGAGAAAATATTCTTGACATAGTATGCTTCCTAGACAAAAAATAAATAATAATAATAAAGTAAATAAGACAAACTTAGCGTAGCCGTTCTACTTGACCTGTATGCGAATAATACTGCGCCATTATTTTCGATTTTAAAAATCAGATCTCACTATAACGTTTGAGATACTTTTACATATCTATACACGATTTTAAATGTTAAAAAAAAAAAAAAAAAAAAAAAAAATCTGAACTTACTGTGCATTCTAAAGCAAGTGTTTTTTAATCGAAGAAAAAAATAACCTCTTTTGAGTGGTCCACGATTCTATGAGCAGAAAGCTGAAAAACTGAGGTGTTTACGAAATATTTTTTAAAGCATGTCACCCACTCCGGACATTTTAAACTCTCATTGATGACTGACCGAGTTAGACCTTGATAAAAGGCCCAGAAAATATATTTTTATTCATTTACTAAAAGATACGCGTGTTCATTTTTCGCGCTTTGGCATACAATACTAAGAAGTATGTTTCAAGTTTCTAAAGGCAATGTAATGTGTGTTTCTAATTTTCATAATTAAGAAACGACACGCGAAGAATAAAGGATGTTTTAAAGCGTTTACGAAATGAACCCGCTATACTTATTTTACCAACAGGGTTAAAGTATCTCTATCTATGAAATGCATATGGGAAATTCGTTCCGGCTGCTTATAACTCTAATTCTGCTCTACGGATTTTGATGGACTTGCACTGTTAGTTAATTTTTAAAGAAAGGTTTTAGTGTATAACATATCGTTTTAAGTTGCTTAGTTATAGTATTTTAATGAAATGATTCTATTTGAAATGTATTGAGATGGATATAAATCACTGAATTTCACTCCAAGAGGATGGCTACAGAACAGGGTGTTGATAGCATGTGTCGTTCAGTGTCGTCACACAAAAGAAATCGGTTACAGTACTGTCTTTGAACCATAATGGCTTAAAGTGCGCTTTCAATTTCGGCATGCGCTTTTAAATTGAAGTCATTTTTTGTATGCGACTCGTCGTGTATCCATTCTATACCTCCTATACAGGGCTGCACAAAAGAATTCACGCACTCTTCTCCTTGTAAGAGGGAATTCCTGAAGGGGAATTTTCAACTGAAATCTATGTATTTCCTAACTGAACTCAATTTTGGCATGCATGTAGTGAATAGATACAAATCTATATATCCTATAACGGGTCAGCTCCAAGAATTCGAATAATGTTCCGATTGTAAATGGAAACAGCTTAAATTGGGTTTGCAAATGAGTTATGCATTTCCATAGGGTTCAATATTTCAACTCATTAATCGGTGCAATTTTGTGACGTTATTCTGAATGTGTTGCATAATGTATGCTTGATGCATGATTTTTTCTTTCTTGTTTTCTTTTTTGACCGAGTTATGCTATTTTATACACCCTGCACGTTTGATACAATACCCTTTTTCTATTTATAGGCGATGCAAGCGAGCTTAAATTATTGATCAATTTTTATGTCCGTCGATCCCTTGCAAAAGATTTTCCATCGAAAGACGCTGAAAAGATTGAAACAGAGGAGGCTGATGAGAAATCTGTTCGAGAAAATATTGCAGGCATCGCAGCGCAAATGGAGAGCAGTTGCAAAAAAGACGAGCCGGAATTTGTCGAATTAGAAAAAAAGTCCAAGAAACAAATACTTTCGGAATGGATAGGGCGAAAGAAAAATGCATTGATTAACACATTTTATAGTCTCTGCTGTTGCTGCAATAAAAGGAAAAAAACCTGGTAAGTCCGTTTCTTTTTCTATTTCTAGTTAATTTATCCTAATTAATTATACTAATGGGCACTCTTCATTCTGTAGTATAATATTAATTTTCATGTTCAACCATCATGATAAATAAATAGTATTAATTAATATTAAAATTAAACAGTATTAACATTAGCTCTGTCATGTGTCCATTTTGTCGCGCTTTCAAAAATGTTTACTTGAGAAGGGTTAGCATCCGAAAAATCAGTGTTCCGGATAAAATTTTGTAGTTTTTATCGTTCCTTTTATCCAAGTATCTATTTCTATATTATTTTCTTATGTCATTCTAATCTAACTTTCTTATCAATCCAATTTCTATTTTCTTTCTTAGATTAGCTCCACCTAAAACGCCTTCAACAATAATATGGAGAAGAATCACATTGATCGACTGTCATTTCACGAAATCTCAAGTCTTTTGTTCATCTCACAAAAACGTGTCAAGACCGAAGTCTCACATGAAATAGAAAATAGTGAGAGTTATTTCAACACTAAAGAAGATCATTTTATTTGGCTATAAATCAGATGCTGATGGAATTCACGTGAGCTGATACCTTTACTTCGTTTTCGGACACCTATTCGCACAGACAAGTGAAAATTGTATATAATAAAATAATGTTTTGGCTTCAAAAATATACTACAATAGTTAAAAAAGAAATGTATTTTTTTCGGCTAATAAACCTTCCTATTTTTGACAATGAATCTGTTTTGTTCAATGAATTTTGTGTGCGCTTAAAATGACATTTATGAAATTGAAAGACATCGTTTTTCGATAAAAGGTGATTGCAATGGTTGGGATCCAATGAAATGAACGAGTTCCACTTGTTAAAAGAGTTTTCCATGGTCTATTGCTTACAGCTAGGCATTTTGGGGAATTGTGGCTTCAATATAAACAAAATGTACTACTGTGGATGCTTTTCTTTTACAGTTAGTTGGGCTTCTAACTGGGTGATTCAGAAGTATCTTTAATTTCTAGGAACAAAAAGAATACCTTTTTTTTGTTATCATAAAATGGCGGCGAAGGTGATCCTCCACCTTGCACACAGTAGTGATGTCCCAAACTTTACTGTCAATAAGAAATAGAATTTGTGAACAGTTTCATAATCTGTAGGCTTGCACTTAGGGTTTAATTGACAAAAATAATAATTTTGTCAAAATGGCATTTATCTGGTAAAATGGGTAGCAAATATGGTTTTTTTTTTTTTTTTTTTTGACTTTTTGGAACAACGTCAAAAAATTTCATTCAGATCGACTGAGTACATTTTTTGGAAACCGCGGAACAAGGTTAAAAATGTGTTTAAGAGTTTTTTTTTTTTTTAACTGTTAACTGTACTTTGCACTCCGTTGTCGCCACTGCGGCGACATCGTAAGGTAAGTAAAAAACTCTGTTGTCGCCGTTGCGACGACATCATCTTTCCTTACAAAATTTGTTTTTGGCACCAGAAACAAAGGAAAATAAAATTTGCCCCATTTAATCAGAGCATTTTTTAAATTGTGTACTTGAAGTAAACTTCTTTTAAAAAAGTGGTGACGACCCAATAAAATATTTGTGTAACGACGCGGAGTTGCTGGTAGCCCATACTCGAAATAACGCGGAGTGCAAAGGGTTAATAAAGGATCTCGGGATTCTTAAAAGTGAAAAGTAGTTGGATATGCCAATCCGCAAACTTTCTTCTATCTCATACAATTTAATATTTCAAAAACTAGTTACAGATGTTAATACTAATCATGATAGCTATTAAAATCAATAGTTTTTCCTTATTCTGTTGTACATGAGCTATTTGCGAATAGCCGGCTTAGCAGGACGCGAGTTCCCTCCGCCGTACGAGCCACCGATGGGCAACAGAACTACGAACAAGTAAAAATTAAATTTAAAAAATCAAAAAACCCGACTGCGTAAAAAGCGAACTAATTAATTATAAATCATCCATGTGAAACTATTTTTTATATTACTTACCTATTTTTTTATTTACTTGTATGGATGATTTACTTGTATGATGAAGTTGTGTTTAATTGTTAGTTCCTATCTATAAACACTGTTTTGATGAGGCCTATAGATGTCTACGAAGGTTAGAGTCGCAGTAAAGATAGAGATCCTACCGACACAACTTCCAGGTTGTGTCCTATTTAAACGGAGCTTCTGACTGTAAAATAGTCAATGAAACATCGTCTTCATTTCGATAGACCTATTCAATGGCCCATCAATAGGGTGCCTAATTTTTTTTTCGTTTCTACCGCCATTTTGTATTTTACGGCCGCCATTTTGAATTTATAAAAACAAAACCTAGCCTATAACCATCGGGCGGTTAAGACGAAACGAGAGAGACCTCCTTCATTAAAATCCATCCAGCCGTTGGGATGTTTCGAGGGTATACAGAAATCCACATACCCAGATACGCGTGAAACATATAACCCTTCTTGGCAGTCGGGTGAAAATCGAAATTTTTTTACAAAAATCGCAACGTCCCTTTCCGGCGGAACATTTACAAATTTAAGGAGGAACTGATGGCCATAGCCAAAAACATACACAAAAATTTGGTCCAATTCTATTCATAACTTCATACACTTTTAGGTGGTTTAAAAAAAGGCACAGACATAGCTATTACAGCGCCCCTTTCCGGCGGAAGATTCCCAAATCGAAGGAGGACCTGCTGGCCATAGCTAAAAAAATGCACAAAAAAATTGATCCGATTCTATGCATAACTTCAACGAAAATGGCATAAAAATTGCTATTACAGCGTCCCTTCCGGCAGAATATTTCAAAATTGAAGGAGGACCTGTTTGCCGCAGCCAAATACATACACAAAACATTGGGTTCAATTCTAGGCATAATTACATACACTATTCGAAGGTACAATGGCGACACACGTACGGACAGACAGACATTTTGTAAAACCATGCTTTTGGGGATCTCTGACCCCTAAAACGTGTAAAACAGTCGAAAACCGGTAATCGAAGAAAATTTCGATAACAATATTTTCTTCTATTGAAGACAGAAGAAAGTAAAAATGAGAAAAACAGACCACTTTCAATATTTAATACCTTAAAATGCATATGATTTTAAAACAAAATTTTACGTGATATGAAAGATATATGTATAACTTTGCATTTCATGTACTTAAAAATTTACAAGATGTAGAATTAATATTGGTTGAAGGCTTCAAACTACCAGAAATTTCTCGAGGAGAAAATTGGTATGATAGGTTGTATTTAGCTAATACAAAATTTTGAAATTTTCAACAGTATAATCACCTAAATTTTTTTTTTTTTACAATAAAAAGGAAATTTTAGGTTCCGTTTATACACAAACTAACATGAAATATATATTTTGAAAATTTCATGAAAAAATATTGAGAAGTTTTTGAAATATCCTGCGCGTTATGCCAAACAAAAACGTCATTTTGAGTAAAATGACTTCAAGTTTCGGAAACACCGCTTCCGCTATTCAGTGGGTACAGTTCTAAAATCCATAACTTCTGTTCTTATTTGAATTTCAAGGAAAAAGAACAAGTATTTAAACTATAAATGGAAAATAAATTCAACATAACAATCCCATCATGTATATATTATACTACCGGCGATAAAGTTTCCACATGAGAAAAAAATACCCAGCAGTTGGAAAATGAATGTCGCCAAATTTGGCGAAAAAATTGACTTTCTGAATAGGAATGAATTTTCTAGAAATCCTCAATAGGAGCAAAGATACATGATTCAAGAATGGAGTTAGGAATAAAGAGGAGGAGACATATGGTGTACTGTCTACCAGTCGCGAGTCAAGTAACTAGGGAGGTTGCCACAAGATGGTGGCTGCCTTTTTTAAAAATCGGACCTACAGTTTCCGATTACTGCCGGGGCAAACGTTCCACCAGTAAAATTGAATAGAAAATGTCGTCTTATTTAAGCTTTATATTCATGGAAGTATCTTCTCACAAACATGGTTAAATTTTCTATTTGCTTTTACTGGTGTCAGTTTGTCTTGTAAAACAGTCAGTTTGTTTCACTGGTTGTCACAATAGGGCGAAAACGCAAGGCCTGACTTCCATCAAAGTAAACATTCACCAGTAAAAATGAAAATCTGTTTCTGTCATTATTTAGGATCGAAATTTTGCATTAATAATGCGTTTAAAAAAGAAGAAAATTTCTATATAAATTTACTGGTGGAAGATTCCATCGCGATAATCAACACCTGCAAAAGCGGCTACAGTTGAAGCTTCACTATTTTAAGGATATGTCAGTTCCTCTTTATGAATAGTTCCATGGATTCAAGCCGTCAGAGTGCAACTAAAAATGCAGTTTGGAAGGAGGCCATTGCTTGCCGTTGTAAATAGTGTAAGCAATGTAAAATTTAGAAATATGTACATAGTTTAACATAGATTGCTCCTGTAAATACTACTGTTTTAGAATAAAATGCTTTATAGCCACAATACAGCGAGAATTTATTGTTATATAGAATTCAACATACAGCTCATTTTAACCGAGCCTAGATCGGTCTTCCCCGTTGGTATAGGGTAAGTACGATACCAGTCAAATATTTCGTTAACCTTTAACTGATGTGACAGAAATCGTCACATAGCTACTGTGACGCGATCTGTGAGACTGCTGCATCGAAAGATGAATAAAACGCGCGATTAACTCATAGGATGCTGTTTTTGTACTTAACTTTTTGTACAGGACTATTATAATTAAAATTCACCTATTCAAAAGTCTCTACTGATAGTACTAAAGTTCAAAACGAAACAAAATTACGGTAGTGTTTGTAGTTTAACTGAAGGTTACAAGTTATACTATAAAAATTGAAAAAAGCAGCGGTCTGTGAAGCAGTGTCTTTTCAGCTAAAAATCGTTATTGCTTTTGGTAAGTCAAGTATTTTTTTCATAGGGTTACAGTTATGCATTGAAAGGTTTTTTTGTTTATATGTGATCTATCTAGTTTTAATGATGTAATTTCGAAGAAAATTTAGGCTTCTAAATAACCTAAAATGGCAACGTAATATCTTGCAGTGTAGAGTCGGGTTGGGTTATACTTCTCGCCTAGGCGGTCGGGAGTAATGACAAGGATGACTGTTTAGAAGATGGGAACGAAAACGAACGTGTGGGATGCGGCGAAAATTACAAATGATATGAAACAAAAAGTAGATTGGATACAGTGTGTTTCTTGTATAGGAAGAAAGAAGTTACAGCAAAACAGGGTAGTTTCCCGGGTACCCACGCAGCTGTCCACCTGGGTTGGGCTTTTTATAAAAAAAATCCCGGGTTTTTTACAACCCTGATAAGATTATTGTGTTTATTTAGTATAATGAAACCGATTAAGACAGAATTTCAAAGGACAGAAGAAAAATTCTGTGTTAAACAGGTTACCGTCTTAGCAGGTATGGTATTCTTACTGTAAGAACAATGATATTTTTACATTTAAGACAGGATTCCGTTGTAAACAGATTCTGTTATCATAGGGTTTACTGTATTTTATTACTGATTTTATTATTTTATGACTGAAAATTATTATTTGTGAGGAAAGTGGAATCATAGTCCACATTTTGGCATTTTAATCCAAACACAAGGAAAATGGCCCATTTAAGACTATGAAGTGTTCACAAAGATTGTATTTGAGATCAGGATTGCCATTTATTTCGGCAATTGAATTCCTTGCACTTTCCAGAGCGAAAAATTAAATTTTCCGAGAGTAATTCCTCTGAGAATTTTCAAAATTTCAATGGATAAATTTTGCAAAGTACTAAAATTTAGTAAAATTCCTTGTTTTTAATACTCATTTTTAAATTCCCTCAGTTTTTCCAGTTTTCCCTATACAGTGGCAACCTTGAAGATTGTTATTTGTGAGGAAGGTGAGATCATAGTCCACATTTTGGCATTTTAATCCAACGATCCTGCAGCAAAACAATCTTAACTCACAGTATATAAAACATTTTCATAAATAATGTTTAAATCTGTTAAGATATTAAGATTTCAAGAAACTAATTTTATTGTCATAGGTCTATATTAAGAGGTCAAATAATAATGCATGTAAACTTAATGTTCAGTAATTTACTTGTAAGTAAGTTCATTTAATTTTCCTTAAATGAAAATAAACTTTTATAAAATTTAATATATGTGCAATTATTTCATTATTTTATTGTGGTCCATCTCATCCGGAATAGTCCGGGTAAGATGGACCACATAGTAAAAATTTTAAAAAATTAAAAAAAAAATTCATTTAAAAGATATAAGCTTCTACATTAGGAATTTTGTAAGAACGATCATACACTGTAAAAAGCAAAATATATGTAAACATATGTCTTTTAGAGCGAGAAGAAAACACGTTGGTCCATCTCTCCCGTAATTATATTTATAATATATATTTAAAGCATAAAAAATTGATGATTTACTGAGTAAATGTTTTCCCAATTGTGTAGCCAGTATTTTCTCCGTGCATTCATTGACATTATAATTAATCGTACAAAGTACAAATAATAAACGAGGTCGTTATTTTATAAGCGTATATAATTAATTAATTTATTTATTTATTTATTGAATTCGTGACAGGTAAAAAGCAATATAAAGGAAAACACAAACAGTGAGGTTAAATTTAGCTTACTGCTTCATAATGGAAGCTTTACAGTCAATCAGGGTAACTTTGAACCACGGGGTGTAACTTTGCACCATCTCCTATTTTTCAATATTTTTTACTCTAAAAGATTAAATAAACTCCAGAACTGTGCTCTGTTGGCAAGATTCTACACTGGGATTTCTACTCTTTATTTTAGAAAATAAATTAGCAACATTATGCGCAATTAATTGCATCATCTAACTATTTTTGTGAAGCACTGTTTTCAAGTTAATTTTGAATGCTGTTTTGAAGTTGTAATCCAATTAAATTTTCATAGTAAGTAACAATATACTCATTTATCAGACATATTATTATCTAAACGTTGTAAATGTGTTAATATTTTGTGATTATTTATTTATTAATAGTTAATAAAATGTAAAATAAGAAGACACTAGCATTTTACCGCAATTTCAGGGTAACTTTGAGCCGGCTCAAAGTTACACTGATGCTTATAATTTACTGATTATGGCTGCTACTGTCGAAAATTTCCTATATTTGCACGTATATTTTATATAAATTCCAAATGTGTGCATTAGATATGTAAATATTTTTACAAATATGTGTAAAATACATAAAATTCATTTAGAGGCGTGATTAGGGGCGGAGCTACTCAAATTTGAGATTTCATACGTTCGACTTTTTTTATTCTTGTTTGAATAATAGTAGTACTTGTATGTATTACTGTAACTATGGATATATTATAGAGTTAAACCATTGAAAACTGTTTTTCACTGCATTTTTATGTTTTATATGAACAATAAACAGATTTTTTTTATTTCAAAATGTGCATGGTTCTCTTCTTCCACTTTTCTGATGCCTGATATTTGTTGTAATATCATAAATTATACAAATCTTGTGATGTTGGGAAATGTAAATTCGCAGTCTTTACATATCTGAAAACATTTTTTGGTATTTAAAGTTGTGCTGACTACAATACTTTTTTTTATAATTAATTATTTTATATAAAAAATTATCATATGGTGTAAAGTTACCCTAAATGGCTGGGTAACTTTGAACCAGGCTAAAAATCCATTTTTTATTGCTTTTATCCTTATTATTCCTTTTTTTATAGTCAAACAATAATTTAGGATCATTTCTTCTCTCTTATGCCCCTAGTTGCGAAAATATTCTTCAAATAAGAGTGTGGCATATGATAATAGAGAAAATGCGGATCAAAGTTACCCTGATTGATTGTTTCTTTTTTATGAAATAATTATGCATTATGAAATAAATTAAACAAATTAAAATTGAAACAAATTGAAACAAATTAAAATAATAAATCTTTGTAAAAAATCACCATAAAATAAAAACAATACACAGGACGCGTTTCGAGCTAAAAATATTAACTGCTCGTTATCAGTTACAGTAAACACGTGTCCGTAAGGGGACAAGGCCAAAAATGAACTGAAAGATCGAGATTAGAGTAGGCAAAGAACGCGACAGATGGCGCTAGCTGAAAGGAGCAAATGCAGAAGATGAAAGTGTTGCCAAAATGATAGAAGAGAAATTAGGAAAAATGGAAATAAAAGAAATAAACAAAATTAAAATAAAATAAAAGAAGTAAATTAAAAAAATATATATAAATAATAATAATAGATAAAGAAATATAAAAGACTAAAACAAGAAAAAACCCAAAGGATCCTTTTTTTTAAAAACAAAATAAAAAGAAAAGAAACAAGAGACGAGGGAAAAGAATTACAAAAGTAATTTTCACGCTGGAGAGAGGAAAGGAGATGATGAGAGATCATTGAGAAGATTATGAGAGTTTTTAGAAATAAAATATGCTTCATGAAAATCCAAGTGAGAGGGAGAGGCAGGGGAAGAAATAATTTTGGCCATGGAGAAATTGAAACAATGACCGGAAGACCAACAGTGAGAAACGATCGAAGATGTAGAGATTTCTTGATTTGCAATATCTCTCTGATGCTCGCCTAATCTGAAGTTTAAAGCGCTCTTTGTTTGGCCAATGTAACTTAAACTGCAAGAGCAAAAGCTCAGCGAATTTCATTACTCTTCCATTGAGATTGATAAAATCCTGCATTTAGTTAGTATTTGTGTCAGGCAAACCGCCTTCCAGTTTAATAATTCTTTCTATTCTCAAACTGAGGATTTGGCCATGGCTAATCCTCTGCCTCCTCTTTTATGTGATATTTATATGCATTTTGTTGAAGAAACACTCTCCAGTTTATATAAATTTTCTTTCTGGTTTAGGTATGTTAATGATACTTTCATTTTAATTCCCCCTAACCTGGATCTTTCTAATCTCCTTTCTCTTGTTAATTCAGTTAATCCTTGTATTCAATTTACTCTCGAAGTCCAAGAGAACAATTCTCTTCCTTTCCTTGACGTCTTGGTTTCGAAACACCCAGATCGGTTCTCTACCTCCGTTTATAGAAAACCTTTCGCTGTATCCCTTCCTCCTCATGCTCTTTCAAATCAACCTCCTCAACAAAAATTGGCGTCCTTTTATACTTTTATTTTTAGGGCGTTGCGCATTTGTTCTGACTGTTCTGCTCTGAATAATGAAATTAATTATCTCAAATCTCTTGCCCTTGCTCGTGGTTATAATCCCTCTTTGATTGATAGAGCTCTGTATAAATTTAATAAGCCTAAACATCCATTTTCGGATTCAAATAATCCTCCTAATTTGAACTCTATAGTTCTGCCCTTTTATTCTCTTCTCTGTTTTAAAATTGCTAAAATCCTTTCTCGTTTTAATTTTAAAGATATCTTCAAACCTATGATTAAAATTAAATTATCTTCTGTAAAGATCCTATTCCTGCTGAGAACCGGTGGGGTGTTTATTTTATTCCTTGCTCTTGCAATTTAGATTACATTGGTCAAACAAAGAGAGCTTTAAAATTCAGATTAGGCGAGCATCAGAGGTATATTGCAAATCAAGAAATCTCTAAATCATAGATCGCTTCTCACTGTTGGTCTTCCAGTCATTATTTCAATTTCTCCATGGCCAAAATTATTTCTTTCCCTGCTTCTCCCTCTCACTTGGATTTTCATGAAGCATATTTGATTTCCAAAAATTCTGATAATCTTGTCAATGATTTCTCATCATCTCCTTTCCTCTTTCCAGCGTGGAAATTACTCTTGTAATTATTTTCCCTCGTCTCTTTTTCTTTTCATTTTACTTTGTTTAAAAAAAAGGATCTTTTGTTTTTTTTTCTTGTTTTATTCTTTTACATTTATTTATTATTATTATTTATATTTATATTTTTTAATTTACTTATTTTTATTTTGTTTATTTCTTTTATTTACGTTTTTCCTTATCAATTTCTCTTCTATCATTTTGGCAACACTTCCGTCTTCTGCATGTGCTCCTTTAAGCTAGCGCCATCTGTTGCATTCTTTGCATACTCTACTCTCGACCTTTCAGTTCATTTTTGACCTTGTCCCCTTACGGACACGTGTTTACTGTAGCTGATGACGAGCTGTTAATATTTTTAGCTCGAAACGCGTCCTGTGTATTGCTTTTATTTTATGGTGATTTTTTACAAAGATTTATTATTTTAATTGTTTCATATCGCCAGTTTTCGGTGCTGTTTCGTATTGTGAAATAAAACCAAAAACAGATTTAAAGCTTTTATGCAACTTAAAATGTCTACAAGTTTTAAAGACTAACAGAATGAAAACAACAGAACGATATGTAAAAGGTATAGTTTCCTTAACAACTCCCTGTTGTGCTTCGGATCTATTTTTGACACAGCCTTGCAGTGTCTTTAAAATAATTGTTATTTTTTTATATTCATCTTTGTAAAACTGAGAATTAAATTTTTAAAATATTTTTTACCCTCCTTTCACCTGTATCACTCACAACTGTTATTGAATTTACTATTCCCTTTCCATTTAAATTTATTTCTTCATTTTGCAAGTGCATGGGATAAAGTTTCGAAAAATATTTTGGAATTCGAAACTTTTCAAATATTTTTTAGATATATTCTATTATTATTCTGCAGCCCATCCTTATTTAAAGTTACTTTCTAAAATGATTGGATTCCTTTGCTTGTTTTTCAAGGTGTATCTTATCCACCTCCGAGAAACATTCTTTCGTAAAATATTGTTAGAGCCACACTTTCAAGTCCTTAATACCATAAAAAATTAACTTTGTTGCGTCTATTTCTGCAATTGATTTGGAATCCTCTTTTTAAACCTTCAATTTATCTAAGAAAAGAACATCGTTCCTAGACTGCATTTGTAACCGAAAGCTTTTGTTTAATATTTTATTATGAAGCTGAGCGCGTTCTTTCGGCCGAGTTCACTTGACCCCTATGGGACCATGGGTGCACATATGCATCTTCAAAAGATGCTTAAAGCACTTGTTTTTGATACTACTAAAAAAGAAAAGTAAAATTTTCCTTATTTAATTAAGACATTTTCTTGATTGATAAACTAAATTTACTTATTTGACAAAAAGTGGTGTCAACCGAATAAAATTCATGTAAAAGACGCTGGTCCCGAACGGGTTAAATGGCTCCTTAAACATATACTTTTACAGACAATAACACTTCAGCCATCCATAGCCTGCAAGTTGACGAAAACATACTGTCTGGGGTGACGTGTCTATAAGAAATATTGTAATCGATTTCGATCATTTTCTATGTTCTGCACGGGTAGATAGATCTTTTTGGTTTTTAGCCTATAATAAAACCTCACTTACGTTACCAATACTTTTCCAGCATCTCAATCCTCCATCCTAGCAATTGCAATGAACATCTCACTGAGAAACACCCGCAAGTGTCAGTTCTGGATTTTGATGAGAGTTGTATCGTTCGAAAGCTCTTGCCACGAGGATCAAGAAATGTATAGGAACTATATCCCGAATCTAATAGTTCACGAGATACGGAGCCTCTTCTAGAATGAGCCTTTTCTAGGAAGCCTTTTCTAGAGAAATAAAGAAGGAAAAACAGCATGACGTTCCTTCAAAAGGTATCGAAGACAGGAATTTTGTCTTTTAATTCACCATGATAGTGTTTTTCTACGTACACGTGTTGAAAGCACAAGGGTTTCCAACACCAGGCACAAACGATGCATTGTTTGACAGACAGCGCAGGCGTAAGAGTGGAGCAAACAGGTTTTACCGATCAGAAGACTGGATCCGTGTTCGCTTTAAAGACTTTTGGAAAGCATACAAATAATAAAGCATAAAGCATTGCATCGAAAGTAGGTAAAGATAAGTGGATGTAGGTCAAGTGATGTATTTTTAGTATTCCTTCTACAGTAATAGTGTTAACATCACAGCAAATACTTCGACGAGTTTAATATTCTCCTATTTTCTTTACCAAGTACTTGTAGTCTTAATCGAAGTAAACATGCAGTGGCTGAAGGCATTTTGTCGATCCGGTTGTGAGGAAGACTAGCCGTATAGCAGAACACAGTTTTCCGCTGTAAGAATTTTCATCTATTTGGCGTCTTCATCTCTCCGGTACCAGAATAGCATTTTCATCACTACTCTATCATGAAAACTACTATCATGAAAACTATTATCATGATTAATTATAAGACAAAATTCCTGCCTTCGATAGCATTTGAAGCATGTTGTTTTTCACTTCTTTATGATATCTTCTTCCGAAACAGAAAAGCGTCCCTATCTCATGAACTACTGCATACGGGAGTAGAGTTCCTATACTCTTCTTGATCTTCGATACATTCCGATCTGATGGAAAGAGCTTTTACAACTATACCCCACTCATCAAAATCCAGAATTGACACTTGGGGATGTTCCCTGACTGTTTTAAACAAGTGGGTAAGTGTGATCACAGATCGCACAGAGGGTTTCGTTTAATATTTCTTTCAAAACACTATCCTTTTGCAAAATCTATTAGCACAACAATTCGCAACTAGGGAGTGCACTCTATTCTAAACAAACGTCTTCCCGACAAAACTCCGTTTTAGAACCTATTCGTACTTATATTAGTCGAGGAAATTGGACCCATAAAACTTAAAATAGGAAAGCCCTCCTGGCCAAGTGGAAATAAAATATGAAAGGCTATTGTACATAAAATGAAAGAGTGGCCGAAGGGTCGTCAAATGATATATCAGATGAGGGGTTTGGGGAAAAATTGACCACCCCCCCTCCCGGGGTGAATGAATTTCAAGTGAAACTAGCTCTCTGTAGCTTAATTAGCAGCTAAGTTAGAAAAAATGCTTAAAAAACACAAGTTAGGGCCCAAAGGAATCAATAATATAAGACTTTTTGAAAAAATTATCATTTGTTGTGTGATCACAAGTGTTCAGCTATAAGTATGCAAAGTTTCATAACCCCAGCTTAATTAGGGCTCAGTTAGAAATTATTGCTTATAAGTCAGAAGTTGAAGCCCAGAGGGTTAATTATAAGACTTTTTCAAAAATTCATATTTTGTCTTATGATCTGACGCGTTCAGCTATAAGTATGCAAAATTTCATGCCTCCAAATTAATTAGGGACTCAGTTAGAAAGAATTGATTGAAAAACACAAGCTGGGGTCCAAAGGGTTAAATATAAAACTTTTACGGAAAAAAATGATTTGTCGTGTGGTCTCAGGTGTTCTGCTATAAGTATGCAAAATTTCATGTCTCCAACTTAATTATGGGTCTCACTTAGAAAGAATTGCTTAAAATATATATGTGGGAGCTCAAAGGGTTAAATGTAAGACTTTTTCAAGATTTTATAATTAGTCGCCTGGCCTCATGTGCTCTGCTATAAGTATGCAAAATTTCAAATCTCCAATTTAAATATGGTCTCAGTTAGAAAGAATTGCTTAAAATACACAAGCTGGAGTCCAAAGGGTTAAATATAAAACGTTTTTCGAAGTTTATTATTTGTCGTGTGATCTGAAGTGTTCAGCTATAAGTATGCAAAATTTCATGTCTCCAACTTAATTATGGGGCTCATTTAGAAAGAATTGCTTAAAATATATATGTGGGAGCTCAAAGGGTTAAATGTAAGACTTTTTCAAGATTTTATGACCTGTCGCCTGGCCTCAGGTGTTCTGCTATTAGTATATGCAAAATTTCAAATCTCCAATTTAATTATGGGCTCAGTTAGAAAGAATTGCTTAAAATACACAAGCTGGAATCCAAAGGATCAATATGAAACTTTTTTCGAAATTTATTATCTGTCGTGTGATCTGAAGTTTTTAGCTACAAGTATGCAAAATTTCCAGTCTCCAATACAATTAGGGGCTCTGTTAAAAAGAATTGATTAAAACTCACAAGCTGGAGTCCAAAGGGTTAAACATAAAACTTTTTCGAAATTTATTATTTGGCGTGTGATCTGAGACGTTCAGCTGTAAGTATGCAAAATTTCAAGTCCCCAATTCACTTAGGGTCTCTGTTAAAATGAATTGCTTAAACTACACAAGCTGGACTCCAAAGGGTTAATCATAAAACTTTTTCGAAATTTATTATTTGTCGTGTGAACTGAGGTGTTTAGCTATCAGAAAACAAAATTGCATGCCTCCAATTTGATTAGGAATTCTGTTATAAAGGATTGCTGAAAATACACAAATTGGAGCCTAAAGGGTTAAATATAACACTTTTTCAAAGTTTTATGATTTTTTGTGTGGGCTCATGTGTTTAACTATAATATTTCAAAATTCCATGTCTCTAACTTAATTAGGGGCTCTGTTAGAAAAAATTACTTAAAATACATAAATTGGAACCCAAAGGGTTAAATATAAAACTTTTTTCAAAATTTTATGATTTGTCTTGTTGTCTCAGGTATTCAGCTATAAGTATGTGGAATTTCATGGCTCCAACCTTATTAAAGGCTGACTTAGAAAGAATTGTTTGAAATAAACACATGGGAGCCCAAAGGGTTAAATTTAAGACTTTTTCAAAATTTTAGGATTTGTCGTTTCATGTGAGATGTTCAGCTATAAGTACTCAAAATTTCAAGTCTCCAACATGTATAGTTTCTGAGAACGGGCTCTGTGACGGACAGACAGACAGACAAAGGAGCGAGGCGAATAGGGTTTCGTCAGATGAACGAAACCCTAAAAACGGCATACTCCTTTCAAACAACCAGTACTGTTGGCCGTTTTATCCATTACTATAGTACTTTGAGCAGGAGCAGCTTCGTACCTCTGAGGGTTATTACAAAATTTAAACTCGTATTAAAAATTACCTAAACTTTCGCGATTTTTTTTGTATGGAATTTTTCCCTATTTCCCTTAACACTTCTTCACTCTTAACTCTTCACTCACCCGAAAACACCCGCCTACTCATGTTAATCCAAAGGAAGAAATGTTTTAAGATATCTCGTTTGCATTTCAATAAATAGCTGAGGTCGATCGTTACAAAGGATGTTTTTCACTTTTTCGATTTTCTTTGCAGGTTTTTTTAATGTGGCTACTTTCACTTTGGAACGTTCTCAGCTAGCCAGTGCAAAAACACTTAAAATATTGAAATGCAAACGAGATATCGTAAAATATTTCTCCCATAGGATTAACATAAGCGAGAAGGTGATTTCGCGTGAGTTGAAGTAGCCTCATTGCACCACTTTTTTCCCAACAGTAATTTCCGACTTACAGTGCATCTCAATAGTTTAAGCACAATAAGAATTTTAAAATAAAACTTTAAATATTCACTTTATTTCAATATCTGTCTTGTATATGTTATTAATAGCAGTTTTAACACCCTATTGAATAAAATTATCTTTTAAATTTTATTTCAAACCACGGAGTTTAAGAATAGAACAAAAATAACCATGTCGAAAGTTTAAGCACAAAATCGTTTTTATGCAAATTTTACAAACTGATGTAAGCGAATGAGCACGCAAATGATTTTTGGGTGTATAAGAAGCAGTCAGTTCTTGTTTTTGAATTAGTACAAAATGCCTAAGTCGAGAGAATTTTCAGAGGACGTGGTGATAAATATCTGGAGTATGAAAACAAAACAAGTCTGTTTCTGAAATTGCAAGCGCATTAAAAAGATCAAAACGAGGTATTCATCAAGTTTTGGCTTGTGGTAATGATTCCAAACAAAAATTCCGCTCAGGAAGGCCACGAGTGACTACTTTACGCGAAGACCGTCGCATCACAAACTTGGCTTCAACTGATAATTACTCTCTTTCGCAAATAAAACATGCAATTATCAAAAATAAACTGTTCATATAAGAATTTTGGAATTAGATTACATCAAAAACCATAAAATGGCTGGGTTACCATATCTGAATCGACACTATAAAGAAGGTCGATTACAGTGAACTAAAGAGCATATGTCATTTGGTGATAAGTGGCTGAATGTCATATTCAGTGATAAAAAAAATGAAACCTCGATGACCCTGATGGGTTTAAGCACTATTCGCATGATCTCCGCGAAGAACCTAGGAGTATATTTAGCCGAAAGCATGGTGGTGGTTGTGTAATTATGGTGGGCTATTTCTTTCAATGATCAGACATCTCTAGCATTCGTCAGTGGTCGTGAAGATCCTATATAAAACATTAGCAAACACTGCATAATAAGATATTTAAAAGTGAGCAACGATCTCTAGTTCTATGGAGTGCGTGCACGTGCAACGAGAATATTTCGAGCAACAAGAATATGTTAAATGTTTTAATGTGCGTGTGCTAATTATAACTGTTAAGCGGTGGTAGGTCAATGTTTCGAAAACCTTCCATGAGCGCTACCGTATCTAAAAAGGCTCTGAAGAGGGCGCAGCAGAGGTTCGACGCATTCTGGAGTACCATGTTAGACTTCGATGAAATAAAAAACAGCACTCGAGGATTTAGTTAGACAATTGTTTAATATATATATATATATTATTTGATTACATTGTTTTAGAACGCTTATTTACATATATATATTTGCTCATCTTAATTACAATGGAAATTATCATAGGAAAAATTTCTTTGGGGGGGAAATATTATTCACGGGAGAACATGTCGTATTTTACGTCCTCTGAGATTCCCGCGTAGACTGCAACTAAGAAAGAGCGCGCATGACAAGACTGAGCAGACACCGATGGGTGCTGCGCTACCTACCGAGTTAATATCTAAATATTTATACCTGTTACAATTGTATTCTATGCAAGAGACGATAAAGGTTCTCTATACTAATTCTCGCGCACCACGTGCAAAGGTTATATCCGATCGATGCAAACCGAAAAGACGTATGTATTTTGTGCATTCAATAAAGCGAATGGCGAGGTTGTACAATATTTTCTTCATATGTTTCATCACAGACACTCCCATTCACTTAAAAAAGTTCTTGTGCACAGTCAAGAAACAGTCATCCGTCACTCGAGCCCCCTCGACTGTCCAGACAGATGTTGTGCTACTTGCTGATGTATTCCAGAATTTTAGGAAATTATGTCAGCAATATTATGATATTGATTGTGCACATTTGTTTATCGCCCTTTCACTCGCCTGGCAAGCTTGTTTGAAAATGTCCGAAACACCTCTAGAGTAACTTACTGATATCGATATGTTGCTTTTGATCGAAAATGGGATACGTGGTGGTATCAGTATGATTAGTCATAGATATGCCAGAACGAACATGCCTAATACACCTGATTTTGATAAAATTGATGCACCCGGCTACATTATGTACTGGGATGCAAATAATTTATATGGATGAGCTATGTCACAAGTCCTACCTTTTGGTGGTTTTGAATGGTGTACAACAAATCATATTACGGAAGAGTGGATTTTATCTCTACCTGATGATTCTGATATTGGATACATTTTCGAGGTTGACTTAGAATATCCTGAAGAACTTCATTCATTTCATAACGATTACCCACTTGCCCCTGAGAGATTCACAGTTAGCGAAGACATGTTTTCTCCTTACGCCACGTCCCTTATGAATAATCAACCATTTAAAGGAACACCTAAACTCATCCCAAATTTAAATGATAAGCAGAATTATATCACTCATTTTCGTAATCTTAAATTTTATTTACAACTTGGATTAAAACTTACAGCTGTTCATAAAGCCCTTAAATTTAAACAGACACCTTGGCTTCAGAAATATATTAATTTTAATACTGAAAAAAGAAAAGAGGCCAAATCCACCTTAGAAAAAGACTTTTTTAAATTAATGAATAAATCTGTTTTTGGAAAAACCATGGAGAATTTGGGGAAAAGGAGAAATATTGTGCCTTGTAATAGTGAAAAAAGAGCTAAAAAATTAGTAGCCTCACCTACATTTAAGTCATTTAAAACATTTGATGAAGATCTAACTGCTGTTGAAAGGATGAAAACTAACATACTCATGAATCGTCCGATTTATGTTAGGTTTGCAATATTAGAACTCTCTAAGTTACTTATGTATGATTTTCACTATAATTTTATAAAGAAAACATATAAAGATCATGCAAGGCTATTATTCACTGATACGGACTCACTGTGCTGTCATATTAAAACAAAAAATATTTGTGATGATATGGAACATCATGCAAGCTTATTCGATTTCTCAGACTATCCAAAGCACTACTCGCTCTACTCAGATACCAGTAAGAAGATGATCGGCAAATTTAAAGATGAGCTAAAAGGCGATCTAGCCCTTGAGTTTGTTGGATTGAAATTAAAAATGTACTCTCTGAAATCTTATACAGAAGAGAAGAAACGAGCGAAGGGTGTGTCTAAACACGTCGTCGAGAACCGTCTAAAGCATGAAGACTATGTGAACTGTCTTAAAAACCAATCGACTTCTTTCGAAGTACAAATGAGAATTGCGCAAGATGCTCATAATTTATTTACATTAAGTCAGAACAAAAAATGTTTGTCACCGTTTGATGATAACCGTTATTTGTTTAAAGATGGGACCACCAACTTTGCGTATGGACACTGTAAAATTATTCAAGATTGCAATCAATACTAATTTACATTAATATAACGAAGAATTTATCAAGATAATATTGTTTTGTAAATAAATCTTTTCTTGTAAATATACTTTTCCTGTAAATTATTTAGCTTTTAATAAAAAATTGTTTCTTACGAGTACTTAATTCATATGAGTACTTAATTAAAACATATACATAAACCTTTCTAATATAATACGCACCACACACCCATACACTTGCATACAATATATGCATAAGTATCTATGCTCATTTACAAATATTTTTTTAAATATACTTTTAAAAAAACTTTTGTTCGTAAAACTTTTTTTCTACTTTTTGGAATTTTGTTAAACCTTTTCTATAACTTGTATTTTTGTGAAACTTTTTTTTTTATAACTTGTATTTACATATATATATATATATATATACATATATATACATATATATATTTAATTTTTAAATTTTGTTAAACTTTTCCTATAACTTGTATTTTTGTGAAACTTTCTTTCCTTTTTTTTTTTGCTAAAACTTTTTTTTTTTTTTTTTTATAACTTGTATTTTTTATATATATATATTTTTTTACTTTTTTAATTTTGTTCAAACTTTTTTTTTCTTTTGTAATTTTTTAAACTCATAATTTTTTTTTAAATATATAAATACATATATATAAATTTATACATACATATAAGCATATTAACACTTAGATATTTATATCTAGAAACATATACTTATATATATATATACATATATACTCATTTGAATAGATTTAGACATATATGTTTAGCGATAGTTAAACATTTATGTCTATAAATTTATAAGCACAAATATATATATTTTTTTACAGACGGTTATATGTGTACATAGTCTACTGACACCTATACTTACTAATACGTGCATATTTGTTAACAATCAATTTCAATAAAGCGAGAGATGTACATACTTATTAAAAAACAAACTTCTATACACACATCTTTCTTACAAAATATCGGAGAAAATAGTAAAATAAGATAAGGTAAACAAGTTTTTATAAACAAACCATTTTGGTAGATAATCAGAGACATTCGTATACAGCTTTTTAACAAAATGTTAGACAGAGCAGTAGCATGAGATAAATAACTGCCGCGATAAATAGAGATTTAGATTTCAAACCCTAAAGTGACTTTCTATTTACTTGTGGAAATGTGAAATTTCACCATCTCACATTCCGCGATTCCGCCTGTGGCCGTTGAACTGTCATATATCTACTACTTTAGTATAAATTGCTGAAAGAGAAATTTCAATCTGTTATGTGTTTTCTTGCTAAACTAAATTTCCCCATTATATAGTACATATATCAACCTACAAATCCAATACAATGCTGTTCAAAAGGATTGGAATGCATATTTGCTATGGACGGTAACTGCTGAAATCAGTTTTTCAAATGTTTTATGAGTTTTCTAAAATGTTTACTTAGTTCTCTTATATACCTTATTTCCCTAAATAACGAAGTTTTGTTAAACCATTCAGGAAGTGTTGGAAAGGGTTTCATAATCTATGCTTAGCGCATTATTTTTCTTACTTGTTTAAATATTACTGGGTGTGTCTAAATTGTATAGATCCCATACAGGGTCACACAAAAGTTCTCAACAACATCCGTTGAAGGGCGGAAATTACTGAGTGGAAATTTTAAACTGTGCTATGCTTTTCACTGAACTCACTTTTAGCATAATATGTAGTATACATACCTATCTCTAGATCCTATACAGGGCTGCAAAAAAATTGTATTTTTTAACGACTATTCATGGAAATGCAGAAATCGGGCTTTCAAATGCATTTTCCAAATCGTTCATTTAGACCAATCATATTCAATCTGCGGCCCGCGAACCGCATGTGGCCCGGCGACCTTTTATGTGCGGCCCAAGACACATAATCCTTAATCCCTAATTATAAAATTGAAAAGTGGTACAAACTTAAAAGGTTTTTAAGATTACCACTGTTCTTTTATACATTTCCATGGGAAGACAAAATCTGCCCTGATATTAATAATTAACAATAAAAATTATTAAAACATCATAAATGACATTTTCTTAGTCAAAAGTTCTTTTATAGGTGTAGTTCTGCGTGGTGTTAACGTTTGTGTATACATTTCTTAATCTTCAACACCAATCAAACATTATTCCAAATGAATACAATTTACACCATGTTTCTACATTTAGAAAGAGTAAAACTTTTTTGCATTGATTACACCCTTGAATTTGTATGAATTTATATTTTAAAATGAAAATCTATTCAAACAAATGGGACTCACTGCCTTCGGCAGCGCACACTGGGCGTGCTATGCACACTCTGGTCTTTACTTCTACAATAGTGAATGTGCATTTATTTATTTAATTTTATATATTTTTTGTAATAAACTTGATTTAGTGAAGAAAATCTCTTGATTTTTCTTCTTTAGAACTTGGAAATGCTACCTTGTTATATTATTACGTTTTATACTTATCATACAGCTAATATGCTTATTAGGATTAAACGTTTATCGCAGAAAAAATTGCCTGCCAAAAATTTTACACCCCTATTCTCAAACAATCTCTGCGCATTATTTCTACATCATTTGCAATAAAATTCTACCACGAATTATTGTTTAGAAATAGTGATGTTAATTTTTTTTTAACATTTCTTCCGCGGCACAAACGTTTAATCCTACTGATTATATTAATTTTATTACATTGCTTTGTTATTACCCGAATGCCAAGAAGGGTTATGCGTTTCACGCGTATCTGTGTATGTGGATTTCTTTATATCCTCGAAACATCCCAACGACTGGATGAATTTTAATGAATGAGTTCTCTATCGATTCCTCTTAACCGTCTGATGGTTATAGGCTAGGTTTTGTTTTATACATTCAAAATGGCGGTAGAGACGAAAAAAAAAATTCTGCACCCTATTGAGTAGCCTATCATTGGACAGGTCTTTGAAAATGAAGACGATGTTTCATTGACTCTTTTACAGTCAAAAGCTCCGTTTAAATAGGACACAACCTGGAAGTTGTATAGGTAGGATCTCCAGCTTGACTGCCACTCTAACCATCCTAGACATCTATAGGCCTCATCAAAACTGAGTTTGTAGATAGGAACTAACCACTAAACACAACTTAAGTCATCCATACAAGTAAATAATATAAAAAAAAGATAAGTAATATAAAAAAAAATAGTTTCACATTGATGAGAAATAATTAATTAGTTCGCTTTTTACGCTGTCGGGTTTTTTGATTTTTAAAATTTAATTTTTACTTGTATTACCTTACTATTTTAATTAAAAATTTTCCCATTATTAGTTGCGGACCGTATAACGCCATAAACGTATGTTTGACGTATTGGATAAAAACGTGTTAGATAAAAAGGTGGAGTATGGCTGATTTAGACATTTCTTTCACCTTAGTAAACTGTGCAGTTTTGTTATAGTATTCTGAATGTGGTGGAAAGTGTTTCATCATTTTTCGTTCTTGTTTATATTGAGTCCCACAGCAGCAGTTTTTCGCTGAAAATATTCGCTTTGTCAAAATGATTTCTCGTGAATGAATTTCTAGTTAAAAGAATTCCAACACTTAAGAAAAAAAAATGCAAGAAATGCAGTTTTATCACACTTAATCTCATCACTCAGTAAGTAGTATAGTTTTGAATATTTAATTATAAAAGCTGAACTTACGCCTGTTTGTAAATTCTTTGAAGAACTTGAGCGAAAATGTTCGCGGTGCGCCGGCTGAAAACGGAGGTTTCATACTTTAATATTTTTAAAAGGAAGTATGATTTTGAAATTTAAATATGTCATTCAACCATTCCTAGATAGTTTTTTCCGAATACCACGATGTCTCGTGTCTCCACGTGCACATTGTTGGGTTCTAGAGAAGACGATCTTCTCTACATTACATATAGCACTTAAGGGAAGACAAAACTGGGTGCAATCCTATGGGAAATAGCCGAGCTTTAAGACCCGTTTCCTCGTAAACTACCCGACCGATTTTGATGATATGTGGAATCCATATTCACTGGATTATGCTCAAGACTTATGGCAGACAGTTTTTTTTTTTCTTCTGCGAATAAATCTCTTTATTTTAGAGCAATGGCAATTATTTAGAAATTTTCCATTTTTTTTTTTTCTGAAATTAAAAATTTTTAAACTGTCTGCCACATATAATCTTATATTTATACTCTACCATCAAAAAAAAAAAAAAAAAAAATTATCAAAATCGCTCGAGTACTTTGAGATGGGATTTTTACCTGAAAAGTACGATTTTTCAGGAGAGCCATAAATCTTAGATATTCCCGCTCTTTGCGAATGCCAAATCGAGTTTTCTGTTTACGTATCGAAAGAACAGACGTTGGGAGTGTCGATAGTCGGTCAAATGTTTGTAAACCTTTTTTGTATTTTGATTTGGGTTGAACTGTGACTTGTATTTTTTGAACTTGTACTTTGTGTTGCAAAATGACAAAGGCGAAAAGTGTTTTTGAGGGAAAACAAAACTGGGTGGAATCATAGAGAAGATAGACGAACTTTAGGACCTGTTTCCTCGGAAATTACCAGTTCGATTTTGATTAAATTTTGAATGTATTCACTGGATTATGCTTAAGACTTATGTTATGGCAGACAGTTTTTTTTTTTTCCCTGAGACTAAAAATTTTTATTTTAGAGCAATGACAATTTTTCAGAAATTTTCTATTTTCAGAAATGTTTTTTTTCTGAAACTAGTTAAAAATTTTTTTTAACTGCCTGCCACATATGATCTTATATTTATACTCTACCACCAAAATTTTTTTTTATCAAAATCGGTCGAGTACTTCAGGAGTTAATGGGGTTTTCAGTTGAAAAGTACAATTTTTCGGAGAACTAAAAAACTTAGACACTTCTAACGTGTGTGAAGTTCATGCACAGTTTTATCAAACACATGAAGTATGTATAAAGACTTGGCTAAAATTTAGTTCATATAATAAATGAATAAAAAATGGTACAGTAAAATTAATGTGAGTGGCCGTGGCGTCCCAGTCGTGTTTTTCCTTAATGTGAGTGGGCGTGGCGTCCCAGTCTTCTCTTCCCTTAAATTTTTAGAATTATTTCTAATGGTCAGGAAAAAAACGGACATACCAATGGATTTAGGAAGGTTCAAAAAAATTTTTAAGCCCCTAAAAATTTTAAAAAATCAATTTTTTCAAAAAATTTCACTCATGATTCCCCTTAAGTGTAGAACTTTTGTAGTGTATTGAATTAAAACAGAGTCATCGTAGCAACAGAATACCTTTATTCAAATATATATATGTTATGTAACAATATTGCGAAATAAGTCCATTACAAACGCCTTTCAATCAAATTTTATCCATAAATTACAGTCTATAAAAATTTTGCTATGCATACAAAAACTAGACAAATGTGATTTTCAGCTTGGATTTTAATGACCCAGTTTTAAAAAGTTCATTTAAATTTACTAACTTGATTAATATAAAGATTCTTTTGCTTCACAGAGTCTTGTTCTGAACAATAAGCGAGAAAAACTATCTGAAACAACACACAAAAAAGTTTTAAAAAATGTGTTTCAAAATCGAAATCAAATGAATGTTAATAACAATTTTAATTGTAATTGCACTGTTTTCAGCAGTATACACACTCACCACATGCTTTAAAGCAGTCATTTTTACAACGAAGTCACTTTTATAAAAAGAAAAAAAATAATTTATATATCACAACAGGGAATGTAACAGAAAAGTAAGTACAAATATATTCCAGGCGAAGTGCTCATAAAAACAGCTTCCAAAAATTGTGGCAATAACACAAATAAATAGATAACTCGAAACATTAAATATATATGGAAAAAAATCAATGTAGCTCACTACGTTCAAATTGTGGGCAAATATCACCATTTGTTTTATAATCAGCAATCCAAAACTTTTTTTTTTCTTCGCACAAATCCTTAGAAATGTATGGCTGTTTTTCTTCTCACCAGAAGTGTGTATTTGAGTAACCGGAAGACTGTGCCAACTTAGATGGGCTCAAAAGGCTGGAGCCCACCCAAAAATTTCTTCTCCTAAATTTTCAGCTCTTTATTCCGTTATTTCATTTTTTGTTCAATCTTTTAAAGAAAAATTCGTTCTGTTGATGTTCACAAAATTACTTTGTTTGAAAACTGTAAAGACAGCAGTAACAGACACACAAGGGCATAAAAAATATTTTCAGGCAACATACCATTCAATATTTCTCTCTTAAAATAAGCTATTTCCGCATATTTTATCACAAAATATAAGTCAATGACCCTGTGTTTGAATTTTTTGACATCATCCGTAAACTAATTTGGTGACGAAAATATTTTGTTCGACGCTTAGCCTTTTTTTGGCATTGAACTTATAGTCATGATATTGTAGTAAACATTAGCGTCTATGTTAGGAAAGTATACAAATATAATTTAAAAATATTTCAATTTCATACTTCTGAATCAGACTTACTTGTATTTTTTAAAATCCAAATATAGTATAGAAGTATAAAATTGTAATTTTATTAAATTATATTTGCATGAGTTCTTTCTTACAAAGACAAATTTTTACAACAATATTAATATTAAGAAATATGAAAAGTTTTAAGCTTTGGGGGTGACCATTTCTAATAGATTTTTAAATTAAATTCTTTCTGAAAAGCGTTTTCTGAAGAGCATGACTTTCACGGACAATCTAAATTTCCTGAAATTTTACAATTATTTTTATAAATTAACGTACATAAAGTACGAAAAATAATCATTTGAATGGGTCTATCCCTACGAAGGTTTTTATTTTATGGCTTAGATCGTAGTAGATTACATTCTTAATAGGCTCAAATTGTATATTTATGGAAAGCAAACAAGTAAACTATCATTCATTTTGCCGTGAATCTATTTTTGGCAAGTTCCCCTATTGGATCACTTTTCATTAAAATTATCAAAATGGAAAAGAAATTGAGAAGCATCAAATAATTTATTTATCAAATGAAATTATTTATCTTTTTGTATTTTCATTTATTAGAAACAACTTGTGTTAGACTCATTTTTTCTTTATTTAAAAAAAATGGCTATCAAAAGTAGTCAGGTACCTTAAGTATACGAAAGAAAAAAATAAACTGGACGCCAGATAAAACTTAAATACAATGCAACGTAAAAAATGTCCCCAGGGCTTCATCCGATGCGAACGCGGGTCGCCAAAATGCGGAGGGCCTGGCCAACGGTCCCCAGATAAAGAAGAAAGCCTTGACACGCGTCACGAAAAAACGTCACACAAAGCAGGAAAAACAAAGAAAAAAAAATCGACCAACTCGCATATTTCGTTTTATTTAACTCGTGAAATTATTAATTATTATTAAAAATTAAGAATTATTGACTCCAAGAGCCACATGGCGGCTTTGGCTGGACTCATTTGTGTTTAAGGTTGAAGAAAATTTTGGACGTGCAGACATCTATGTTAGGGCAAAAAGAATATCAATCTATATATCTATATATTATCTATATATATACACTATATGTAGATATAGATAGTGTAAAGGTAGAAGTTACATCAGGAGGAAGATAAGACATATTTCGGGGGGGGGGGGGATAAAATAATAAAACACTCATGAATTTTGCGCCTACCTATGAGGCAAATTCATTTACAGGAAATGTTTGGAGTTTAAATAAGACTGATACGAGATGCATAAAAGTTATTCGGTACTTTTCCTTAAGCCGAAAGTTTACAAATGGCATTTTTTAAAACTATGAACCCAGTTCCCCTCGCTTAACCTTTTTCTTTTTCTTGTACGTATTTTAAATTGAAATTCTTAGCGAAGAACGGCGTGATGGTTCGTTTCAAAATGCGTCAAAAACTATATTCGCGCTCGGCTAGCGGAAAGTACCCGTTTTTTACCAACCACACGAAATTAAATCAATAAAATTTACAAAAGGATTAGTTTCCATTTCCTCCAATTTTAATTTCAGTAACGTAACATCTCCTGCCATTAAGTTCTGCAAATAATAAATTATGTTTTATGGAAACAGAATATTAATATTGAGAAAATACTTCATGCAGCGATACGAGTTTTCTAAAACATAGCAGAGTTGGATACACCTGGATAACCTATGCTAATTGAGATGAATAAAAAGACATTTTGTGAATTTCTAGCGTTTTATGCATCGAACAAAACTTACGCATGAGACAGACATGTAAATATCGTTCTTTGATTGCATCTCTGATTAGTTAGAGAGACAACCGTGCATGCATGTCCTTAATAACTAAACTGTGTGAAGTACTAGATCGCGCAAATAAAAGAAAACAGCTTCTGCCGCAAACAGTCTCAGCTAATCCCCTGAAGGAAAGTTGAAATTCCATGAAGGATGATTCTTTGGGGAAACTATTAGAAAAAAAGATCACGCGGAATACTTTTAGCAATATATCCACATTCAACAAAAGTGAAATGTCAAACAAAAACTGCATTCCTTATAAATCGTCATCGCTTATGCATATTAATCGATATCAGTTCTCTGAGCTGAGGGCTGAATCCACCATGGGATAACAAACGTCGACCGGAGTAGTTTTGAGGGAATTTAAATAAATTTGCGCATTGTGCAAAAATTAATCTAAAAGACAGTCCAGCCAATAATTTTCTTGCATTGCATCGGGATAGGATTAGACAAGTTCATAGGCATCCTTTAGGGAAAGTAGTGTAGGGCAACCTCTACCCGTCTGAGTTTCAAATTCCTTTATTATCATTAAGTCCTTTGTTGAATGTTTTCATTAGGTTCAACCAACACATTAATAATTGTATGTCAATAAATTATAGGCTAAATATATATAATAGCCCCTTGAAAATTGTATGGAAATTAATGAAAAAAAAAACCAGTTTAAGATGAACAGATCTTGACTGACTAAGTTCCACGAAAGACTTTTGCACCTTTAATCTGAAAGGACGTGGCTGCCTTTGAATTTTATACAAAAGAAACACCTTTCTTTGATACAACATGCGGAAATGTATTAGAAAATACATCCACATTCGACAAAACTGATGCGTCACACTTTAAAAGTCCCTTCTGCTATGGCTGCTGCCTGGCCAACCTGTTTTTGATGAACTGGATGACGACGTTTTGAGGTCTCTCCTGGTACTCCTCCAGCACCTCCTTGGAGGCGTCGATCTGGTCTCCTTGGAGGCGATCCAGCAAGGCGACGCACACCACGGCACCTGAAAACACCGCACATTCACGTCAGACAAGTCATTATCTTTAAAAGATTAAACAAAGTTTCATGTTTGTATTTCAATTTATTAACTCTAGATGGCAGCATCAAAGTTTCTTTCCTCCCACAATTCAATTTCAGAGAATTCTATTCTGTTTACTGTTGTTGTCATGTGACCGAAGTCTGTAAGTGATGTTTTTGTTTTGTGAAATGTTACAGTAAATATTTATATGTTTACGATGCTTCCTCGTTTATTCATAGCTGTGTTAATTATCATTAATTACTTACTAAATATACAATACAAAGTATTTCTTATTTTACAGATAAAGAGTAGAAAAAATGGTTAAAAATCAGTTACAGACAGATTTAAATATTTAAAAAACACATTGAGTATAGCTTATTTGAAGATTATTATTGACGATTTATTTGAAGACTTGAGTTTCAAAATTCACCTTATCCAGAAAATGAAATTTTGGGAAAACGCGAAAAACCTCTAACTGCATCCATGGGTTTTCATTGTAAACCAAGATTTTACAATGGCAGAAATACAAGATAAGACTATGTTTTTTTTTTGTTTTTGTTTTTTTGAGCCCGGTACGGTATGCTATTTCTTAGTCCCAGCTTATTTTGTGTATTTGAAAATATAACGTTACCTTACAGAAGCTAGCCGTAAAAAAAAAGCAGTACTCCATAGCAGTTTTTTAAACTTCTAAGCATCGCACATTTTCGATTTTTATACCGTCGTATTGAAAAAAAAAAGTTCTTTTAAATGCAATTTGTTTGAAAACTTATCTCCATTTAATTTTGAAATATTAATTTTTTTGTAGTTTTTAGAGCCATTTGCTTAATATTTTCAACGGAAGTACTCCATTTCTGTAGAAAGGGAAGGAAAAATAGTTCTAAAATAGTAATTATATATTTTTGTTGCCATTTTCTTATAATAACCGAAAGAAAATGTAATCAAAATACGTGCTATTTTGAAAAAAATATAAACGAAGGATTTCTGTTAAAACAATGGAGCTATTATAAATTATATTTAATTTTAAGTATATGAATCATTAGATAGCCGTTTTTTTTTTTTTTTTTTTTTTGTCGATTTTCTTGAAAGACGGCATTTTTTTGCTGAATTTGTGCATTATTTCGCGATAGTGATGTACTATGCATGCTTTACTGTAGATGTTTAAGAGTAGATCGTCAACGTGGAATTCTTAAACGGTTGCGAATAACGTCATTTTACATAAAATAAAACGTGTGCTTTAAGTCTTAAAATTGAAATATGTTTTGTACTGCAGTCCCGCTTAACCGAGTTATTTTCTTCTGATGGACTGGTGGCTTCTATTATTAAGAGACAGCCATTATAATTGAAGTATTAGGTGAAGATGAAAGAGCAGTCGTAAAAAGTTAGAACTCTGATTTTCTGGTCAGAATGGGGGGGGGGGGGTAATGGCCATAATTTTTTTTTTAATTATGACCATTTTTACGACTGCTCTTTCATTTTACCTAATACTTCATTTATAATGGCTGTTTCATACTAATAGAAGCCACCAGTCCATCAGAAGAAAATGAAGTAATGGAAAGGCCGGGGCGATACTAAATTCTGAAAAAGCAAAATTCCTGTTCTCTAGATTTTTTTTTATTTTATTTATTTATTTATTTTTTTTTTTTTCAGACCGTTGTGTTTTTCAATTCCTACTATTATTAGTTCACACTCTCCCTATATTTATTTATATATCTTGTTCAAATTTTCAATCGTTAATAAAACTAGTTGAGTAGCAACCCGTTGTGTTGCTTTTGAATTGCATGAGATCATTCGATCCTTTTGCGAAAAATGAAATCTATCTTTATTGTAAATTTAAAAAGCAATTAAAGTATTATTTTTTATTAAAGGCAATATTTCAAATAATAAGTTATATTTACACTTTAAGTCAAAAGTTTTCCGAATAAAAATGCACATATACCATAACTTTATTTGCCTAAAGATTTTCGCTCTTCCAAGATTTTGCTTCGAATTTCGGAGTTGATAGAAATGTTGTCATTTGCGTCATCTTATACAAAAATGAATTTGTTTTGGCGAATTTATTCAGAAGCATTTTATATTTATGAATTAAAATAAATATTTAGAGAAAAAAAATTCTCGCTAAAACATTTCGTTTCTAATGTCCGCTTCTGAAATGTTTTAATAGCCATCTTAAGGCAATAGCTGAAAATCTACTTTTCGACTTAAAATTAAATCAAAATAATGATGTTTGATTACGATGTTTTCTTTTCTTTTGACGTCAAGAGATTTCAATGTTCCGGTCGATAGTCGAATTTTTGTTTCTAACCTAAACGGATTCCTCAAGCTTGAATATGTGAACATAAAATAAAACACACACACACACATTACAATATATAATAAAACACAGATAAATAACGACTGCATTCAACTGTTAACGGTATATATGAATATTAAACAGACGTACAACAATAAATACAATAACCCAACTGCAGTGAAAAATTAGCCTGAGCAAGGAGTCGAACCCGGGACTACAAAATTCCAAACTGTCGCTCTAACCACTGAGCTACTCCGGCCGATACCCGAGTCGTTGTCCTGTCGTATAAGGTCGTATGTCCCGTCATCGTTGTTCGGTCATCCAAGGCTGTCGTATACATGGCTTATTAGTGAAAAATGGCAGACTCAGGTATCGGCCGGAGTAGCTCAGTGGTTAGAGCGACAGCCTGGAATGCTGTGGTTCCGGATTCGATTCCAAGCTCTGGCTAATTTTTCACTCCAGTTGGGTTTATTGTAATTATTGTTGTATGTCTGTTTAATATTTATATATGTGATCATAAGTTTGTATTTCGTGAAGTTTTCTTGAAAAATACTATTCAATCACATTATTATTTTCTCTCTTTATTCAAATAAACGTTAATTTCAATTTAAAAATAATGTCAAACAATGATATCTAATAACCCTTGTCATTTTCTGTTTTCTCTTTTTTATTAAAAAAAATGGAGGAATTTAATTTTCATCATTACATAAATGTCAATATATATATATCGAAAACTAATCAAATTTTAAAATTATACGACAAATTTTGACATCCTTGGACCCATGTGGATAACTGGCGTCAATTTGATCACCTAACATTCCATATTCTAGGTGAGACAGCTGTGAAATACAAACGGACATTCACTTTTTAATATAATAGATTGATGAAGTTTTAATTTCACTATGAAATATTAGTCAGGGACAAATGCTGAACTATTTATATTGCTTTACGTGCAACTGGTTTCTTTCGTAATGGAGCCTGCACGCAATGGAGATAGATTAGAAAACGTTATGCTTGAAAATTATTTAAAAAGCCAAGATAAATAAATCAATTAAAATAAAGTTTTCAAGCAAATTACATTTGAAATTAGATTTTTTCCCCCATATAACGGTGTAAAAATTAAAAATGTGTGATGTTTAGAAGTTAAAAAAATTGCAGTAGAAAAAAATTGGAAAACCGAAATTTAAATGTCAAGCTTCGCCATTCTCAAAATGACGTCAGCGTAACGTACGGACATATTTTCCTTTATAAAATAGATAGATTTTCAAACGTGAAGTCCCCTTTGTCAGCTACACCTTTGCATGTGTAAATTTATTCTTTTGGCTTGAGATTCTAATTTCAGTACCGCCGTCTACAAATTCCAGAAACTGATGTCTTTTAGATGTATTCGTGGTAAAATATAAAGTTTTATCTAAGAAAAGGATTGTTTTCTTTTAAATATGGCACTTACTGAAGCATTACGCTAAGTGTCGTAAATTCGATATCAGCCGAAAAATAATATATTGAAATGTAACAGCTTTATGAGAGAAAATGCATGTTTTTTAAAGCGTGACGTCATTTTCTGTTGAGACAAAGTTATTTTTAATTGTAATGATGAAATGGCATCAATAAGGATAAATAAACCCCAACATTTCTTTTTTTCTGCAACAGTGGAAATAATACGATTGCTACTATTTTGACGAAATTTCAAAAAACTCTTCATATTAAATTTAAAATATAAAAGTGGGAATATTTAGAAAAATAGCTAGTGCGAGTTCATCTACAAATGAACAGCTTTCATTTAAAAAAGAATAATTACCAAAATTGGTTCAGTAGAAAGCTCAGGGAAGATGTCTAAAAAACTGTCATTTGTTTTCAACATATAGATTATTCTTTCCCTTTTACTTTAACAGTTGCCTAGCAACTCTATTTCAAAACTTATCTATTTCATACAAATTACATTTAAAAGCCCATATTTTTCCCAATTCGGCTCTAAAAATTTAAATTGTTCGATTACACATATGTTAAATTCGTGCTTTTTTATATATTATTCTTTTACTTATTGTTTGACGAAGCTTTAACCCTCCGTCTACCAGACGGGTCCATTGGACCCGACAGGTACATACAAAATATTCATTCAAACCAGAAATTTCTTTAAAATAAACTAAGTATATAAACCAGACAAAAATAAGGTAAATAAATAAGTTAAATAGTTTAAATAAAAATTCTGGTGTAGAACGTTTTATTAAAACTTGAATAAAATTCCCGGTAGATCTAGGGTTAATTTCATTGTAGAAAATTAGCCGTAGATAAATTCTGAACTTTTTTTTAATGTGGAAATTGTTCATTAATATTTCGCAATGGAGCTCGCCGGTGCGCGATCGAGATAAATTAAAAAAATCTCTCTTGAAAATTATTTTATAAACCATAATAAGTCAGATCATTAAGATACCGATTTGATACAAATTGCATTTAAAAGTAGATTTTTTTCCCTATACGACAGTGTAAAAAATTATAATGTGCGATGTTCAGAAGATTAAAAAATTGGAGATAGGAAAATTGGAAAACCGAAATTTCATCGTGAAGCGTTTCTATTTGCAAAATTACATCAGTGTTACGCACAGATTATTGTCCTTTGTAATATAAATGGAGTACTTCTGTTGCCACAATTACAAAATTGGTACTGAAAACTATTTAAAAAAATAATATCTCAAAAATAAATTGAGATACAGATTTCAAAGAAATTGCATGTAAAAGTACATTTTTTTCCTCATACGATGGTATAAAAACTGAAAATGTGCGATGTGTAGACGTTTAAAAATTTTCAGTAGCGAAAATTGCAAAACGAAAATTCATTTCAAATTTGAAAGTGTTGCCATTCGCAAAATGACGTATGTGTTACGCACAGATATGTTTGTCCTTTATAATATAGATATAATATAGATAATATAGATAGGTAGTACTTATTATTTATCCTATCAAGTTGAAATAAATTTTTTAAAACCTGTACTGGATGACAATGGATTTTAATACAGATTTTTCAAATATTAATTCAATAATTAAATTTTAATTAATTAATTTTAGTTTTATAGGGGAGACAAAATGGCGGCCATTGATTATTGAACAGCATTTAATGCATCTTCATATCTATAAGGGGGGTTACCATAGGGGGGAGCCCTGTTCTGTCGCCCAATACCGCCAAGTTTGTCGCCAACTTGGTGATATATCGCCCAATTTGGCGATCGAAATGAGTCGCCAAAAGTGACGCCAACTTGGCGATATCTCTAATATTTCGCCCAATTCCCATAGACTTCCATTGTAAACCTACTTGCTTATAGAAAATCAACATATTGAGATATTTTAATGCAACAAAAACTAATATTAGCTTAAGGGATTATATTAAATTTTTCTTTGATGACCTAAGTAGGAATTGACTTTAAAAAACAAAATTTTTAGATTACAGTAGAACTTCGATTATCCGAAGTAATTGGGGCCGACCCTCTTTCGGAAAATCGAAATTTTCGGATAATCGAGAATGCTTCCATTTGAAGATTAAGGAGAAATATATGCAATATTTATTAATATTATTATGGTAACAAGTGCTTACTAAAAATAAAGCAGTAGCAAAATAGAAACAAGAATAAATTACCTTAATTTTAATTTTGAAATTAAGTACCTTTTACATATATCACAAGGGTTTGAAAAAATGTTTTGTTGGCCGCAGTTTCGCTTGCCTTTGCTTTGAAGCTCTATCAGGGAGTTTTTAAATATTATTAGTTAACTAGTATCACAATCTTTCTGCTGGTTTTCAAATGTATTAATGTTTTGCAAAAGGTTAGCCATGCCAAACCTTTTGCAAAACATTCAAAAGCTTCAGAATTGCTAATTTGTTCGTTTTCTTCGTTCCATTCCGCAGCTTACGGGAGCTCAAGTTAAATTCAAAGGAACGCTAAGAAAGGGGATCGAAAATATTTATATGTACTTGCAGTTCAGAAAGGACCTCTTGCACCCAAGGAATGCGATATTTAAAATAAATAAATAAATAAGTTTTCAAAATAGATTTTGTACTCAAGGAATGCGATACCAAAAAAGTAAATAAATAAAGATTTAAAAATAGATTTCGGTTAACCGAGAGTTTCGGTTAAAAGAGTTTCGGATAAAAGAGGTTCTACCGTACTTGTTTCTGTGCAAATTAACTAATAGAATTGATAAAGAAAAAACGATTTATTTTTTGGATAAGGCGAGTTTTGAAACTCACGTCCTCATCCATACAAAATTTACGGGTATTAATATTTACAATTTTGTTAATAAGAGAAGAAATCCTTACTAGGGAAACCATTATTCTGCGAACTATATGCCAAGCATTTCATTCGAATTCCAGACGTGCTCTGCAGCGCAAAGCTATGGAACGTTTACATAACAGCAGCGAGGAGTTGCTGATTCGTGTTGCCACTTATTGAAATATTGTTTAAATATATACGCCTGTTACAGGGTTATTTAATTAAACGATTTAATATTGGAGAAAGTAACTGTGCAAAAATAATCTATCCGGCTCATCTGCTCATTAAATTCTCTCTGCGGAGAGTGAAGCAAGTTCACTCTTTTATTTCAGAATAATGACAGAAAAAGAGGCAATATAAAGAATAAAATATTTAAGTTGATTGGCTTCCCGATTATTCAATTCGTCAAATGAATAAAATAAAAATAGACAATTTAATTAAAAATTAGACAATAGTAGTTTTATTATTTCATTTTAATATAAATGCCGTAGGCTAATTGGGAAATCAGGCTGTTTGCAAAGAGCCGGGCTAATTAGAGAATCGGATCCCTTTTTCCAATTAGTCTGATATTTTTCAGGCTTATTGCAAACAACCTAGACAGCGTTAGGTTAATTCAGAAATGACCACTTATTTCCCAATCAGGGAGATTTTTTTTTAGCTTATGAACCCATAACCCGACCCGAAGCCGAAAAATAAATTATAACAGACCGTACCCCGATCCGAGCAAGACAAAATAATTTCAGTCTACATGCAAACCGACCGGAACCTGAAAGCCATTGGAAAAACCCGAACCAA
Source organism: Maratus speciosus (assembly GCA_963932465.1). NCBI lineage: Eukaryota > Metazoa > Arthropoda > Arachnida > Araneae > Salticidae > Maratus > Maratus speciosus. The sequence goes on from OZ010791.1 coordinate 10,171,421, forward strand.
ATCTGATAACCGACAAAAATATTGCAAAGAACCATAACCCGATCCGATCAAGACAATTCCGTGCATAGGTAACCCGACACGAACTTAAAAATTCCATTTGAAGAAAACCAGATATTGACACGAACCAAATCTGAACCCGACAAAAATATTCCAAAGACACATAACCGGATTCAAAACACACAAAATAATTTCCGTGGACATGTTACCCGAACCGAACCTATAAATTCCATTTGATAAAAACCCGGAATCTGATCCGAACCAAATCTAAACACTACAAAAATATTCCAATGAACCATAACCCGATCCGAGCAAGACAAAATAATTTCCGTGGACGCGCAACCCGACTTGAACCTAAAAATTTCATTTGAAAAAAAAAAAACGAAATTTGAACCCGACAAAAATATTCCAGAGATCCATAATCCGATACGAACAAGACAAAATAATTTCCGTGGACGCGCAACCCGACCTGAACCTAAAAATTTCATTTGAAAAAAAAAACGAAATTTGAACCCAACAAAAATATTCCAGAAATCCATAATCCGATACGAGCAAGACAAAATAATTTTCGTGGACACGCAACCCGACCCGAATCTAAAAATTTCATTTGAAAGAAACCCGAAATTTGAACCGACAAAAATATTCCAAAGTTCCATAACCGGATCCGAATAAGACAAATTAGTTTCCATGGACACGTAACACGACCAGAACCTAAAAACTCCATTTGAAGTCAACCTGAAACACGACCTGAACCAAATCTTAACCCAATAAAAATATTCCAAAGAACTATAACCCGATGCGAGCAAGACAAAATAATTTCCGTCGACAGGCAACCTGATCCGAACCTTAAAGTCCTATTGAACTCGATCCGAAACATGGTTATGATCGGTTTTCGGGTTGATTTCAAAGGGAACCTTTAAGTTCAGATCCGGTTGCGTGTCGACGGAAATAATTTTGCCTTGCTTGGATCGGGTTACGATTCTTTAAAATATTTTTGTTGTTTTCAAATCGGGTTCGGGTCGCGTTTCAGGTAGACTTCAAATGGAATTTTCAGATTCTTGTCGTATTGCGAGTACATGGAAATTAAATTGTCTTGCTCGTATCGGGGTATGGCCTGATATATTTTATTTCGGGTACTGTTCGAGTTTCGGGTTAACTTCAAGTAGAACTTTCAGGTTCGGATTGGGTTCCGTATCCACGGAAATTATTTTGTCTTGTTCGGATTGGGTTATGGTTCTTTAGAATATTTTTGTCGGGTTCAGATTTGGTTCATGTCAGATTTCGGGGTTTTTCTAATGGAATTTTTTTAGTTTCGGGTCTGGTTGCGTGTTCACGGAAATTGTTTTGTCTTTCTCGGATCGGGTTATGGTGCTTTAGAATATTTTTGTCGGTTGTCATATTTGGTTCGGGTCAGATTTCGGGTTTTTTTTTTTTTAATCAGATTCTGCTTGGGTTGCGTATCGACAGAAATTATCTTGTCTTGCTTGGATCGGGGTACGGTCTGTTGTAATTTATATTTCGGGTTCGGGGTTTGCAAGTAGGGATGTAACGAATAGTGATTTGGTCGAATAGCCGAATACCGAATATTCGGCGGCCGAATACTGACTTAAAAAAATTATTTTAATTGTTTATTTTATTTATTTTTCAATTTTAAAATCAAAAATTAAATTAAGGACTAATTGAAATTACATTTTTGTTTGAGTGTACAAAAATCATAACAGCCGAATGTATTTTTTGTAATATTTTAAATACTTTGATAGCCAGTAAGATAACATGACTTTCAAAAATGTAAATAATAATTTAATTCATAATTTTTTATTTAATCCATAGATAGTTCTAGTAATTTATATATATATTATCTAAAATAGAAACTCATTTCCTCTGTAAAATTGATACTTTTTTTTATGTTAGTGAAATCATTTCACCCCCAAAAAATAAGAACTTGCATGTGTCCTCTGTCTTTTTATATCCTTTCCCACTTTCTCATTCAACTCAAACTTAGCAAACTGACATTCTGTATGCAAAGAAAAAGGTTGTTTTCTTAAAACATAATTATTCATTCCATTAAAATATAATTATTTTTTCTGCTACCAAGATATACTTTTCTATTTTATTTCTCTCAAAATTAACAAGCCCCTCATAATACTTCCTCCACCCTATATTTCACAATGAGATGCCTACTGAAGTTTATGTAATATCATTATATACAGTTATTTATAAGTTGTCATGAAGCTTTAAAACTGAGTAAGTATTGGGATTTCTTTTTCTTATAATAATTAATGTATTTAGATATAATTTTTTAATATTGTTTTTTGAAAATATTTAAAATCACATTTTGTTTTGATGTTCTGGAACTTATTTAACGAAATAGCTTAGAAAATTCGGCCAAATATGCAACTATTCGGAAAAATATCTAACTATATTCGGTTACAGGTATTCGGCCTAATATCTGTTCAATATTCGGCCAAAGGCCCGAATAGGACGAATATTCGTTACATCCCTATTAATAAGCCTAAAAAATCATCCTGATTGGGAAATAAATGGTCATTTTTCAATTAGCTTAACGCTGCCTAGGCTCTTTGCAACCAGCCTGAAAAATATCAGGCTAACTGGAAAAAGGGAGATGATTCTCCAATTAGTCCGGCTCTTTGCAAACAGCCTGATTTCCCAATTAGCCTACGACATAAACATAAACACATATCTAATTTTCTTTACTACTTCCTGCCGTGCAACAATGTCAGTAGGATAGTAAACAATACAAAATTTTAAATATAAATTTCAACTTTTTATAACAATGTCCTGCCAGCAACAAAGCCTTTTAAGAAAGGGACAGTGTCAAGAATGCGTAGCAACAATGCAACACACGGCAATTTTTGAGCATTATCTCGATTGTTGAAAACCAATGCTCATTTCAAAACTTAGTAATAAGTCACTTTGATTCATTTAGCTGTCATTGCTGGTTTATCAAGGCGATATATTTGAGTTATTTAATTTACGACTTGTGTATATTTCTCTTTTTTGGGAAAGTTAGTTTTCAACGACTAATTTATTTAGTTATTGAGTTTATTGAGTTATGGAAAGCATCCGGGAAAAAGTTACAGACGGGATCATTACGAAAGAACAGTATCGTTTACACGTAATAGAATCGACGATCGAATATTTGAGTTTAAACCATGACTATGATTTTGTTCGGGTGGTCGGTCATGGATCGTTCGGTTTAGTGGCTGAAATAAAAAATCGTAATAAAGACCGTAGCCTCGCAGCCAAGCTGGTACTTGAAGAGCATGCCGACAAAAACGAAAATGAAATATGGCCGAATTTAGGCCATGAAAATCTGTTACCACTCATAAGTATAGATTACATAGCTGCTACCGGCAGCTTCGTTTACATAACGCCTCTACACAGCGCCTCCTTAGCCGATATTGTGGAAGGATGCCATCTCGCACAAGATCTGAACGGCATCGAGCGGGCCTTATCCTGGCAGAAGGGAGTCAGCAGCGGACTTCATTATTTACACAGCAAAAAGCTGTGTCACCTCGATGTAAAATTGTCTAACGTGCTCATCAGCCAAGACGACACGGCTATCATCTGTGACTTCGGATCCATCACCCGCACAGATAATGGGGTGACTGACCGGTTAGTTGAATTCTTTATAACATTACATTTGCCAAAGAAAATCTTCTATTTCAATTCATAAAAAAATAATACTTTTTGCTAAAAAAAGTGAATTAGGATACTTTTAAAAATGTATATTAAGTGATCGAATGGTAGAGGAGGCTTTTAAAGTCATAGTTTTTTTCTAAGTCACTCATTTTGAAAATGGGCTCTGTCCCGTAACTGGAAATTCGCTTCCTCTTTAAAGCGTATTTTGAGCCTACTGAATTTTTACTTTCTTCTAGCTTTACAAGAAGAAAATATTGAATTCGTGAAAATTTTCCACTTCCGGTTTTCGACGGATTTATACATTTTAGAAGGTCCTGAACACGATTGGATGGTTTTTAGAAAATGTCCGTCTGTGACTGTCACCCTGTCACTCTGTGAGTCTGTATGTGACAAAAATTTTGTGGGCGCTCCATCTCGAGAGCGAATGCACGGAATTTCACAAAACTTTAGATTCAATTAGACCTCAAAGGGTCCTCATTAGTTTTAGGTGAAAATCGCCCATCAGGTGGCGCTGCTAGGCGGCATTTTTCACGATTTCTGCAATAGCTATACCTTAGGAACGACTGCACGGATTTTCATAAAACTTCAGATTCAGTGAGTCCAGGATAGAGTTAGCTGCTGATTACAACTTGGTGAAAATCTGCCAACAGGTGGCGCTGCTAGGCTGCATTATTCATGATGATCACAATAGCTCTAACTCGAGAAAAAATGCACGAATTTTCGTTAAACTTCAGATTCAGTGAGTACCTGATATAAAGGAGTGCAGTTTAATTTTTGGTGTAAATCGCCCAACAGGTGTCGCTGCTGTGCTGCCTCTTTCACGATTTCCGCAATAGAAGAATCTGAAGAACTCATGCATGAATTTGCATCAAGCTTCAGATTCAGTTACTTCCTGGTATAAATGGGTCCTCATTAGTTTTGGGTGTCAATCGCCCATCAGGTGGCGCTGCTACGCAGAATTTTTTACAATTTCCGCAATAGCTCTCTTAAAAACTAGTGCACGGATTTACATCCAACTACAGATTCAGTTAGAAGTTGTGAAAGTTGTTGATATTTAGATTTTGGTGTAAATCAACTAACAGGTGGTGCTGATAGGCTGCCTTTTTCGGAAAGTATTAACATGTATGAGATAGAGGAAAGTTTTGGAATTGCCACATCCGACTCGTTTAATGAAGAAAATACCATGTTTTAGAAATCTTACGCGTGATTTTTTACGACTGGATTTGTTGTTGTTGTCGTCGTAAATGACATATCTGTGCAATTGAATACTAATAAAGTAAGTTTTTACTACAGAAAGTTTTATTCGATTCCTAAAGATATGAGGTCTCTCAGATCGCAAATACCCTCTTACGTTTTCACCACCTCAGTTGCAGATTGAAAGGCTGTTTAAACTATTAACCCTTTATGTCCTAAATTATGAATTCATGAAAATTTTATCTTCTAAAGCACTTTTCGTGAATCGTTTAAACTACCTTAGAAAATTGACAGAATCCTTTAGCAAATTTTAGCAGGGTTTTTCTAATTAAAATTAATTAATTAAATCTGAAATTATAGGGATTTTATGCACTATTTATAACTTTGCTCAATTATTTTAATTAAAATATTTTTTTTTAGTATCTATGTATATATATACGTTACGCTATCATACGTGGCACAGAAATCTCGATTATTTGTTAATTGTTTGATGGCAATGCCCGAATAAATCGCATCTCATTTGGTTATTGAACAGCATTTAATGCATCTCCATACCTATAAGGGGGTTACCATGGGGTTTACTCTGTTCTGTCGCCAACTTGGAGATATATCACCCAATTGGGCGACTCATTTTGGTCGCCAAAAGTGACTTCAACTTGGCTATATTTCTAAAATTTCGCCAAATTCCCATAGACTTCCATTGTAAACCAATCCTATTTAAGGGAGTCCAAGTAAATTAAATGATGAATAAAAGTAACATGATACAAGGCTAAGCATGCTTTCCCAAATATAAAATTTAAGGGAGACCAAATGGGTTGCCAAATGCGGCTAGTTCTATAGAATTAGAAAATATACAAATACAATGCTCTTACAACAGAAATACAGGGTAAGTCAAAATGAATATAGCGATTACAAACGGCTATAACTATTTAATGGAAAATAATTTATCAATAGGATTAACACAGAATGTAGACGGAACTTCAAAATTTCTTTACGTAAGGCGCGCAGGTGCAGTGAAGCGGAAGCCTAAGCATGCGCGATTTGAAACTTTGTAACGACAAGAAACCTGTTCATTGCGGTCCTCTCATTAGTAAAATTGACCGATTTTTTTCTATGGTGTTATGTGAAAGACAGGGTGCCTCCCATGCCCAAAACAATTGAAGAACTCAAAGTACTTATTTGTAATGCGCTTGCGTCGGTGACTGAACAAATGCCTCAGAATGTATGGCGTGAAATGGACTACCGCCTAGATGTTGTCCGTGTGACCAAGGGAAATCACATAGAACATCCATGACGTATGTATACACAATTTTGAAGTTCCGTCTACATTCTGTGTTAATCTTATCGATAAATTATTTTCCATTAAATAGTTATAGCCGTTTGTAATCGCTATATTCATTTTAACTTACCCTATATTTCCGCACAGAAGCTTTTCACCCGCAATCCTTCAATGTCAAGAAAGTTGAACAGATGAAAATAAAAAAGGAATCCTTCTATTAAAGATATTTTTGTTTTGTGTGACCCATAATGCTTTTGGAACAAGATAAAGTAAAGTATCTGTAACTAATTTTAAACTGTATTACTACTAATCGATGCATCAAATGAATTTTATAACAAGGTATTTTAATGGTACTTTAACCCTTTATATACTGAACTAGCCGCCTTCGCCCGCTACGCTGGTCGGTTTTTCTAAAGAAATCTTGAATGAAACAAAATATATCTGTGAATTTGATCATGCGTTTTAAAGCAATATGGACATTTGCCTGGTGTATCCAACCGAATTGCTGAAAGCAATATGAATGTCATTACGCTATTATATCTTTTATTAAGTCATACAAAATTTGATTGTTAAGGACCAATTTCTTTAGTTGATCTGTTAGTGTAGGATTCGGTAAAGAACAATAGAACAATGTGTAATATACTAAAAGCGTTCATGAAAAATTATCAATGGAAGTCTCATCAGAATCTGTTAATTGGACTTATTCAAAAGGCTGATCGTTCATAATAAATGGGTTCGCCTGATTCTAGAACTTTCATCTATAATTCTACAATCAAGCAACCTAACAACCAAGCAACAGCAAATGATATGTGCTTTATACTAAAACATTCACTAAAAAATTAACTAAACGATCAAGTTGTATCGAAATCCACTTAGCAGAATCTTTTAAACAGGAAAATATGCAGAAACCTTTCCTAAAAATGATCTAATTAACAGTTTAAATCCCATAAAAATTCATTCAGTGGAACCTTTAAAAAATCAAATCTTTCAAAATTGGGTTCATCTGATTTAGAACTTTCCCATTATTATTTAACTAAGCAACGTAGAACGTTATGTTTTATACTAACATCTTTTCTGAAAAATTATCTAACTAACAATGTAAGTGCCATCAAAATCTATTCAGCAGAACTCAAGATATAAGCGGCCGGAATGAAATTTCTCTTTGCATTATATATATATTGAGATAGTTAAATATAACTTTCATAATCGCGTTAACCTGATTATAGAACTCTCTGGGAGGTGGGGGTAGGTATATACTGCATCCCTTCTGAATTTTTTAAGGAACTTAGCTCAACTTCCATAACTATAGCATATATACTCTCTAGTATACCCTATCTCTGTAGCGCATAACTTCCAATTTTCTTTACTGTACCACTGAGAACTTTTTCCGCATAGCTCCGTAACTAAACAACGCAGAATGATATGATAAATAGTGAAAAAATCCCTGAAATATTATCTAACTTACTGTGCATTTAATTAGTTGACTTGAAATCTTTCATAATCGAGTTCACCTAATTTTAGAACTCCCGTAGTAACTTAGAATGATGGATTTTACATTAAACCATTTATAAACCAAATTTACTATTTAATAGTGTAAGTTCTACAAAATTCTGTTCAGTAGAATCTGAGTTATAGTCATATTTACAATATTTATTGCTCATTAAACCATTTTTCTTTACATTTGAAAAAAAAATCAGTAATTGTTTTGGCATTTCCCTGTTATGCAAAAACCATTGTTACCAAGCGTAATAGTTGGCACAAAAATGAAATGGTACATTTGAAAAAAAAAATGATTTTGTTGATAAAAAAAATTAGCATTTAAAAAATATAACTTTTGAAAATTACAGACTTTGACCTACCATTTTTTTTTATCAATAAAAATAATGGTACTACTTGGTTATCCCGTCGACCAAAAATCTATTGCCAAACTATAAGATTAAATGCCAATAATGGTTGATCGTAAATGTCGCATTCACTTGACTTTAAGCAAGTTACACGTATTTACGTCATCAGGTGATTTTTATTTCGACGTTTTAAATGTATTTTTATTAATGTTATACTAATTTATTTGTTCTTTCGTTATTTAAAATAAAAATTATGTCAATTTGTATAATTTGGCGAAATTAGTCGACGGGTACCAAAATAAATACTTAAAATAAAAGAATAAATAAATATTTTGCAAATAATAAAATATAGTCAATTTAAACTGCAGTCTTGGAATTGTAAATGTCTTTTACTACTGAAGCATGGCGTACGTAATACGTATGTCTTAAATTGCAGTAAACATTTCATTCTTTCAATGAAGACATTCATGGTTTTTTGAGCAAAACATTTTTATATGTATAATTCCTAACTTTTGAAATAATTTTATTGTAGCTTCCTCATCATCAGCTAACTGCGAAATGGTAAAATCTGTATCAGTATCAGTAATAAATATTTTCTGTTCAAAAAATTACAAATTAAAAAGTTTTGCGAGATTATGATGGAATAAAATAAATCCATCATTAAAAATATTCCTGCATAAAAATATTCACGTTCAATAATTAGCAAATGTTAATGTGTGGCACGGTTTGCAATAAAAATAGTTTGCACAATTAGGTTTGAAATAAATGGCGCGATACCATACATTTTGGCATGGTATCGCGACGAAAATTAGATTTTTTTTTTAGTTTTTTTTTTTTTTTTTTTTTTTTTTTTTTTTTTAAGTTTTAGTTTTAGTTTTTGAAGCGTTTGAATTTTTTTTTTTTCTAATTGACGAAGTTGTTTTTATTTAACCGAAAGGATTGGTTAAAAAATTATTCAATTTGAATTTTTCCCTTGCTATAGTAACAGAATGAAAGATTGAGTTCTTAGAAATTATCACTTGGAAAAATGCAGGTTTTGACGCCAAAGATAGTGCCAAATTAGAAAAATATGAAATATCTCTCGAACTATTGGGCTTAAAAGAATTTAGTTAGTACCATTCGATTCAGCATACAAAAATACACCAAAATATGTTATCAGTTGAAAAATAACTATAAAATCAAAATTTTAAGGAATTTTTTTAAAGTTCGTTCTCTTTTTTTACCCCCCTTAGGGGTGAAAATTTGGAAAATCCTTTCTTAGCGGCATTCTATGTCATAAGAAGTATTTTTACCCCGATTTTCAAGATTTTAGGTTCAGTGGTTTTGGCTGCGCGTTGATTAACACAAAATCCAGACTTTCTTTTATATATATAGATTATGAATTCATGAAAATTTTATCTTCTAAAGCATTTTTCGTGAATGGTTTAAACTACAATAGAAGATTTACATAATCATTTAATAAATTTTAGAAGGATTGGAGGATTTAGAAGGATTAATTAAACTTGAATTGATACGGATTTTGTGCAATATTTATAACTCCACTGAAATCTTTTACTTGAAATATTTTTCTTAGTATTTTGTAGAATTAGGAAATGTACAAGTAGAATGTTCTTAAAATAGAAATATAGAAATATTTCCGAACCCAACGCCAAGAAATTTGAAAAGATGCAAAGGCAAAAGAAACCATCCTTTTAAAAATATTTTTGTTTTGTGTCCCCCATAATGCTTTTGGAACAAGGTAAAGTACCTGTAACTCATTCTAAACTGTATTAGAACTAATCGATGTATTAAATGAATTTTAGGTACTACTTAATTATCCCGTCGACCCATTTCGCCAAATTATATAAATCGCCAAACTATACAAATTGACGTAATTTTTATTTTAAATAACGAAAGAACAAATAAATTAGTATAACATTAAAAAATATACAAATAAAACGTCGAAATAAAAATCACTTGATGACGTAAACACGTGTTGCCAAGTGAATGTGACATTTATGATCAACCATTATTGCTATTTAATCGTATAGTTTGGCGATAGATTTTTGGTCGACGGGATAACTAAGTAGTACCGAATTTTATAACAAGTTATTTTAATGGTACTTATAAGTACCGTCGGGTTATAAAGGGTTAAACTATTTACAGAGATAACAGCATAAGTGATAATTTCACGAAAATGTCGTTCTATAGGTCAGAAGATATTGAACCACTTTCGAATTCATCATAACTTTAACTGTTTCTTATAAATTCTTTGTTTGAAATATTTATGAAAATAGTTTAATGACTTTATATGGACATTAACTAAATTACTTTTATTTAATCTTTAGTAATCGCACTGTATTTTTAGGTATAAGATATGTTGGTTTTGCTTTCTAAAATTTAGTAGTAGAAGACATACTGTGGCATTTAAATTTTCCTAAAAAGGTATTCGTTCGGTTTTATTAACAAGGTAAGCTAGTAGACAGAATGATCACGAGTCTGCTATCTCCTGAGGAACATTTTGATTAAGTTAAACATTTCTGTTTATAGTTATCTTTGTTCGATTTGCTTTACTATAATACTTTATTATTATTATTCTTTCTAATCATAAATGAGTAAGGGTAAAATAATACATATAATAGAGTTTTGATTATCTTTCCCAAAAAAAGGGTCGAATCGTCAAAACTAACCAAGATCACAGGGAAAAAGAAACTCATACTATTAGAATTATATAAAAAAAGTATTTCAAATTCAAAATTTGAACAAACGTATTAATATGGAAATGTAATGTACGCTATGCACAAAATTGTTTTATCTCTCTCTCTCTTTTTTTTTTTTTTTTTTTTTTTTTTTTCTAAATAGAAATATTTTAGGAGAAACAAATATTAGACGTTCTATTTTCAAAGTCCTTGTTTTCAATTAGAAGTTTTTTATGATTTTCTCACAGGACGTTCTTGATTTTTTTCTGTACATTTCAAAATAAAATATTAGAAAAAGAACAAGTTGTTCTGTAAAATAAAAGTTGTTTAAGCGAAACCAATACTATAAGCCAACAAATCAGTCTTTACCTTCCGAAGTATGCGATGAAGATCCTTTACATTCCTTGAATAGGGGAAACAAATGCCTCACTTAGTATCGATTTATACTGTACAGTAGAACCCCGATTATCCGAAGTAATTGGGGCTGACCCTCTTTCGGAAAATCAAAATTTTCGGATAATCGAGAATGCTTCCATTTGAAGATTAAGGAGAAATATATGCAATATTTCTTATTATGGTAACAAGTGCTTACTAAAAATAAAGCAGTAGCAAAATAGAAACAAGAATAAATTACCTTAATTTTAATTTTGAAATTAAGAACCTTTTACATATATCACAAGGGTTTGAAAAAATGTTCTGTTGGTCGCAGTTTCGATTGCCTTTGCTTTGAAGCTCTATCACGGAGTTTTTAAATATTATTAGTTAACCAGTATCACAATCTTTCTGCTGCTCCAGCCATGCCAAACCTTTTGCAAAACATTCATATGCTTCACAATTGCTAATTTGTTCGTTTTCTTCGTTCCATTCCTCAGCCTAAGAAAGGGGATCCAAAATATTTATATGTACTTGCAGTTCAGAAAAGACCTCTTGCACCCAAGGAATGCGATAGTTTAAAAAATAAATAAATAAGTTTTCAAAATAGATTTTGTACTCAAGGAATGTGATAGCAAAATAAATAAAGCTTTAAAAATAGATTCCGGTTAACCGAGAGTTTCGGATAAAAGAAGTTCTACTGTATTTAGAGCAACTGCGTATGGAATAATCAACACTATCTAAAGTAAATGAAATGAAAGTGAAAAATTTTTAACTGAATAACTTTTAATCAAGCAAGCACTTTTTCTTTTTTCAGGTATGTATCCCCTTACTTTTATCGACCACAAGAAGGACTTGAAGGTAAAAATGGTCGCAATGCAGAGGTGAATGGTTTCATGTATGATGTTTACACCTATGGAATTATGTGCCTGGAACTCTTCACAAAACAAGCCCTGGGTAATTCTTTAAACTGGGAGAACAGACGGGTCAGCTGGAGGAAAGCTTTATATCCGAAGATATTTGACATTTTGGAGGTTGGTATTGATTTCATATTGAAAGAATTGGAGTAACTATTTTGCATTATTTGACTGGATTACATTTCTACAAACAATGTGGGGATTATAAAAACACTTAAGATAATTATCAGAGTACTACATATATAAAATCAATATTAAACACACATAACAAAATATACCCAGTGTTTCAGACTAATCTAACAAGTCATCATCAGGGGTTTATTGACCTCTAAGGAGCTTACGTTATACACAACACAGTCACAAACATCAAACTAAAAACATTTTTGGTGATATATCACAAAACTTCAAATGAGGTCAAGAAACCCCTGATGATGGCTTTTTAGATTAGTCTGAAACGTTGGGTACAATTTTAATGTGTGTTTAATATTGATTTCATATATGTAGTACGCTGATGAGTATCTTAAGTGTTTTTAATCATTAAATTTGACAACATAAGTCCAAGTTTTTAATGTGGGAATTTTAATGTAATTTCAAAACATATGGTCATGGAGATATTGTAAATTGTAAACAATGTATCTATATTCCAACTCTGATATTCTGTAACTGAGCCCTTATACTAAAGTTACTTCCAACCGAACATTTTTATATCACGCTTAAGGTTGTTCTCAAATCCAAAACGGCAACAAGTTTTAATTCATTTTTGGTCGGAAATGCATGAAAGTAGCAGGTGTCGTTGTTCAGAAATTGTGTCCTCGAACTGTGTTTTCAGTTTTTTTTTTATAAAAACGCAATAGATCATTCAGATAAGAGTGTCAATGTGGGCGTTTTGAACCGAATTTCCGCGCGAAAGAAGAATAACCACTCAAAAAAGGGTGAAAAAGTCTTTGTCATGGAATCCAAATCGCTTATAACCCAATACGTAATTTATGGATTCAAAAATGGAAAAAATAATTCGATTCCAAATCGCTTATTCCATAGTCAGGCTTTCCCATTTCATACCTTTCCGTCAAAAAATGAATTTGTAAATGTGACAAAACGTTTTGTGCTTGTTGAACAGAACAGTTGAAAACAGCCTTAAGGTACATGCTTTCGGAGCACTTTTTTTTTTTTTAATATGAAATTTTTATCAAACACATGTGTTTTTAGTTAAAATAGGGAATAAAACTATGAATTCTATAAAATTTTAAACGAATTTTCATTAACTTTTCAAATTTAGGCAATATTGAGTCAAATTTTAGTAAAGAATTGCGTTTATGCCAAATCTTCTATAACGAATAATATATTTCACTTATTTTTTTAACACTATGTTAGCAAACCCCTTACCTGTGTTATGAAGCAAAATATTTGCAAAACCTCTTAAATTGACTAACTTATGTCAAATTTTGCATGCAAAACATGATTTTTTTTCTTTTAAATGCGTATTTTTCAATAAAAATGGCTCTTAAATTAATATATACAAACTTACAAGCTCTATTTTACTTCATAACATACTTATAGATGAGCAGAACCTTGTCACAAAATTTTATTTCAATATCTTAAAAACTTTTTAAGAAATGATGTTTTCCGTAAACAACGTACATAATGGAAAACGCAAGCAAATTAAGATTTTGATAGAGCCCAAAAAATTATGTACAAAGTTTACGATTTTGAAATCCACCCTATTTGTAGGGTTTTATATGTTTGTGTATATATGTTATATATTTGCGTATTAAAACGCATTCTTTACCTTTCTGTGGCTCTTTAAACGGTCCCTTCCGGTTTCAGAAAGTTCATTTCCGGTTTATATTTTGGGCTATCTGCTTCGTAGGATCGCTGAACCAAAAGTAAAGCATTTTTGGAATCCTAAATGTTACAACTTTAATTTAAAATAATAAAAAAAGAAATCGAAAAATTTCACAAAAACAGCGATTTGAGGGTAGACACATACCTTAAATATACTTCGGACTTTTTTTAATAAATGTGTAAGGATCCATTTCAATTGTCTTATTCTCAACTTCGAAGCCCTTCTCCTCATACATTAATTTGCCATTCTATTCAGGAGCCTCGCTAAGGAAGGGGGGGCTTCCCCCTCAAAAAAAAGTTTGCGAATGCTGTTACACTTGGCAAATTTACAAATTTAGTTGGCAAATTTGTTTAAATCTTTAATAAAAACTATAACACACTTTCTATTTCTGATAGACTTGACAAAAGTTACAAATCTGATTAGGAATATTATTAAAACTTTTTACAAATAAGAGCTTTATCACATTTTTTAATTGTATTACTACAATTGTATTGCTACAAAATTATAAAACTAGTTGGCAAATACTGAAATTTGACTTGGCAATTTAAGGTCCTCCTCCTCCCCCGAAGAAAAAGTCTTAGCGATGGCCCTGATTTTATTTACAGTGTATAGAATACAAAATATCACATAACGTATGAGTTCTGAAATACCCGTTTGAAAAGGCCCAATGAGCCAGATGACAGCTATATTGAGTGTGGTTCTACTCCAATAAAAAATCACTATTTTATACCGTATGTCTTCTAATAGCACTCTGAGAGAAAAAAAAAATCACGTTGGGTGTGTTACAGTGTTAAATGAACGTAAAAATATTCAAACCGCATAATTTATTCATATATTTTGCTCGATGTTATTTTAGGGATTTCCTTTTTATCTTGGCGTATAACCTTATTTTCGATCTTAAATTCGAAAGAAAAACATTTTTAAACGGGAGACCGAAACCGTTAAAAATTATTTCTTATTTAAAATGTATTTGTATATATATTACGATAATTTGGCAACATGTCATAAACACTTTAGGCTTGAATCGCCATGTCATGTTAGTAGTCATTGTTTGGACAAAAACTTTTCATCTCAGCATGCTTCTATATGATTTCGGCAATACTCTTCATAAAGAATTTTTTTTCCCGTCGAGGATATTTTTTTCTTTAGAAATGACGCTTAGGGGCTATCCATAAATGATGTCACACTTTTTTTCAATATTTTTGACCCCCACCCCCCTTTGTCACAAAGTGTCACACTTCACCACATCCTGTCACATATCACGCTATATTACATAAACATATATATGCTTGCAGTTCAGAAACAAAGCACTACGTTATAGATCCTATTTCGAATTTTATTTTTAAACTTTAACTTTGTATTTTAATGACATTTGTGAGCATAACAATAAAAATAATTCGTGTACTTATTTCGTATGAAATAAGATTAAGATTTACAACAAAAAACATAATTAATATACAATAGTAATAAAATATTAAATGAAAGAGCAATTGAAAACCGTAGTAATTTGGAATTTAATATATTTGGCTTTAAATCTTATCTTTACTTTAAGAACACAAAATGCTTTAATTTCAAAATTGAATCTTCTGATTTTTAATGCTTTTATTTTAACCAAAATGTGTGTTGTCACATTTCTTGTTACCCCCTGGTCACAAACTGTCAAAATTTCACGAACTCCTCGCCCCTCCAAGCGTGACGTCATTTTAGGGCGGCCCCTTATCGATGAAGTAAGATGTCCGATGCTGATTAATACCCCCACCCCCCCAAAAATGGCATTTCTTCCAACAGATTATGAAATCAATTTTCGGGTGATCCATTTTAAATAATTTTCATTACAGTAACAGACACAAGTTATAAGTTTTCTGGGAGTGACGTCATGGAAGACTTTGAATAGGAATAGCTTTAAATGTAACTACAAAGTACTGGAAATATTTATTCTATAATTTTTGGTTTCTATTTTCAGAAAAAGCAATTTGAAATGCTGGCGAAAAAAAACTTTCTGATGTCGGACGTGAGAACTAAAACCTTGTGTGATGTGAGAGATTTCATTCGAGGCTGTATCCACCTCAACCCTGCAAGACGTCCGAGTACCGAAGAGTTGTTACAACACAAAATATTTGGTGGCCGTCAAGACTTTCGTGCCATTAAAAATGACGCCTGGATTGTTCGATGTAAGTAATATTCGTAGTCAAGAAATTTAAGTTCCTATTGCAAATAGCATTAATACAGTTTTGGGTCAGTCACAATCTGTATCCTTGCACTGAATAAGAGAATGATATGGATTAGGATTCCAGTAGGATTTATTTACGAATGCAATAAGTATTATAATAACTTTAAAAAAAAAACAAATGACAGAGTCCTAACTCCTTGAGAAAATATTCTTGACATAGTATGTTTCCTAGAAAATAAATAATAATAATAAAGTAAATAAGACAAACTTAGTGTAACCGTTCTACTTGACCTGTATGCGAATGACACTGCGCCGTTATTTTCGATTTAAAAACCAGATCTCACTATAACGTTTGAGATACTTTTACATATCTATAGACGATTTTAAATGTAAAAAACAAACAAAAAAAAAAAAATCTGAACCTACTGTACATTCTAAAGTATTTTTTAATCTAAGAAAAAAATAACCTCTTTGAGTGGTCCACGATTACTATGAGCAGAAAGCTGAAAAACTGAGCTGTGTACGAAATATTTTTTAAAGCATGTCACCCACTCCGGACATTTTAAACTCTCATTGCTGATTGACCGAGTTAGACCTTGAAAAAAGGCCCAGAAAATATATTTTTATTCATTTACTAAAAGATACGCGTGTTAATTTTTCGCGCTTTGGCATACAATACTAAGAAGTATGTTTCAAGTTTCTAAAGGCAATGTAATGTGTGTTTCTAATTTTCATAATTAAGAAACGACACGCGAAGAATAAAGGATGTTTTAAAGCGTTTACGAAATGAACCCGCTATACTTATTTTACCAACAGGGTTAAAGTATCTATATCTATGAAATGCAAATGGGAAATTCGTTCCGGCTGCTTATAACTCTAATTCTGCTCTACGGATTTTGATGGACTTGCACTGTTAGCTAATTTTTAAAGAAAGGTTTTAGTGTATAACATATCGTATTAAGTTGCTTAGTTTATAGTATTTTAATGACATGATTCTATTTGAAATGGATTGAGATGGATATAAATCACTGAATTTCACCACAAGATGATGACTACAGAACAGGGTGTTGATAGCATGTGTCGTTCATTGTCGTCACACAAAAGAAATCGGTTACAGGACTGAACCATAATGGCTTGAAGTGCGTTTTCAATTTCGGCATGCGCTTTTAAATGGAACTCATTTTTTGTATGCGACTCGTAATGTATCCATTCTATACCTCCTATACAGGGCTGCACAAAAGAATTCACGTACTCTTCTCCTTGTAAGAGGGAATTCCTGAAGGGGAATTTTCAACTGAAGTCTATGCACACTCTAAAATTGGGAGGAGTGAAAAGTTCACTTTTTGAAAGAGTGACATGCATTTTTACTCTTTTTGGAGTGAGTTTTATAAAAATACACTCCTTAAAGAGTGGAGTTTTCCACTTTCTAGAAAGGAGTGAGATGTCTCACTCCTGAAAGAAGAGTGACTTACGTGTGCATTGCTTATTAACCAATCAGAGCAGCAAGGCGACGACAACCTTTAAAGATAAGAAAAATGATAACTTTTTCGTCCGCCATTTTAAGATTAACAGATTAGGATATCATTAAAATTATTCTTTGGAATACATAAAATGAAGGTAAGTCTTGTTTAATTTTAAGCATTTATCCGTGCAGATATGTGGAATGTCCAGATTATGAGCTAAATAGTTGCATGTTTGTATAGCAAAAGATTGATCGTGGAGTATTCATAAGTGATTGTGAGATTTCTTCATGTAGCGATCTGAAATGTAATTGTTTTGAGGGGACCGGGAAAGCCGTATCTCCGCCATGTTAAATTCACCAACTTTATGTACCTTTTTCTCAGAAATGGTGAAAGATAGAGGTGTAGATTTTTTAGAGTAGTTTGAATAACATGCTGTACGTTTTTTAACTGACCATTTTCGTTCTAAAGTGATTGTGAGATTTCTTCATGTAGCGGACTGAAATGTAATTGTTTTAAGGGGACCGGGAAAGCCGTATCTCCGCCATGTTAAATTCACCAACTTTATGTACCTTTTTCTCAGAAATGGTGAAAGATAGAGGTCTAGATTTTTTAGAGTAGTTTGAATAACATGTTTTACGTATTTTAACAGACCATTTTCGTTCTAAGTAAAATTCAAAATTCAAAATTAATTATTTATTGAAAGTCATTTTTAAATTAGCACTTTTTGGTAAGATTTCACTGCCTAAAATAAATAATTCTCAACAAATCATTAAATCCCTGTGTATACAATATAACATAGTATAAGTATTTTAAAAAAATCTGAGTTCTTATGCTTAATAGATATTGAAACAAGTTGGAAATTGCTCACCAAACGTGGTAAATGAGGTGCGTTCGTACTATAACTAGTTTTAGAAATATTTTTTGCACCGCATATTGTACTGAATGTATATTTTAGTGCAATACATAAGTGCATATCCATTTCATTCTGTTCTGAAAGGCTGTAACATCATTAAAATGCACTTAAAATATTTTTTTTCCCATTGGCCGTCATGTAACGGAAAACTTTTGACTGTCCTTGCAATTAAACTATGCATCCGATTTTCCTGAAATTTGAAATGAGTCTACAAAATTTTGCAACAAATATATATTTAAAATTTTAGATCATTCGGAAGGCTGTAACATCATTAAAATGTACTTGCAATAATTTATTCCCATTGGCCGTAATGTAACGGAAAACTTTTGACTGTCCCTGTAATTAAACTATACATCCGATTTTTATGAAATTTGAAATGACTCGACAAAAGTTTGCAACAATTATATATTTAAAATTTCAGACCATTCGGTTGGGTAGTTTTTGCTCTGTTATATGCGGGTGTTGAATTCAGACACTTATCTCCGGGAGGGATTTCTGTGGTTCCGGAGGGGGGGGGGCATTATAGAGTTCCGGAGGGGGGGGGAATTGCACTTTTTGACCATTGAAAACACAAAATCTCAAATCTTCCGGAGGGGAAATGCCCCCCCCCCCCCCGGGCCACCCTCTGAAATCAACACTGACAGACAGACTAAACGACGAATATAGGGGCTACGTATTTATATAATTACGAACGCACCTAAAAAAGGAACATAGACAAGAAAAATCAAAGTTTTGAGAAAAAGTCGATTAAAGATTTATTGCCATTAAGCTGTGAAGTACTCTTAGAAAGAATGAATAATTTCAACACTTATTTTTTATATATATAAACATGTGTGACACATCGTTGGAAAGACAAAAGTTTAAACTATTTAATGATATAAAAAAATAATAATCGCTTTTTAGGTGCGTTCGTAGTTATATAAATACGTAGCCCCTATAGTCGTCATTCAGTCCGTCTGTCCGTCTGCCCGCATATAACAGCGCAAAAACCACCCAAACGAATCGTTTGAAATTTAAAATATATAATTGTTGTATAATTCTGTCGCGTCATTTCAAATTTTATGAAAATCGGATGTATAGTTTAATTACAGGGACAGTCAAAGTTTTCTGTTACATTACGGCCAATGGGAAAAATTATTGCAAGTGCATTTTAATGTTGTTACAGCCTTCCGAATGGTCTAAAATTTTAAATAGGGCAGATCTGCCAGTAATGGTCACCCTTTGATGTTTTTGGTTCATAAAAAATAAGTAATAAATATTTAACTTTAATTAATTTTTTTATAATTTCCCCTTGCATGTTTTATAAAACTGGGTTATTGTTGACACTTTTAATCAAACCAATTAGGAAGTAGAAAATAATGTTTCAAAGTTTTGCTGTTTTTCTGTGAAAATCTTAATGAAGAGGCTAAGAGCTGGCTTCGTTTAATTAATTTATATATTATTTATTTTCTCGCAAAATTTGAATGCTTTTGTTTGAGTAGCAATAGAAAACTTAGACTTTTATATACTAACGGTCATTTACGAAATTTCATTTATTTTTAAGATTTTAAGAGGGGGTGTCTATTACTAGAATGGTTAATTAGTCATTTTCCACCAAAACTTTTTAAATAGCTGCTTTTAAGTTAGTTTATGTGATTAATAAAATTTCAATATTTTATTCTTTTTTATGTATATATACTTTGCTATTTTAAAATCTGGCAATCAAACCAGCTAGGTAGTAGAAAATATTGTTTAAGAGCACAGCCAAAGACGGGCTCATAGGGCTTAATACCTCTCCTTTTAAATAAAAGCAATTAAGTTACAGAAGCTATTATCTATTTTCTGTGTTAAATGTTTGGTTATTCTTGTCTGAAAAAAAAAGAAGAAGGAAAAAAAAGTAATATTCCTTAATTTATAGGCAATATTCATGAAACTGGTAAATCTGCAGATCAGTGGCCTCAAACATAAGTTCTACAGTTTTATTTTGAAATTATTTTACTTAGCATTTAAAATATTCAACTCACAATATCATTTCTTTCATATATGCAATATTAATTATTATAAATGATATATCAAGTAGTCTCTGGAAGATTAATTGTTAAAAATAGCGAGACAAAACTAAACATCACTAACATTCCAAAACTTTTTTTTTATTATTATTACCTTTTAAATCCCCCACTGTTTCAATAATTTAATAGCTGTAATTGCCTGATATTTAGTATTTTAAACTATCCATCTAAAATAATTAAAACATTGATCGTCTGATAATTACAATAATTGATGCAAACAGTAAATGATCATCACAAATATTTTATTAATTACTGGTATCCTTATTGTTAAATTTATTTGAAAATAACCATTTTGTTTCATTAGTATGTTTTCATTAAATTCTGGTTCTAAATACAGTCATAAAAACAATTATATTTATTACTTTTTATGGGGTGTCCATTACTGGGCCAGAGGGTGTCCATTACTGGGCTTTTGGGTGTTTTGGTATATTTCTGTTATTTAAAATTAAATTTCGATTCACATTGGGAAATGAGACTATAAGAATGGTTAAATATTGTTGATAAATTAATATAATATTGAAAAAACTAGAATGTAATTATTATAACTATTAATAAAAAAATAATTTTAAAAGAAATTCCTTAAGAGTGTCCATTACTGGCATATCTACCCTATTTAATTGTTGCAAAATTTTGTCGAGTCGTTTCAGATTTTATGAAAATTGGATGTACAGTTTAATTACAGGGAGTCAAAAGCTTTCCGTTAACTTTAAGGTCAATGGGAAAAAATTATTTCAAGTGCATTTTAATGATGTTACAGTCTTTTGAACAGAATGAAATTGATATGCACTTATAAAGTTCACCAAAATATACATTCAGCACAATATGCGGTGCAAAAAATATTTATAAAATTAGTTATAGTACAAACGCACCTCATTTGCCACGTTTGACGAGCAATTTCCAACTTGTTTCTATTTCTGAGGTCAATTTTTTCCCTATAAAACATATAAAATCTATTTTGCTCATATTCACAAAATACAATATCTACGCGAATAAAAAAATTAAATTAAACATGGCTTATCGCGTCATTTCATTAATAAGTATTGTATTAATTTCATTTTTCAGCAATGACGGACGAAAATTAGAAATCATGATTAAGTTAAGGAATATGTTTAAAAGAAAAATATATACATATTCCAGAGAACTTAAAAGTTTAACTTTAGACTCCATGTTCATATTAAATAAAACAAAAGCAAATGACAGCGGATAAAATATATATAGACATTCTTAATATTTAAATCATGCTTAGAACTTATTTAAAAAAGATGTGAGTTTATAAGTATTGTTTTTTAAATGGAAAAATTAAAAATATTTTAGAACAATAGGACTTTGCAAAAATAGCAATAATTTAAAGAAAAAGTACGGTTTTATATTTAAAACAAAAATTAAAATCAAATCAAAAATTATTAAACATATAACATCCGCTGATTAAAAAGTTATTAATAAAACTTTAAAAGTAATATCTTTATAGGGCATGCAATAAAAGCAAACACAAAGAATAAGATTGGAATAAAATTATTTAGTTTATTTCTGTCAGTAATCTAATTTAAATTCGTATGTAACTTTAACTGAATTTTTCCCTAAAAGTTCAATTAGTGTTACAAACTATGAATTAAATAAATATTGCTAATAAAGTATTTTATTCCAATCTTTACTACGCTTGTATCTATTTTCATTGCATGCTGTAAAAGATGTGATTCTTTTAAAATGACCATAGAAGCGGAAAAAAAAAAAAAAAAAAAAAACGACTACATAAAAAATGAACATTCACTTTTATGAAAGAGTGACTATTCACTCCTACCAGGGGTGAAAAACCGCACTCCTTTAGCAAGAGTGAATAGTCACTCCTCCGAAAAAGTGGTTATGCACCCCTGTTCAGAGTGAATATTCACTTTCCAGGAGTGACTATTCACTCTTTCAGAGAGTCAAAAATTTCACTTTTGCTCAGAGTGAATAGTCACTCTAAAGAGGTTGGGCATATTTTGACTCTGCGATAGAGTGACTCTTTTTATTTAGAGTGTACTTCCTAACTGAACTCAATTTTGGCATGCATGTGGGGAATAGATACAAATCTATATATCCTATAACGGGTCAACTCCAAGAATTCGAATAATGTTCCGATTGTAAATGGAAAGAGCTTAAATTGGGTTTGCAAATGAGTTATGCGTTTCCATAGGGTTCAATATTTTCATATTGTTCAGTATTTCAACTTATTAAACGGTGCAATTTTGTGACGTTATTCTGAATGTGTTGAATAATCTATGCTTGACGCATGATTTTTTTCTTTCTTGATTTCTTTTTTGACCGACTTATGCTAATTTATACACCCTGCACGTTTGATACAATACCCCTTTTCTATTTATAGGCGATGCAATCGAGCTTAAATTATTGATCAATTTTTATGTCCGTCGATCCCTTGCAAAAGATTTTCCATCGAAAGACGCTGAAAAGATTGAAACAGAGGAGGCTGATGAAAAATCTGTTCAAGAAAATATTGCAGGCATCGCAGCGCAAATGGAAAGCAGTTGCAAAAGAGACGAGCCGGAATTTGTCGAATTAGAAAAAAAGTCCAAGAAACAAATGCTTTCGGAATGGATGGGGCGAAAGAAAAATGCATTGATTAACACATTTTATAGTCTATGCTGCTGCTGCAATAAAAGGAAAAAAACCTGGTAAGTCTGTTTCTTTTTACTATACTAGTTAATTTGTACTAGTTAATTATACTAATTAAATTATTTTTTGACTAATGGGCACTCTTCATTATGTGGTATAATATTTTTAATTTTCATGTTTAACCCCTTCGGGACGGGAGCCTTTTACGAAATATTTAATTTTTTGTCACCGTTTTTTAAAAACAGAAATTTGTGTCTTCTTGAATCGAGAAAATGCGCTGATTAAATAAGGCAAATTTTACAGTAAAATTTTACTGGTGAGGAAAAACAAGGATTCTGAGCGTTTCATGCAGCACGTATACGTGTCGCTCGTCCCCAAGGGGTTAACCATCATGACAAAAGAACAGCCTTAATATTAATATTAAAATTAAATACTATTAACATTAGCTCTGGCATGTGTCCATTTTGTCACGCTTCCGAAAATGTTTACTTGAGAAGAGTTAGCATCCAAAAAATCAGTGTTCCGGATAAAATTTTGTAGTTTTTATCGTTTTCCTTTTATCCAAGTATCTGTTTCTATATTATTTGCTTATGTCATTCTAACCTAACTTTCTTATCAATCCAATTTCTATTTTCTTTCTTAGATTAGCTCCACCTAAAACGCCTTCAACAATAATATGGAGAAGAATCACATTGACCGACTGTCATTTCACGAAATCTCAAGTCTATTGTTCATCTCACAAAAACGTGTCAAGACCGAAGTCTCACATGAAATAGAAAACAGTGGGAGTTATTTCAACACTAAAGAAGATCATTTTATTTGGCTATAAATCAGATGCTGATGGAATTCACGTGAGCTGATACCTTTACTTCGTTTTCGGACACCTCTTCGCACAGACAAGTGAAAATTTTATATAATAAAATTATGTTTTGGCTTCAAAAATATGTTACAATAGTTCAAAAAAGAAATGTATCTTTTTCGGCAAATAAACCTTCCTATTTTTGACAATGAATCTGTTTTGTTCAATGAATTTTGTGTGCGCTTAAAATGACATTTATGAAATTGAAAGACATCGTTTTTCGAAAAAAGGTGGTTGCGATGGTTGGGATCCAATGAAATTAAATACTTCCACCTGTTAAAGGAGTTTTCCATAGCCTATTGCTTATAGCTAGGCATTTTGGGGAATTGTGGGTTCAATATAAACAAAACATACTACTGTGGATGCTTTTCTTTTACAGTTAGTTGTACTTCTAACTGGGTGATTCAGAACTATCTTTAATTTCTTGGAGCAAAAAGAATACGTTTTTTCGTTATCACAAAATGGCAGCGAAGGAGAGCCTTCGCTCTTTACACAGTAGTGATGTCCCAAACTTTACTGTCAATAAGAAATAGAATTGTGAACAGTTTCATAATCTGTAGGCTTGCACTTAGGGTTGGAACTGACAAAAATAATAATTTTGTCAAAATGGCATTTATTTGGTAAAGTGGGTAGCAAAAATGGGTCTTTATTTTTGTCTTTTTGGAACAATGTCAAAAAATTTCATTCAGATCGACAGAATACGTTTTTTGGAAACCGCAGAACAAGGTTAAAAATGTTGCAAAAAAAATGTGTTTAAGGTTTCTTTTAACTGTCTAAATAATAACTAAATAAACAAGAAAAAACCTTAATATAATTGTTAAAACAATAAACAAGAAAAATGTGTTTAAGGGGTTTTTTTTATAACTGTCTAAATAATAACTAATAATAAATAATAAAAATAATAACTAAATAAGGGATCTCGGGACTCTTAAAAGTGAAAAGTAGTTGGACGTGCCAATCCGAAAGCTTTCTTCTATCTCATACAATTTAATATTTCCAAAAACTAGTTACAGATGTTAATACTGCAATATTATTAGTTCAATACTATACCAACTTTGATTTTCACCTTACATTTCTGCTTCAGTCAATGAATTGGAGTAAAAAAGAGTTCATCCCGATCATGATATCTATTAAAATCAATAGTTTTTCCTTATTCTGTTGTACATCAGCTATTTGCGAATAGCCAGCTTAGCAGGACGCGAGTTCTCGTCGCTGCACGAGCTGCCGATGGACAACAGAACTACAAAAAATCGAAAAACTTTTACAAAAATCGCAGCGTCCCTTTCTGGCGGAATATTTCAAATTTAAGGAGGACCTGCTGGCCAGAGCCAAAAACATACACTAAAAAATTAGGTCAATTCTATTCGTAACTTCATACACTTTTCGATGGTAAAATAGAAATGGCACAGACATAGCTATTACAACGCCTCTTTCCAGCTGAATATTCCCAAATCGGAGAAGGACCTGCTAGCCATAGCCAAAAAAATACACAAAATATTTCGTTCGATTCTATGCATAACTTCAACGAAAATGGCATAAAAATTGCTATTACAGCGCCCCCTTCCGGCAGAATATTTCAAAATTGAAGGAGAACCTGCTTGCCGCAGCCAAATACATACACAAAGCATTTGGTTCAATTCTATACATAATTTCGTACACTTTTCGAAGATACAATGGCGACACACGTACGGACAGACAGACATTTTGTAAAACCATGTTTTGGGGGATCTCTGACCCCTAAAACGTGCAAAATCGTCGAAAACCGGAAGTCGATTACAATAATTTCTTCTATTGAAGATAGAAAGTAAAAATGAGAAAAACAGACCATTTTCAATATTTAATACCTTAAATTGCATATGATTTTAAAACAAAATTTTAAGAGATATGAAAGATATCTCTAAAAGATATATTTATAACTTTTCATTTCATATATTTAAAAAATTACAAGATGTAGAATTAATATTCATTGGGGGCTTCAAACAATCAGAAATTTCTCGAGCAGAAAATTGGTATGACAGGTTATAAAATAAATTTTGACACTGAAATGAAAAATTTACCTAAAGATGCCTTCAGATTGTAATAATTACCCTAAATAAATTTGTATTTAAAGCATTTTTATATTTTTAATACAAAGTTGTATTTAGCTAATACAAAATTTTGAAATTTTCATTCACCTTAATTTTTTTTTTTTTTTTTTTTTTTTTTTTAAAGCAATAAAAAGAAATTTTTAGGTTCCGACTAACTAACATGAACTATATATTTTGAAAAATTCATGAAAAAATATTGATAAGGTTTTGAAATATCCCGCGCATTATGCCAAAAAAGTCATTTTGAGTAAAATGACTTCAAAGTTTCGGAAACACTGCTTCAACTATTGAGTTGGTACAGTTCTAAAAGCCATAACTTCTGTTCTAACTTGAATTTCAAGGAAAAATATCAAAATGCTCAAAAAAGATAAGGTGCATATAACACATACAAAAATTTAAATTTCGAAAATTTTGAAGTTAAGAGTCCTGAGACCCTTTAATCAGCGATTCTAAGACCATAAAGCAAACCGCCTTGTTCCACCAACAAAGCGTTCGTCCGACAATGTCTTAACCCTTTAGCGGCCGGCGTCCACAAAAAAGGACACCTAATTTTAAGAGTATTGGCATCAGTAGTATTTAATTAAAATTTTTCTTTTAAAAAATAACGGAAAATTTAGCAAGTTTTTATTTTCTAATAAATTTGTTTGTAAAAGGATGAAATGATGGATAGGCACCAGAATTCACAAACAGAATTACTCCGCGCCGGAAAGGGTTAAACCCCATTCAACGGATTCGATGAAAGGCGATGACAAGCGCTATCATGTAAATTTCTGGTTCAGGTAGGATCAAGCACAACTTTTGAACTAATGTTCCTACAACCCTTGGTACAAAGTTTACGATCCATGCTGTCAAGATTCTCATTTCGAAACCCTATATTTTGTGTATTTATGAACGTCAGTACGTTTCGAAATATGCAAAGTAAAAGAACACGTATTACACTATAAATGGAAAATAATTCAATACAACAACCGCATCATGTTTATACAGGGTATCCGAAAATTCCTGGACACATTTTAAAATTCAATATAAAATCAAGTGATTGTCGTACAGGAGTGCGGTTTGGACTAAAATCCTTCTCAGGATGAAAAGTTTTCTTCAAGCAAACGAAAATAATTAGTTACAAATTTTGATCATAAATGGCGCCGCTCGTCATTATGTTTACTTTCAAACATGCGGGCATTGCGTTCAAACATTGCGTTTTTTCTGATTTTCAGATTAATTTTGACGCTGTGACACAGAAATGATCAAAATTAATTTGAAAATCAGAAAAAAATGCATGTTTGAAAGCAAACATAAGGACAAGTGGCGCCATCTATGATCAAAATTTGGAACTAATTATTTTCGTTTGCTTGAAGAAAACTTTTCATCTTGAGAAGCATTTTAGTCCAAATCGCACTCCTGTATGACAATGACTTGATTTTATATTGAATTTTAAAATGTGTCCAGGAATTTTTGGACACCCTGTATTATACTACCGTCGATAAAGTTTCTACATGAGAAAAAATCTTCAGATGAAGGCGGCAGTTGGAAAATAGTAATCGATCACTGAAAAAACAAGTTTGAAATTTGCATATTGAAGACTGACACGAAAGGCAGCGCATGTGTACAACATCTGAAGGATATATAAAAAGAAGAAACCTCCCAGTTGCGAGATAAAAATCGTCTCTGAAGAGTTAGGGTGTGATAAACCCCTCTCGCGATTAAAAAATCCGAGTGATTAAACTGTTGAAAGAGACAAATTCACAAACAAAAGAAACTGATTTATTAAGTTGTGCTCAAAGTACGGTATGCGACTTCTGGAAAAAAATATCAGAGGATTAATAGCGTGGAAATTTCACTTCTAAATGGAAGTCCACGAACGACGACACCTAGAGAGGACAGAATGCTTGTTGAAAAAGCGAAGAAAAAATGGCGAGCAACCTCAAAACAACTCAACCGAAACCAGATCAAATAAGCGAATGGTCTAAGTATAATGTAAAGAAACGTTAAATGCTCTAAAGCCAAAACAAAACATTACTTGACAAAGAAGCATAGAAAGGCGCGTTGCAATGGCGTAAGAACCCTGTACACTGGCCACATGATAAGTGGAAAAAAGTTATTTTTCGCGATGAATCTCGAATGTCTCTCGGATACTACGGAACATTTATATAGAGGAGAAAAGTTAACTGATAAGTGTGTCATAATAGGAAGACTAAATTGTCTCCCGCATTCACAGTTTGTGGTTGTAGGACGTCACAAGGCGCCGGTGAATTGTGTATTGTTTTAAACACAGTAAACTCTGAGGATTACATCGACATTTTGGAGAATATTTTGATTCTCAGCATCGATCCATGGTTCGGGGATTCAAATGGCTTCCTATTACAAGCTGACATCGCGACTCCACATCGCAACAAAGTAATGAAGAAGTATCTGGAAAATGTAGGTACTCGTCCACTTAAAGCCATGACTTGGCCACCCAATGGTCCGGATCCTAATCCCATAAAAAAAAATGTGTGAAATATATTAAAAATAAGCATTTATTTTCGAAGGGTCACAACAAACGCTATGGAATTACGTAAAGCTATCGAAGAATGCTAGTGTGAAATGGCTCTCAATGAGTGTAAAGAGCTTATTGAGTCGAAGAATTTCAGCAGTCATCCGGAATAAAGGTGGGCTTACTAAATACCTGGGTGTAAGAAAATCATGATTTTTTTTTTTAATCAAAAAAATTGGATTTTGTTTATTTAAATCGGAATTTTTTTATTTAAATCAGATTTTTTTATTTTGGATTTTTCTTTTAAAACAAAATCAATGTTTTAAATAAATTTAACTGCTCTATATAGAGAGAGCTGGTAAATACCTATTTTTGGTTGCATAAATTTGTAAATAAAGTATTTCTTTGTCAGGCATGCAATAAACTTAAATATTTTGTCAAAGCTTCTGAAACATAGCTGATTTGGCAGACCATATAATGATTTACTTTACAAATCTTAAAACAAAGATTTTTGAAATGAAACTACAGAATCACACACAATAGACAATAACAACAATATTATTTATTTATTAAGAGATTTGAATAGGAAAGGCAGCTTGGCAGCTTTTTCCACTTCTAATTGGTTTCGTAATTTGCTATGTACAAATCCTAAGGTTGAAAACATTCTTTCAAGACCTGCAGATGTAAAAATAGAGATGCCTCTAATTTAAAATAAAACCAAATTATATCCCTTTTACTTCCAACAGACATTTTTTTAGAGTTTTAACTAAGAACTTAAATAATATGTAAGTAATAATAGCAAAATTCTAAATAAAGTTAAGTAATAGTATCAAAAATCTTCTACAGCAAAAGTGTAACAATGTTCAAGAGATTACCATGTGCAACAGTAAGAAAGAAATTGTGATTGCAGTAGAAATTGAAAGTGTTCACTCTTTGTGCAAATAGTAAACTGCAAAACAAGTTTTTAGATAAAGAATCTAAACCTCTTATCACCTAAAGGGTGCAGGTGCAGAATTAAGGCTCCTGTCCCTGCCGGCGAAGACACTCGCGAGCTAATGCTATGGGGAGAGATTTTTCTAATATCTCGTTTGCATTTCGACATTTTTAAATATTTTTTTCTTGCATTGGATAGCCGAGGTCCGTCTCTACATCGCACCTTTTTTACTTTTTCGAATTTGGTCACAGATATTTTTTTATAAAGTCACTTCCACTTTCAAAACCGGTTCTGAAAATGAAAGTGTCATTCTAAAAAATATCTGCAACTAAAATTGAAAGAGACTTTGAATAGATAAGAATGGTCAAGTGAGGAAAGACTAGGGACAAAAATAGAGGAGGAATATAGTACTGATTAAGAAAAGATAGCATTAGTGAGATTTCAATTTTCATGAGGATTTCTAGAGATTAAATAAAAAAATGATTTAAATCAACCATTTAAAAAAAAAAATAAATTGATTTAAATCATGATTAAAATCACTGATTTAAATCATTTGATTTTAATCACTGACACCTTGCTAAATACTGACCCGTAACCGGAGTGACAAATATTGTCGGATAACTACCGTGAGCAGTCTGTTGAATAAAATGCTACATTAACTCTCAAAATACTATTTCTGTACTAAACTTCATGTACAGGACTATTCTATTTAAAATTCAGCTATTCAGAAGTCTCTAGTGAAAGTAAAAGGATTCCCACACAGGGGCGGCGAACCTTTCGCATCCACATGCCAAAATTTTACAAAAATATATTTTACGTCATCATGACGTGCCAACAATAAATTTTTTTAATGGATCCAATAATAATGAATCAAAATTACTTAAAATTTTGTTTTTAGCAATTAAAAAACATGGGTAACATTTAGTGCTATAGCTACTTTAAAAAATTATTTTAAAAATATTTCTGTTGTCTCATATTAGACGACAAATAATTTATATCAGCTTTCTACTTAGTTATTTTTAAGACAATGCAAGTTGAACTGGACTCCTTTGACAAGATTTTTTTACTTGAATTTTTCATATCATTTATTTCCGAAAAGAATGTATCGCAGAAAAAATTGTCAAAACAGCAAGCACCAGAATCTGCAGCTTATAGTGTCTCAAATTGAATTTCAAGTTGTTATAATTTTACATCGTCATTTTCGGTTATAATGCCTTTTCTTCTTTCTTTTGCGATAATCTCCTAATTCTCTCTTTTAAAATTTTGTGAGCCAATATCGTTTGTAATATTTTAGTTTCTTCAATTTGTATGAATAATCGAATTCAGACAAACATCTAGATTAATCAATGCATTTTGTGAAATTCTACTCTATTTTGATGTAAAACCTGAATCCATGCCGTGCCAAAAATAATCTGCAGCGTGCCACTCATGGCACGCGTACCATAGGTTCGCCGTCCCTGGACTAGGATATAGCAATGCCATTTCTTGCGGACTCCTATTGCAATTTCAGAGACTTATGACAAGCAAATTCTCTTTGTAACAACTTAATGAAACAAAAGTAAAAAAATACTTTCAAGTGGATTTAAATGCAAAATTTATTAATCTATGTAAATTGAAGTCAAAGCGGAGTACACAGCAAGCGCTTACACTCACATTCGCCTTCAAAGACCGGCCCAGAGACAGCAGCGCCAGTAACATTTGGCATGCAAAACACGCGAGATTTCGACATTACCCTAGCCCAGCCTACCCCTATAATGACGAGATTACCGCCAAAATCAACTTTTAACGCACCTCTTAGCAAAACAAATGTAACCCTAGTTCACACTGTTCTTTTCAGAATCTTAACCCTCGCGTTCGAAAATTATTACAAATGATTACTAAACTTATTATTTAGAGCGCATATTAGCAGAGTATTAAAAATTTAAATGTACTACTAAATGAATTTCCGCATTCCACCTACTACGAATGTTGCGCACACTCGTCTGCTTTAGTCTTTCTGCACGACCTTGCAAACCCTTGAACTGTGAATGCTTCCTACGTACTGAGTTCTGGAACACGAAAAAAGTTTAAGAAACCCCGCGCTAGAATCTGATTAAACAGAAAGAGATTTCAGTAAATGTAATATTCTCACTTGAAGGTAGCGAATTCTACTAGAAATGAGAGAAATGCAAAATGATGTATGTCGTAAAGAGTCCTCCCACCTTTGATGCGTGCGTGGTGACACATGGCAGCGAAAGCGAGACTCTCCATCTCCATGTTCTTGATGCCTTTGGATTGGATGTCCTTCAGAAAGGACAGCTTGTCCTCCACGGTGTAGTCACAGAACGCTCCGTCCAGACGGCCCTGACCTGAAAATATACAGGGTGCTGTAATAAGTCATTTCTAGTAGCGAAACCATTGGGGAAGAATTTCATTTAATTCTAACTGAGATTTAAAAAAATTAATAAAATATCAAGGCCAGTCATCGACCTTTGGCTTCACGCGTCAAAGCCTGGCCGACAGAATTCCCTCAAATAAGTAGAATTTTGTGGCGTGAACGGTAGTTTTGTGTGAACTCGTTTTTTGACCATCCTGTGGATAGAGTAAGATAAGCATAAGCACACATGCTGTTTCTACGGCACTAAAATGTTTGTATACATCTGCATCTGAATGAATGGCACAAGCTCTGTCCCAATCGTATGGACCCGTCCAGCAAAATAGGTCTTAATGTTACATGAGATTCAATCCACAATGCGAAGTCGATAGATTTAACTTTGTGAAGAGTTAGAATTGGAGTTAAAGAGGGTCCCATTTATGATAGCATTTAAATTATTTATCAACAGATGAACGGGCGCCAATAGGTCTCATTGGATTGATCAAAAAATGGAAAAACAGTTCAATTCCCAATCGCTTCCATGGCCAAGCTTTCCAATTTTATACCTTTCCGCTAAAAAATGAATTTGTAAATGTGTTAAAACGTTTTGCGCTTGTTGAGCAGAGCAGTTAAGAACAGCTTAACACCTTTTGAGACCTGAAGTGACTGAGCAAGACGACACAGTGACAGGCCAGCAGATTCTGTAGCCGAGTGTTTTCATATTCGACACACAATGCAGTGATGAAAATTGAGGCAGGAGGTCTGCCAGCAACTCGGCAGTAATACTTATACGGACAGGTATGATCACTTTGCACTGATCCGGAAAACAGAAAACAAAAAAAAAAGGGAAACCCAAAAAGACACGTAAAAATAACACAGCCGTAAGCACTCCACAATAAAAAAGGGGCAAAAAACGTTCAGTTTAAGCGGTGCGATAGAGTCGTCTTTATTTATATGTAAAAAACATTTTTTTTTTCAATCGCATTGCAGATGTCCTCTAGATTTGTTCCAATACAAAAAAATATTCGAGAAAAATTATAACTCATTTAAACATTAAGAACACATGCTTCATCGATGTTGAAAGTTTTTTTCCCCTTGTCAGATCCTAGAATATTCCCTTTATATACGATATTATTTTTTTTTCCAAGGCACTATGAAATAAAACTAAAACGCAGATTTAAAGCTTTTATGCAAGTTAAAATGTCTACAAGTTTCAAAGACTAACAGAATGAAAACAACAGAACGATACGTAAAGGGTTAAATTATATAGCTTATTATAAGTTTCCTTAACAGTTCCCTGTTGTGCGTTGGGTCTATTTTTGAAACAGCCTTGCAGTGCCTTTAAAGTAATTGTTATTTTTTTATATCCGTCTTTGTAAAACTGATATATTTTTTAAAAATATTTTTACTTCCCTTTCACTTGTATCACTCACAAATGTTATTAAATTTGCTATTTCCTTTCCATTTAAATTTATTTTTTCATTTTGCAAGTGTGTGGGATAAAGGTGAGAAAAAAGATTTTGGAATTTGAAACTTTTCAAATAATTGTTTCCATTTATTCTATTATTCTGCAACCCATCCTTACTGAAGTTACTTTCTGAAATGACTAGCTGACCCGCCCGGCGTTGCCCGGGCCCGTAATAATATTCTTAAATGAATCTGATATTTTTATTGCAGGTTCGTACAGAGGGGGGCGGGTGGAGACGGTGCAAATTACCAGGGCCCGACTCTTGTTCAGTTCCAAAGTTGTGTAAAGTCAAAGGTTAAGTTTTTAAATTTTTATATGTTTTATATACTTTTATATAATTTTATGTACTTTAAACTTTTTTATTCCAAATTAACTGATGAATTTAATTTAAATGTAATAAATGTAATTTTCAATAATTTAATTTTTATTTAAAATCTTTATATGAAAAAGCAATTACAAATACAACATAAAGTATAATATTGAAAAAGAAATAATAAAATTGTAAGCAAATATTATTATATAGATTTTTTTTTTAAAGTACCATCCAGCAAATTTATTTTCTAATAGAGTAAAGCCTGTTTATAACGGAATCCTACAATAAACGGAAAAAAGTTCCAGCTCTCCCCCCCCCTCCCCCCCCAAAAATGCTATTATGCTTTGTTCAATCTAAATAACCTGCATAAAACGGAATTTATCACTGGTCGTTTTCGTTTCCGTCTAAGCAGATTTTATTGTATCTTACTTCTGGGGGCCTCGTAATAATATTAGGTAGCTTTCTTTACAAAAAAGCTACATATTGCAGCCGTTCGGAGGAAAGCGATTTCAAAAAATTTTGGTATATTTTCATCGATCATGACCCCCAGACCCCGAAACCACCCTCCGTTCAAAATTGATATATATATATATATATATCTGACCTATGTCACACTGTAACTCCCGTAATTATGAACCGATTTCGATGTAATTCTGTGTGTACATAGTACATACCAATGTCTCGACCGAGTTCGTTGGCCAGCTTCATCCGCTATTCTGTTTCAAAATGGCGGCCATTTAAAAGTTTTTAAAAATTTTAAAACTTGAAATGTGGTACCAAAAAATTAAAAATGGAAAAATATTTTTTTCTTATGTGTTTCACCTTTATACAAAGATTCCGGAGCAGTTTTTGTTTCGTCTATATCTTAAAAAATGGCTGAGTTATAGCATTTTGAATTTCTAGCGTGGCTGACATTTTGAAACGTCCTGAAATTTGTCACGCGATAAAAGGCGTATTTATGAACCGATTTGGATGTAATTCAGTGTGTACATAGTACATACCAATCTCTCGACCGAGTTCGTTGGCCAGCTTCATCCGCCATTTTGTTTCAAAATGGCGGCCATTTAAAATTTTTTTAAAAATTTAAAATTTGAAATGTTGTACCAAAAAATTGAAAATGGAAAAATATTTTTTTTCTTATGTATTTGACCATTATACAAAGACTCCGTAGCAGTTTTTGTTTCGTCTATATCTTAAAAAATGGCTGAGTTATAGC
Source organism: Maratus speciosus (assembly GCA_963932465.1). Lineage (NCBI taxonomy): Eukaryota > Metazoa > Arthropoda > Arachnida > Araneae > Salticidae > Maratus > Maratus speciosus. Next base: position 10,206,115 of record OZ010791.1, read on the forward strand.
ATTTTGAATTTCTAGCGTGGCTGACATTTTGAAACGTCCTGAATTTTGTCACGCGATAAAAGGCGTATTTATGAACCGATTTGGATGTAACTTCGTTTATACATAGTACATACCAATGTCTCGACCGGTGTTGTTGGCCAGATTCATCCGCCATCTTGTTTAAAAATGGTGGCCATTTAAATTTTTAAGAAAAATTTAAATTTGAAATGTATTACCAAAAAATTAAAAATTGAAAAAATATTTTCTTTGTATGTGTTTGACCTTGATAAAAAGATTCGGGAGCAGTTTTTGTTTCGTCTATATCTTAAGAAATGGCTGAGTTATAGCATTTTGAATTTCTAGCGTGGCTGACATTTTAAAACGTCCTGATTTTTCTCACGTAATAACAGGCGAATTTATGAACCGACTTGGATGTACCTTGGTGTGTACATAGTACATACAAATATCTCGACCGAGTTCGTTGGCCGGCTTCATCCGCCATCTTGTTTCAAAATGGCGGCCATTTAAAAAAATTAAAAAATAAAAAAAATTAAATGAGATACCAAAAAATTGGAAAGTAAAAAAGATTTTTTTTGTATGTGTTTGACCTTAATACAAAGATTCCGGAAGTTTTTCTTTCGTCTATATCTAAAAAAAATGGCTGAGTAATAGCATTTTGAATTTCTCTTGTGGCTGACATTTTAAAACGACCTGATTTTTGCCACGCGATAACAGGCGTAATTATGAACCTATTTGGATGTAACTTGGTCTGTACATAGTACATACCAATGTCTCGACCGAGTTCGTTGGCCAGCTTCATTCGCCACCTTGTTTCAAAAGGGTTGCCATTTAAAAAAAAATTAAATTTAAAATTCAAAATGAGGTATTAAACAATTAGTAAATGAAAAAGATTTTTTTATGTGTTTCGCCTTGATACAAAGATTCCGGAGCAGTTTTTGTTTCTGAAAATTTGTTCTTTTGTTTATATCTTAAAAAATGGTTGATTTATAGCACTTTGAATTTCTAGCATGGCTAACATTTTGAAACGATCTTGTATTTGTCACGCGATAACACACGTATTCGCCTATTTCGATGTAAGAAGGCATCTGGATAGTATACATCAACATCTCGACCAAGTTCGCTGGCCAGATTCATCAGCCATCTTGTTTCAAAAAGGCGACCATTAAATTAAAAAAATATATATATATTTAAAGTGAGATGCAAAAAAATTAGAAATTGAAAAAGGTTTCTTTCTTAAGTATTTGACCTTGATATAAGGATTCAGGAGCATTTTTTGTCTTTCTTTACCTTAAAAAATGGCTCAGATATAGCAGTTTCAATTTCTATTGTGGGTGACATTTTGAAAAATCTGATTTTTTGCATGCGACAGCACTCCTATATATTAACCGATTCCGATGTGAGTGAGCATGTGCACAGCAATTACTAAGGTCTCGACCAAGTTCACTGCTTAGCCTCATCCACCATGTTGTCTTAAAAGGACAGGCACTTTAAGAAATTGCCGAATTTGGCAGCCAAATATATGTTACTTTAAAGAAAAGCAGCTTGGATAAAGCTGACTAATTTCGCGAAATTCTCATTCATTATATTGATAAAAATTAGTATTGAATCTCCTACATTCGGTTTCCACTAAATTGAGCTTCGTGTGTTTGAATGATATAATTTGGCTTTTTTTAAATAAGGATTATGAAAGCTACCTCTTCCTGCCGGCACTGGCCGGAAGGACTTTTTTTAAATGAACCTGAAATTCGTATCGCAGGTCCGTAGAGTCAAAACTACCTGTCCGTACAAAATTACTTTTACGTCATGGCAACATTTTGTAAACTTCTTGCTGCTGTTTAATTCGCATTTCCAATACAGTGCTTTGCAGAAATTGCACGTTTCACTCACAGTTATGCATGCCCCGGAACGTTTAAATCAGTAATTTGGATTTCAGAAGCAACGCGTGCATGCTACAGTTATTAAGCCTATTTTGCCGATCGCTTAACGGCGTTCTCGATCAATTCTATTTGGATTTCGAATTTTTTCGATTCGACTCGAATTCGGCTTCTCCTTCACTTTCAAGCATTCGCCGAGATTTTTTACATGCATTTCAAATGATATTTTGAAACTATATAATTGCAGCGGAAGATTGATTTTATTTATTTATTGAACAACAAACATACGACTTGTGTGCTTGACATGAGAGCCCAGCCCGCTTATAAGTCGGAGACAAGATAGCACAAGGAAATATTACAACACAAGAGAAATACATCCTGGGAGTTCCACACAAAGAGTGTGTGCAATGGAACCAGCGGGAATCGAACCCACAATCTCTTACGCTCGCAAGCGATTAGCAGCGTGGTGCTTTGACCACTCGGTGAAAGATATTGCACCGAAAAAGCGAAACGTAAACAAACCCGATCGCCCTAAATCTTGCCAAAGAACTCTTACACAATAACCAATGAGATGCGTTTTTCGGGCGTTGCCATTAAACAATAACAAATAATCGCGATTTCTGTGCCACGTACGTTAGCGTAATATATATATAGATTGGATTCGTTTGCTTCTTTATCAAGCTGTATCTTATCCACTCCCGAGAACCATTGTTTTGTAAAATATTATTAGAGCCGCACTTTCAAGTCCTTAATACCATAATAGATTAACTTTGTTGCGTCTATTTCTGCAATTGATTTGGAATCCTCTTTTTAAACATTCAGTTTATCAGAGAAATGAACATCGTTCCTAGACTGCCTTTGTAACGGAAAGCTTTTGTTTAATATTTTATTATGAAGCTGAGCGCGTTTTCTTACGGCCGAGTTCACTTAAATAACTCACCTGGCCAAAGGATAGCCTTCAAGTTGACGAAAAAGATACTGTCCGGGGCGACGTGTCTACAAGAAATATTGTAATCGATTTCAAGAATTTTCTGTGTTCTGCACAGGTAGATCTTTTTGGTTTTTAGCCTATAATAAAACCTCACTTACGTTACCAATACTTTTCCAGCATCTCAATTCTCCATCCTGACAATTACAATGAACATCTCACTGAGGAACATCCACAACTGTCAGTTCTGGATTTTGATGAGAGTGGCAGTGGCGCCAGCCAACTTATATGAGCCCATGGGGCAGAGCCCACCCAATAATTTGCTCTTCCAGCCCACCCAATTTTCATTATTCTCTTTCGTTACCATCGATTTTTTCAAAACCGTTTTGTTTAAAAATACAGTAAGGATAACAGTAGCAGACACACCTGAGCGTAGAACCCCATTTTCCAAATTTTAAAAGACGTACAATTAATTTTCTCTCAAAAGAGAAATTTTCTTATTTTTTCCAGTGAGTATATCAAGGAGGTGAAGTTTGGTGAATTCCTTAGCGAGTATGTGTCAATGACCATTTATATTAATGTTTTTCGACATCCATAAAGCACATAGGTAACTGAAATATGTTGCTCAAAAGCTGTTTTGGGGGGGGGGGGGGTCTTGCGAACTTTCAGTGTATTGGCATTAAATGCCCTTTTTATTACTTTTCTAAACATTTATGTTTTAATTTGTAGTCATATTCATGTTATAATAGTACATATCAGAGTCCATAAAATGAAAACCTCATAAATCCTTATATGAAAATATAATTTAATAACATTTCAAATTCATATTCTGCTCTAAAATTGACTATCTTGATTTGAAATGTCACATTTCCCCATATTTCAAAAATAAATAAAAGTGCCGTGAAAATTTACCTTAAAATGGTTGAGCCCACCCAATATTTCTCAAAAGTTGGCGCCACTGGAGAGTGGTATCGTTCGAAAGTTCTTGCCACGAAGATCAAGAAATGTATTAGGAACTATACTCCCGAATCCAATAGTTCACGAACTAGGGAATCTTTTTTGTTTCGGAGAAGGGAAATAAAGAAGGGAAAACAACATGAAATTCCTTCAAAAGGTATCGAAGACAGAAATTTTGTCTTACAATTCACCATGATACTGTTTTTCTACGTACACGTGTTGAAAGCACAAGGGTTCCCAACACCAGACACAAACGATGAAAAGCATTGTTTGACAGACAGCGCGAGCGTAAGAGTGGAGCAAACATGTTTTACCGATCGGAAGATCCGTGTTTGCCTTAAAGCCTTTAGCTAAGCATATTGACGCATTGCATCGAAAGTAGGTAAAGATAAGTGGCTGTAGGTCAAGTGATGTATTTTTAGTATTCCTTCTACAGTAAGTGTTAACATCACAGCAAATACTTCGACGAGTTTAATATTGTCCTATTTTCTTTACCAAGTATTTGTAGTCTTAATCGAAGTAAACATGCAGTGGCTGAAGGGATTTTGTCGATCCGGTTGGGAGGAAGACTAGCCGTATAGCAGAACACAGTTTTCCGCTGCAAAAATTTGCATCTATTTGGCGTCTTCACCTCTCCGGTATCAGAACAGCATTCTCATCACTACTCTATCATGAAAACTATTATCATGATTAATTATAAGACAAAATTCCTGCCTTCGATAGCATTTGAAACATGTTGTTTTTCATTTCTTTATTATCTCTTCTCCCGAAACAGAAAAGAGTCCTTATCTCATGAACTACTAGATTCGGGAGTAGAGTTCCTATACTCTTCTTGATCTTCGATACATTCCGATCTGATGGAAAGAGATTTTACAACGATATCACACACATCAAAATCCAGAATTGACAGTTGGGGATGTTCCCCGACTGTTTTAGAAAATGGCATACTTCATTCAAACAACCTGTACTGTTGGCCATTTTATTGTACTATTTTGAGCAGGAGCAGCTTCGTACCTCTCAGGGTAGGGTTATTACAAAGTTTTAACTCGTATTAAAAATTACCTAAACTTTCACGATGTTTTTTGTATGGACTTTTTCCCGATTTCTCTTAAGGGGTTACTTCACTCACCCGAAAACACTCGCTTACTCATGTTAATCCAAAGGAAGAATGTTTTAAGATATCTCGTTTGCATTTCAATATTTTTAAATGTTTTTTTTTTTGTTTGTTTTTTACTTTAAATAGCTGAGGTCGATCGTTACGAAGGAGATTTTCCCCTTTTTTTTGATTTTCTTTGCAGGTTTTTTTTAATGTGGATACTTTCACTTTGGAACGTTCTCAGCAAGCCAATGCAAAAAAACACTTGAAATATTGAAATGCAAACGAGATATCTTAAAAATTTCTTCCATGGGATTAACATAAGCGAGAAGGTGATTTCGCGTGAGTTGAAGTAGCCGCTTAAGGGGACAATGAAGTGGCCAGCTAGGCAAAATTGCACCACTTTTTTCCCAACAGTAATTTCCGACTTACAGTGCATGCCGATAGTTTAAGCACAATAAGAATTTTAAAATAAAACTTTAAATATTCACTTTATTTCAATATCTGTCTTGTATATGCTATCACTAGCAGTTTTAATACCCTATTGAATAAAATTATCTTTTAAGTTTTATTTCAAACCATGGAGTTTAAGAATAGAACAAAAATAACCGTGTCAAAAGTTTAAGCACAAAATCGTTTTTATGCAAATTTTACAAACTGATGTAAGCGGTTGAGCACGCAGACGATTTTTGGGTAGTCAGGTAGAAGCAGTCAGTTGTTGTTTTTGAGTTAGTACAAAATGCCTAAGTCGAAAGAATTTTCAGAGAACGTTGTGATAAATATCTGGAGTATGAAAACAAAACAAGTCTGTTTCTGAAATTGCAAGTGCATATAAAGATCAAAACGAGGTATTCATCAAGTTTTGGCTTGTGGTAATGATTTCAAACGAAAATTCCGCTCAGGAAGGCCACGAGTGACTACTTTACGCGAAGACCGCCGCATCACAAACTTGGCTTCAACTGATAATTACTCTCTTTCGCAAATAAAAGATGCAATTATCGAAAATAAAATGTTCATACAAGAGTTTTGGAATTAGATTACATCAAAAACCGTAAAATGGCTGGGTTACTATGTCTGAATAGACACCATAAAGAAGCTAGATTACAGTGGGCCAAAGAGCATATGTCATTTGGTGAAGTGGCTAAATGTGATGAAATGTGAATTCAGTGATTAAAAAAAAATAGAATCTCGATGACCCTGATCGGTTTAAGCACTATTGGCATTATCTCCGCAAAGAACCTAGGAGTACGTTTAACCGACAACATGGTGGTGGTTGTGTAATTATGGGGGCTATATCTTTCAATGGTCTGATATCTCCATCATTCATCAGTGGTCGTGAAAACTCTGAAAACTACACTTGCCAATCATTTTCTCTCTGTTGCCGAGGTTTTGGGGGAAGACAAATAATTATTTCAACATGATAATGCTTCGATCCATACCTGAAACTCAACTTCAAAGTGGCTTAAAGTCGAAAAAAGTATCTATTTTGAAATGGCCGGCAATTAGCCCTGATTTAAGCCCTATAGAAAGTATATGGAGTATTCTCACTCATGCAGTTTATCCAAATGGAAAGCAGTATTCTCCAATTAAAGATTTGAAAGATACCATTGAGAACACGGGGTTAAAAATTGAACTAGAACCTCATTTTTTATCGATGGAAGACCGTATATTTAAAGTAATTCAGCAAGTACGAAAGTATGTTTTCATTAGGCAACTTATTGAAATAACTACAAATTAATTCTCTGCGTTTTATACAGGTGGGAAATTAATTGTTTTAAATTTTGTTCAAAAGTCTCAATGTCGCAATCTTTATACATATAACAGATGTTTTGGAATGTTAGGTTTATTAAGGAAGGATTTCAATTTATTAATAAAATCTATTAACATGCAAATTTTTAATGAAAAACATCTCGTTTGCCTCTTCATATTTTCAAATGATTCTTTTTGCATAGGATAAGAGGGAGAGGTAGATGTCTAAGGTTGTACCATTCAACCTTTTCAAAATAAAGGTACTACTTTCATTTTTGGACGCTATTTGTTTCCGACATTGACAGTGTCCTTAGATTGAAACTGTAGCCAAAATGGAAAAAAAAAGAAAGGTATGACGCTAGACATCGAGCTCTCTAGCGTACCTTATGCAAAAAGAATTGTTTGAAAATATTGAGATGTGAATGAGATATTTGAAAAGAACGCCTCCGTGGGTTTAATCTTATGTTAGTCACATATGTATCTGTAATACAAGCCGGTTTTTTCTTTTGTATGGTTTGGATGCATTAGCCTGTTAGAGAGCAACTGCCTCGGGCTAAAATTAATACAGTGGGAGGAAAACAGAGGGATTCAGAGGCTCTGAAATCTGCTTGGTTCAAAACTTACCAGAGGAAAAGGGTGTTCACAGCTATAATGCATGCAATCAACACAGAATCAAATGTAACTTGCAACAGTCGACGGGTGACGGATGTAGGATCTTAAATTGTTCTTAACCTAGGGTACGATTCGTGAGAAAAGGAGGGAATTACCTTCATAGAAGTCGTATGTGCACATGGTTTTTCCTATGTAGGTCTGGCAATGTGGAAGGACCTCTCTGGCGATTGACTGAAGTTCTTCGGCCACGTCTCGGTCTAAGACGGCCAATCTCTGAACCGGCCGACCCAAGATATCCTGAAAGCGGAGAAAAAAGCGGTACAGCAGTGCATCGAGTATTTTAAAGAAATTCGATCACTTTACAGGGCTTTTCAGTAACAAACTTCAGCAGGTAGTGAGGAATAATTTTTTTTAAATAAGAAACCAAAGTCGCAATCATTAAAAAACTATACAATGTCGCACTCCAAGTCGAATGTGGAAATTCGTTACTTATTTTAACAAGATGAAGTTTTTTTAATAGAAATATTCAACAGCACAACTTATGGCATCATAGGACTTAATGGATGATGTTATGGAAAGTGCACTGTCATTCGGTCAATGGCACGATATGTAGCGTGAGTTATATTCCGAAAGAGGAAAAAAGTCTCGTTCACCGCTGTCTCGAAGCGGATTATTTCCGGCGCATTTAATGGAATTCATCTTATTTCCAATTATAGATAAAGCAGAGTTCAAAATTATTGTCATTATCTTCAGGAGTATGAAAATAAGACTTCTGGTTTCGTTGAGACATTCTGTATAAAATACAGAGTGTCTCAAGTACCCATTTCTACGCAAAAAACATCTATTGCAACAAATGTTTTCTGCGGCGTCTCTTTAATTCGATGTACAGGGTTAAGATCCTATATAAAACATGTTCACTGCATAATAAGAGATTTAAAAGTGAGCAACGATTTAGTTCTATGGCGCGCGTGCAACGAGAATATGTTTTAATGTGCGTGTGCTAATAATAACTGTTTTGTGGTGGTAGGTCAATGTTTCGAAAACCTTCCATGAGAGCAACCACATATAAAGATTCTGAAGGAGATTCGACGCATTTTGGAGTGCCGTGTTAGACTTCGATGAAATAAAAAACAGCACTCGAGGATTTAGTTAGACAATTGTTTAATATATATATTCTTTGATTATATTGTTTTACAAATATTTACATATATATATTATGCTTATTTACATATATATATTTGCTCATCGTAATATTTACAATAGAAATCATCTTAGAAGAAATTTCTTTGAGGGGAAATATTATTCCACGGGAGAACATGCCGTATTTTACGTTCAATACCTCTGAGCTTCTCTCGTAGACTGCAACTAAAAGAGAGAGCGCATGACAAGACTGAGCAGACACCGATGGGTACTGCGCTATCTACCAGGTTAATATTTAAATATTTATATGTGTTACAATTGTATTCTATGCAAGAGACGATAAAGATTCTCTATACTAATTCTCGTGCAGCGCATGCAAAGGTTCAGTTATGAGATCAGTATATCCGATCAATGCAAACCGAAAAGAAGTATATAGTTTGTGCATTTAGTTAAGCAAATGGCGAGGTTGTACAATATTTTCTTCATATCTGTTAGAAATCATCATCATCTGTTAGAAATAAAAGTGATTTACTGAAATTACAAGACGTTGTGAAATAATCTTTAAAGCAGTGCATTCATCAAAATTATATATGAGAGATGCAATCGTTTTTACTCGATGAAAGGAAAACCTTTTTCTCCCTCTAGCACATGTGATGATGAAGAATTTCCCACATCTGTTGAATATCAAAAGACTCACTCTCTGTGGTGCAATCTTAAAAAGACTCATGAACTCAAAAAGAACTTTATTTAGTCAGTCTCCAATTTAAAGTCTTAAGCTAAACACGACAGAATATACGTCTGCACTTTAAAAATATAAATTAAATATGTAAACTATAGATATCCTTTTTAAATATATCTTTTACTTTTCATTAAATTAGAATAGTTCTTGTCAACAAAACAAGTATGTTTACGTGTTTTTTCTGCAAACCAAAATTGGATATTATGTGCTTAATTACCTCACGGATTACCATCTACGTTGGACCAATCAAGGTAGGAGCATGACCTTACCTAACTCTTTTTGTGCAAACTCTTCTATTCTTTAAACTGTTGTTTACAAACTAAGCGGAAGAGAAGCAAAGTTATTAGTCTGCCGTTGTTCATATTTACAAAAGTTTCATCACAGAGAATCCCATTCGCTTAAAAAATTTCTTGTGCATAATCAAGAAACAGTCATCTGTCACTCGAGCTACATAGATGTCAACCTTCAAGGTTTTTTTAAAGTTAAATAAAACTAGAAATTTTATTAAATAAATGAAATTTAATAACGTAGAAGCAACAAAACTTTCCTTAAATATTTTTTTCTGGTTCACATTAAGTTTCTTTGGCATGACAAAAAATCTATGGAGTATCATAAAAAATAAAGAAAACTTTACCAGTTCTAAATACGGCCTGAGTCTTCCGTCCACAGCTTCTTCCGTGATCACCAGAGAACCACCAGGGATGCCTGGAAAAGAACGAACACCGTGTTACAGTCGTGAAGTAACAGTTAATAACAGCCCGTCCGATGTGATGGGTAAACAAATTTAAAATGAGTCAGAAAGGATTTTGTTCCATATTATATTTACTGAAAAGAGACATTGAATATTTCAAATATATGCAGATCGTCCGAAAGGAATAGGGTCACATTTTTCAACCCATTATAGCCTGTCTGCATCCTCGATATATATAAGATTAGAGGATGCAGATAACGAAACAGCTGACGCACCAGCGCGGGGAGTTTGTTATAGCAGCATCACACAGCCCACGACAATGTCAACTCGATTACCTGATGTTATCGCGAGTCGGAAGCATCATCATTAATCGAATATTCGCCTTATTTAATCCTCAATTTCTACTATTAAAAAAGGCGAATATTACTATTCGAAATAGTAGTATTCCAAATCCGTAAACCTTGGCACGTATTCACTAAAGGGCGATTCCGTGGAGAGTGTCACACACGTAACGAGGCTTTAATTTGCATTTATTCAATTATTTATTAAATTTTAATGTTAATTCTGATTTTAAGTGGTATGGTAAATAAGTTATTAGCATATTTTTAAATTTAAGGGGTCTCAGGACTCTTAAAATTGGAAAAAATGAAAAAAAAAGGCCATTTTCAACATTTAATATCTTAAAATGTATTTGATTTTAAGACAATTTTAATTGGAATACAATATATAAGTATTTTCTTTCATTTCATGTATTTAAAATATTATAAGATGCAGAATTAGCATTTACAGGGGGCTCCAAACTGTTAGATATTTGACGAGCAAAAAATCGGCATAACAGCTTACGCGCACGATTACAAAATAAGTATTGCAACTAGAATGAAAATTATGGTGTCTACTTACACTTCAGATTGTAATAATTACCATGAACCTAAATAAATTTGTATTTAAAGCTTTTTTATATTTTTAATACAAAGTTGTATTTAGCTAATACAAAATTTTGAAAGTTTCAACAGTAAAATCACCTAAAAAAATATTTTTTTGAACAATAAAAAGGAAATTTTAGGTTCAGTTTATACAGACTAACATGAAACATATTTTTTGAAAATTTCATGAAAAAAGATTCAGAAGTTTTTGAGGTATCCTGCGCGTTATGCCCAAAAACGTCATATGGAGAAAAATGTCCTCAAAGTTTCCGAAACGACGCTTCAGCTATTGAACGGGTATAAATGGAAAATCCATAATTTCAGTTCTAATAGGAATTTCAAGGAAACAATTATATCAAAATGCTCAGAAAAAATAGGAGTTTAGCATCTAAAAAAATTAAAATTTTGAAAATTTTAAAGCTTTAAGAGTCCTGAGACCCCTTAAATGTGTGGCAATAAAACTCACAGAAGTATATCATTTAATTTCATTACTCAAAATGTGCTTTTTTTCTAATTCAGAAAAAAAGCACATTTTGAGTATGAAATTAAATGATATATTTCTGTGAGTTTTACTTACACACATTTAAACTAAAAAATATGTTAATAACTTATTTACATACCACCTAAAATCAGAATTAACATTAAAATGTAATAAATAATTGAATAAATGCATCTTAAAGCCTGCGTTACGTGTGCGACTCTCCGCATGGAATCACCCTAAAGCCGATAATCTCATACATCCTATTTTCTTCCTGTTCTGTTGTTGACCATTTGTAGGTAAATTTTAGTACCCGTGTACCCGTGCGAGGGTTTCGTATCTTAGATTATTGGCTCAGGCGTTTTTTTTTTTTATTTATTTTAAACGAACTGCCATTTTTAATCCAATAGCGGGTTTTAACGAAATTAGGGTACGTCAAAAGCCTGTTCACAAATCTATCAAATGATGCCTCTTCCCAACGAGGTGCATTTTGTATGTCCATATAAAAAGGAATGTGGGCATCCTAAACAATATATTTTGGTAGTGTCATTGACTGATGTAGTTTTTGCAATCGATGACAATTTGGAATAGCACTGGTTCCACAAACCTATATCAATTTTGTTTCTAAATGTTCGAGGACACGTTTTCCGTTTACACCGGGTATCGCTCGAGTGTGACATGGGGGAGGGGGGAGTAAAAATAATTTCAAAATTTGCGTGACGTAACAGAATATTAAAAACCGAGTGAAATTTCTTGATTAGGATTACTTTTCGCTTAAATATAAATCAAGATTTACGATTACAATGCAATGGCACAATGTTTGTAACCATTTACTTCAAATAAAATCATAAGACGAAATGCAATTTATCACCTTCATTCAACATCAAATATATAATGTGAACTTCAAAAAGGTCCACAGTCTTACTTAAAAGGCGACTAAAGTAATGAAAAAGATGTTACAAGTTTAAAATATACCTATATATGTGACAGTATATTTTAAACTTGTGACACCTTTTTCATTACTTTAGTTACGCCTGTAGATTGCGGACTTTTTAAAGTTCACATTATATATTTTACATTTACTTCAAATCATTTAATGCCACTCACCGATGCCTCCGCAGGTCCCTATCCTGAGAAAAGTGACGCCCCTGCACTGTGCATGGTGCATCAACTTGATCATCTCGTGCATCAGTATCGAGAGGGAAGGAATGCCCATGCCGTGCTGCAAACAGAAAAACACATGGGGTAAAACACATCACAATAACACCAACATCGTGCAAGCAGACGTTTTATATCGGGAATCGCACAACACGCGTGCGGTCATGAATCTATTAACATTTTTCATAATACACATCTATATCCAACCCCCAGCATGTACGAGTATACAGATGTACCTATGTCAGTACATGAGAGAGACTGTCTATCCATGTGCACGCGTAAATATTGTGTGTGTATACATGTGTGTGTGTGGGGGGGGGGACGTGAGAGAGGCGTGCGCCCACAAAGAGGATTTCAAATGCGCTCGTGAGGAGATAAAGGTTGGTGGTCCCTTTGTCATAGACTAGTGAAAAACAATGCAACGAAAACAGGTACTCAAATAGACAGACTGGCATGAATGAGTTGAGCCAAACTATCATCAGAGTACAGATGATTATGAGATAGTAAAACACACCTCTGTTGCAAATGCTCCGCCTTCGTTATACTCTGCATCAGTTAGTCCGTTCTTGTGGAATATTTGTGACCTAATGCAATACTGATTCGTAATTTTATTTCAGGAATGGACGGACTGTAAACCTGATCTTACACTTAAATCTAAGAGTGAAGTAAAGGGATTGGTGATCGTGGTAACCACCTTGGCGATCGTGGTAACCACCTCGTAACACCCCTTCCACGCACAGCACTGAATGAAAATATATCAGCAAACTTAGGATGAAATACTTCTGTTCTGCTATTGAACTAGTACTTTACAATACAATTAACATGTCGCACATTATTCAGGTTCGATGGTTTCCAACTATTTTCTGTCTATAGTATTCTAAATACTATAAAGAAAGAAAAATTAAGAAAACATAACTTATTTCGAAAAGTTGAATCATTCTTCTTCAGGCAAAAAAGATAGGCAACCGCCACGAGAGCAGAAGAAAGAAAGATTAGAAATAGAAGAGACAGGGGAGAGTAGGAAACATCAGAAAAGAGATGAGGCGATAAGCGCTCTAAGAAAGAGGGGAAAGAGTTAAAGGATCCTATTGTTTTAACTTTATCTTCGTTATTAACTATTGGCTTCTCTTTCCCCTTGCCTCTTCTATCTCCTAACTGGTCTCCTAACTGGTCCTAACTATCTCCTAACTTTTAACTGGTTTACTACGGAAATTAAAACTGCCAGAAATCATGTGTCTGCGCTTTATAAAAGATATAGACGTAATTTAGAAAATGAAGCATATAGAAATACTTATTTGGAATTCCGAAATAAATATAAGCGGCAAGTTCGAGAGGCAAAGAAAAAGGCGTGGTACCAGTTTTGTGCACAAACAAATGATTCGTTTGGTAATTTGTATAAATTCATAAACGGAAAGCAGTTGAAAACTACTGATCTTATTTTTACGTCTCTGGAAGATTCTCTTCCTTTTGCCTCGTACGATGATGTTGCTGAACGACTTATGCAAGAACATTATGATATTAATAATGTACCAGACGATATCTTTGAATATATATCGTAGAAGTCGTATGAGAAGGATAATGACTTCTATAATATTAGTTTTAGAGAATTAAAGTATGCACTATCGCAGCAGGCCAATGCCAAGGCCTCTGGTTGGGACGAGTTAGATGCTCTTACCGTGAAAAATATTTGTTTTAATTATCCAGAAGTTATCTTAGCGGTTTTTAACAGATGTCTGAGTTTGGGTCATTTTCCACGTTGTTGGAAGGACGGAATAGTTATCTACTTCAGAAAGCGAAACAAGCCGGCCACCTCACCAAGAGGATTTCGTCCAATTACATTGTTGTCAATTTTGGGTAAAGTGTTAGAGAGGTTTATCAAGAATAGAGTTACCACAGTTTTGGAGGCATCTGGATATATTGAGAATAATCAGCATGGTTTTAGAGAGAAAAGATCAACAGTTACGGCCTTATCTGCTGTTAAAGATAATGTTAATCGAATTCTGAATACCAATAAATATTGTACGATTGTTTCGTTGGACATTCAGGGTGCTTTTGACGCAGCATGCTGGAGAACGTTGGCAGTTATTATCGATTCTCTTCCAATTGCAGAATACTTAAAGTCATCACTTAAAAACTACATATCGAATCGCCGTATTGGCTTTAAGTTTGCAAATGGAATACGTTGGTATGTATCATTACAAATGGAATTATATGTTCCATGGTTGCCCTCAAGGATCCTGTTTGGGTCCATTCATCTGTACTGTCCTGGCTGATAAATTAATCAAGGAATATAAGCAGTCACATACATACATAGTCTCATATGCCGATGATTTCGTGATTCTGGAAGGTGCAGATACTCGAAGCTCATTAGAAAATAAAGTTAATGGCTCATTGGATACCTTTCTAAATATATGTACAAATTTGAATTTGTCACTTAGCATCGATAAATGTATTGCCATTATGATGGGCCGGTACACTCTTGAAAAAAGATATCCTATTTTTAAAATTAGCAATATCTCAATTCCAGTAAAACGGAATATTTCATACCTTGGTTTCCATCTGGATAATCGGTTCAACTGGTTACATCATTTGGACCTGGTACGTGAAAACATTCGTAATTTCTCAATAGACATTCGGAAAACGGGTTTCCGTGACAGAGGCCTCCTAGCTAAGCACAGAAAGGTTTGGTATCTCCAGGTCATTGAAAAACAGATAGCGTACGGTTCAGAAGTTTGGATTAAGGATCTCAACTCTCATGGAATACGAAGACTTAGCTCTTGTCAACGTGCTGGTTTGATGACTATTATTAAAACATATAGAAATGTGTCAACTGATTCTCTGTGTACAATCACAGGCGTTCCTCCGCTGTACATTAAGCTAAAAATGTTTTCGAAAAGATATGACGTAACTCAGGGTATGAGTAGTATGATGATTGGAGATTATGAGATCAAGAGAGACAATCTTATGCTTAAACTTAAGACGTACGATTTTCCTGAATATAACAATCTTAGAAATATCTATTTTATTCCAGATGTAAAGAGCATTGTTCCAGCTTCTATGTACCCAACTATTTATACCGATGGCTCAAAGATGGATCAGGGTACCTCCTCGGCTTTTACAGTGCTGATCGGGGACACAGTGATTTATGAATATGCTATACGTCTGAGACCATATAATACAGTGTACCAGGCGGAGTTATTTGCAATTGAATGTGCTGTTAGGTGGTTTGTTGATTCCAGATACTTACACGTTAGGCTGTATACCGATAGCCTGTCATCAGTTTTGTCTTTACAGAGACTTTTTCCATTGAACAGTATTATCAAAAACATTTTTGAACTATTAGTTAATAACTCTCCGAAAAAACTTTTTGTCGGCTGGATCAAGGCCCATGTTGGTCTATTCGGAAACGAACGTGCAGATGCTAATGCAAGGAATGCTATTTTATATGACTGTTGTAATCAAAATGACTTATTACCATTTCCTCTATCACTTGTGAATGCTCATATGCGCAAGAATATAATGCATGAATGGCAACAACATTGGTCTAACTCTTATAAGGGACGTAACACATATGCAGTATTTAATAAGGTGGACAGTGACTATCTTTGTTCGAATGAAATAATACAATTCTACATTACAGCCCATGGCTCTTTTCCAGCTTTTTTGTGTAAGATTGGCAAGAGGTCGTCTTCACTATGTGACTGTGGAGTGCATGGCGATGTACTTCATTACTTGTATGGAAGATGTGTTTTTATGGTGCATCATTTCCGTTTCATGAGGGACCAAACAGTTAGACAAAATCTTCAGCAGACTTTGCTTGATCCGAATAACTATCACAAACTTAAGGATAATTAGAATGTGTTAAATGCACTTTACTCTTTTATTAAGTATAAATACTGACTATTGGACTTTGTAGACTTGTTATACAATTAATCTTTCCTGGGCTTCCTGATGATGGATTCCTTCGGTTGTACTGTAGGACTTCGGTACAGTTCTCATTGTTTTTCTTGAATGTAAATCAAATGTGATCAAAATGTTAATCAAATGTGATAGTCGTCTGTTTATACTGTTTTGTAAATTTTGTCTTTGGTTATTAGTTTAGGATATTTTTTTTGTTTGTCACTAGTTTGTAGTTTATCATTAGTTTTTATTTTGTTGGTGAGCGGGTCGCCTGCTTTTATGTAACAGATTACCATTTTCTTTGTGACTTTAGTTTATTTAATTGCACTTGTGTTTTGGGCCTGTTGCCCTGTCTGCGTTTTCGTTGGATGGCGGTGGGGAACTTTCCCCCGGGACATTTTCCCATAAACCTCACGGTTGGGGTCCCGGTGGGGTGCCTTCTGTCCCTTCTGCCTCTTCTATCTCTCTTGATTCTGTTCTCCTAATGATAGAATATCTTTTTTCATTGAAGAAGAGAGACTAAAACTTTCGAAACACATTGCGATTTTTTTTTATTTTTAACGCTCTCCAGCATAGTTGAAAGTCTGCATCTGTCCGTCTGTAATTCGCGCTAATAGATTCGGATTGCCATGCAATAGAAACAAATGTTAACATGAACGAAATATCATGCTTATATCATAGATTATGAGACACTTTCCGTCCCTCCCAGAATACTTTAGCAAAGCTTGACCGTTTAAGAACATGAAAAAGAATGTGTCAGTCAACCATTTGGAAATGAATTTACCATGGCCTGTTCCGTATTGAAAATGGACAGGAACACTTAAAAGAATTTCGTTACAGGACGGTCTAAGGAGAAAAAGAGTCTGCAGTGTATTTGAATGACGTTACTCTATTTTAAGCCGAGGCTAACGAGAAAGACAGGCTACCGCGGTGTGTCCGATTCTTCTTTTTTTACAGACCACTGGAGTCACCTGATGCTCTTTTTGCACACCTTCATTGGTGCATTCGAGCATCACGTGACTCCAGCGGTCTGTAAAAAAATGAAGAATCGGACCCACCGCGGTAGCCTGTCTTTCTCGTTAGCCTCGATTTTAAGCCTATTGAAGTTGATCTAGATGACTGAAGTGCACTCCAAGACGCTTACTCTAGAGTGCGGTGTGCTTATAACATAGCATTTATCGTTCATTCAGAGGGATACACAAAAGAATTCCTTTACAGTACTGTCTATTAACAGTAACGACTGGAAGTGCGTTTTCAGTGGTGATACGCTTTTTAAAATGAAATTTATTTTTGGCTTATGACTGGGTAAGTAGGAATCGTATAATAGATTCTATACAGGGAAGCACATAAGATCTCAAGTCCATTTCTATTAATTAAGTGAAATGGATTTTCAATTATTTTATGCGTTCCTTAACACGGTGACTGACACTGAATTTTCCGTTTAGGCCGCGTCAGTCATCGGCGACTGACACTATTAGATTGTGCACCGGGAATCTTATTTCGTGGCCCAAACGGAAAGACAGACAGAACTAGACTTGGCATTCAACGTGTTAACTGAACTCCATTTTAGCATAATATGTAATCTGTAGATCCTTCCCAAACGCATTCGGATATGCTTCCGACTACGGGTGGGAGTTCCTGAAATTAAGTTATGAAACATGTTATGCGTTTACTGACACATCTCTCTTTCATCTTGTTAAAAGGTGAAGTTTTTTAAAAGTATTCTGAATGGGACGGAAAGAGTTTTCATTTTCTAGGCTAGACGCGTGACTTTTCCGTTCATGATATAGGAACATTTTTTACCATTACTGTCATGGATTCGAAAGTTCTCAGAAAACAGGGTATTCGTTTGACAGTATTACCTATTTCTTGTAGTATCGTCCGACTTCAGTTCGGGACACTTCAACATACACTATTTGGGATTATTCAAATACAGAATATATTTGATTCTTATACGTAAATGGCGAATGGAATCCGAATTCATTTTGAATACGCATTTAAATGAGGACGCGAGTTTCAAAACTCGCCTTATCCAGAAAATCAAATTTTGGGAAATCGCGAAAAACCTCTAACTGCGTCCGCAGGTTTTTATTGTAAACCAAGATTTTAAAATACCACAAATACACAATAACGCTAGTTTTTTGGCAGATTGTAGTCAGTAGCGTAGCCAAGGGGGGGGGGGTCCAGGGGGTCCGGACACCCTCCCCCTCCCGAACCCGAACGAAGAACTAATTTACTGAATCATGGATACAACAGCAAAAACGGGTAAGACGGCATCACAAAGAACCTCTGAAAAATTCTGCTTTAAACAGATGTTCGTCTTAGAAGTTATAATTCAAAGGTATGTCTTTTGCCGGGACTATGGGCATTTCCTTTATAAACACTTTCCATTTTCACATTATCCATTAAAACTGCTAAAACGTACTCACTTTATAGTACACCTCTGAAGAGCATAAATGTATTACAGTAAAATCTGTGAAGTTGGCCTATCTCAAAGGAAAATAATTCAAGATTCGACGAAAACAACACTATATATTTATGCTTTCTAACGATTGAAACCCATCTGAAATGAAACTTGTTATAATTGTGTTTCCTTCTTGGCAGGTTTTCTGTGAACACGGAATCCTCTCGTAAACGGAAACATTTTAATGTTCGGAGGCGGAAGGACAACTATGCAAGTATACTTGCTATTCCATTTACACAAATTTTATGTAACTAGATTAAACGTAAAACTTCTTTACATTGGACTTCGATGGGACCAACTCTTGCCGACACCTAAGAGAAAAGACGAGTTTACACGAACGCAATAATGACACATTGGTTGAGTTTCGCGAACCTTACGTTTGTTTACTTTATAGCGGTCAATATTGTCAATTATTTTAAATCTGCTGCAAGCAATTAATAAAAGTAACTTTATTTTTGGACTGGTTATTTGTTACCACTTTCAAAATACACTGGCGAGAAAAATTAAAGGAATAACCATAAAAGGTGCTTTGTGTTAATTCTATTAAGGGAACTTCAATGAGAGGTGGTAACTCATTGTAAACGTTATCACGTAGTCCAATGGGATTAACCTTCGCTACAGATAAATATGCAATTTTTTCATCCCGTTCCTTCGGTTTACGTGTGAAAAGGATTGCATGTGGGTGATTTTAAGTTTAATTTCAAGGATTGTCCGTAAAATTTTCGCTTGTAGTAGGTGAAATGTGTCGTCCAGAAGACATCTGACCGATTGCGAGAAATGGCATGCGATAGGTAGAATGGAAGCAGGACAGAGACTGTCAACGGTCTGTAAATACTTAAAAATAGCCACAAGCGTCTTGTCAAGAATATTGCAAGGGAGTTCGCTGCAGCAACAGGAACACGACTATCCAAATTTACTGTGAGTAACAGGCTGTATAAAAAAGGGCTGCATACAAGTAAATCCATTATTTGTATTCCACTAACTTCGGCAACAAAATGCGCCCGGTTAAAGTGGTGCAGAGATCATCGTCATTGGAGTACCACGGGCTGGAGCCGAGTTCTCTTTACCGATGAATCCTGATTTTTTTTTGGAGAATTATTGCAGGCGTGTTATTATATGGAGGGAAAAACACATGCAATAAAGCTGCAAACATCCATGAAAGGCATCGATACAAAGGTCGTGGAATCATGGTATGGGTGGGCATCATTTTGAATGACCACACTGACCTACACATATTTACCAGTGCAACTGTGAATGCTGAAATATATAGAGATGATGTTTTTGATCCTCATTTCAAGTTGTTTAATCTCTCCGGGACCATGGGTGCATATATGCATCTTCAAAAGGTGCTTAGCGAATTTGTTTTTTATGCCACTAAAAATTAAAAAGAAGAAAATTTCCTTATTTAAGACATTTTCACGATTGATAAACTAAATTTAATTATTTGGCAAAAAGGTGTGTCAAAAGGAATAAAATTCATGTAAAAGATGCTAGTCCCGAACGGGTTAAGGGTGCAAACGAAAGATTTGGGATTTTATGCTTATTAATGGTCTAGAAGTGCTACTCCCTCCATGGAACTCTGAAGTGTCCCTTCCAAAGCTGCAGAAATCACACACGAAGAAAATGTCTGGATTCAACATTTCCTTTGACCCCATTTACTAACTGTGCACACCAGTTTATTATTGCTTCAAGAAATTTCATGGTAGCAATAACAATTTTGTGTATGGAGAAGGTCTTGGGTGACAGTTTGTCTTTAACAATAAGAAATCGAATTGAAGCTAATCCATGTACTAAAGTCTGGAGCTTACTGCTGAACTTGGAGAATGCTCTAAAACTATTTCGAAATATCTAAAATAAATTGGTTGGGAAGTACAATAATAGAAACAACCATTATTTTTTACACATCATAATACTTCTAAAAGCGTGCTAATCCATCACAAATAAATTTGTTACAAAAATTTAACTTCCAAAGACGACCAGATATCGGAAGCAACTATTAGATCGAATATGATATCAAAAATGGCGAAACATAGAAACCAAAAAGAATTATGGCTGTTTTTGACAATTGTAACAAAACTATTTTTTCCAGCATGAACCAGGATTGCCAGTTTGGCCTCCATTTTTCAATTCCTACTATTAGTTCACACTCTCCCTATATTTATTTATTTAT
The DNA here is from genome assembly GCA_963932465.1 of Maratus speciosus. NCBI lineage: Eukaryota > Metazoa > Arthropoda > Arachnida > Araneae > Salticidae > Maratus > Maratus speciosus. The sequence goes on from OZ010791.1 coordinate 10,226,994, forward strand.
ATATTTATTTACATATTTATATATCTTGTTCAAATTTTCAATCGTTAATAAAATACTCATTATTCATCCTATCAAGTTGAAATAAATTTTTTTGAACTTGTACTGGATGACCAATGGATGTTAATACACTTTTTTCAAATATTAATTAATTAATTGAATTTTAATTAATTAATTTTAGTTTTGCATGGGAAACAAAATGGCGGCCATTGGTTATTGAAGGTAAATTAAAGTATCTTCAATAAGGGGTTACCATAGGGGGGACACTCTTCTGTCGCCAAATACGGCCAAGTTTGTCGCCAAGTTAGCAATATATCGCCCAATTTGGCAGCCAAAATGAGTCGCCAAAAGTGACGCCAACTTGGCGATATTTCTAATATTTCGCCAAATTTCCATAGAATGGAATTTGGCCATTGTAAACCTACTTGCTTATAGAAAATCAACAAATTGAGATATTTTAATGCAATAAAAACTAATATTAGCTTAAGGGATTATATTAAATTTTTCTTTGATGACCTAAGTAGGAATTGACTTTAAAAACAAAATTTTTATATTACTTGTTATTAAGAAAATTCAAATTCGCACCAGAAAATAAAAATAGCATTTTTTGCTTTATGACAAAAATTTTGTGATTACAAAAAGTAAAGATTCTTCTTTCAAAATTTCCGGTGTGAATTTGAAATTTCGAATTAAAAGTGGGGGCCAAACTGATAAGCCTGGCATGAACTATATCTAACAAAAACATAGCTGTGAAAAAAGGGAGCCAAGTTCTGTAAAGACAACGGCAAGAAAAGAAGTGATATCTAAGTGGGTGCCAAGTTCAAATAAAATTCACTCAAACTTACCTACTGAAGTATTATAGCATTTTTTAAATTGTTTAGAAATAAAAATTATTGATAGCATATTAATAATAAATCTAGAACTTGGCAAGTTTTTACCTACAAGTCATTTATTTTTATTAATGACATTATTATATCTAAACTTGTTATTTCATGTTTGAAAGCCTTCATTTGAGTGAGCTCCTTCCTTCCCCTTGAAGGATGGTGTGATAAAATATATCCCACCTAATTTTAACTGCAAAATGCCACATTGACACTAGAATTCAGGACTAAAAAGTTTAATTTTATTAAATACGTGAAAAGAAGCTTTTACCCATTTTGAAATATATTTGTTTTTAAATTCTGGTGTGATTGAATCATTTCAGCATGTCACGAATAAAAGCTCTTTGCCCCTGAAGGGTTAAAAAGGGGTGCAGTCTCTAGAGGGATGACCAAGAACAAGCGTAAAGGTAACTGTCTCTTTCTCAGGCCTTGCCTGAGGCCCTCAGGCTTTGCCTTCTCAGGCCTCTTTCTCAGGCCTAGTCTGTTTGCATTGAGGTTTCCGAAGGGTGGGTGCTAGAATGTTAACCAAAGACGAGCGGGAATGTATTTGTGTATTTATTGGTTTATCAAATCTTTAACATGAGTCATTTGTTTATAATAATAACTATATAAATTTTTTTTATAATGACATTGTTGTATATCATCATCATTTTATTAAGACATGAAATTGATAGGCATAGCATTTATCAAAAACTTGCCAAGTTCATGATTTATTATTAATATGCTATCAATAATTTTTATTTCTAAACAATTTAAAAAATGCTATAATACTTCAGTAGGTAAGTTTGAGTGAATTTTATTTGAACTTGGCACCCACTTAGATATCACTTCTTTTCTTGCCGTTGTCTTTACAGAACTTGGCTCCCTTTTTTCACAGCTATGTTTTTGTTAGATATCATTACTTTTTGTAAAGTTACAATATATTTAGACACTTTACTTAATGTTTTTTAATGTGTTTACATGAGACTATTTTATTCACCAAGCAACATTCAATTTTAATTTAAATTTCCTACAACAAACTATTTGGCTGTCAATTTGCTGCAGAAATCTATATTTTAATACTGCTACACTGAATGCATGTTTTGAAACGAAATGTATTGATTCGAAATTTTTATTGTTTCTGAAACAACAATTCCTATTAAATTTTTATATTAAATTTTCCTATTAAATTTTCCAATTAAATATCCGATAGCTGGGCCTGCTTTTTTGTACTGGAAGTGAAAAATAAAGTTATGTGCTTATGCCACACTATGTATCATTCATCCATGGGTGCGGGCAAAGAGGCAGTGCAGAGGAAGGACATTGCCCCTCCTTGGATTTTTAAATTTAATTAACTAAATAAACTTTTCTCTGATGATTTTGAAAATAACAAGTGGGTAAGTGTGATCACAGATCGCACAGAGGGTTTTGTTTAATATTCCTTTCAAAACACTTTATCCTTTTGAAAAATCTGTTAGTTCCACATTTCGCAACCAGGGGCGCACTCTATTCTAAACAAACCTCTATCCGAATGAAACTCCGTTTTACATACTATCCGTAGTCGAGTGGTTTGAGCCCATATTACCCGAGATAAGTAGGTGCACCTGGCGATAAAAAGTGGAACTAAAATATGTAAGACTATGGTGCATAATATGAAAGAATGGTCAAAGGAGTGTCAGCAAAAGTAGGAAAAGTGCTCCCCGGGTGAAAAGGGCGGATGTTAGAAAAATTGCTTAAATACACAAGTTAGAGCCCGGAGGAGTAAATAACATAAGACTTTTTGAAAGTTTTATTATTTGTCGTGTGCTCTGACGTATTCAGCTATACGTATGCAAAAAGTCATGTCTCCAACTTAATTAGGGACTCCCTTAGAAAGAATTGCTTAAAATACATATGTGGTAGCTCAAAGGGTTAAACGTAAGACTTTTTCAAGATTTTATGATTTGTCGCCTAGCCTTAGGTGTTCTGCTATAAGTATGCAAAATTTCAAATCTGCAATTTAATAAGGGGCTCAGTTAGAAAGAATTGCTTAAAATACGCATGTGGAAGCCCAAAGGGTTAAATGTACGACTTTTTCAAAATTTTATGATTTCCCGTTTGATGTGAGGTGTTCAGCTATAAGTATGTAAAATTTCACGCCTCCAACCTAATTAGAGGCTTATTTTGAAAGAATTGTTTAAAATACACATGGGGGAGCCCGAAGGGTTAAATGTACGACTTTTTCAAAATTTTATGATTTCTCGTTTGATGTGAGGTGTTCAGCTATAAGTATGCAAAATTTCACGCCTCCAACCTAATTAGGGTTCACTTAGAAAGAATTGTTTAAAATACACATGTGGGAGCGCAAAGGGTTAAATGTACAACTTTTTCAAAATTTTCTGATTTGTCGTTTGATGTGAGGTGTTCAGCTATAATTATGTACAATTTCACGCCTCCAACCTAATTAGGGGCTCACTTAGAAAGGATTGTTTAAAATACACATGTGAGACCCCAAAGGGTTAAATTTACAACTTTTTCAAAATTTTATGATTTGTCGTATGATGTGTGGTGTTCAGCTATAAGTATGCAAAATTTCAAATATCCAACATGTATAGTTTCTGAGAACGGGCTCTACATATATAATATCTCAACACTATCGGACAGAATATCTCAATTTGTTGATTTTCTGTAAGCAAGTAAACCCAGATAAACCCCCAGTAAGTAGATAGGTTTTCAATGGAAGTCTATGGGAATTTGGCGAAATATAAGAGATATCGCCAAGGTGGCGTCACTTTTGGCGACTAATTTTGGTCGCCAAATTTGGCGACATATCGCCATGTTGGCGAGAAACTTGGCGGTATTTGGCGACAGAACAGCGTCCCCTCCTACGGCAAATTAAAATTTCGCCTAATAGACGCAACGGTAAAGTAAAAATGGGCACCCCCAGGTGGGTAATTAATCGATTTTCACAATTTTTTTATTTTTTTCCTTAGTTTTATAGTGTAAACGAACTTCGCACCAAATTTGAAGTCTGTAGCTGCAGTAGATATACGAGATCTTTTTGATGAGTGAGTCAGTCAGTCAGTCAGTCAGTGGTAAAATTATCGGATATCAGACATTTTCAAATGTCATTATGTCGGAAACTAATCATGCGTTATTTATAAAATTTTGGATTTTAGGTAATTAGGGTGACCTTACTACACATTTCGTATAACAAGTACGTAGGTCTCATAGATTTACAGTTGTAGAGCATTGGAATTAGATGAAAACAGCTCGAAATGGTTCGTGTAAATAACACACGGCTATGTCAGGCGAACTTGGCTGACACACTGCCGTGTGTCTAGATTTGATGCGTATCTTCTTACATTACTAGTTTCTGTAGCTGAAATTGCAAGATCTTTTTCTTAAAGATTAAACCTTATCTCAAAAACTCGCAACTAACGGCTCACTGACACTTATGTGAAATCATTATCCAATATTTATTACAGCGCAAGTTCTTAATTCAATGGCGATAAATTAAACATGGAAATTGCTGTTTTAAACTTAACCACCTCATCCTAACTTTATTGTAGGCAAATGTTATGTATTATGAAACTTGATTTAAATAAATTACTACTCTTCATATGCGCTCAGTTTTTTACATCATAATGTTTGTAAAATCTTTTTCACTGATATTAATGTAATTTCAATGTATTATTAGCTGCAGTTACAGAGATTGATCTTACTTTTTTTATCCATGCTTTTTTTTAAATTAAGAAATTAAATAATTATATACCTAAATTCTTGAAGTTACTCGAAATACTTCTATTATACATACACAGTCAATCCTGTCAAGATGTGATCAGAAAGTGACTGGAAAAAAGTTTCATTTTAGACAGGTTTCCGTTTAAAGAAGTGTACTTAATTATACTAGTCAGATACACTACCTCAATAACATCTATTGCTCGTTTTGTCGGGATCCTGAAACTCTTCCGTTTCAGAGAGGATTCCGTTATAGAAAGATTCCGCTTTCAGAGGTTTTACTGTGTTTCACTAAAGAGCGGTGAAAATCCTCTTTCAGACAGGTTTTTAGCAAATTTAATTGTATGGCGATACATATTAAGACCATGTAACTCTTTCGTTTAAGTCAGGATTCTGTTAGAGATAATTACTATTTTGACATGTTTTGCTATTCATGTAATATAAATAAGTATATTTATATAAATACACAAAACTTATAAAAATGGAACCTGCCTATGACGAAATTCTGCCTTAAACGAAAATGTTCCATGGCGCTATCGAAAAGAATACTATACAATTACACCTGCAAACACGAAAACCTGTGTAAAACGAAATTTTCACCAATATTTGCGATTTCATCTTGACAAGTTTTACTATATATCACCTGAAGGAAAAATTTTGGACCCCTCCCGAAACGAAATCCTGGCTACGCCACTGATTGTAGTGTTTTTTTCATGCAGGTTCACCCATAGAATAGATTGACAGAGAAAACTCGATTTTATAAATTTTGGATAAGGCAAGTTTTGAAACTCACATCCTCATATATAGAATCCACTGTTTTCTTATTATTCTAATTATAATGGAAAAGGGGAGGGAGGTAGCCTGTTGAGGTGTTCAGTTAATATTTCTGGATGGATCTTTTAAGGATGACCTGAATAGTTTTATTTTCGAAATTGTGCAACGCCTCTCTCTCTGACAAAACTCAAGGGTTTAGTTGGATAACATAAGTGCTATACCCGCCGAGTTCCATTTTCTTATGCCACGTACCTTATTCATAAGAAAATATAAAGAAAAAATACCTTTTTTGGATTTTCAAATTATATATTTTACATATTTTAGAGTATCTTTTATTTTCTATTTTGAAAACTTAATTCAACAGAAAATTTTAACTAAAGATCGATAAACAGTACACTATAGTGTTTGTGTCGTACGATACCTTACCACACTTGCACTCTACTAAACTTAACAACCTATAGTTATTGAATAATAAAAATGAAACTAACATGACACGAATAATCAAGGCATACAATAAGCTTCAACAAACCGATGTTATAGACCAGGGACGGCGAACCTTTTCACATCCACGTGCCAAATTTCCCCCCAAAAATATTTAACGTGATCATGACGTGCAAACAATAAAACATTTTAATGGATGAAATAATAATGAAACCAAATTACTCAAAATTTTGTTTTTAGCATTAAAAAACCATGGGTAATACTTGATGTTATACTTTAGAAATTTATTTTTTAAATATTATTTCTGTTTTCTCACCTCAGATGCCAAATAATTTATATCAGCTTCGTACTTAGTTATTTTTAAGAGAATGCAATTTTAATTGGACTCATTTGGCAACATGTTTTTACTTGAATTTTTCACTCTATTTATTTCCTAAAAGAATGTCTCGCGGAAAAAAATGTCAAAATATCAAGTGCTAGAATCTACAGCTTTTAGCGTCTGGAATTGATTTCCAAATTGTTATAATATTACCATTGACATTTTTGCTTATAATGCCTTTTACTCTTTCTTTTGCAATAATCTACTAATTCTCTCTTTTAAATTTTTGAGAGCCAATATTGAGCTAGATTTGAATACATTAAGTTATATTTATTTCAGTTTCTTCAATCTGTATGACAATTACAACCAACCGAACTAATCGAATTCAGATAAATAGAGACAATATCTAGATTAATGAATACATTTTGTGAAATTCTACTATTTTTGAAGTATAACCTGAATCTACGCCGTGCCAAAAATAATCTGCAGCGTGCCATAGGTTCGCCGTCCCTGTTATATTCTAAAGTAATATAAATATATTTACATGAATAATTTATATGATCATGTAAATTTTGTTTATGAGCTTTCGTGTAAACTTTGTTTTAAACTGCTGATTTACTTTTTTTTTAATCTACATTTCAATTTCTAAGAAATGCGCCATTCGGAAAAATAAAAAAAACCTTTAATGCATCCTTAAAAGGTGTAACGGTAAGCGACACAGAAAAATGTTGAGTCTTGACGTTGGATAGATAATGCAGACAAGATTAAACGAACCTTGAAATATCCATATACACACATTTGGCCTCGTCACGTCAGCTCGGAAGTGCTTTGTCCTTTCAATCGTAAAGGGCCAAACTCCAAACTTAAATTTAATTGTTCCATTTTGTAATATAAAGTGTACTTTTGTTGCTTTCTGGCAGTGAAAACGAGGGGGAAAAAATCCCTGCTGGCTCGGCCTACAGGCGAAGATAGATTTCAAAATTAAGTACTAAATTCACCAGCAAAACTTGAATCAAAATTAGAGATAAACCCAGTTTCTTCACTAAAAATGAGCTCTAGGGAGCTAAACGTTTTGTGAAAATTCTAATATACACGAATACACACATACATGTATATGGAATAGGTTTAAAAATGACTAAAGCAAATTCAGAGAACCTCAAAGTATTAAAATATGTTAACATTATTTCTATAGTCGGGTTTTTATCATGTTTTAATGCGTATCTTCAAACTCACATGATGTTACCTATTCACCTGCTGAGGTCCTATTTTTTTTCCAATATGACACAATATTTTTTAATTTTATTTATTTATTTTATTCGTCAAACTATTTATTTCATTTTGAGTTTTCTTGGGGAAATCTTGCTCTAAAAAACTTATGATGTAATCAATTTTTTTTTTAAATTCGTCGAACTATTTTATTTAATTTTTCACATGAAAATCTTGCATAGAAAAGTAATTGTTGTGGTGAGAATTTTATTGTTTTTTTTTTAATTGTTGGCAACTGCTATAACGAAAAATCCCTGCCGGATCGGGCCTACAGGCGGAGGTAGATTTCGAAGTTAAGTACTAAATTCTCCAACAAAACTTAAATCAAGATTAGAGATAAACCCAGTTTCTTCACAAAGAGTGAGCTGTATGGAGCTAAACTTTTTGTGAAAATTATAATATACACGAATACACACACACATGTATATGGAATAGGTTTAAAAAATGGGTACAAAAAATTCAGATAACCTTAAAGTGTTAAAATATGTTAATATTTCCATAGTCGGGTTTTTATCATGTTTTAATACATTTCTTCAAACTCACATGGCGTTAAATATTCACCTGCTGAGGTCCATTATATTTCCAATATGACGCAATATACATATTTTTTTAATTCGTCAAACTATTTATTTTATTTTGAGTTTTCATGCTGAAATCTTACTCTAGAAAACTTATGACGTAATATTCAATTTGTTTTCAATTTGTCAAACTATTTAATTTTACACGTGAAAATTTTGCATTAGAAAAGTAATTGTTGTGGTGAGAATTTTATTGTTTTTTTTTTTTTTTTAATTGTTGGCAACTGCTATAACGAAAAACTTTTATTTTTTTTCTGCCATTGTTGTGTAAGAGCTGGTTTTATCAGAATCATGTTAAGACAGTATTCATTTCCACCCTCTTGGACCGATTTCGCCCATTTTCAATCCCCGCCGAGATATTAGCCATATCAAAGTTGTTGGCGAGTTTGAGGACAATCCGTGCATAATTGCGACTTTTATCGTGCGGACAAAATTTAGTACATACATATATATATATATATATATATATATATATATATATATATAAACTTTTTAGGGGGGGGGCTGGTTTTGGGATCCTGGGGTCCTATAATGAAAAGTTATGAAGGAATTTTTCAAAAGTCGCACCATGGTAACGACTGCAATAGTAGTATTTCTTACGAAACCTACCTAAAAAAATCCCTGCCGGCTCGGGCCTACAGGCGGAGGTAGATTTCGAAGTTAAATACTAAATTCACCAACAAAACTTAAATCAAGGTTAGAGATAAACCCAGTTCCTTCACTAAGAATGAGCTCTAAGGGAGCTAAATATTTTGTGAAAATTCTAATATACACGAATACACACAAACATGTATATGGAATAGGTTTTAAAATGGCTAAAGCAAATTCAGAGAACCTCAAAGTGGTAAAATATGTTAATATTTCCATAGTCGGGTTTTTATCATGTTTTAATACGTTTCTTCAGACTCACATGGCGTTACATATTCACCTGCTGAGGTCCATCATATTTCCAATATGACGCATTTTTTTTTTTTTTTAATTCGTCAAACTATTTATTTCATTTTGAGTTTTCATGCGGAAATCTTGCTCTAGGAAACTTATGACGTAATATTCAATTTGTTTTCAATTCGTCAAACTGTTTATTTAATTTAATTTTTCACGTGACATCTTTCAATAGAAAAGCAATTGTTGTAGTGAGAATTTTATTGCTGTTTTTTTCATTGTTGGCAACTGCTATAACGAAAAATATTTTTTTTTCTGTCATTGTTGTGTAAGAGCTGGTTTTATCAGAATCATGTTAAGACGGTATTCCAAATTTTGAGCCCTCCCCATGTCCATTCCCTTGGGCCGATTTTGTTCATTTTCAATCCCCGCCGAGATAATAACCCTCTCAAAGTTGTTGGCGAGTTTGAAGACGATCCGTGCATAATTGCGACTTTTATCGTGCGGACAAAATTTAGTACATACATACATACATACATACATATATATAAACTTTTTAGGTGGGGGTGGTTTGGGTTCATGAGGTCATATAATGAAAAGTTATGAAGGAATTTTTCAAAAGTCGCACCATGGTAACGACTGCAATAGGTAGTATTTCTTACGAAATCTACCTAAAAATGTTTATTTTTTTCCTGTCATAAGAGCTGGTTTTATCAGAATCATGTTAAGGCGATATTCAAAATTTTTAACCCTCCCCCATTTCTACTGCCTTGGGCCAATTTTTCTCAATTGCAATCCCCGCCGAGATATGAGCCATATCAAAGTTGTTGGCGAGTTTGAAGACGATCCGTGCATAATTGCGACTTTTATTGTGCGGACAAAATTTAGTACATATATATATATATATATATATGTGTGTGTGTGTGTGTAACCATTATATATTACAAATCGTCATCAATTTCCAATTACTAAAATTAAATTAATAAATTAGCTAATATTCATAACACTGACATTATACAGAATAAAGATGCAACCTGTAACTAGTAATACAGAATCACGCTAAATACCACTCATTCAGTAGCATATTGCGGGCGATAAATCTATATAAAACATATGAAAAAAACACATTTTGATAAAATCCTGTTAAAGACAAAAGATACAATATCCAGTTAAATAATGTTGAACCAGAAAAAGCCGTATCATAAACATACAATAGATCAAATGGATTATATATATAAACTTTTTAGGTGGGGGTGGTTTTGTGTTCCTGGGGGTCATATAATAAAAAGTTATGAAGGAATTTTTCAAAAGTCGCACCATGGTAACGACTGCAATAGGTAGTATTTCTTACGAAATCTACCTAAAAATGTTTATTTTTTTCCTGTCATAAGAGCTGGTTTTATCAGAATCATGTTAAGGCGATATTCAAAATTTTTAACCCTCCCCCATTTCTACTGCCTTGGGCCAATTTTTCTCAATTGCAATCCCCGCCGAGATATGAGCCATATCAAAGTTGTTGGCGAGTTTGAAGACGATCCGTGCATAATTGCGACTTTTATTGTGCGGACAAAATTTAGTACATATATATATATATATATATGTGTGTGTGTGTGTGTAACCATTATATGTTACAAATCGTCATCAATTTCCAATTACTAAAATTAAATTAATAAATTAGCTAATATTCATAACACTGACATTATACAGAATAAAGATGCAACCTGTAACTAGTAATACAGAATCACGCTAAATACCACTCATTCAGTAGCATATTGCGGGCGATAAATCTATATAAAACATATGAAAAAAACACATTTTGATAAAATCCTGTTAAAGACAAAAGATACAATATCCAGTTAAATAATGTTGAACCAGAAAAAGCCGTATCATAAACATACAATAGATCAAATGGATTATATATATAAACTTTTTAGGTGGGGGTGGTTTTGTGTTCCTGGGGGTCATATAATAAAAAGTTATGAAGGAATTTTTCAAAAGTCGCACCATGGTAACGACTGCAATAGGTAGTATTTCTTACGAAATCTACCTAAAAATGTTTATTTTTTTCCTGTCATAAGAGCTGGTTTTATCAGAATCATGTTAAGGCGATATTCAAAATTTTTAACCCTCCCCCATTTCTACTGCCTTGGGCCAATTTTTCTCAATTGCAATCCCCGCCGAGATATGAGCCATATCAAAGTTGTTGGCGAGTTTGAAGACGATCCGTGCATAATTGCGACTTTTATTGTGCGGACAAAATTTAGTACATATATATATATATATATGTGTGTGTGTGTGTGTGTAACCATTATATATTACAAATCGTCATCAATTTCCAATTACTAAAATTAAATTAATAAATTAGCTAATATTCATAACACTGACATTATACAGAATAAAGATGCAACCTGTAACTAGTAATACAGAATCACGCTAAATACCACTCATTCAGTAGCATATTGCGGGCGATAAATCTATATAAAACATATGAAAAAAACACATTTTGATAAAATCCTGTTAAAGACAAAAGATACAATATCCAGTTAAATAATGTTGAACCAGAAAAAGCCGTATCATAAACATACAATAGATCAAATGGATTATATATATAAACTTTTTAGGTGGGGGTGGTTTTGTGTTCCTGGGGGTCATATAATAAAAAGTTATGAAGGAATTTTTCAAAAGTCGCACCATGGTAACGACTGCAATAGGTAGTATTTCTTACGAAATCTACCTAAAAATGTTTATTTTTTTCCTGTCATAAGAGCTGGTTTTATCAGAATCATGTTAAGGCGATATTCAAAATTTTTAACCCTCCCCCATTTCTACTGCCTTGGGCCAATTTTTCTCAATTGCAATCCCCGCCGAGATATGAGCCATATCAAAGTTGTTGGCGAGTTTGAAGACGATCCGTGCATAATTGCGACTTTTATTGTGCGGACAAAATTTAGTACATATATATATATATATATATGTGTGTGTGTGTGTGTGTGTGTGTGTGTGTGTGTGTGTGTGTGTAACCATTATATATTACAAATCGTCATCAATTTCCAATTACTAAAATTAAATTAATAAATTAGCTAATATTCATAACACTGACATTATACAGAATAAAGATGCAACCTGTAACTAGTAATACAGAATCACGCTAAATACCACTCATTCAGTAGCATATTGCGGGCGATAAATCTATATAAAACATATGAAAAAAACACATTTTGATAAAATCCTGTTAAAGACAAAAGATACAATATCCAGTTAAATAATGTTGAACCAGAAAAAGCCGTATCATAAACATACAATAGATCAAATGGATTATATATATAAACTTTTTAGGTGGGGGTGGTTTTGTGTTCCTGGGGGTCATATAATAAAAAGTTATGAAGGAATTTTTCAAAAGTCGCACCATGGTAACGACTTAATAGGTAGTATTTCTTACGAAATCTACCTAATTGCGCTTACAGCCGGAAAACACTGAAGATGTCTGTTTGGGTCACACAAAAATAGAATTTTTACTGTTTTATTGGTTAGAACAGGGAGCAAGGTTTAGAAAAATATAAATTAGCGCACGCAGAGGCCTTATAAAAATTTATACGTCGTCCCTTTTTTAAAATAATTATTTAAAGGTACATGGATTTCGATTTGTTCAAGAACAGCATTTGAAACACTTTTACCTTCAAAGTTGGCGGTTTAGCTATAGTTCAAGAATATAAAGGGGCACACTATACGTATATATAAATTATGATAACGCGTGCTGTGCTCTGACAGAAATAAATTGTGTCCAGGGTTGATAAAAATCACGATTTAAAAAAAAATCCGATTTATCTGATTCAGTTCTAATTTTTTTTTTATTTAAATCAGATTTTTTTAATAAATATTATTTGTGTACTTATTTATGTACGAGCATATATTTTTTTTGCATAGATTTACACATTTCCATTAATTTCATTACATTTTCTAGATAAGAATTCAAGATATTTTAAATAAAAATTAAAAAATGTTGCAAATAAATTTAAAAGATTCACTTAAAACTTAAATTTTTATTTCTTTATCATTTTTATTTATCATTAAATTTAAATTGTTCTACATATATCTATATATGTTCTGTGTATAAATTTCTAGTTAATTTAAAGTTATTTATTTTTCATTAATGTATTTAATAATATGTATAACATATAAGCACATAATAAATGCAAAAAGAATTTTAAATGTATATGTGTTCCATTGCTGATTCAGATTCACTAATGTTATCTTTATCACATAGACTGCAAGGTTCTTTGTCTTTTTACATTCTTGCCATAATCCCAATCATTTTATCACTGCACTATTTGCTTATTGCTGTTACACCTTTTCCCAAAATAGTACTTTTTTCTGTAAAATAAAGCCACACTGGATCTTTCTTTCTGCGAACCATTTTTCTTATGTATCAACAAATCCAAAAGCTCTCTTATAACTGTACCTAGTATTGGTAAATGACATTGTTTCAACTTGTGATTCACACAATACTATGCTAATCTAATGATTGACAAAACAGTTACCAGATGAAAAATAATCACCTGAAAGCCTAAAATTTTCAATTGCCAGTGTTATCTTGCCCTCAACCGTTGACAATATCAACAATCATTCATGCTTACTGAACAGTAGGAACGACTTCTTGGCTTAGAAATAACAGGGATTTGTTTACGAAAAATTTGGGTCATTTAAAGGGCCTTTCACATTAAAAAAAATATTTAGACTGGACCCTTCACGCAAATTTTCATCAGGGCCCTTCACAAAATTCTTTGCCTTCAAAACAGACTTTTCTCTAAACTTTTCTATCGCCAAACTTAAACTTTCACAAATTAATTATTTAAAATAAAATTTACACTGTCACAAAACAGTTGAAGTCAACAAAGAACCTATTATATCCCTTTTTTTAAAAAATAAATAAACGATCTTGTTAAAAATATAAACAAGAACCTATATATAATCATACATTCAAATTCACAAAATTGTGATTAATTTTTAAATAAAAAAAAACTTTACAAAAACAGGACACATAAATCCTGGACAGACCCATGAATAAGGCACAAAAATATTCCTTATATTTTCAATTGCAGTAAGCAATGAATTCTAGTAAAAGAAAGGAAAAAGGGTGTTAATCACAGCTATTAAAGTATTTTCAGTTATAGAAGAAAGATGAAATTTTAATTCTATAATTCTGTGTTAGACAAATAGTCGAAATATTTATTAGGTTATATTCCAAGTATTGATTATATTATTTGATCAATATATGAATCACCAACATATGGGATACAGTAATTTGCACGTCTAAGCAACTAAGCATCATAAAATAAACTCGTGAATTGTGTGTAATCTGCTTCTGAGAAATTAATTCTGCACTGAAAGTACTATTATATTAAATACATTATTTTAAATAGATTTAACTATAGCTTAAGCATTTAACTTTCAAAAACAAAGTGATCATTTAAAAAAGAAAACAATTTAAAAATTAGAGAGCATTTATCCGTATTTTTTGGGAATGCACTAAGGATTGATAACATTTTTAATACAATTGCATTTACTTTCATAAAATAATAGTATTTTCTTATAAAAGTTTTATTTAATGTTATTAAAACGTAATTTTTAATCTGAAATGAATGATGACTTTTCTGATAACATAAATGATGAATCTGATTGTTATTTAGCCTGTAAATATCAATGTTAAAAAAACTGATTTAAATCAAAGATTTTTTTAAATCATTTTATTTAAATTGCCTGTTTTAAATCAAACAATCCTGATTGTGTCGTACTTATCTTGTGGAATATTGCCCTCGAAAACGTGTTTCAATTTTCTTCTAGTTATGTTCTTACATTCTGTTTGCAAATTTATCTTCTTAAATATTTTATTCTTTTACTATGTGCATTACAGAATATCGGATAAACAATTTTATAGTATAATAATTGTTTATTTATTTATGAAAATAATTACAAAAAGTTTTATTATATAAAGTCTAGTCTCGCTATACGAGATAATAGATATCCCTAGCTTTATTTCAGCATGACAGTGAGAGCAAGCAGGGATATGTGTTTATAAGAAACTTTTAACAAAAAGTGGTGGAAGTTGATTTTTTGTTTGTAGGTAAATAAGAATATCCAACAAAATTTTGATTTAATTCTCTCATACTCTTTTCATCACAACCGATTTATTTATTTTTGTTAGAAATTTTGTAAGAAATTATTTTAATGTTGGTAAGAAATTTTAAGGCTTCCTGTCTTAAAAATCATGTATTCCACTTGCACAAAACTGTAAAGAAAGGTTTTAAAAGTTCTACTATTTTGATTTTTTTTAAGAAATTAAAAATATGTTTTTATTAAATTTAAATCATAAATATGTGTACATTTCTTCAAAAACGGACGCACTACAGCCACGTTAGCACGAACATAAATTAGCTATATAAGCTTATTATTGTTATTGTATATATATTTGTGTCTAATTAAAAACGAATAACCTACTTTTGAAACTATACTTGTATATTTTTTATAATAATAGTAAAAAACAAAATACTTATAAAAGTTAAAAAATCGAAGGCATTTTAAAAATATAAACTAACATCCCTTTAAAAATTCCATAAATTGATTTTTTTTTTCCCTCTAAAAATGTTTATGTACAAGAAAGATCTTTAGTTTTTTATAAAACTAACAAATGTTATATTTTAACATTGTTTTTCGCTCTACATTATTTTTCTTTTAATACAAATAATTCAAGAGTAATAATTGCAGATTTCTGTATAAAGTTTCTTTTACCATTCATTATAAATAGGTTTTAATATGAAATGCTTCTTAAGAAATTTTCCTATTGCAATCTATGTTGTATTTCTAAATAAATTGTTTTAAAGAAAAATTTCTAATCAATTGATATAGATTTCATTTTCAAATATTTTTTTTCTGTATAAACTATAGAATCTCGCGGACAATTTGTATACATTACAAGTTTCATTGCAGACTTCTGCATTAAGTAGTCTTCGACAAAAACTATAGAAATGGCGGTCCTTGAGAACTTTCCTTTCAGTTTAGTCAATTACAAACTTCAACAAATAGGCTGAATGTCAATAGATATCTTAAAATGTCCGAAAATTTGATATCGTTTTTATAAATGACGATAGCTATCCCGCATGTTGTAATAGTAATAGCATTTTTACAGAATTGGCCAATGTAAACCAAATAATAAAAAAAGGGCATTAAAAAATCAAGTTTTCTGAAACAAATAGTATTCTAAAAAATAATAATAACTTTTCATGTGTTATAATGCTATAATTAATGCAAAAACCTCGTTTGTATGCTTAAAAAAAAACTAATTTTAAGTTTTATCTATGGATATCGGTAGATGTTGTAAATTTGACCTACTGCATTCAGCGACTTTCGAAATATTGGCCGTTATCTTTCTGCTACCTGTGGGTATAGCGTGTACTTTAAGCATGACGTTCATGACTTTAGCATACACACACTGATTTTTTATGACTGCAACACTGGTCAGTCATTCATTAAACCTTAAATGGAGGATTTTTCAAAAATCATTGTAATAATGTTTTTCGGCTTTCATTTTTCAAATAAATCATGGAAAAATACTTTAAAAAATCATATTTTGTTGTGAGTATGATTTACGGCTAAAAAACTGTTTGTTACTATTCGGCAATATTGGTCTTTAATTGAAAAAATAATTCTCCTTGATAAAATTCTATAATGTTAAACACACAAGAATTTTAGGAACTATAATAAGAAATAAATTTTACTTGCTCACTGGAGAACAAAATATGGTATTTTGCAAGCTTCCAAACAAAACAAAAAGAACATGTAGCAACAATTTGAAAAAGAAATATATCTTTATTCTTAAACAGCACAAGTGTTGCCATCTACATGGTGAAAATTGATTTAATAATATTTTCAGAATGTATTTTACTGGCGACATTAGGCATTATACCTTCAATATTATTCCAACAGTATTTTAGACCCTAATTTGGGTATGTTGCCGAAAAGCAACAACCGGCATTTAAGGGTTAAGATGAACAATTTGGATGCGTTGATTCACTCAAGGTCTTAGATTTCACTTGCCGGCGAAGAGAGGGACACATGTCACATCGCTGCGCAAGTGCCGTAACCCAGTGTTGTGCCACATTTCTACCAATACCTAGTGCACGGCACCTTAATTAGCCTCAATCACCCAGTGTGAGCACCCCAACCACATGTGAAAGCCTCTATGGCATCCTAGTGTTCCAAAAGACCCCGACTTTTCACCTCGGGGAACCAAACGGCACCATAAAGCACCATAAGGTTCCAAATGGTAGCGCTTCTTCACCCCGGGGTCCAAATGGCACCGATTTGTCCCTTTCAGTTTTAAAAGTATATCGGAAAGTGGGTTCAAAATGGATTTCAAAATTCCATCTTGACATACCAAAACCAGTTGGAGTTCCGCAAAAGAGTGTCAAAAGTATCTATCAGCCAGAAATGGGCGACAAATGAATAATTAAAACCTCATTGACGCTGTGACTACCACCAAAAATTTCTTATATTCAGCTTAACTGGGGGGGGGGGGAAGGGGGGTCCCCTATTCGCTCATGTCTAAAGGTTGCCACTTGCCATTTGACCATCTAGACCACGGTTGGCGAACCTTTTTGTTGCCGCGTGCCAAATTTGGTCAAAAAATATTTTACGTGACCATGACGCGCCAACTAAAAAACAAATTTAGTAGATGGAAAGATAATGGGTTAAAATTATTTAAAATTGTCTATTAAGATTTAAAAAATATTAGAAACATATGTAGGTTTGTAGGGGCTATACTATAATAATTATGTAAACAAATATTTTTAGAAATTAATTTAAAAAATGAATGCGATGTAATTTGATTTCTGTTGATGCATCTTAATATCGGGTTAATTTTAAAGCAAACTGATCCGGATTTCAGTTTGAGTTTTGATATTATTCATTTGTGAAAACAGCGACTCGAAAGCATAGATAGGCAAAAAAAAAAAAAAAACCAGTTAAAATGTCAAACGCCTGTTTCTGTGAATAGCTCTGAAATAAATTCAAAGTTGCCATAACTTTACCTTTGGAACTCAGTAATGTCTAATAACCCATTATTGGCGATAGTTTTCAAACATCGTCTTTGTTTGAAAAAATTTTGAGACCATAATTAGTTAGATTGGAATATAATATGCAGCAATTATTTTTTTTAATTTCCTTTTAATCGAATTTAGAAAGACTCAGTTACGATTTTGTGAAATTTCACTTTATTTTGATTTAGAGCCACAAGCAATGCCATGCCAACATTATTTTTTCGCGTGCCAAAAGTGGCACGCGGGGCATAGGTTCGCCGTCCCTGATCTAGACACTTCATCCTAATCTATTTTTTTTTCTGATTTTATTGAATTTTCGAAGTGAAAAAAAAGAACTTACACTGACGGAGATGACGGGTCCTATCTTGTACATGGAGTATCTGTAGGAACGTGCGGAGAGGTCGCAGAGGGTGGTGCCCGTGGGAAGCCTGATCTGCAGCTCCCTCTGCACGAGGTGGGCGAACTTCTCCATCCTGCGGGGGGTGCCGCCCATGCACACGAACTGGAACAAAAAAAGTTAAATAAGTTTAAGCCATCGAATCCCATTATCTTAAACCGCAGTGGATATAAATAAAATGAATAAAACACAAATTTATCTTATACAGTCGTACCCGTTTAAACGAATATCGACGGTTCCAGAAATAATATTCGATTAAGCGGGTTGTTTGATTAAACAGGGAATCATAACTGTAATATTAGGGTGGTCACAAGAAGTCAGTTTCCGAATTTTTTGGGGGGGGGACCCCGCCCCCCCCCAAAAAAAAGTTGCCAATAGACTAGAAAATGAGATTGGCAAAGCTTCAGCTCATTTGGATAATATTAACCCGTGCCTCATTGAGGTTTTAGTTTGAAAAAAAATGTGATTTTTCGCAAAAAAATGCTGTTTTTCCTTCATGAAATAAATACAATTGAACCTAGAAACATAATTCAGGTCTCATTTTATAAAAAAAAAGTTTTGGTTTGAATAACCACACACCATTTTTTTTTAAATGTATAGATTTAAAAAAAAAAAAAAAAGCGCATTTTTCAGGACCAGACTTCACCCGAATCCTAAAAATTTACTTTTTATGAAAATGCGAAAAAATTATGTAACATTCTATTTCATCTGTTTTCGACCTTTTGTTTTCTCTCTTTTTTTTTTCCATTTTCTATAAAATAAAGGGTTTAATTAAAAATAAAATTCCAAAGAAAATGAAAAAAATCGTATTTTAAACTGAAAGAATAAAAAAAAAGGGAGGCAAAGAAAGTTAAAAATGAGAACAAATAATGCTCAAAAGCATTTTATTATTAAAGTTGCGT
This sequence comes from Maratus speciosus, assembly GCA_963932465.1. Classification (NCBI taxonomy): domain Eukaryota; kingdom Metazoa; phylum Arthropoda; class Arachnida; order Araneae; family Salticidae; genus Maratus; species Maratus speciosus. The sequence continues at coordinate 10,246,222 of OZ010791.1, forward strand.
TACAAGGAAGGAAGCATAATAAAGAAAATAAATTATTATCCCTTACAATTTTCCCGTTAACCCTTTCCAGAACAGAAAAAATGTGTTCGTAAAATAATGAAATGATTGACTACACTGAAATTTACAAACGACTTTTTTTTAGAAATTAAAAACATTACCTTTCATTGTAAAAGGAAAATTTTATTAAAATATTCTTCATAACGTTTGTATGTTTGGAATTAAAATGAGGTAGTCCCGACATGGAACCACTGCGCCGGAAAGGATTAACGTGGTAATGGCTTAGATAAGGTGGCTTTTGAAGAAGCTTGAAAAGTTATTCTACATTCAGATACAACTTTTAACATATACTATTTTTGTTTTTCGTCTTTTGTTAAACAGGAATTGAAATTTCGGGTTAATTTTCTCCCCTTTCAGCTGTGTCATTGACAACTTTAAAACCATTCACTGTTTTCTTGCTTTCAAATAAGGTTTATTTTCACACCATACATTGGGATCAGTATTTATAAAATGCTTATTAATCTATAATTCTATACTTTATTAATTAATTAATTAATTAATTAATCTATACTAATATTATAAAGAGGTAAAAATTGTTTATTTGTAGGAGGTAAGCTCTGGAACTACCGAACCGATTCCAAAAGTAATGGTATCAAAATGATGGTGTTAGTCCAACTTAGAGCATAGGCTATATCTTATGTCCGTGCCACTGGCGAGAAGAGGGTGTGGGAGCAAAAAACGTTCTAAAAATGCAATTTTTGTGTTACTGAAGGGCCTACAAACATGAAATTTGGAATAGTAGTTACATATAAGATACTAATGGACATAATAACATACTCTAAGGACCTTTCTTAAGAAAAATCGAAATTAAAAAGGGGTGAAAATGCGTGAAAAGCGTTTTAAAAAACGTTCTAAATGGCAATTTTTAAGCAGTCTCAAGAAGTACCAAACCGATTTAAAAAATAATGGTATCAAAATGATGGTCACAACCCTTGCTCCAACATAGGCCACATTTTATGTCGGTGCCACTACACCTAAAGGGGGTGCAGGAGCAAAACAATGTTCGAAATTGCGATTTTTGTGTTACTGAAGGGCCCAGATACATGGAATTTGGAATGGTAGTTACTTATAAGATATAAATAATCTCTAAGAACATTTCTTAAAAAATTCAAAATTTATAAGGGGTGAAAATGCGCGAAAAGAGTTCTAAAAAACGTTCTAAATAGCGATTAATATGCAATCTCAGAAAATACTCAAACTATTTCTAAATTAATGGTTGGAAATTGATGATGACAGCCCTTGCTCCAACATCTCAACAAGGCTCTATTTCATGTCGGCGTCACTACCACCTAGCGGCTGCAGAAGCAAAAAACGTTCTAGATTGCGATTTTTGTGTTACTGAAGGGCCTAGAATCCTGAAATTAGGCAGGGCAGTTATTTATACCGTAATTTCCCGCGTATACGCCGCAGTTCAGATAATTCGATTTCCCGCTAGAATTCGTTTTAAATAAAATGCGACTTGCTTTTGTTTAGCATTTATTTGACTTCATTTTTTAAATAAAATTTCCGGTATGAAAAAGACTTAGCTAAGCCGCGGCGTATACGCGGGAAATTACGGTAAGTGAAAATGAGCGAAAAGCGTTCTAAAAAACTTTCTAAATTGCGATTTCTACACAATCACAGGAAGTACCGAACCGATTTAAAATATAATGGTGTGAAAACGATGGTGACAGCCCTCGCTCCAACATAGGCTGTATTTAAAGTAGGTGTCACTACCCCAAAGGGGGTGAAGGAGCAAAAACGATCTAAATTACGTTTTTTTGTAATACTGCAGGGGCTAGCAACTTTAAACTAAGCATGGTAGTTACTTATAATACATAAATGATGTCTAAGAACATTTCGTAAATAATTCGAAATTTAAAAAGGGTGAAAATGGACGAAAAACGTTTGAATTTGACATGATGGTTAATTTTAAGATGTAAATGGGTTAAGATGATTTCTAAAAAATTCAAAACTTCAAATGAATACTGAAATGAGCGTATGAAATGAGCATAAAAGTCTCAAAACACTTTCTGAATTATCATTTAATTGGAATTATTTTTAGTAGTTCTTATTAATTAAAATCTCAATTCTGTTTATTGCACTTTTATAATGAAGTTTAGTCAAACTGTGGCTTGATTTGTAATTTTTGAATTATTTCAAAAAGTTTTCTTCTAATAAAATATATTCATGCAAATATCACTTGCATATTTCAACTATTACGCGAGCAAAGCCGCGGGGTTTGCTAGTATCTATACTTCATATTATAAAGAGGAAAAAATTGTTTATTTGTCGGAGATAAACTCAGGAACAACTTTAAAACCATTCACTGTTTTCTTGCTTTCAAATAAGGTTTATTTTCACACCATACATTGGGATCAGTATTTATAAAATGCTTATTAATCTATAATTCTATACTTTATTAATTAATTAATTAATTAATCTATACTAATATTATAAAGAGGTAAAAATTGTTTATTTATAGGAGGTAAGCTCTTGAACTACCGAACCTATTCCAAAAGTAATGGTATCAAAATGATGGTGTTCGCCCAACTTAGAACATAGGCTGTATCTTATGTCGGTGCCACTACCCCAAAGGGGTGCAGGAGCAAAAAACGTTCAAAAAATGCGATTTTTGCGTTACTGAAGGGCCTAGAAATATGAAATGTGGAATATTAGTTACTTATAAGATATAAATGGTGTCTAAGAACAGTTCTTAAACAATTCGAAATTTAAAAGGGGTGAAAATGCACAAAAAGCGTTCTAAAAAAGTCCTTCCGGCCAGTGCCGGGAGGAAGAGGTAGCTTTCATAATCCTTATTTAAAAAAAGCCAACTTATATCATGCAAACACACGAAGCTCAATTTAGTGGAAATCGAATATAGGAGATTCAATACTAATTTTTATCAATATAATGAATAATTTTTATCAATATAATGAATTTCGCGAAATTAGTCAGCTTTATCCAAGCTGTTTTTCTTTAAAGTAACTTATATTTGGCTGCCAAATTTGGCAATTTCTTAAAGTGCCTGTCATTTAAAGACAACATGATGGATGAGGCTAAGCAGTGAACTTGGTCGAGACCTTAGTAATTGCTGTGCACATGCTCACTCACATCGGAATCGGTTAATATATAGGAGTGCTGTCGCATGCAAAAAATCAGATTTTTCAAAATGTCACCCACAATAGAAATTGAAACTGCTATATCTGAGCCATTTTTTAAGGTAAAGAAAAACCAAAAATGCTCCTGAATCCTTATATCAAGATCAAATACTTAAGAAAGAAACCTTTTTCAATTTCTAATTTTTTTGCACCTCACTTTAAATATATATATATTTTTTAATTTAATGGCCGCCATTTTGAAACAAGATGGCTGATGAATTTGGCCAGCGAACTTGGTCGAGGTGTTGATTTATACTATCCACATGCCTTCTTACATCGAAATAGGCGAATACGTGTGTTATCGCGTGACAAATACAAGATCGTTTCAAAATGTTAGCCATGCTAGAAATTCAAAGTGCTATAAATCAACCATTTTTTAAGATATCAACAAAAGAACAAATTTTCAGAAACAAAAACTGCTCCGGAATCTTTGTATCAAGGCGAAACACATAAAAAAATCTTTTTCATTTTCCAATTTTTTAATACATCATTTTGAATTTTAAATTTAATTTTTTTAAATAGCAACCCTTTTGAAACAAGATGGCGAATGAAGCTGGCCAACGAACTCGATCGAGACATTGGTATGTACTATGAACAGACCAAGTTACATCCAAATAGGTTCATAAATACGCCTGTTATCGCGTGACAAAAATCAGGTCGTTTTAAAATGTCAGCCACAAGAGAAATTCAAAATGCTATTACTCAGCCATTTTTTTAGATATAGACGAAAGAAAAACTGTTCCAGAATCTTTGTATTAAGGTCAAACACATACAAAAAAAATCTTTTTCATTTTCCAATTTTTTGGTATCTCATTTAAATTTTTTTATTTTTTAATTTTTTTAAATGGCCGCCATTTTGAAACAAGATGGCGGATGAAGCTGGCCAACGAACTCGGTCGAGATATTTGTATGTACTATGTACACACCAAGGTACATCCAAGTCGGTTCATAAATACGCCTGTTATTACGTGAGAAAAATCAGGACGTTTCAAAATGTCAGCACGCTAGAAATTCAAAATGCTATAACTCAGCCATTTCTTAAGATATAGACGAAACAAAAACTGCTCCCGAATCTTTTTATCAAGGTCAAACACATAAGAAGAAAATATTTTTTCAATTTTCAATTTTTGGTACAACATTTCAAATTTAAATTTTTCTTAAAAATTTAAATGGCCGCCATTTTTAAACAAGATGGCGGGTGAAGCTGGCCAAGGAACCCGGTCGAGACATTGGTATGTACTATGTATAAACAAAGTTACATCCAAATCGGTTCATAAATACGCCTTTTATCGCGTGACAAAATTCAGGACGTTTCAAAATGTCAGCCACGCTAGAAATTCAAAATGCTATAACTCAACCATTTTTTAAGATATAGACGAAACAAAAGCTGCTCCGAAATCTTTGTATAAAGGTCAAATACATAAGGAAAAAATATTTTTCCATTTTCAATTTTTTGGTACCACATTTCAATTTTTAAATTTTTTAAAATTTTTTAATTGGCCGCCATTTTGAAACAAAATGGCGGATGAAGCTGGCCAACGAACTCGGTCGAGAGATTGGTATGTACTATGTACACACCGAATTACATCCAAATCGGTTCATAAATACGCCTTTTATCGCGTGACAAAATTCAGAACGTTTCAAAATGTCAGCCACGCTAGAAATTCAAAATGCTATAACTCAGCCATTTTTTAAGATATAGACGAAACAAAAACTGCTCCGGAATCTTTGTATAAAGGTCAAATACATAAGAAAAAAATATTTTTCCATTTTTAATTTTTTGGTACCACATTTCAAGTTTTAAATTTTTTAAAAATTTTTAAATGGCCGCCATTTTGAAACAAAACGGCGGATGAAGCTGGCCAACGAACTCGGTCGAGACATTGGTATGTACTATGTACACACCGAATTACATCGAAATCGGTTCATAATTATGGGAGTTACAGTGTGACATAGGTCAGATATATATATATATATATATATATATATCAATTTTGAACGGAGGGTGGTTTCGGGGTCTGGGGGTCATGATCGATGAAAATATACCAAAATTTTTTGAAATCGCTTTCCTCCGAACGGCTGCAATAGGTAGCTTTTTTGTAAAGAAAGCTACCTAAAACGTTCTAAATGGTAGTTTCCACACAATCTCAGGAAATACCAAACCGATTTCAAAAGTAATGGTGTCAAAATGATGGTGTTAGTCCAACTTAGAACATAGGCTATATTTTATGTCGGTGCCACTACCTCAAAGGGGGTGCAGGAGCAAAAAACGTTCTAAAAATGCGATTTTTGCGTTACTGAAGGACCTAGAAATATGAAATTTGGAATATTAGTTACTTATACGATATAAATGGTGTCTAAGAACAGTTCTTAAACAATTCGAAATTTAAAAGGGGTGAAAATGCACAAAAAGCGTTCTAAAAAACGTTCTAAATGGTAGTTTCTACATAATCTCAGGAAATACCAAACCGATTTAAAAAAATATTGGTGTCAAAATGATAGTGACAACGTTTGCTCCAAGATAGGCTATGTTTTATGTCGGTGCCACTACCCCAAAGGGGGTGTAGGAGCAAAATACGTTCTAAAGATTTATGTGTTACTGATGGGCCTAGAAATATGAAATTTGAAGTATCAGCTACTTATTAGATATAAAGGATTTCTAAGAACAGTTCTTAAACAATTCGAAATTTAAAAGGGGTGAAAATGCGCGAAAAGCGTTCTAAAAAACGTTCTAAATGGTAGTTTCCACACAATCTCAGGAAATACCAAACCGATTTAAAAAATAATGGTGTCAAAATGATGGTGAAAATCCTTGCTCCAACATAGGCTATGTTTTATGTCGGTGCCACTACCCCAAAGGGGCTGCAGGAGAAAAACGTTTTAAATTGCGGTTTTTGCGTGACGGAAGGGCCTTGAATCGTGAAATTTAGAATGGTAGTTAGTTATAAGATATCAATGATCTCTAAGGACATTTCCTAAAAAAATCGAAATTTAAAAGGGGGGGGGTCGAAATGCGCAAAAAGCGTTGTAAAAAACGTTCTAAATTGCAATTTCTATGCAATCTCAGGAAATACTGAACCGATTTCAAATATAATGGTGTTAACATGATGGTGACAGATCTTGCTCCAAGATAGGCTATATTTTATATATGTTTCCACTAACCCAGAGGAGATGCAGGAGCAAAATGAGCGAAAAACGTTCTAAATGCCGATTTGCCACCAATATCTCAGGAAGAATCAAACTGATTTCAAAAGTAATGTTAAGAAATTGATGCTGACAGCCTCTGCTCTAACACAGACGCTATTTTAAGTCGGTATCACTATCACCTAGACGTTGCAGGAGCAAAAAAGCGTTCCAAATTTCGATTTCTGTGATCGGTAGGGGCTAGCAACTTAAAATTAGGCAAGGTACATATGTATTACATATAAATGATCTTTAAGAACAGTTTCGAAAAAATTGGAAATTTAAAAAGGGGTGAAAATGCGCGAAAAGCGTTCTAAAAACATTCTAAATTGCGATTTCTACTCAATCTCAGGAAATTCCAAAGCTATTTCAAAAGTAATGGTTGCAAATCAATGGTGACAGTCCCTGCTATAACATAGGTTATATTTTATGTTGCTGTCACTACCATCTGAGGGTTGAAAAAGCAAAACATGTTCTAATTTGCGTTTTTTGCATAACTGAAGGGTCTAACACTTTGAAGTATGGCATGTTATTTACTTACAAGATGCAACTGCTTTCTATGAACTGTCGAAAGAAAATTTCAAATTTAAAAAGATGAAGTGAGCGAAAAGCGTTATAAATTACAATTTTTATGTAATCTTTTCAAATACCAAATATTTAAAAAAATAATGATAACAAATTGTTGGTGATAGAACCTGCTCAAACATAAGCTATATTTTATGTCTGTGCCACTACCACCAGAGGGTTGCAGTAGCTAAAAACTTTCTAAATTGCGATTTCTGTGATACTGAAAAGGCTAGGAACTTTAAATATGGCATGGTAGTTACTTATAAAATATAAATGCCGTCGAAGGACTGTCGAAAATAAATTCGAATTAAAAAGGGGTGAAGTGAAGGGGAGGTGCGAAAAGCATTCTAAAAAAGTCCTAAATTACGATTTGTACGCTATTTCAGGAAATATAAACCAAATATAAAAGTAATAGTTGCGAATCAATGGTAACAGTCTCTGATCCTACACAGGCTATATTTTATGCCGATGATTCTACCACCTGGGATTCACAGGAACAACAAACGCTCTAAAAAAGACCTTTAAAAGCTTTCTAAATTACGTTTCTGTGGAATATTAGGAAATAACAAACCAATTTCAAAATTAATGTTGGCAAAATAATGGTGACAGTTCCTATTTCAACATAGCCCTTTATGTTGAGAGAGGTGGTAGGACTTGGAATTTGACATGATGGTTAATTTTAAGATGTAAGAAGATTTCTAAAAAATTCAAAAATTCAAATGAATACTGAAATGAGTGTATTAATTGAGCATAAAAGTTTCAAAATATTTTCTAAATTATTATTTATTTAGTTTTATTTATTTAAGTCTCATTTCTGCCTTATGCAGTGTAACAATGATATTTAATCCAACTGTGTTTTAAATAGTAATTTTTTAAAATTATTCCTAAAAGTAATAAGTACCTTTTAATAAAATAAAATATTACCTTTTAATAAAATAAAAATTTAGTTAGTACCTTTTAATAAAAATTAGACATATAAATATCACTTGGCATATTTCAAATATTACGCGAGCAAAGCCGCGGGGTTTGCTAGTAATATAATAATCTATACTCCTATTATAAAGAGGAAAAAATTGTTTATTTGTCGGAGATAAGCTCTGGAACTACCGAACCGATTCCAAAAGTAATGGTATCAAAATGATGGTGTTAGTCCAACTTAGAACATAGGCTATATCTTATGTCGGTGCCACTACCCCAAAGGGTGTGTAGGAGCAAAAAACGTTCTAAAAATGCGATTTTAGTGTTACTGAAGGGCTTAGAAATATGAAATTTTGAATATTAGTTACTTATAAGATATAAATGATGTCTAACGACAGTTCTTAAACAATTCGAAATTTAAAAGGATTGAAAATGCACAAAAAGTGTTCTAAAAAACGTTCTAAATGGTAGTTTCTACACAATCTCAGGAAATATAAACCGATTTAAAAAGTATTGGTGTCAAAATGACGGTGACAACGCTGGCTCTAAGATAGGCTATGTTTTATGTCGGTGCCACTCCCCCAAAGGGGGTGTAAGAGCAAAAAACGTTCTAAAAATGCGATTTTAGCGTTACTGAAGGGCCTAGAAATATGAAATTTTGAATATTAGTTACTTATAAGATATAAATGATATCTAAGAACAGTTCTTAAACAATTCGAAATTTAAAAGGGGTGAAAATGCACAAAAAGCGTTCTAAAAAACGTTCTAAATGGTAGTTTCTACACAATCTCAGGAAATATAAACCGATTTAAAAAATATTGATGTCAAAATGATGGTGACAACGCTTGCTCCAAGATAGGCTATGTTTTATGTCGGTGTCACTACCCCAAACGGGGTGCAGGAGCAAAAAACGTTCTAAAAATGCGATTTATGTGTTACTGAAGGGCCTAGAAATATGAAATTTGAAATACTAGCTACTTATTAGATATAAAGGATTTCTAAGAACAGTTCTTAAGCAATTGGATATTTGAAAGGGGTGAAAATGCGCGAAAATCGTTCTAAAAAACGTTCTAAATGGTGGTTTCTACACAATCTCAGGAAATACCAAACCGATTTAAAAAATAATGGTGTCAAAATAAGGGTGTCAAAATGACGGTGACAACCCTTGCTCCAACATAGGCTATGTTTTATGTCGGTGCCACTACCCCAAAGGGGGTGAAGGAGCAAAAAACTTTCTAAAAATCCAATTTTTGCGTTACCGAAGGGCCTAGAAATATGAAATTTGAAATATTAGCTACTTATTAGATATAAAAGATTTCTAAGAACAGTTCTTAAACAATTCGAATTTTAAAAGGAGTGAAAATGTGCAAAAAGCGTTCTAAAAAACGTTCTAATGGTGGTTTCTACACAATCTCAGGAAATATTAAACCGATCTAAAAAATAATGGCGTCAAAATGATGTTGAAAACCCTTGCTCCAACATAGGCGATGTTTTATGTCGGTGCCACTACCCCAAAGGGGGTGCAGGAGCAAAAAACGTTCTAAATTGCGACTTTTGCGTTACGGAAGGGCCTAGAATCGTGAAAATTGGAATGGTAGTTAGTTATAAGATATCAATGATCTCTAAGGACATTTCCTAAAAAAATCGAAATTTAAAAGGGGGTTAAAATGCCAAAAAGCGCTATAAAAAACTTTCTAAATTGCGATTTCTATGCAATCTCAGGAAGTACTGAAGCGATTTCAAATATAATGGTGTAAAAATGATGGTGACAGATCTTGCTCCAAGATATGCTATATTTTATATCTGTTTCCACTACCCCAGAGGAGATGCAGGAGCAAAATGCGCGACAAGCGTTCTAAAAACGTTCTAGATGCCGATTTGTCGGCAATATCTCAGGAAGAATGAATCTGATTTCAAACGTAATGGTAAGAATTTGATGCTGACAGCCTCTGCTCTAACATAGACGCTATTTTATGTCGGTATCACTATCACCAAGACGTTGCAGGAGCAAAAAAGCGTTCTAAATTTCGATTTTTATGATCGGTAGGGGCTAGCAACTTAAAATTAGGCAAGGTACATATTTATTAGCTATAAATGATCTTTAAAAACAGTTTCGAAAAAATTGAAAATTTAAAAAGCGGTGAAAATGCACGAAAAGCGTCCTAAAAACGTTCTAAATTGCGATTTCTACTCAATCTAAGGAAATACCAAAGCTATTTCAAAAGTAATTGTTGCAAATCAATGGTGACAGTCCCTGCTATAACATAGGTTATATTTTATGTTGCTGTCACTACCATCTGAGGGTTGCAAAAGCAAAACATGTTCTAATTTGCATTTTTTGCACAACTGAGGGGTCTAACACTTTGAAGTATGGCATAGTATTTACTTACAAGTTGCAACTGCTTTCTAAGAACAGTCGAAAGAAAATTCCAAATTTTAAAAAAATGAAGTGAGTGAAAAGCGTTATAAATTACAATTTTTAAGCAAACTTATAAATTACCAAACCGATTAAAATAATAATGATGACAAATTTTGGTGATAGAACCTGCTCAAACATTAGCTATATTTTATGTCTGTTCCACTACCATCAGAGGGTTGCAGGAGCTAAAAACTTTATAAATTGCGAATTCTGTGATACTGAAAAGGCTAGAAACTTTAAATATGACATGGTAGTTACTTATAAAATATAAGGAACCCCTCGAATATGCCCTCGAAGGAACGTCGAAAATAAATTCGAATTAAAAAGGGGTGAAGCGAAGGGGAGGTGCGAAAAGCATTATAAAAAAGTTCTAAATTACGATTCTATGCAATTTCAGGGAATATAAACCGATTATAAAAGTAATAGTTGCGAATCAGTTGTAACAGTCTCTGATCCTACACAGGCTATATTTTATGCCGGTGATTCTACCACCTGGGGTTCACAGGAACAACAAACGTTCTAAAAAGGGGCTTTAAAAGCTTTTAAAATTACGTTTCTGTGGAATATTGGGAAATAACAAACCGAGTTCAAAATTAATGTTGGCAAATTAATGATGACAGTTCCTGTTTCAACATAGCCCTTTATGTTGAGAAAGGTGGTAGGACTTGGAATTCGACATGATGGTTAATTTTAAGATGTAAGAAGATGTTTTCTAAAAAATTCAAAACTTCAAATGAATACTGAAATGAGCGTATTAATTGAGCATAAGAGTTTCAAAATATTTTCTAAATTATCATTTATTTAGTTTTATTTCATTTTATTAATTTAAGTCTCATTTCTGCCTAATACAATGTAATAATGATGTTTAGTCAAACTGTGTTTTAAATAGTAATTTTTGAATTATTCCTAAAAGTAATAAGTACCTTTTAATAAAATAAAATATTACCTTTTAATAAAATAGAAATTTAGTTAGTACCTTTTGATAAAAATTAGACATATAAATATCACTTGGCATATTTCAAATATTACGCGAGCAAAGCCGCGGGGTTTGCTAGTCATACTCCTATTATAAAGAGGTAAAAATTGTTTATTTGTCGGAGATAAGCTCAGGAACTACCGAACCGATTCCAAAAGTAATGGTATCAAAATGATGGTGTTAGTCCAACTTAGAACATAGGCTATATCTTATGTCGGTGCCACTACCCCAAAGGGTGTGTAGGAGCAAAAAACGTTCTAAAAATGCGATTTTTGCGTTACTGAAGGAGCTAGAAATATGAAATTTCGAATATTAGTTACTTATAAGATATAAATGGTGTCTAAGAACAGTTCTTAAACAATTCGAAATTTAAAAGGTGTGAAAATGCACAAAAAGCGTTCTAAAAAACGTTCTAAATGGTAGTTTCTACATTATCTCAGGCAATACCAAACCGATTTAAAAAATATTGGTGTCAAAATGATGGTGTTAGTCCAACTTAGAACATAGGCTATATTTTATGTCGGTGCCACTACCCCAAAGGGGGTGTAGGAGCAAAAAACGTTTTAAAAATGCGGTTTATGTGTTACTGAAGGGCCTAGAAATATGAAATTTGAAGTATCAGCTACTTATTAGATATAAATGATTTCTAAGAACAGTTCTTAAACAATTCGAAATTTAAAAAGGGTGAAAATGCGCGAAAAGCGTTCTAAAAAATGTTTTAAATGGTGATTTCTACACAATCTCAGGAAATACCAAACCGATTAAAAAAATAATGGCGTCAAAATGATGGTGAAAACCCTTGCTCCAACATAGGCTATGTTTTATGTCGGTGACACAACCCCAAAGGGGGTGCAGGAGAAAAACGTTCTAAATATCAGTTTTTGCGTGACGGAAGGGCCTTGAATCGTGAAATTTAGAATGGTATAGTTATAAGATATCAATGCTCTCTATGGACATTTCCTAAAAAAGTCGAAATTTAAAAGGGGGGGGGGGTCAAAATGCGCAAAAAGCATTATAAAAAACGTTCTAAATTGCGATTTCTAGCAATCTCAGGAAATACTGAACCGATTTCAAATATTTTGGTGTAAAAATGATGGGGACAGATCTTGCTCCAAGATAGGCTCTATTTTATATCTGTTTCACTACCCCAGAGGACATGCAGGAGCAAAATGAGCGAAAAGCGTTCTAAATGCCGATTTGTCACCAATATCTCAGGAAGAATCAAACTGATTTCAAAAGTAATGGTAAGAAATTGATGCTGACAGCCTCTCCTCTAACATAGACGCTATTTTAAGTCGGTATCACTATCACCTAGACGTTGCAGGAGCAAAAAAGCGTTCCAAATTTCGAATTTTGTGATCGGTAGGGGCTAGCAACTTAAAATTAGGCAAGATACATATTTATTACATATAAATTATCTTTAAGAACAGTTTCAAAAGAATTGGTAATTTAAAATAGGGTGAAAATGCGCGAAAAGCGTTCTAAAAATGTTCTAAACTGCGATTTCTACTCAATCTAAGGAAATACCAAAGCTATTTCAAAAGTAATGGTTGCAAATCAATGGTGACAGTCCCTGCTATAACATAGGTTATATTTTATGTTGCTGTCACTACCATCTGAGGGTTGCAAAAGCAAAACATGGTCTAATTTGCGCTTTTTGCACAACTGAGGTGTCTAACACTTTGAAGTATGGCATGGTATTTACTTACAAGATACAACTGCTTCCTAGGAACAGTCGAAAGAAAATTCCAAATTTAAAAAAATGAAGTGAGTGAAAAGCGTTATAAATTACAATTCTTAAGCAAACTTATAAATTACCAAACCGATTAAAAAAATAATGATGAAAAATTTTGGTGATAGAACCTGCTCAAACATAAGCTATATTTATGTCTGTTCCACTACCACCAGAGGGTTGCAGGAGCTAAAAACTTTCTAAATTCCGAATTTTGTGATACTGAAAAGGCTAGAAACTATAAATATGACATGGTAGTTACTTATAAAATATAAATGCCCTCGAATGAACGTCGAAAATAAATTCGAATTAAAAAGGGGTGAAGCGAAGGGGAGGTGCGAAAAGCATTCTAAAAGATTCTAAATTACGATTATATGCAATTTCAGGGAATATAAACCAATTATAAAAGTAATACTTGCGAATCAATGGTAACAGTCTCTGATCCTACACAGGCTATATTTTATGCAGGTGATTCTACCACCTGGCGTTCACAAAAACAACAAACGTTCTAAAAAAGGGCTTTAAAAGCTTTTTAAATTACGTTTCTGTGGAATATTAGGAAGTAACAAACCGATTTCAAAATTAATGTTGGCAAATTAATGGTGACAGTTCCTGTTTCAACATAGCCCTTTATGTTGAGAGAGGTGGTAGGACTTGGAATTTGACATGATGGTAAATTTTAAGATGTAAGAAGATGGTTTCTAAAAAATTCAAATCTTCAAATGAATACTGAAATGAGTGTATTAATTGAGCATAAAAGTTTCAAAATATTTTCTAAATTATCATTTATTTAGTTTTATTTCATTTTATTAATTTAAGTCTCATTTATGCCTAATGCATGATAACCTGATACTCTTTATTTAGCCAAAAAACGTAGACGTATATAGCTATAAAATTTATGTAAACATTAAATATAGGCTTAAAGAAAATAAATTTCAAGTTTTGCAGTAATTTTAAATAACGAAAGAACATGTAAATTAGGAAAACAATAATCAATTTTCAAATAAAACGTCGAATTAAAAAGAATTGATGACTGCCAAACACGTTTAACATATTTAATGTCATCTGAATGTGACATTTACGATCATCCATTATTGGCATTTAACCTTACAGTTTGGCGACAGTGTTTTTTTCGACGGAATAATCAAGGACACAGATGTCATATACACACCGGGATACTTAAGTGGCTCCAAAGTATCGTTATTTTGCTTGATATGCTAACCAGGAGGTTGTTGTTTATTTATTAATAAATTATTTATTAACTTTTATTTTCTTTTTAAAAATTATACAAATTGTTTTGTTCTATAGTTATTAATTAAACATTTTTTTTACTGCTATTCCCTTTTTTTAAAAATAAATATGTAATTGATATTCGAAAACAAGGTTTACGCCAAATTGGCGTCAGAAAAAATCGCGCCAACGTGTTGCATATATGACATCGATGCCTAATCAAGTAGTACCGATAAATGCAACTCAAAAATTTAATTATATAAAGTCTCAGTATTATTATTATTTTTTTTTAATTAACTAAGGAAGTTTTGAGTTGATACCATATTTGGCGTTTTTATCTTTTGCTCGCCAGGTTAAAGAAAAAATGCTTCTCAAAAATTTCATTAGAAAAAATCTGAATAAATTTCTTTTTCTTTTTTTTTAAGTAATTTTATTTTGATTTTTATCTATTTTCCCATTATGTTTCTTACAAGAGAAATTAGCAGAATTATTTTTAAAAATGACTCTAACTGCGAATTGCACGTTATTTGTTTAATTGGGAGATCGAATTTACTGTTGTCGCCAAACAATGCAATTTTAAGCCACAAAGGCAGAAGCGTGAAATAAGCAGGTCGCAATCATTTTTTTTTTCATGTGTCGGAGAAGATTTGAGTAAATTTTTATATTCTAATATAATTCATATAAAAAGCAGTTAAATTTATAATTATGTAGCAGGTATTTAAATTTTAGTGTACATGTCTGCTAAATACACACTTATGCTAGAATAATTTAATTTCAGAGATTTAAAATATTTTTTTATCATAATATGGAATACCATTACTATGGAAACATGCCGTTTTGTTTTCTTCAAGCATGTCATTTTTATATCCTTGAACTCAGATTATTACTTATTAATGGGAAATTGCGTATTATGTTATTTTTTTTAAAGATGTCGGACCTATTGCCAATTTCACCTATAGGAATATTCACTGCTTTAAAAGTTAGGATATAATAAGATTCTTAAGAAGATTTCTGCAATTATGCGTTATTATTATTGTAAAAAAAAGCCAACATTTTGCAACAGAAATTGCTTGCTGAATTTAATTTCAGATATTATTTTTTTAATTCGTCGCTTCAGCTAAACTTCGCAACAAATTAAGAGTTATTTTCATAATCTGAGTTATTTACACAATAGACGGTAGATTAATTTACTATTGACTATAAAGGAATTAGCAAGCCTATTTATTTTTCCGTGTGTTATTATGCTCTTTAGAAAAATGCAAAATAAATCTTCGGTTCAAGTATTCACCAATATGCTTATTGCTAAAATTTTTGTATAACTAACTTTATTTATCATTGTCAGGTCTATTTAAGACATGAATATTTCGACATTATTTATTGGATCGTATTTTGGTGAGTAATTAAGTTTGTTTTGTCATTAACTCTGGTAAATGTGTAACAATATTGTTGCATCAGTCTTGATGTTTGTCGTAGACCATCACAATGCAGTCGATTACAGATGATTAGAAAGATTTTATTTGATGCAAGAGGTTTATTTTTTTGCAAGATTAAGTCATCAAGTTTTATAACGTGTAAACGGTTACATGATTGTAAATGCTCTACAAAATGAAAAGGCAGTGAAAATGACGTCATTTTAATTTTATTCAAACAATTCAGCTCTAAAAACTCACTTTTTTATATTATACTTTTCTTTGAAATATGAAAGATAAACATTCTTTTTTGACGACAAATTGTTCAATACATCTTTTTACGGTATTTACTCTGCTGGAATCCAAAGAGAGAAAACAGTAATAGTAGATCTGTCACAGAGGACGTTTATTAAGAAATATAACGTAACATTCAATGAGATTATATTTAAGCTACCAGAATCACATATTGCGCGATTTGAGATCATAGGAGTTCAAGAACTATCAAACGAAAATGAACCACCTGAACATTTTTCGTGTTCAATGGTCAATCTTTGCAATCATTCTACTAATGGATTCTAATTTAGTAATGTCAGATCAGAAACCATTTTAATTCCTGTTGTCATAAGGGTCACATTACCCTACCAAAAGTGAACTGTTAATAATCAACTAAAAGAATTGCTGGTTAATAGCTAAATTTTGTCCAACACTTAAGATAATATAATATTGCAATGGCGTTCGCATCAATGAGCAAAGTCCAGCTGAAGGTCCAAATTGTTTAAAATACAAGTTCAAATTTATTTCATTTAATCCAAGGTTCATTTGAAAATACTGACCAGCGCAGCGGGCATAGCCTGCTAGTAATATTATAAAGAGGTAAAAATTGTTTATTTGTAGGAGGTAAGCTCTGGAATTACCGAATCGATTCCAAAAGTAATGGTATCAAAAAGAAGGTGTTAGTCCAACTTAGAACATAGGCTATATCTTATGCCCGTGTCACTGGCCAAAATGGGGTGCAGGAGAAAAAAACGTTCTAAAAATGCGATTTTTGTGTTACTGAAGGGCCTAGAAACATGAAATTTGGTATTATAATTACCTATAAGATACTAATGATCTCTAAGGACATTTCTTTAAAAAAATCGAAATTAAAAAGTGGTTAAATTCAGCGGAAAGCGTTCTAAAAAACGTTCTAAATGGCGATTTTTAAGTAATTTCAGGAAGTACCAAACCGACTTTAAAAATAATGGTGTGAAAATGATGGTGACAACCCTTGCTCCAACATAGGCTACATTTTATGTCGGTACCACTACCCCTAAAGGGGGTGCAGGAGCAAAAAAAAAGAAGTTCGAAATTGCGATTTTTGTGTTACTGAAGGTCCCATCCCAGATACATGGAATTTGGCTTGGTAATTACTTATTAGATATAAATGATCTCTTAAGAACATTTCTTTAAAAATTCGAAATTTAAAAGGGGTGAAAATACGCGAAAAGAGTTCTAAAAAACGTTCTAAATGGCGATTTCTACGCATTCTCGGAAACTACCCAACCTATTTCAAAAGTAATGGTTGGAAATTGATGATGACAGCCCTTGCTCCCACATAGGCTCTATTTCATGTCGGTGTCACTACCACCTAGGGGTTGCAGAAGCAAAAAACGTTCTAAATTGCGATTTTTGTGTTACTTAAGGGCCTAGAATCCTGAAATTAGGCAGGGCAGTTATTTATAAGATGCAAATGATCTCTAAGAACATTTCCTAAAAAATCGAAATTTAAAAAGGGGTGAAAATGCGCAAAAAGAGTTCTAAAAAACGTTCTAAATGGCGATTTCTACGCAATCTGAGGAAGTGCCAAACCGATTTAAAAAATAATGGTATGAAAACGATGGTCACAGCCCTTGCTCCAACATAGTCTGTATTTCATATCGATGCCACAACCCCAAAGGTGGCGAAGGAGCCAAAAACGACCTATATTACGTTTTTTGTAATACTGCAGGTGCTAGCAACTTGAAACTAGGCATGGTAGTTACTTATAAGATATAAATGATCTCTAAGAACATTTCCTAAATAATTCGAAATTTAAAAGGGGTGAAAATGGACGAAAACGTTTAACATGATGGTTAATTTTAAGATGTAAATGTGTTAAGATGGTTTCTAAAAAATGCAAAACTTCAAATGAATACTGAAATGAGTGTATGAAATCAGCATAAAAGTCTCAAAATACTTTTTAAATTATCATGGAATTAGTTTTAGTTCTTCTTATTAATTAAAATTTCATTTCCGTCTATTGCACATTTATAATGAATGAAGTTTAGACAAACTGTGGCTTAATGTGTAATTTTTGAATTATTCCAAAAGTGTTCTTCTAATAAAAAATAGTCATGCAAATATCACTTGGCATATTTCAACTATTACGCGAGCAAAGCCGCGGTGTTAGCTAGTATAAAGTATCTTAAAAAATTTTACAGTTTGAGATGAAACAAAAACATTGACTTCTTTGTTCAATAAATAATCCACTTCGTTGAAACCTTTTGTTGCTCTTAAATTCTTATCATCATCATCATCATTTCTTCTTCAAATGACATTAATTTTACAGCCATGCTTATGTTGACTTTCTTTTTCCAAAGTATCATCTAAAAATGAAAATGCAACTTGATCCGAGTTAAGATACCAAAGGCGTTTTAGCGAGGGCTTTGTCTTCAACCTATTTATTAATTTTTCTGTAGTGAACAAGTTATTTTATTATTTGCAGGTCTTGGTTTGGGGTCCAAAGTGGGAATGGGAGTATTGAATCATGCTTTCACATAAATATTGATTAGAAATAAGCAGAGGTCTCCAATACCTTCTTTTTCAAAATTTGTTATTGAGAGATTATCCCTGAAACAATATATTTTGAGAGAATAAATGGCATCCATCTGACATAATTAAAAGCACTCTCATGCACGAATACGAATTCAGTCATACGACTTCCATAGGACGGCATCACCCTGGTATCATTATCTATCGTTGAATTCATCACGTAGGATAGAATTGAAATAGAATGAAGAAAACTTTTATTCATATCTTTTTTAAGTTTGGATTTGATTTTCATAAAATTGGAAAGGACTCGACGCCATTCTGCAACAATTCTATAGATTCAATTTCAAATTATTCGGTGGGGTCATTTTTGCGCTGTTCTAGACGATCAGATGACGACTCTATGGCTACGTATTTATTTAATTACGAACGCACCTAAAAATTAGGATTTACCGAAGAAAAAAAAATTGGGTCATTCTCACGATTCAATTTTCACTGACGTTTAAACATTTTTTTTTTTTTAATTTTTTTAAAATAATAAATAGAATAAACTCGTAAAGTACTTTTTAAATATTTTGAGAAGTGTATTTTTTTTTCTTTCCTATTCTACAGAAAAATAGGATTAAACCCAGTGGTTCCCAACCTTTTATAGGCGACGCCCCACCGAAGCATTTATAATATGGCGATTGCCGTACACACGCACATACCCTCTTATCTCACACACACTTAATGCAACATATATCTCTTATTACTTAAAAAGGGAACTCGATTCACCTGAAAGAAGCCTGATAGAACCTTAACAATAACTATTCATTTCACATTTTTTTTTTTTTTTTTTTTTTTTTTTTTTTTTTACACATATCAAAGAGATGGATTATCTATCACAAATGTGTTTTTAACATAATTCTGAAAATGGGGCGATACATCTTCACTTTTATGACAAAATGAGTTTTGCTGTGCAACTGTGTGCTGACTATTTAAGAAAAGTATTATAGCGTTTGCGCTTTTATCTTCGCAAAATACTTGAAGAGGCAGTCACATTTAGCATTAAAATGGATAACATTGACATATTTCATGAGTAACTTATTAAAAGTGGATGAAAATGTTTCTTTCTATGGATAACGAAATACACAAGAAGTGTTTGCAGAGGCTGACCTTTATCATTCTTAACTTGTCATTCTCCGACAAAACACATTTGTTGGCTGCCATGTATCATCTGATTTTAAAATTCAAATTGTAAATGTTTTATATTCATTTACTGTGTAGGAAAACCTGCAGTACAGCCATAAATGTTTACTATTGACACATATCCTTTCCTAATACTACTTAAGATTTATAAATTTTATAAAGCGGGTAGTACCATGTTTAGGTATTCCAAATATATTTTAGGTTAAATAGGTTCAAGACAGTAAAATTTAGATATACCTGTAAGAAATGTAAGCAAAAGTGTTTTCATGTTACATACAGCAAAGCAAATAGAAATACAAAGCCCTTTAACAAATAATCGAAAAAAAAGGAGAAAAATTGTAAAATAGATCATGTATCAGAAAAATTTAGATATACCCGTAAGAAATATAAGCAAAAGTTTTTTCATGTTACATACAGCAAAGCAAATAGAAATACAAAGCCCTTTAACAAATAATCGAAAAAAAAAAAAAAAAAAGAGAAAAATTGTAAAATAGATCATGTATCAGAAAAATTAAAAATTAAAAAAACAGCATTAAAATATTTTTATAGGTTTTTTGTATAATTATTCCGGTGTTGATTTTATTTTAAACTTATGATTCGGAACGCCTTTAAAATTGTACAATTTTTTTAATAATTATTTTAATTTTTACATGTATCTCTGTTATTTTAGTCTAAAAGATTACTTTTCCAGAAAACTGTCAGCGAATGGGTCATTTACAATTTTGAAATTGTCCCCCTAAAATGTCAAATGCCCCCCGTTGGGAACCACTGAAAATTGCACAAAAATAGTCTTCTTATAAAATTGTATAAAAGTTATAAAAGCGGGAAGGGGGGGTAGATTCTTTTCTCAGCGGATCCCTCTCTCTACGCTGCTGCTGTTGACATCAAGAAAAGCAAATTCTATTTCGGCTATTCAATAAATAACGAAATAAATCAATGGAAATTGGATGGGGGGGAGAGATGGAATTATTGGGTGGGATCGCGTCCCCGGGCCCCTGTAAGTTGGCGCTACTGAATGTTCAACTGTTGAGGGCGCATTCGGAAATTTTTTTCTGAAAAGTCAGATCGACAAAAATGGGTCAAAAGCCTTCCTTTCCTATCGGCAAAACGAGGTGTGCAACAGGTGTCACGAAAACACCCCACCCAACATGCTAATGACTCGTTAGGAAAACAAAACGCCTTTCACGCAACCCCTCCTGACACTCACAAAAAGTCTCACGCAATTCAAAAGAACCGTCATTTTTTTTTCGCCAAGAACTTTTGAGAAACTGGAAGGATTAAGGCGAAGATTCTTTTGATTTATTCAAATCCAAATCGATTCGGCGGACCCCTCTCTCGCCACGTTCCTTTCTCCGAGTGACGTTATTGGAGTGTCACACGGACGAGCTCCGAAATCGAATGAAGGGAAACAAAAACATTCGTTTATGATTTCATTATTAAATAATGAAAATATATATATATATAAAAGTACGATTTACAAAACTGAAATGCACCTGTTCGTCAATACTAAAACAAGAAGAAATTAAATTTAAAAAATTGAAAAACCCGACTGCGTAAAAAGCGAAGTAATTATTTCTTATCCATGTGAAACTATTTTTTTTATATTACTTACCTATTTTTTTATTTACTTGTATGGATGACTTTTAAGTTGTGTTTAATGGTTAGTTCCTATCTATAAACACTGTTTTGATGTGTCCTATAGATGTCTGTGATGGTTAAAGTTGCAGTAAAGTTAGAGACCCTACCTACACAAATTCCAGGTTGTGTCCTATTTAAACGGAGCTTCTGACTGTCAAATAGCCAATGAAACATCGTCTTCCTTTTGAAAGGCCTATCCAATGATAGGCCACTTAATAGGGTGCGTAAAAATTTTTTTCGTCTGTACCGCCATTTTAAATGTATAAAAACAAAACCCAGCCTATAACCGTCGGACGGTTAAGACGAATCGATAGAGACCTCATTCATTAAAATCCAATCCACATACCCAGATACGCGTGAAACATAAAACCCTTCTTGACAGCTGGGTAAAAATTACAATAAAATCGTGAAGGAAGAGAATTTTCATTGGCATCCTTTATATAAACAAATCTCAATTGAAAACACTTGAAATGTCATTCAATTTTTTAGACATTAGTTATAATCTAATGCAATGAATCAATTTCCATTTTTAATAAATGGGATAACGAACGCAAAATCATTGTGAAATGAGATGAAAATACCTTTTGTCATTCTATTGTTGTCTATTGGATATTTTTGTAGCAGATGAGCGGAAGAATAAAAAAATTAAATGATTTCAATATCATAATGCTTTCAAATGAAGCGATGTATCAATGTTTGAAATGCTACCAAAATGTAAGAAAATATTTTTTTCACGTTATATCTCTCAATAAAAAAATAAAATTAATGATCCAATTAAAAAACAGCCACAATCGAAAATCGAACAACAAGTGGGTAAGTGTGATCACAGATCGGTTTCGTTTAATATTCCTTTCGAAACACTTTATCCTTTTGCAAAATCTGTTATTTCCACAATTCGGAACCAGGGGCTGCACTCTATTCTACACAAACCTCTATCCGAATGAAACTCCGTTTCACAACCTATCCGTAGCTATATTAGTTGATAGGATCAGGCCCATAGCACTCGAGATAGGTAGGCGCCCCCTGGCAGTAAAAAATGGAACTGAAAGATGTAAGGCTATATGCATAATATGAAAGAGTGGTCAAAGGGGTGTCGGCAAAAGTTAGAAAAGTACCCGTGCAACGGAGGAGGTTAGAAAAATCGCTTAAAATACAGAAGTTAAAGTCCGGAGGGGTAAATAATGTAAGACTTTTCAAAATTTTATGATTTGTCGTTTGATGTGCGGTGTTTAGTAGGAAGTATGCAAAATTTCAAGTCTGCAACATATATAGTTTCCGAGAACGAGCTCTGTGACGGACAGACAAACAGAGGAGCGATACGAATAGGGTTTCGTCAGATGAACGAAACCCTAAAAAAACCAATTCATTGTTCTCGCCTCTTCATTTAAAACTTAAAAACTCAAAACGAGTTCAGAATGGAATGACACATCGGGATCTTCCTGTTCTTTACATAGGATTTTTTATGTCGATGGTTTTCAAGTTTGAATATCAAGTTTTTGAGACACGTTCATTTGGAACGGAATGTCCAAGAAATTTTTAAGCACCTTTTTTGTAAATAGATATTACTTATTTTTGGTTATTTCAACGGGTTGTTGTCGTCCATGCGACCATGCCAGACATAAATCTGCAAATATCACAAATTTCCTTTCAAAGTAGCAATATAATCATGAAAATAGCCTCGAAAAGGAATAAGTCATTCTTAAAGGGGGACTTTTTTTCTGCACGTGAATCAAATTTTCATTTTCCGAAAGAATGAGCCCGCCTGAACCCGAAGACCGATATAAAAATCGAGCTCGCCTCATCTCTATCGCAAATGCCTGCCATTGTTTTTACGCCAGTGTCAACGGAAACTTCCAAATACAGTGAATCAAAAGACACTATAAAATTTACTACTTACAAATTTTATAACTGTTTTCTATTTTTTTCTCATTTTAATCACTGATACTTTTTTTTTATTATAATCAATTGCGTAAAAAGCAACACGACGAACGTTACGTTAAGCAAACTTTGCCTGTAGACAATATTATTTTGAGAAAAAACGTAGAATGTATTACGCGATGATCGGATGCTACTTTAAATGACAAAAAATACTAGGTAAAAAAACAGTCATTCGAAATTTTTCGCTATCAATATGAAAACTGAATCCCTTTGCATCGCTTTCCTCCATTGCCAGCACTATTGTTGGGAAAGTAGGTTTACAGTCACAGCTCATCTTGGCGACACCAATATTGTTGGGAAAGTAAATTGACAGTCACGGCTCATCTTGGCGACACCAATATTGTTGGGAAAGTAGATTGACAGTCACAGCTCATCTTGGCGACACCAATATTGTTGGGAAAGTAGATTGACAGTCACAGCTCATCTTGGCGACACCAATATTGTTGGGAAAGTAGATTGACAGTCACGGCTCATCTTGGCGGCACCAATATTGTTGGGAAAGTAGATTGACAGTCACGGCTCATCTTGGCGACACCAATATTGTTGGGAAAGTAGATTGACAGTCACGGCTCATCTTGGCGACACCAATATTGTTGGGAAAGTAAATTGACAGTCACGGCTCATCTTGGCGACACCAATATTGTTGGGAAAGTAGATTGACAGTCACGGCTCATCTTGGCGACACCAATATTGTTGGGAAAGTAGATTGACAGTCACGGCTCATCTTGGCGACACCAATATTGTTGGGAAAGTAGATTGACAGTCACGGCTCATCTTGGCGACACCAATATTGTTGGGAAAGTAGATTGACAATCACGGCTCATCTTGGCGACACCAATATTGTTGGGAAAGTAGATTGACAGTCACAGCTCATCTTGGCGACACCAATATTGTTGGGAAAGTAGATTGACAGTCACGGCTCATCTTGGCGACACCAATATTGTTGGGAAAGTAAATTGACAGTCACGGCTCATCTTGGCGACACCAATATTGTTGGGAAAGTAGATTGACAGTCACAGCTCATCTTGGCGACACCAATAGGCCCAATCGTCATTATCTTAGGATCATATTCCAAACAGTCGAGCCCTAACAA
Source organism: Maratus speciosus (assembly GCA_963932465.1). NCBI lineage: Eukaryota > Metazoa > Arthropoda > Arachnida > Araneae > Salticidae > Maratus > Maratus speciosus. Next base: position 10,270,497 of record OZ010791.1, read on the forward strand.
ATGCCTTTTTGGGCCATTCTATTTTTTTCTTCCTTTTCTTTTGCTTTCAAAGGTTGATTTTTGAAGTGAAAACTTCTTTAGGCGCGTTGAGCTTTTTTTGAGATGGAAAAAAAACCACTGATTTGGAGACACTGTTACGTAACCGACATGCTAGCATTTTGGCACATAGACACTAGCGCGCCAAGCGGTGAATGACAGGAACTTTTCCCTCTTCAGCTCAATCCGCAAAAGAAGAACGATGCTAAAACCCACTTTTTCACCCGGCGTTCACACAGGAACACACACACACACATTATCAGTTTTCGAAAAGTTCTTTAGGCGCGTTGAGCTTTTTTTGAGATTGAGAAAAACCACTGATTTGGAGACACTGTTACGTAACCGACATGCTAGCATTTTGGCACATAGACACTAGCGCGCCCAGCGTAATATAATTGTGGTATTGTATTCATTAATAAAAATACTTTTGGATAGTATTGAATTGGAGTATGGATTTCAATATTTGGATAGTATTGAATTGTAATGGTTGCCGTTTATATTTCACCGGATAAATCTTTAAATGCAATACGAGAATTTTTGTACGAAAATTTGTTTATTTATATGTACATGTATAATTTAATAATATAATTTAATAATATAATTTAATATAATAATATATATTACAAATTATTAATGTTTATTTATATGTAATTTATAGTTAAATTATATTACTATGAAAATTGTAATATAATTTTGGTAGTAATAGTTTATAATAATGAATAAAAAAACACTACATTTAAAAGTATTTCCTGCACAATAAAACATTTCCTGACGATTAAAAAAACACACACGTAATTGTTGAAGTTTTCACTTCTGTTGGCACTCCCGGAGTGCCACTGTTTTTTTTTTTTTTTTTTTTTTCTATTTTTAAACGCTCCTTAGGAAAATTTGGGTCCAGTTCCAGAAGGTTTAAGAGCCTGCTCTAGTCGGCATGCGACATTCGAGAGCTCATGTTAAAAACATGGAAGCACACTCTATGAATTTGTCATTTGCATTTTAATATTTTTAAAGGTACATGGCAATATTAGAGTTTGAAGTACTAATCATTTTGTACTTTTCTGTTCCACTCAAAGAAACAGGCTCAGATTCAGAACAGAAACCGAAAAAGCACACGTTATAGCCGTTTAACTCAAATATTCTAGGGGAAGAAAAGGTTAACAATATCGAAATGCAAATGAGAAATTAGAAAAGAACGCAGCTATGGGCTGTTATCAAATCCAAAAGGGCAACTTTAAGACAAGTTTTAATTCATTTTTGTTCGAAAATTAATGAAACTAGCAGGGGTTGTTGTTCAGAAACTATGTGATCGAACTGCGTTTTCCGTTTTTTTTTTCGTTAATGCAATAGATCTTTCAGAAAATAGTGTCAAAGTGGGCGTTTTGAACCGAATTCCCGCGCGAAAGAGGAATAACCACTCAAGGAAGTGTTGAAAACGTCACGGGATCTAAATCGCTTATAACACAATAGATTATTTATTGATCAAAAAATGGAAAACACAGTTCGGTTCCAAATCGCTCCCCTAGTCAGGCCTTCCAATTTTATACCTTTCCGTTAAAAAAAGAATTTGTGAATGCCTCAAAACGTTTTGCGCTTGTTGAGCAGAGCAGTTGAGAGCTGCCTTAAGACTATAACTTGCGAAAGTCGTCGCATGATTCGTATTCTAAGACGACACTCGAAAGCGAACGGCACCCACGGTAACGTTCTTTACAAATTTCTCGTTTGCATTTCAAAATTTTTTATAAGATTTTTTCTTCATAAGGAATTCCGAGGTCTCACCAATTCTCCTTATATATATTTATATATATATATATATTTTTTTTTTTGGGGGGGGGGCAATCTGTAAAAAGAGAATCATTTAAAAATATTGGAATGCGAACAAAAAATTTGTGAAAGAATGCTGTCATTGGACTCGCATGAGTTTTTTGAATGTCACATGTAGATAGATCACACTGAGAATCACAAAATGTAAAAATAGGTAACCATGATTCTGAGCTGCGTTAAAAAATATGTATATAACTAAAACAAAGATAACAAGAAAGAACGATTAAGCGTCAAACATAGATTATAAAACACTTTCCAACGCAATCAGAACGCTGCGAAGATAGGGCAGAAAAAAAAGGGGGGGGGGAGATCTTTATGTTGCAGGATCGCAATAAATAAACATTTATTATCGAACCACGTGGTAAGAGTCCTCAACATTCACACAGGAAAATTATTTAAACTGTATCTGTAAGATTTATAACGTGTTTTTCAACGTATGATAAAAATTGAATCGAAATGAAGCTATTAAATTCTAAAATTATTCTAATGTCATCTGAAACACACCATTGCACTCCATTTCTAACCATACTAGGAAATGTATTAAAACCGAATGACACACTGCCATCTTTCAATCATGCGGTCAATAAAATCGTGTCAAGAACACACTCACTTTAACGTCCGAGAACATTTCTTTGAGGTCTTGCGCTCCCGAGCTGAGAGAAATGTGGTAGAGCACGTCCGAAGGCATCTCCTGGATGGTGGGGTTGCGAAGACGCACGCACCCCTCTTCCTCGCTCCTGAAACAGAGAAGGAAAACCTATTTTCAAGAATTTGTACCGATCGGATCCATCAATTCTTTTTATTAGTTCTTTTTACTTTTAGTCTCATTACTTTGCGGAAAACCCTGTTCTTCTTCTTTTAAAGATCAGATTTCAGTAGGAAAATTTAATATTAAACTCAATATAAAACTTGTTTCAACAACAACAATTTTAAGGTATTCTATTGCGTTTGAATAGTGAACAAATATCACAATTTTTTTCTATCATTTGATTTGATTTGAAAGACTAACTCATCGCTAACCAAAACACGTTTCTTCTTACGATCCTTGGAAGGGTAGTAGTGATGGCTGACTTTGTTTCAGCTCTCAAACGGAAAGTGGCTGTTGAAGGGCCTTAAGAAAGAAAATAACAGCCTAAAAATCTGTACTGTTTTAAGCATGTGAGGTGCCTCTTTCTGATAGATTTTCAGAAATAAAAACTTTAAATGTGTTTTCTGGAAAACTTGATTTTCATAAACCACTCGTTACGATAAACGCTCCTCTCCAAAAATCATGGTTCTAATAATAATGTCGCGAGTGTCAAACTATCCGTTTAATCCATTTTAGGTCCATTTTTGAGAAAAAAAATTACTTTTACGTTAACTTTGTTAATAGCAGCTATCCAAATAGATCGACTCGAGTTTAACGAATGTTCTATTGCCTGCAATCCTGCGAATGTAGTTTTGCGTAATATTCAATTCACATTTTGAAGAAAAATACAAATGACAACAAAATTTAACAGATATGACAACTCTTTAATATATATATATATATATATATATATATATATTATTTATTTTATTTTATTATTATTATTTTTTTTTTTTGCGTTATATCACACAGGATACGTTCAGAAAAGTAACTTAACTTTGATTTAAAGAGACGTAAACTATAAGAACTGCCAACGGTGCAAAGAGAATGAAGCAACATTTTATTATAATTATTATTACTAAATGCCAAAATGTAGAATAAGAAATGCGTAGACTACTGTGCCGTAGATCGTAATAAAAGTAGTTGTTAGGACAAAATAATACTCTGTGAAAAGACATTTACTATTAACAGTACGCCAGACCCGAAAGAATTAAATATCCGATCATTTTCTGGAATTTTACAACTTTTTATAATAAATACAGAAAGTACACTGTAAAAAAAACGGACTAAAATACGGAAATTGTACTGACAATCGAGACGCCAGTACTATTTCCGTATTTTAACGAAAAAATTTCCCCATGAATTACAGAAAAGTTTCCGTTTTTCTGGAATATATTGAATTGAATTGCCAAATTGTCGAAAAGGAAAACGAAAACTGCTATTAGAAATTATGTCTTCTTTAGATTTATGTTTTAAAAAAATAAGCTTGTGGGGAGGTCTTCATATTGTACAGGGTTCCGGCTTTTAGCCAGGCCGAAAAAAAGCCGGTTGGCTTTTTTTTTTGGTTTTAACCATTTTAAAAAAGCCGGTTTTTGTTTTGTTTTTTTTAAGTTTTTTTACAGCTAAATCCTGTTAAATTTAGATTAATTTATTTTTAAATACATTTATAAATATTTTTTACTAAAAGAATTATAAATTTCTATTAAATTTGTCAAATAAATAAGTCTTTATAACCGCTAGAAGGCAACTGGGAAGACATTATGTCTGAAAAAAAAATTATAAATATTGAAAAAATATAAATTATACTCCAAAAACGTGTTTTAAAATTTTACATTACATAGCTCTACATATACTACACATTTTAAAGATTATATTTAATCAAACAAAGACAAAATTTAACACATCAAACTGCAAACTTCCTTACATGTCCATATGGAAAGATTAAGTCATAGAATGAACAATATTGAAAGAGAAATTAGGAAGGATATAATATTTGAGGAGTGTTTAGTACGTAAGTGTATAACATAAAGAGAGCAATTAAACAAAAGAAAAAATGTCCTTCAAATGCAATTTGTTGAATTAAAATTTTGTAAAGCTTATTGCTATTGGCTAGTTCCATGAGTACTTGTAGTGTAAGTCACAGGCTACGATTTTTGGCTACCAGTATTTTAGAACGGAAAAATGTGACTTATTTTATCAGAGATATCTCATTAATTGAATAAGGCGAAGCAAACAATTTGAAAATAACGGTGGCCAACAAGCATAGCAGTTATTAGCTATGTGACTTACACTACAAAAACCCATGGAATTAGCCTATTTAAAAGAGTGCATATTCATTCATAAATTCATGCATATGCTATTCATAATACTGTTTTTAATAGTGGGAAATTGTCTTTTTATTTATGACTTTATGTATGATTTTAAATGCTTGTGATAAATAAAATAAAATTTGTGTATTAATAGTTCTTAAAATTGGTTAAGTAATAAAACATTTAGCTGAGTAACCTTTATAAAGCAGTAAAAATGAGAAAAGGAAAAAAAGAGGTGGGATTTAAAGGTCAGATAAAGTAGTTGGCCCTTTTAAAATTTAGCTGCAATTCTGACTACAAAAAACTAGAAGCTCCATCTATGTGTTATTCGAGAAATTGGGTTATTTATTAAATTCTAAGTCAATTAAATGTCATTAAAACTAATTAAAAAACAAATTGTGTAGTTTATAATTAAAATGCTTCACTGTATAAACGCCGATTAAAACCAATGAAAGGCACCGGCGTGGCTTTTTTAGGTAGATTTCAGGTATTGTGCTCTAATAATTTTTAATATCCTGTATGAGGTGTATCTTTCTTTGGATCTCTTAACTTTTTATTATCTATTTTCTGTAATGTTTGCGTTATAAGGAGCTAAATTTTGTCATTTTAGGATTAATGCAACAAATTTGGATGAAATAACGCATCTTCTATGAATGAACTCACAAGCTCCTCTGATGATTCTGCGAGTCATTCATAGTTTCTTATTTTATATACTGGTTTCATGTGTTCATTTCTAAATCATCTTTAGAACTTTATCAATTTCTTCATATATTTGAGATTTCAAATTTAGTATATATATATATAATCTCACTTTTTCATGGACACGATAACTTCCATAACTCTGCACAAATCTGTTCAAACTGATACATGAAATCAAGGGGCATAAAATCTCGGTCAAGTTTGTGAATATGGGCAAAATCGGACCAAGAGGGTGGAAATGAGGTGGGGTTTTGTGAAAACCGAAAAACCCTCATAATTTCTTAATTATGATACATATCGAATCAGTTTAAAGTTATTATTGCTTCTAAAAAAAGTGTCAAATATTTATGTATGACAGATTTTTGATAAAATTCTCAAGGGGCGCAAAAAATAGGGTTTTGGGGAGAAAAAAAAATTCATAATTTCGTCCATCCTCAAGATATCATAGCTAATGAAATTTATTATAAATCTTCTTAATATTATCTACAACTTTTATATTGACAAGTTTTTTATAGGACCCATTCGTACCGAAAAAAAAATTAAAAACGAAAACAAAAAAGAGGGGGTTGAAGAAGAAAAAAATCCATAATTTCGTCATTTCACAAGATATCCAATCCGCATGAATTTATTATATATCTTCTTAATATTATCTACAACTTTTATATTGACAAGTCTCTGATAGGATCAATTCTTAGAGCTGAAATGTTCAATATATGAGCGTCCATTTGACAGCCTATTTTTTTTTTTTTTTTTTTTTTTTGGAACATTTTAACATTGTCTTCCCGAAGTTAAGGAACAGAGACTGGATACTTTCGATTGTACACGGTTTGTCGAAAATCTACCAATGTTATTGGCGAATTGTTCTTGAACTTCTGGGATGTAAATAACATGTTTGATTTCATATTTCTCGGTGAAGACTTAGTCGGTAGGACAATTATGGAGTTAATAATAAATTTAATAATAAAATAATATTTGCAACCATCTATGTAACAGAAAATGCTGAAAATGGTTTGTCACTGTGTTCAATGACCATTTGGGTCCTGTTCAACGTTTGTGTGCATTTGTGTAAGCATAGCACTCCTATTCGTGAAGATGTTATTATGTCTGTGAAAAATTAAAAAGTTTTTTTGTTTATAGCATACAGAGTTTTCAACCCAATTTAACACAACATTCCGAAAACTTGACAAAGAACAGTAGCAACAGTATACGGCAATTAAAACATCAATACATATTGAATATTGGATGAGATATGGCCATTTGTATGAAATAATTTTTAACTTCACATGCGTGGAAGATTTCAAAATTTTTATTTCACAATTTGGTAGCCAGCTATTTTGGGCCACTTCTATAAAAACTCCAGTCAAATAGTGTGAAAACTCAGAAAGATATAGTGAGCTGGTTAAAAAGTTGTGGAAAATCCCTTATAATAAAAGCTACTTTTAGAAAGCAACTCACTCCTTATCTTTGCGAATTTTTGCAATATTTCAATTTTAGTATTTCAATTTTATTTTTGCGAAGGTGGTGATAAAGCCGGTACAAATTACAGAGGCCGTACGATTACGTATGTCTTACAGGGCCTGTCTCGGGACTCGATTTTTAAATAAAATAGCTAAGAAATAAGGTACAGTGTCCTAAAGCTGACATCTTTAAATAAAACGAATATTTAAAGCATTACCAATTCTTTAAATCCAAGATATCTTGAATTTAAGGAATGCTGCCATTCAAGAAGAAAGAAAAACTCATTCTAAATTATTTTAGAAAATTGGTAATGCTTTAAATATTTGTTTTTATTTAAAGATGTCAGCTTTAGGAACTGTTTTTGTGGGGTCAGCTTTAGGGCACTGCACTTAGATTCTAGCATGTTTATTTTCGTAAAAATTTGTTTCAAACAACTAACAAAAGTCAAAAGTCAAAATAAAATTTTAAATTCCATCTGCTCGTCAATCTGCAGCACAGGTGCCACGAGAGTGTAGCTCAGCTGGCAACATGCTTTCACTACGAAGGTTAGCTCAAAAATAGCACGCTGTGGATCAGGGATTCCTTTCGATAGCTTGATAATACAGTGATGCTTAAATTGGAAGCAGATATTGATTCATTTTTAAAAGTAATTATTCACCCAGTTTATTTTAAAGTACCATCCCTATTCGAGTCCCTCCAGGTGCCCCGACTCTGTTTTCGTAAGAGTCACGCGAAAAGACCGGCTCACTAGCGCTAATCCTATGGAAGAAATATTTAAACATATCTCGTTTGCATTTCAGTATGTTTAAACAATTCTTTTTGCATTGGCTAGCTGAGATCGATCTGTACAAAGGGCGTTTTTTACTTTTTCGATTTTGAATGCAGATATTTTTAATTTGAACACTTATTTTTGGAACCGGTTTCGAAAGTGAAAGTATCCTCTTGAAAAAAATCGGCAAACAAAATCGAAAAAATAAAAAACGGCCGACGTAGATATCATCTCAGCTGTCCAATGCAAAAAAGAAAAATGAAATAAAATAAAATAAATATTAAAATGCAAACGAGATATCTTTAAAAATTTCTTCCATAGGATTAGCATGAGCGAACGAGTCTTTCCGCGTGACTGAAGTAGCCCCTTAAAATGGGGCATTCTTTTTGCAGTTTTGAGTGTGGTTTAAGAGATTCGGGATTTTCATCCCTTTTTTTTTTCACTCAGCAATACTTTTTCCCATTGTCTTTATATTTGTTTAAAAATACAAATGTTCTGGATGCCTTAGACATTAACGTCAATAATTACTCAGATGAAGCAATTTTTTTATTCAAAATTCTGGATATAAAGGGTTAAAGACCACTGCTCTTATAAGACAGTGTTTCAATTACAGTACGATACTTATCATTTTTTAATTATTATAATATTTTCTAAGTTTATTCTTAAAATGATCTTACGTTAATAAATTTTCATTTGTAACCGCAATTGAGGTAAATACCTGCTGCAACAAAAAAATCAACTTATTAAACAGCTGACGTTTAAATCGGAAATCAATGACTTAGGGAGAAAAAAAAAAGACGCGAAAGATGTAAAAATCAGCAAACCTATAATCCAATTTGTTGCCTGTCGTGACCCCTGTAAGAGCCTACTTCAGTCCCGTTTGCTAATGCTATTCCTATGGAAGAAATTTATAAAGATATCTCGGTCGCATTTCACTATTTTTAGATGATTTTTTTTTTCAGTGGCTAGCTGAGGTCGATCTGTATGCAGGACGTTTTTAACTTGTTCAATTTTCATTGGGGAGTTTTTCGAAGAGGATACTTTCATTTTAGGAACCGGTTCTGAAAATGAAAGTGTCCCGATTAAAAATACTTGTAAACGAAATTGAAACAGTAGAAAACGTCCTGCATATAGATTTACCTCAGCTAGCCACTGCAAAAAAATCATCTAAAAATATTGAAATGCGACCGAGATATCTTTATAAATTTCTTCCATAGGAATAGCATTAGCGAACGGGTGTTTTTGCATGACTGAAGTGGGCTCTTAACTTTAGTAGGTGTTGCATCGAGCAGTCCGGAAGTTAAGTTTCTTTTTCTCCTTTTTCAAATAATTTTTTTTTAAACTATATTTTATAATATAAATACATATATACCATCGGCTTTTTTCAAAAGCTCACACTATTTCATATTTTTTATAGATTACGTCTGATGTGTTCTTACGATACCGCAAATACATTTCTATTCTACTCCTCATGCAGTCCATTATGGCGAGTCAATCTGCAGATCAGGGGCGTCAACGCCAGCTTTTCAATAATCGTTTTTAATCTCACTTTGCATAATCATAGAATCCACAATTTAAATATTTAAGTTATGATATAGATATAAGTTACCATTTATAAGTATTTTTAAGTTATATGTGTATTTCTCGATGCTTCCGTAAATTAGAAGCGTCCAATTAAACACGGTTTTATGCAATGATATTCTGATAAACTGTTTTGTAGATCTTCTCAATTTTTTTTCTGAAAAAAGGGTATATTTCTTCCGGAATTATGAACCCCCGCAGTTTCATTCATTTTACATTCGTCATTTTCTATTGATTGTGTTATCAAGATTATAATATATATTAAGTTTCACTAACATTGTAATTTTATTAGGATATGCGTCCATTTGAACAATATCTATCTATATTATAAAGGACAAGCGTATCTGTGCGTAATGCTGACGTCATTCTGCGAATGGCAACACTTCAAAATAAAATTTCGCTTGCTCAATTTTTGCTACTGTAATTTTTTAAACTTCTAAAAACCGCACATTTTTAATTTTTACACCGTCGTATAGGTATTTTTCTTTTAACTTTCAAATGAAGTTTGTTTGAAACGTGTATCGTAATTTACTCACTTTTTATGGCTTTTTAAATATTTTTTAAGCATGCATTTTTTAATCTATCGCATGCCGGTTCTATTAAGGAGGAAGAATATTAATTACCATTTCACACTAAAAACAGTATAAATAGTTCAGTATGTGTCTTCGGCTACTATTCCGTTACGAAATTGAAACTTAATAAGTAAATAAATAAGTAGATAAAATAAATAAAACAAATTTAACATATATATGCAATCGAACAATTTCAATTTACATCGTCGTAGAGGAAAAAAATGTACTTTCAAATGAAGTTTACTTGAAACGTGCATCGTAATTTACTCATTTTTTATGGCTTTTTAAATATTTTTAACCCATTTATTAATAACCCATTCACACTTAATAAATAGTTCAGCATTTGTCTCTGGCTACTATTCCATAACAAAATTAAAGCTTCAATAAATAAATAGAATTAAAAAAAATTAACAAATTTAACACATATGCAATTGAACAATTTCAATTTTTACACCGTCGAATAGGCTGAAGAAACGCATTGTCAAGCCTTATAATTTATTTGAAAACTGTATCATTTTACTGATTAGGAGTCTTAAAACTTTTTTAAATGAGTGGCAAAAACATCAAAAGGATATATTAAAAAAAATTAATTAATTAATAAAAAATAAAAAAAATGAAAGTTGGCCCTTTTGCTTGAAATAAAGGAAGAAATAATTGAAAATAAGGGTTACAGAAGAAAAACAGGTTAATCAAGTGCTTTGGTAAAATAATTTTCCATTCTCCATTCCATTTTTTGTTTCATTTCGTTCTTTTTTATCTTTTTTACCTTTTGAAGTTCTTACAAATCCATTTTGAAAACATAACAAAGGCCTAATAAATAAAAACGAAGGAATAAAACTTAAATTTAAGCACTTTCATCTCCACGAATCAGCTTATTCTAAACGTGAAGCAACCGTCTGTCGACAAATTGTCATCTATAAATGTTAGATCGTAGTTTTAGTATTATTTTTCAACTAAGGAGGCGGAATAAAAACATTTTTAAAACTCCTTCACAAAACTAGAGTATTATTTCCCTATATTTAGGCCGCATAAATTTAAACAAAAAAGAACAATTTTAAACTAATTATTTTTTAAAGACGAGTATTAAAATTTTCAGAAGGTCACTAAAAGCGAAATTATTGAGCGAAAAACTGTTATTTTGTATTCATTTATTCTTTCTTTATTTATTTATTATTTATTATTTGTATTCATAAATAGGATATTTTCCTCCATGAGTTTGTCCAAATGTCTCTATTTGTATAATTTCATCAACTGACTTCATTTTTATTTCACCAGCGCCGAAGTAAAAAATTAAATCTTAAAAAAAGGCGGTGATTTTTTTTTTCTAATGAAGCGTTGAAAATGGGCTTTTTTATTGAGTAAACTTTTAACCTACATTATACGGTTTTATTACTTGAACATGTTGGTTTATTACTGGAAATTCAAAGGCCATTTTTAATTGAAAAATAAAATAAATGAAAGGAAAAAAAATAAGAACTTTTTCCTTCCTAAAATAATCTATATAGGAATAAAATGAAAACAACTGTCTACAATAAAGGGATAAAAAAGTAAGGAAGATAAGGCATCTTTTCCTTATTTAATTTTTATTATTTCTGCATTAGTTTTTTTAATTTAAATTTATTTAAATTAAAAAGACTAATAATATGCACTATAATATGCAACAATAACTCTTTAATATGCACATCAAATACGAATACATTTATGTCTATCCTATAGCTTTTATATCCATTAAATTAAAATCGCTCGAATTTTTAATTTTCATAACCACACATTTAAATCTTTAATCAAAATAAAACGCAATAATTTGCCAAAAAATAGTTAAATGTACAAATTGATAAGTCACCCTTTGTATTTGAGAACACATTTCTATTCAATGTGTTTATAATTAGACAATCAGTAAATCAGCTTAATGATAATATCCAGTTTGTTTTTATTTGAATGAACTTTTGTTTTTCTGACAATCCTTATTCTTGGTAATATTTTGTAAAATATAATATTTTCATAATTTATTTTCGGTATTGACTAGTGATAAAATAATAAAAAAATAAGTGGTGAATTAATGAATTTGTGATTGGAAAGAAGTTGTTAAATTTTTGGTGTAATTAGATTTAAGAATAAAAATGTAACAATTAAAATATTTAGAATTTAATTTTAATTAAAGTTTATTAAAAAAGCTAATATATACAAAAATATTTATTAAACATTTTTAAGCATTCGGTTGCCGAATACTGAATATTCGGTATTCGGCGAAATTCCTGCTACGGTCAATCCCTAGTCCTGACTTAATAGAAAATAATCTAAACATGATCCCGACCCGGCCCGAGTCTGCTGAAAAAATTAAGCTTGGGCTCAGACACGATGTATAACTATCTAATGCCGATCTCTACGCTTTACATGTTATTTTTCTGTACTGGGGACATTATCAAAAAAATTGTACAATTTGACCATCGTATATTTTAATTTTGAAAGTTTCTCTGGAAAATTCTATAACACTTTCTGAGATAACTCTTACCTTTACTAGTGTAGTAATCAAGATCACATTTCAATTTCAATTTTAAATCATACTTTTTAAAAAAAATCCACAGATCTGATTTGAATAACTAGTTCATTAATGAAATTCCATGTTAACTGTATAGTTGCTTGCTTAGAATACAAAGAACTACTTAAAGATGTAATCACGCAGAAAAGCATTATTAAAAAATAATAATTTATTATTCAAAATGCATGAACATTGGAAGATTTGTTATGAAGAAAGCTTACTAGAAAACAAACTAAAATTAATTTAAGACAAAAAATTTCTATCGCAGCTAATTGAAATGGAATGAGCTTAAGTCTGACTCATTACAATAACTAAATCAAGCACCTAAAACAAATTTTAATAACTTGAAAAAAAAAAAAAGTCATGAATTTTGTCACCTGATCTTAAAAAAAAAAATGGACATCAACTGACTTTTCGAAGATTACACTTCCTCTTTAACTGTAGTTTTTATAAATTTCAGCATTCCTTTAATCCACTGGTAATGGCTTTATAATTCTATCTTCGAATTCATTCCATGATTTTTGTGAGCATTTAGATTTACACCATTGTCATTCTAGACATATTTTTTCTTCCCTTCTGTCTTCTATTCAAAAGTTTCTTTCTTACTTAAGCAATAACTTCTTTTGGTGTGCTTGCACCCATCCTCTCTACTGCCTTGACTTTTTACTTTCTTCTATCTTTACAACAAGAAAGTATTGGATTCGTGAAAACGTTTGACTTCCGGTTTTCGACGGATTTATACGTTTTATAATGTCCTGAACACGCTTGGATGGTTTTTAGAAAATGTCTGTCTGTCACTCTGTGTGTCTGTATGTGACAAATATTTTGTGGGCGCTCTATCTCAAAGAACGAATGCACGGAATTTCACAAAACTTTAGATTCAGTTAGACCTTGATATAAACGGGTCCTGATTAGTTTTTGGTTAAAATCGTCCAATAGGTGGCGCTGCTGTGCTGCATTATTCATGATTATCTCAGTAGCTCTAACTCAAGAAAAACTGCACGAATTTTCATCAAGCTTCAGATTCAGTGAGTCCCTGACATAAATGAGTGCTGTTTAATTTTTGGTGTCAATCGCCCAACAGGTGTCGCTGCTGTGCTGCCTTTTTCACGATTTCCGCAATAGCTCTATCTCAAAAACGAATGCACGGATTTTCATCCAACTTCAGATTGAGTCAGAAGTTGTCAAAGTTGTTGATCATTAAACGTTGGTGTAAATTCATCTAACAGGTGGTGCTGATAGGCTGCATTTTTCAGGAAGTATTAACATGTATGAGATAGAGGAAAGTTGTGGGATTGCGACATCTGACTAGTTTCATAAGAAGTTGAGAAAGTTTGCATGCACTGAACACAAACATCTCTTATTTTTAGAGTTAGGTTGTACCACCCAGAAAGGTCTTAAATGGCAAAATTTTGAACAACTCTTCATTTGAAATTGTGTAAAATCAACAATACATTTCTTATGAAGATTTTACTTTGATTCACCCAAAGAAGTCTTCAGGTTTTTTTTTTAACTTCATTCCTTTGTAATTGTTTCGTTTATTCCCGCACACAATCGAGAATTAAGTCTTGTTCGAGTAATCTAACACCAGCATTATTTTTTCTTTCAACAATTTTTCTCTTTTATATGTGGTATTTCTGAAACTAAAAGCACTGTCCAAGATGTTATAGATGCCATCCGCTGTTGGTATTTGTATTTACACCTATATTACAATTTCAATAGTTATACAGCAATTAAGTTCTTGTATAACAATTAAAATTGGATTTAGGCTGTCTTATAAACAGAGTTCTGTAGATAACTATCACATAAAGAATTTAAAACAATAGAGAATTTACTGGAGGGGAAATTTTAAGTTAGCAAGTCTGAATTAGCACTGCTTATTAACTTCGTCAATAAAGTTTATCGTTTGCTTGATAAAATTTTAATTGTATGTAAAATAATGTAAATTAAGATCACATTATGCTTACACTTATGTCTATGGGCATGGCATATGCACACATGGGATGCCCACAGACATGACATATTTAACCCGGGAGAACTCGCTGCATGAGATTTTCTCTCACAGTCGTACTTTTTTAAGACTCTCATTTAAATCATTTTTCATTTTAATTAAAATTTCAAAATTTTTTTCAATTATTTTACCTATTTTGTGAATAAAAGTACTAAGCCAACCAAAAAAAGTTGATATTATATGAATGTAAAGTAAAAGAAAAGCAATTGGGCTTTCTCACTAGCGAGTTCTCCCGGGTTAAGTATTTTTTCTTTTGAAAGAAGTAATTTTGAACCATACTTTATGAAATCGATGTGGTCATTTCCATATAATGCAGATTTACATTCTTCTATCTTTACAAGAAGAAAGTATTGGATTCGTGAAAATTTTCTACGGATTTATACGTTTTAGAATGTCCTGACACGCTTGGATGGTTTTTAGAAAATGTCTGTCTGTCACTTTGTGTGTCTGTATGTGACAAATATTTTGTAGGCACTCTATCTCCAAGAACTAATGCACGGAATTTCACAAAACTTTAGATTCAGTTAGACCTTGATATAAACGGGTCCTGATTAGTTTTTGGTGAAAATCGCCCAACCGATGGCGCTGTTATGAGGCATTTTTCAAGATTTCTGCAATAGCTCTATCTTAAGAGCGACTGCACAGATTTTCATGAAACTTCAGATTCAGTAAGTCCAGGATATAGTTTGCTGCTGATTAGTTTTGGGTAAAAATCGCCCAACAGGGGGCGCTGCTAGGCTGCATTATTCATGATGATCGCAATAGCTCTAACTCGAGAAAAACTGCACGAATTTTTATCAAACTTCAGATTCAGTGAGTCAGATTCAGATTCAGTGACTGATGTAAATGAGTGCTGTTTAATTTTTGGTGTAAATCGCCCAACAGGTAGCACTGCTATGCAGAATTTTTTACAATTCCGAAAAAGCTCTGTATCTGAAGAACTAATGCATGAATTTTCATCAAGCTTCAGATTCAGTTACTTCCTGGTATAAATGGGTCCTTTGTTAGTTTTTGGTGTCAATCGCCCATCAGGTGGCGCTGCTATGCAGAATTTTTTATCCTTTCCGCAATAGCTCTCTCTCAAAAACTTATGCACGGATTTACATCCAACTACAGATTCAGTTAGAAGTTGTCAAAGTTGTTGATCATTAGATTTTAGTGTAAATCATCTAACCGGTGGCACTGCTATGCTGCATTTTTCAGGATGTATTAACATGTATGAGAAAGTTTTGGGATTGCCACATCCGACTACTTTTAGAAAGCACAAATGGGATCTTATGATCTGGGCTGAAAAATCTTCATGAGAAATAATTTAAGGACGATCGATTTAGCCACAGAAGCTTTATTTTTTACAGTGACACAGCTACATAAAAACACACCAGAAGAATATTAGATATTTTAGAAGGAAGTTCACAATTGAAGACCTGAGTGGATGTTATGTAACAAAAATTAGAATTCGAGAAAATTGAAATTTTTTGTTCTAATTCAGTTATTCATTTAATTCTTTCTTAATAGCGTAAGTTTGAATGTTAATAGGTGATACTAAACTCCCCTGGAAAATAATATTAACATGTAATTATTAAATATTTGAAATTATTTTCACCATTTAAATTATTAAATATAAAATTATTAAATATTAAAAAATACTGTCTCATATCTTCAATACTAAGAAGAATTTTAATATTTTAGTTTTACCATATGATATATCTCAAAACGCTTTCCTCCATAGAATAAAACAATTTTTGAGAAAATGTATCATAACTGAAGAGCTGAGTGGATGAACATGTTATGCTACATTTTCTATTTTTTTTTTTTTAATCTTTTGGATTAAAGCGTTATGAGGTATGCTATCACACGGTGAAGCTACAATACTAAGATTCTATTTAGTCTTGAAGATTTAAGAGATTATTCATTAATATTTAATATTTTAATATTTAATAATGTCTTTAATATTAATAATTTTTAATATTTGAAAATTATATACGAATAACTTTTTCTGAGAGAGTTTAATACCATACCTGTTAATATTTTAAACACATGGTATCAAACAGAAAATAAATCATTAAAATTTACAGAAAAAACCTTCATTTTAAATTTCTGGAAATGTGATTTTTGTTACTTAACATGTTCTTCCACTTAGCTCTATCCGCAGAATTTTTAATAATGCGTGTGGGTTCGGGCCAAGTATGTCTGTGTACTTCCTTGAAGTATAATCTTTGTTGAGATTGTCCGGTAGAAATATCTTCTCGCTGCGTGCGGACTTCAACCTAGTGATGGGCGATTCTGGAAAATTTGAGAATCGATTAAAATCGACATCGTATAAAACAGAATCGATCGCAATAAGAATCGATTCCCAAATTCTAGAATCGATACTTGAATCGATATTTCGATGTTCACAGATTCACACAGATAAGCTGAAAAATAGTACAGTAAACTCTGTCTAAGGCGGAATCGGTCGGGACTGAGAAAAATTTTCGTGGTAGACAATATTCCGGCTTATGCAAAAAAGCTCCCCCTCCCCCCCCCCAAAAAAAAAAAAAATCCCTCGAAGATGACGATCTTTTATTGATTCTCCTGACTAGAAAATCGATTGAAAACTGAAATTCTGAAAGATCCTTTGTCTTTTTAAAGATAAATGAGAAAATTTATTCAATTTCTTAGTACTGCTGTAATACATTCATATTGGAAGTTTATACACACACAAAAAAAAAAAAAAAAAAAAAAAAAACTTCGAGAATGAGAAAGAATGCTATAATTTTGAATTTGAGTACAATCTTAAAGTATAATATATTGTACTTTCGAAAATAAGTAATCATTTTCATAAATGTTCGTTTTACTAGAAATATTAACTTTTAGATGCAATTTTGCATATGAAAAAATGGCATAAGCATAAATTCCTTAAAATTTAAAGTTTCTGTTCTTTTGAATTAACTTTTTTAAAAGCTTACGGAATTTTAGCTAACATGCTCGACATTGAGTTATTTGACTTATCAGTTTTAAAGTTTAATAAACAAAACGCTTTTCATTTTTAAATTATCCTTTTTCCGCCTTATGCAAAATTTTGGTTTCGGTGGGACCTTAAAATCCTTTCCGTTTCCGCGTCAGACAGATTCCGCCTTATGCAGCAGGAATTAATGTAATTTTCTATGGGTTCGCCGGGACTTGAAAAAATTTCCGCGGTAGACAGATTTCCGGCTTATACAGAGTCCGCCTTAGACAGAATTTACTGTAATTCCAAAACGTAGCGAATCAACAGGGCCGTAACGACTATCCCTCACCTCCATTTATGTGGGCCATCCATAAATGGAGGTGTTGCGGCCCAGACAATGTTAGCGGCCCAGAAGTAAGCTACTACAGACCTTTGAGTCAAAAAATAAGGTTTTTTTAACTTTTAAAATTATTATTTTTAAGATGTAATTTTGATAATAATTTATATTATATTTAAATTTATCTTTAAAAAAAGATCTTGGTCAGATAAGAAAAAAGAAAGAAATGATTTTTTTTTTCATCCGGAAAAGATGTACTTTCTACAATAACTCTTATTTCCTTCCACCAAACAGATGGGGACTTTCTTCCTATAAACGTCATTCTTAAAAATGCGCAGATGAGCGAAATTTTGAAGGCTCTAAATTTATTTAAAAAGTTAAATGGTTTTTCAGTCTTTTTAGGGTCTTCTATAAGTGTGGGGGAAATGCAAATATTGCAAATCTTCTTTTAAAATAGCTGTGATGAATGTAATTAACCAAGTATCACATACTAATTATCCCCTAATTAATAATCAAAATTCTCCTTTTAATAATATATTTAACTAAAATTTCTTTCCCTTTTTAAAATATATATCTCTTTATCTCATTTACAGTTTATAAATATCTTTCTTTTTAATGTTTACCAAATATTTAGCTGTTAAGAAAAAAAGAAAAAAAGTTCTCATCCTAGAGCCATTAAGAATGAAATAACATACTTTTCTCTGGTTAACAAATAAATAAAAGTACATTCCTTGATTATATGTTTTTTTTTTTTTTTCCCCAGCAGTAATCTAAAAACCATAAACAGTTATTGACTCATTCGCTGACATGCAGAGTGCACTCACTGAAACAATAATAAATAAAAAAGAAAAGTATCGAGTTAAACTGATGGCATTGAGCTCACAGTCTATTCATACTAATTGTATTTTATACTCTTACTTCAAAGAATGCCTTTCGAAAAATAAATTAAGGGGGAATCGCCCCCCCCCCCCCCCCCCGTCACATCTCTATACTTAAACAATAAGCGTCCAAATCTTATCAGGGAAGCGCGTTATCAGAATAAACTAGTTATCAAATTTGAACCAAATCAGATAGAAAAACCTATATATCTAAATTAAGGGGGGTTAGCCCCTGTTCCTACCTTTATACTTAAATAATGAGCCTCCAAATTTAATCAGGGAAGCGTCTTATCAGAATTAACCGGTATACCAAAATTGAAGCAAATGTGATAATTCTGCATGAAAAACCCATTTATCTAAGTGGGGGGAATAGCCCCCGTACCCCCCTCCTTTATGCTTAACCAATGAACCCTCAAAACTAATCAGGGAAGCGCCTTATGAGAATGAACCTAGAAAAAAAAATTGAAGCAAATCGGATATTTCTATCGAGAGTTATCGCGTTACGTATGTACGCACATACATACATACAGAAACTGCGGGCACATTAGCTCTCAGGCTTTAATAGCCTGTGAGCTAAAAAGAAAAGTGTCCAGTTAAACTGATGGCATTGAGCTCACAGGCTATTCACACTAACTGTATATTATGCTCTTATTTCAAAGAAAAAGCCCCTCGAAAAATAAACTAAGGGGAGGGGGTAATTGCCCCTCCCCATTTCCCCCCTTTATATTTAACCATTGACCCTCCAAATGTCATCAGGGAAGCGCCTTATCGAAATAAATCGGTATACCAAATTTGAAGCAAATCGGATACAAAAACCCATTTATCTAAATTAAGGGGGTATTAGCCCCCGTTTTCCCTTTTATATTTAACCAATGAACTTCCAAATCTAATTAGGGAAGCGCCTTATCAGAATAAACTGGTATACCAAATTTGAAGAAAATCGGATAGCAAAACCCATCTATCTAAATTAAGGAGGGTATTATCCTCTCGTTACCCCCTCCCCCCTTTAGACTATAACAATGAACCTTCAAATATAATCAGAGAAACTCGTTATCAAAATTAACCGGTATAACAAAATGTGAAGAAAATCTGATAATTCTGCATGAAAAACCCATTTATCTAAGTTAAGGGGGGGGGACTAGCCCCCGTTCCCCCCTTTATACTTAACCAATGAACCCCCAAAACTAATCAGGTAAGCGCTTTAGCAGAATGAACATAGAAAAAAAATTGAAGCAAATCGGATATTTCTATCAAGAGTTATCGCGTTACGTACGTACATACATACATACATACAATACCGACGGCCGCATTAAATCTCAGGCTTTGATAGCCTGTGAGCTAAAAAGTGCCAAGAGCGTGTAACTAGGGAGGGGGGAGGAAGGACAGAAAATAAAAGAGGACGTTAAAAGCTTTCCAACAATATGTTACATGAGATGGCTTGGAAGAAACAATAAATATGCTCCCCGGGGGGCAGGTAGGTCTCAAACGGTGGGAGGAGCGACCTCAAATGTATCTTTGGTCAAGGTTTCAAAATGTGGATTTATAATAAAATAGAACGAGAATTGGGCATTTTTAAAATAGCATGCATATTTTGAATGGCCCTGTAAATTAAGATTGGCGAGGAAGGGGGGGGGGGAGGAATAAAAGGGCTGAACTTGAAAAATACAACATAATAAACTAGTAACCCGAATAACTAGGCTTCTAAACAAAAGTATAACGATTTAACATAGTATTGAATTCAGGGGGTGACCCGGGGGAACATTGGAATGTCCCTCCCGAAAGTTTTGAGATTTTATGCTTTTTAATGGAAAAATGTGCATCCCCCCTTACGGAACTCTAAAATCCCCCCCTCCCCCCTCATTCCGACTGGAACAGTCAAGAAATCAACCCGCCATTCAACACTGAACCTAGAAAGAAAAAAAAAAAAAAAAGGCACTTATACAAAATTTTACAGCAATTCTGCCACTAAAACAGTAAAATTAAAGGAATTTATTCAACCCGAATCGTGGATCATGCGCGATGCGATTTGAATTGAAGTAAATCAAAATATAACGATTTCAGCCGCATCTAAAAATCGGCATCGAATCTGAACTGAATCGATTCGCCCGAATCTAAAAAATTGAAGTAAATCAAAATATAGCGATTCTGCCCGCATCTAAAGATCGACATCGTCATCGAATCTGAACTGAATCGATTCGCCATTTCTGATCTTAATTTACGGGCAGAATCGATGCGGTCATTTTTTCTTGCTTTCTTTTGTCTTTAGAAAAAGAAAGCGGTGGATTCGTGAAAAATTTCGACTTCCGGTTTTCGAAGGATTTATAGTTTTAGAAGATCTTGTCTGGAATACGATTTGACTATTTTTATACATTGTCTGTCTGTCAGTCTGTCTATTTGTTTGTCTCTGACAAAAAAATTGTGGGCGGTCTATTTCAAGAACTAATGCATGGAATCTGTTGAAACTTTAGATTCAATTAGACTTTCATATAAATTGGTGCTGATTACTTTTTAATGTAAATCTACCGACAGGTGGCGCTGCTATGCTGCATTTTTTCGATTTTCGCAATAGCTCTATCTCAAGAACTAATGCACGGGTTTTCATCAAACTTCACATTCAGTTAGACGTTGGCATAAATTGTTGCATATTAGATTTCGGCGTAAATCGCCCAACAGGGGGCGTTGTTATGCAGATTTTATCAGCAGTGTTGAATTCAGACAGTTTTCTCCGGGAGGGATTTCTCCGGATCCAAAGAGGGAAAGTTCAGAGGGGAAGGGGATTGGACTTTTGTACATTAAGCATAAAATCTCAAACCTTCTGAGGGGACATTTGAATGTTGCACAGGGGGGGGGGGGGGGGGCGCGCATGTCCCTCCGGACTATCCCCGGAATTCAACACGTTTTTCTGGATTTAAACGATTTTAGGGATCATATCTCAAGAACTAAAGAACGGAATTTCATCAAACTTAATATTCTGTCATAAGTTGTTCATGATTACGTTTTCGGGTAAATGATATAACAGGTTGTGCTGCCATGCTGCTTTTTTTTAGCAGTGTTGAATTCAGACATTTTTCTCCGGGAGGGATTTCTATGGCTCTGGAGAGGGACATTCTAGAGTTTCGGGGGGGGGGGGGTGGAATTGGACTTTTGTCCCTTAAGCATAAAATCTGAAATCTTCATGAGGGAAATTTCAATGTTCCACCAGTACCAGCCCCTGAATTTAACATTGTTTTTCAGAATTTATAAGATATTAGCGATAATATCTCAAGAAGTAATGACCGGAATTTCATCAAACTTAATATTATGTGTCATTGACATAAGTTGTTCCTGAGTTTTTTGTGTTAATCAGGTAACAGGCTGCGCTGCTATACTGTTTTTTTTGCATGATATTCGTGATAGACATATCTCAAAACTAATGCACTCAATTTAATCAAACTTCATATTCTGTTACACTTTCAGATAAATAGATCCTTATTAGGCTTGGGTGTATACTGCCCAACAGCTGTCACTTTTATGCTATTTGAATTGGGATTTTCCGTTGCGGACATCTAGGCTAATATCAGACGAACGTCTTTTGCACGCTTTTTTTTCGCTCTTACACCGTCCGTACACATGCTAGAGAAGGTGTAGGGATGGCGTAAGAGCAAAAAAAGCGTGCAAAAAGACGTTCGTCTGACATTAGCCTAAGAGGGTGTGAGCCGAAATTCAATGACTTGTTAGGAAAATGCAATGCTTATATTTTCTTTTAAAAGGCACATACTTCAACGAATCTATGCTTTTTGAATCCTCATGATGCGCATATGTTATCATTTAAATTTGACACCGTGGTAGCGAATTTTGAAGTTTTAAGATTTATGAGGCAGATGAAAGTTTTGGGATTGGCACATCCAACTACTTTATCTTCAATTTTTGAAGGAAAATGAAAATAATATTACCTTATTTTGTCTTAGAGACATCGATTAAAAAATTTATAGTATCGATTAAATCGAGTTGGCCATAGTATCGATTAAATCGATTAAAAAAATCGAAATCGCCCATCACTACTTCAACCTATACAGGATCGCCCTGTCCTAGCTGAGGGCGCAGAAAAAAGATTTGCTTTTCGCAGAGTCCGAGAGAAAAGTCTCTCAGCTGGGACAGTGCGGTCGATCATGCTGAAATTATTTCTCATGACGGTACAGGGCAATCTACAATTATTGAAAACCAAGAAGACAAACATTCACTTGTGACTTTGTACAAAATGGCTACAAAAGATCATTGATTAGCATTCAAATTGCACCGTACTGCCACTGGGTGAGTTTTTTTATGGTAAATTAGGCTATGTCCACAGACAAGACAAAAAAGTGAGTGACAATAATAAATTAAGGGGAACAAATATCCATTTGCTAAAAGATATAAAAATATATTATTGAACAGCAGAAAATACACCTCTTATGCCTATTAATAAAAATACTAACTGGAAAAGATTTTACTTTTTAATATATTCTATCTTTACAAGAAAAAATTATTGGATTCGTGAAAAATTTCGACTTTCGGTTTTCGATGCATTTATACGTTTTTGAAAGTCCTGAACACGATTTCATGGTTTTTAGAAAGTGTCTGTCTGTGACACAAATTTTGTGGGCGCTGTATCTCATGAACTAATGCAAGGAATTTAATAAAACTTTAGATTCAGCGAGTCCCAGCTATAAATGGGTGATAATTAGTTTTTGGTGTAAATCGCCTGACAGGTGGCGCTGCTACGCTGTATTTTTCATGCTTTCCGCAATAGCTCTATCTCAAGAACTGATGCAGACCGATTATGACACGATTAGTTGAGAATAAATATGGATTTTCTAATCTTCCGTAATCGATTCGACAGCTAAGACTAGCATTAAAAAAATATATATTAGCAACAACAGGGTTTAATGTAATTTATTTGTTAATTATCCGCTATAAATTATTTATTTATTCATCAGGTATTGATATATTGGTAGCAAGATAATCATGCAATATTCTATCAATCACTAAAAAGTAGGAAATAAAACAAACTTAAATATATCTATTTATATAAAATCCAAGTCTCTGTGTGTCCCTCACGATTCCGGTAGGACCACCTCATTGAAATGAGTAATTGTTGAAAAATACTAATGCAGGGTTACCACAGTAGCGCCAAATGTTGGCCAACTTGGCAATAGCTGGCTGATTTGGTGAAATTCCCATTTATAACTATTAATCTTTCATAAAGGAGGTCACCAAAATTTAATTTTAAACTCCGCTCTTTTAAGATATTTTTACAAAATCTATGGTTGAGAATATAAAGTACATCTTTACGTCTTCCTCCCGATGCTACTAATAAAATAACCGCCAATAGACGACGCTGTACTGTATGATCTCCTAACTGCGCGATTTTAATGTGCTTTAGGTACTTTTCCAGTATAAGTGCCTTGGCGAAAAAAGAAATTTGGCAACATTTTCCCGGAACCTATCCACTGTTTCATTTTATATACACATGCATTTTTTTTTCGATATTTATACGATTTATTTATACGATTAAAAAAGCCGTTTCTCTAATTTTATACAGAAACAGATGTAATTTGTACATAAAAACATGAATAATATACATATAAAATAAACATATAAAAAAAAAACTCATCAAGTTTGTTTTCATAGCTGTTTATATGATTTGACAACAATTCTCAATATTTTTCCGTTATACGGAAACCATGCCAAACTGGGTACAGATGTCATATTCGCCCCATATGAAGCGCGATTTTTTTCGGTTGCCAATTTGGCGAAAACATCAACAGCATAAACAACATAATCTGGGTTACCACATCAAGCAAAATAACGACACTTTAACGCAAGTTAAGTACCTGTTGCCTATATGATATTGGCGACGGAAAAAATTCGCGCCAATATGGGGCGAATATGACATCTGTTCCCCAAAATGTATGCGGTACTTTTCCATTATACGGACACCATTGTCGCCAAGCGCAATAGTTGGCGCAAAATGAAAATAAGGTGAATTGAAACATTTGAAAAATAAAAGAAAAAACATTCTCGATAGTAAAGTGGGCACTTTAAAAATATAACATTTGAAAATTACAAACTTTTACGAACTATTTTATTAAATCACAAATATATACTTAAAATAAATGAACAAATAACTGTTATACCATAAAGTAATAAAATAAAAAATCATATTAAACTGCTGCCATAAAATTATAAATATCTTTCAGCATTGCAGTAAACATTTCATTTTTTGAATGAAGGCCTAGCCACATAAAATCTATGAGATACGACTCTAAATGATGACGAACAGCTTTCCGAAGTCTTTTGTTGCGCCATTTTGCGATGCCCCATAATCTTTCAACATTTGGACTTTGACATCCAGTATTAGGGTCGACAAAATTGTATTTGTGATTTACTGTGAAATGATCATAACCAGCACTTAGCAGTTCATCTGTTTTATATCCTTTCCAACAATCTGTGGAACAGATGTCATATTCGCCCCATATTGGCGCGATTTTTTTCGGTTGCCAATTTGGCGAAAACATCAACAGCATAAACAACATAATCCGGGTTACCACATCAAGCCCTTTAGCGCAAGTTAAGTACCCGTTGCCTATATGATATTGGCGACAGAAAAAAATCGCGCCAATATGGGGCGAATATGACATCTGTACCCAATCTGTATAAATAATATATGACTTTCATCTACTTGTATAATTTTATTAGGTCCACCGATTTTTCTATTCGGTCGAGAACATAAAGCATTTACACAAACTTCTCTCGAATAACTATTCCATTCCACTGTTGTGTTGTGGTTCATATCAAGTTGCAGCTCACAAAACTCAATCGATGTCAACTCTTTGCACTATAAATATATAAACCTCAAAGCATTAAGAAAAGTCACCCGCGATCCTTTAAACCAAGTTTTTTGTCGTATTTCTACGCTTTCTTCGCATGATCGTAAGCTACAACTCAATTTCGGATTTCCAGAACTCATCCATAATTTCATTTCATGATTTTTTGAACACAATCTTTTATTATGCAGAATTCCAAATTCCTGAAACAGTTTTATCACAACTTTCTCATCATCTGGTAATTGCCAAATGATAAAATCCATCTCAGCATCAGCAGTAAAAGTAAACTACAACTTTATTTAAAAAAAAGCACTTTTAATTCGATTAATAGCAGATTAAAAAGCTTTCCAAGGTTAAGGTTAAACAATAATCATTCACGTGATTCACGTTTCATAAATAACAAATCACAATGTTTCGCATGGTTTACAATAAAAATCTACAATCAAGGTTGAAATAATTGGCGCATTAGCATATATTTTAGCATGCTGTCCGTATAAAGGAAAAGTACCATGTATGCTAATTATTTCAAAAAGGTAAAAGATATTTGTAATTTTATGCCAGCAGTTTAATATGAGTTTTATTTTATTGCTTTATTTTATAACAGTTATTTGTTCAATTATTTTAAGTATATATTTGTGATTAAATGAAATAGTTCGTAAAAGTCTGGAATTTTCAAATGTTATATTTTTTAAATACTCACTTTAGTACGACAATATTTTTTCTTTTATTTTTCAAATGCCTTAATTCACGTGACTTTCATTTTGCGCCAATTATTACGCTTGGCGACAATGGTATCCGCATAACGGAAAAGTACCCAAATCTCACTTTCTGATGCCCAAATAACACCACACTTTTTTTTTTTAATGCCAAAGCCCCTACAGTGGTGAGGGGAGCGAAGAGTTTAAACATTAAATAATAAAGTTTCGGCACAGATGTCATATACACAACGGGTACTTAACTGTCATCAAAGTGTCGTTATTTTGCTTTATATGGTAACCCGGATGTTGTTGTTTATGCTGTTGATGTTTTCGCCAAATTGGCGTCGGAAAAAATCGCTCCAATATGGGGTATATATGACAACTGTGCCAAAGTTTCTATAAAGCAGTATAATACTAAAAATTAAGAATAAAATAAATGCAAAATAAGACTAAAGAAGAAAGAAAAATCATGCGTTAAGTATAGAATATGAAACACTTTCCAACACATCCTAAATGCTTTAACAAAACTTCGTTATTTAGGGAAATAAGGTAAATAAGATAACTAAGTAAACATTTTAGAAAACGCATAATTTAAAAAAAAAATGATTTCAGCAGTTACCGTCCATAGCAATAGTCCGTTATTACATGGCACTATTTAGCTAAAATTTAATTTAAGCTACTCTTAAAGCTACTGAAATCATATTTCCAGATATTATCATCCATAGACGGTTATGTATCCAAATCTTTGCGTGACCCTGTATATCATTTTATCTATATTCTGCAAACATTTCTTAGTAATCTAAATGCAGTTCAGCGTAAAACTGCATAACTCCTTTAAAAACCACCTTTAAGCAATTTATTCTCATACTCAGGAACCCTTACGAATTCTTTTGTGTAGCCCTGCATATGAACTGTAGCATTTATACACACGGTATAGTATGCATAAATGTAGTGAAACATAAAAGCGCATATCATAATTAAAAATGCATTTCTAGCAATCATTACTTATGTACATACAATACTTCGGAGAAAAGTTTCTTGGCGAGAAAGAAGTTTGCCAACGTATTTTCTGACAACCTCTTTACTGCTTCATACTCACAAGCAATTTTTTGCATATGTATACAATTCATTTAATGTAAAAAAAACTATTTATCCATTTTTATAAAGAAACAGAAGTATTTTTTGCACAGATGTCATATACGCATCGGGGTTGGCGTGATTTTTCTCTGACGCCAATTCGGCAGAAATCTCGCTTTCGAATACCAGTTACTTATATATTTTTAAATTATTTGCTATCATTTTGAAAAGGAAATAACTATAAATAAATAAAAGTTTGAATAATAACTATAGAACAAAACAGTTTATATAATTTAAAAACAGAAAATAAAAGTAAATAAACAATGGCACAGATGTCATATTCGCCAAATATTGGCGCGTTTTTTTCTGACGCCAATGTCATATACGCAATGTATACTTAACCGGCGCCAAAGTGTCGTTATTTTGCTTGATATGGTAACCCGGATGTTGTTGCTTATGCTGTTGATGTTTTCGCCAAATCGGCGTCGGAAAAAAATCGCGCCAATATGGGGCAAATATGACATCTGTGCCTAAACAATTTATTAATAAATAAAAAACAATAGCCGGCAAAATAACACCATTTTAGCGACATAGGTATCCCGGTTCATATCTGAAATCTGTGCCGTAATTTGTATATAAAAAAATATTATATATATTTAGAAACGATTTTTTTATGTATATAAGTGCATATATAAACAAAAATAAAAGTTCATTAGATTTGTTTTCATAGCTGTATATTTTGGCAACATATCTCACTTTCTGATGCCCGAATCACGCCAAGCTTTTTTTTAAAAATGCGCTATAATGGAAAAGTACCTAAATAAATAATTAACAGAAATAACCAATTATGCAAACTAAAACATTTTATTTCGAGATTAAAGCATTGTTTTTAATTTCGATTAAAAATACATATATCTTTGGATAACTTTAATTGACATTTGGTTCACGGCTTAATATCTCATTCCATAAAACTTAGCAAACACAAGTGATTCATTCATCGTGAACCGTAAAAAATATTAAATCATTGAGATAATCATTCACAAAGTAAGTTCTCCAACAATCAATGGACAATATTCTAATGACGTCATAGTATGTAAAATGGGTTGGGTTGGGTTGATTTTTGACGGCCAATTATCTACACGAGGGATATAGGCCCAGTATGTAAAATGGTGGTGGTATCATTTGTCTATGGTTTGAAATCACAAAGATTTAATTTTGCTATGTCTCTTAGTTACATTATTTTATTGTCGTATTTATGAGATCAGAACAAAAGCATATTTTTTCATTATTTAGTTATTAAAGACGAAAAAAAATTATAAATGTGCATGATTTGAAAAATTTAAATAATTTTCTTTCTTAATACTAAAAAATAACATCGGGAAGTAACAGCGAGTTTAAGTTAAATAAGTTTAGCTGTTTAATTCTGTTGTAATATTCAAAATAACTGTATTTATTAGATTTCAGTAAACAACATCAGGGCCCGATTAAACTTTGAAGTTAGAGGAATTACAATGTCATTTCAGGACTTTTCTTTTGGAGAAGCTTTTCAAAATTCCACATATACATGGAAACTCTTCAGTGTTAGAAATATTATTCCCAGGACTGGCATAACATGAGAACGGCCTGCAATTTTACACAAGTTTTTGAAAACTTACTTTATATCAGAAATTTTACTAGAAACTGGTTACTTTTTTGTTATAGAGGCCCACACTATTAGAATTATGACAAGTTGCAGCCAATTTCGCCAAAGTCGTAACAAAGATCGTGAAGCACACACATATAATACCATATAATACCATTTTATGAAATCGTATACGATAATTTAATAGTTTTTACCTTACTTCAAGTGTGTAATTTATTTATTTTTAAGGCTTAATAATCTAAATTGTCCAATATATGAATTTAAAAATAATGTAAACAAAGACTGAATAGATATGACCGCAAAAATCTGCAGAAAACTTGGAATTGTGCAGATTAGTGGTCTTCTAACTGTACACAGTTTTTCATAAATGTGTTTCGTTCTTAAAATGTGTTATTTTCATCTATCACTGCGGAACAAATGAGAAAACTCATATTCTTGCACATGAGTTGTATATATCTTTATATCTAAATCTCCGTCATTTTTGACGGGCTACCTTTCTAGTATATATATATTAACCGACTTAATAAAAGCCCTAAAAAGGATTAAATATATATATTTTTTTAAATTCTATAATGACAAAATGTTACTCAACAACTACATATCAGATATCAGGTTCGGAATAAAAACGATAATTTAATGTGTACAAAAATACACACAAAACATAGATTTTCGAGAGAAAAGTTTTTACAAAAGATGAATTTACAGATTTATTTAATTTACGAATATATACACATAAAAAGTGATCAATTACATTTTAAAGTCGGTGTCAAAAAAAAAAAAAAAAAAAAAGCTTATGATTAAATAACTTTTTTGCTAATGATATAAAACATTTTTTTCTGACTTAGTAAGATATTTTCCATCATGACTTTCTTCATGCTACGAGGTACAATAGATTCATAATTCTTACTATACTTATGGTAATTTAGCACCGACTTAAAAAAGTAACTGATTACTTTTTATATGTATATATTCGTAAATTGAATCATAAGTCTATAAATTCATCTCTTGTGAAAAATTTTCTCTCGAAAACCCACGTTTTTGAGGGTATTATTGTACTTCGTACACATTAAATTATCTTTTTTATGCCCACACCTGGGATCGGATATGTGGTTCTTGAATAACATTTTGTCATTACAGAATTAAAAAATATATATTTAATCCTTTTTCGTGCTTTTTTTAATCGGTTAATATTTTTTTTAAAAGCTTATTTCATTAAAGAAAGGAAACGAATGATGACAACCTTTGATGTGCCATGGCACCTGGAATTCAATCGCCCCCCCCCCCCCACTTTTGTTGTATTTTTACAAACAAGTTGTCTATGTCACTCCAAGCACAAGGTTTTTTTTATTATTATTATTAACAAGCTTCTTTTTATTTTTGAGAGTTTAAAGAGCTTATATTTTTAATGTGTGTTCTGTTCATTTTTCAAAGAATGCACCGATCTTGATCACTCCATTTTGGGTTGACGCCAGCTCACTTTGACACTCTTCTATGCAGGATTGTAGTCGTAAAAAAAAGATATACGATAGTATATCTATGCCTATATCTATACGAGAGTATAGGATATAGGCAGAGGGTATACGCTGACGTGATGAACGTTCATAGCTAGGGTACACGCTCAGGGCCGTGCGATGTGGGGAGGGGCGACGGGGCAGTCGCCCCGGACGCGAAAATTGAGGAGTTGCAAATTTATACTACAAACCTCTTTTTTTTCTTCTCTTTTGTAAAAGAAAATGTATATTTACTTATTGGGAATTTTTTTTCCCCAATGTAAGTACGTACATTTTTCGTTTCAAAGTTATTGAATTGTCCTTTACCCAACACAGAAATACAAATTTATGAATAAGGACCTTCTTTCTTTTCAAAACTTGTTTTAGGTCTTTGTCTTAATCTCTTTAGTTAACCATCTCTTTTCTGTGTCTTGTGACAAAAACATATACTACTCTCAAAATAGCACTGGGTTTCTTTCTTCGAATATAAAAGGGTTCCAAACTGTTATACTGTACTGTTAGATACATTTTTTCTACACCCATTTTCCAAATCCCCTTTGCCAAAATATAAGTGCTATTTTCTCTTATGTTTAGTTTTTTTTTTTTAATTTCTGAATTAAAATTAAACCTAAAGTTTCAACATAAAAGCGAAATATGTATTCAGTAAAATTTGTTTCTGTTTCTGCACTTTTCAATTTTGTGACAACTGTCACAAAGAAAAGTTTGGAAAGTGTGTGAGTGTGTGTGGGGGTAGGGGGGGCGCTAAATTGAAACTTTGCCCCGGGCGCAGTTTTCTCTTCGCACGCTACTGTATACGCTAATGTTTTACTTGAGAAACAGAGGGTATACGGAGCTTTTCAGAAAAATTCAGAAGGTACACGGCGTATACCCCAGTATACCCTCCACTACATCCCTGCTTCTATGGAACTTAACTTTGTTTTTGCCTGTCAAGAAGGAATTTCGTAATAGATTTTGAACCCACTTCATAGAAGGCATTACGTTATTAGTGTTATAAAAAAGCTAAGCTATTTAAAGAACCTATTTTTTTATGTGTACCCCCAGAGTGTTTCATTAGCTTTAAGGGGACCTTTATTTCCGCAAAAATAGAAAATTATTTGTTTGCATATTCTCCAGTTTGTTCTGAGCCATTTGCAAAGTAGTATGTTGTGGCCATCCCAAAACTTTCTTCTATCTCATACATGTCAATACTTCAAAATTCACTATCTCAGTGCCCAATTAAATGGCAATCTGTGCTCATCATGAGAATACTAAAAAGATGAAATTCCGTGCATGAGTTCTCGAGATAGGACTGTCGCTGAAATCGTGTAAATCCAGTAAAATGCAGCATAGCAGCGCCACCTATTGGGTTATTAACACCAGAACCTAATTATCATCAACATATGTCAACGTCTAACTGAATATGAAGTTTGAGGAAAATTCGTGCATTAGTTCTTGAGATAGAGCTATTGCGCAAATCATGACCAATGCAGCATAGGAGCGCCACCTGTTGAGCGATTTGCACCAACACGTAATCAGCAGCAATATTAATCAAGTTATACTTGAATCTGAAGTTTGATGAAAATTCGTGCATTACTTCTTGAGAGCTATTGAGGAAATAGTGCAAAATGCAGCACAGCAACGCCACCTATTGGGGGATTTACACCAATACGTAGTCAGCCTCATTTCATATCAAAGAGTAACTGGATCTGAAGTTTGATGAAAATGTGTCCATTAGTTCTTGAGATACAGCTATTGCGGAAATCGGGAAAAATGCAGCCTAGCAGCGCCATCTGTTGAGCAATTGACACCAAAAGCTAATCAGCACCCATTTATATCAGGGACTACCTGAGTACAATTTTTTATTAAATTCCGTGCATTAGTTCTTGAACTAGAGCGCCCATAAAATTTGTGTCATATATATACAGACAGAATCACAGACTCACAGACAGACATTTTGTAAAAACATGTTTTTTGGAATCTCTGACCCATAAAACGTGTCAATCCGTCGAAAACCGGAATTCCAAAATTTTCAGGAATCCAATACTTTCTTCTTGTAAAAATAGAAGAAAGTAAAAACGGAACGCACATGCGATTATTTTTCGCAAAATAAAATTACAAGCGTTTGAATTTTGTACACAAACAATTTTTCGGCATTTAATATACTTTACATCTGTTTTTCTCAAACCGGATTTTTCAACGTTTTTAAATTTTTGAAATGCTCCATGAGTAAAATTTTGATCAAAACTCGTGAAATTGATAATGCATAATACCGATGTTGCTTTCAAAGAAACTGTGTTTGCATTTTATAATTCGACTTCGTTAAAATAATTAAATTTGATTTTTAACTTATTCAGAGGCAAAATTTTGATGAAAATCTATATCGAATTCAGAAAAAAAATCTCTAAAAATTCAACTATTCAAGGGATTAAAGAATCCATACACGGATTTGTCTGTATTAGAGTTTTAAGTGATTAAAATGCAAAATCGAGGAAATATTTCCAAAAATTATGACGCATGGAGCATTTTAAAATTTCGTTTAAAATTTTAATTTTAAAAATCTTAAAATTATGATAAGATTGAAAATTTCTTTTAAGGTGTTTTTATATACTTATGGTGAAATGTGTATTTCCACAAAATTTCATATCTTTATGATAATAATTAAAAAAAAAAAAAAAAAAAAAATTAACCTTCACCGTCCCCTTAAAAAACATCCATCTTTCTCTATAATTTTTCACACGAGCTTTTCAAAAACTGATATATTATCATCATGGTACTCCTCCACAACCTATCCATCCACTAAAACTCTAGTTTAAAGAGTTAAAAAACGGAAAAGAAAGTGCGATAGAAGGCGCTCATGTTTTTTAAAAAAAAGTAATTATTTAAAAAAAACTAATTGCTTCTTGACATATTGCTATCAGTATCATTAAACAATAAGTAAATGCTTTAAAGACTTGTCAAAAAAAATCTTTCACGAATCATCCTTAAATCGCCGGTCAATTTTATTTTTAATCACCACTGAGATGATCGATTGGCATTCACGGCAGACAAAATCAGTGACTTTTGAGAACCAAAAATTTCCTATAACAATGAGTCTTATACGTCTGAAAATTCGTCATAAAAATAATCTAATTTGTCATTCCCCGAACTCATTAAAACGAAAAGTATATTTCTGCTTAATACTTTCTCCTTTCCTTAATGAACTTTCATCGACTGGCGATTAAATGGAGTCTTAAATCTTTCCTGGAATTTGAAAATTTATATCCTTGTTCCTTTATTTCTTCTTATTTGTAGGGTGGGGAAGGGGCAGTGGCTAAATATTAAGAGAAAATAAAATGATGATTAAATGTAAAAGCATTTTTATTGGTAGAGTAAGGTCAAGAACCTTGGTTATCGTGTTGTCGATAGACATTCGGGCGGAATTTCGTCAAATTATAACTGGAAAAAATTGCAATTTTTGCCCATAGGTCGCAGAAAACATCGTGAATTTCGTAAATTTGCCGCGGAAAAATCGCGAATTTTGTCGATCAGGTGCGGAAAAATCGCAAATTTCGTTGATCGGACATGGAAAATTCGTCATTTTTGTTGATGATGCGCAGAAAAATTGCACATTTAGTTGATCGACTGCGGAAAATGCCCCTGTTTCGTCTGTTTATCGCGAGAAAAAAACGCGAATTCCGTTGATCGGGCACGGGAAACTAGCAAATTTCGCTGATTAACCGCGAAGAAATCACAAATTTCATCGATCAGGCGCGAAAATCGCAAATTTCGTTGGTCTGACACGAAAAAATCGCGAATTTTGTTGATTAGGCACGAAAAAGCACGAATTTTGTCGATCGGGCTCAGAAAAATCAAAAATTTCGTTCATCGGGCACAGAAAAATCGCGATGGATAATGCGCGGAAAAATTGAAAATTTGGTTGATCGATTGCGGAACAATCGTGAGTTTCGTCAGTTTATCGCGAGAAAAAATCGCGAATTTCGTCAATTTGGCGCGGGAAAAACTTGCAAATTTCATCTGAGTCAGTTAAGAATTGCGAATTTCGTTAATAGATCGCGGAAAATGGCGAATTTCGTTGATCGGGCGTGGAAAAATCACGAATTTCGTCGATCAAGGGCGAAAAAATCAAAAGTTTTGTCGTTCGAGCACTGGAAAATCGTAAATTTTGTTGATCTGGCGCGGAAAAATCTCAAATTTCGTTGATAGGCTCCTCTTCCCTCCTTCGTTCATAAAGTTCAAATTTTTTTCGGCACTAGTTACTTTCATGCTTATGTTTTTTTAGCACTTTTAATAAAATAAAATTTACTCTCTCAAATAAAGTCAAGGAATATTATCACTTCTTGAAAATAATCTTTGCTATATATGATATATATGCAAACATAAACATTGTCGATGTATTCTTACCAACTGAATTGGATATGTTGACTGGGTAGGGAAACGTAGAGGGGTAAAATTCCCTCCCCTCTAAAACCATATTTTTTTACCTGATTATAGGCCACAGATCACCTCCTTGAAATAGAATTCTCTCCGTGTTACTGATGTGGCCCTCGACAATCCAGGCATTTTTGTAAGTGGCCTTTCTCTTAAAAAGGTTGTGCTCCCCTAATCTACGTGGTCGGGCGGAATTTCTTTCAGATGTCGAACTGAGGAGAAAAAAGGGCAACCTGTTTGATTTTTTTTTAGGGGTGGGGGGACAAAGGTGCACAGGTACAGTGCATATGCGATACATTCACGCATTCAGTCACCGGTGACCGACACTGATCTTTCCGTTTAGGCCGCGTCAATCATCGGTGACTGACACTTATAGATTCTGTAGCGGGAGTCTTATTTCGTGGCCTAAGCGGAAAGACAGACAAAATAGACTTGGCATTCAACGTGTTAAGCATGTTTTGTTCAAAAAGCACTTTTTGCAATCGCTCTGAAATTTAAATGCACTATACTAACCATTAAGAAAATGCTGCAGTATAAATTTGAATTAGAAATTTTGAGATTTAGGGGGGGGGGGGGGGGAAGTGATCTGTTTGAAAATAGAACATTTTCCTGTAAGGTTAATTTTGCATGCCATTGACCTAAAATTTGAAAACTCTAAACTAACCTTTTAGTTGTTCTACCAGTAAACTTTTGGTTTACATTTAAGGGTTAAATACTCACTTAAAAATAACGTAGAAATCCTACGGTATTTTCTAAGTGAATATTTTTGGCTTTCTACGTTGGTAAAAAAAAAAGAAGGAAAACACTACTTTTTACAACTGAATATGAATATTTTAGCACGAAAATGAATCGCAGACTTTGATAATATTATATTTACTGCTCAAAAATTTCAATGCATTTGAACTAAAAGAAGTTTTTTTTTAATAGTAAATGACCCGATGTGGAAAATAAAAGTGAGAAGAAAACACCTCTTTTAGCTTCCAAAGGGCCTCCATTTGTAGGTTCGGTTGGAAAGATTTTCAGTTAAACATATAAATTCATTCAACACTGATTGTAGGTACCTTTAAAGCCCGGACTATGCCGGCCTTCCATTTAAAAATATATAATCAATACAGACTGGAGGGTGAGTAGCATACCCGCTGTACGCTGCCGAAGGTAATGGGGATCTCAACTCTTATCTAGTTTGGATAGATTTCCATTTGAAATTTAAAAAAAAAAAAAATTACAGAAACGACGACATACACAACTGAAAGTGTGGGATCTTTTACAGTATGATCTGTTAGAAAGTTTTTCGGTTAAATATATAAAATCATTCGAAATTGATTTTAGGTATATTTAAGGTTACTATCACGGGATCGAGCAATGCCGGGCGAGTCAGCTGGCAATATTTAAATTATTTGATATTAATAAATAATTTATAAGATATATATTACTGCAGTAATTATCTTTGCGGAAAGAGTAGATGTTTAATGACGAACAAAACAGATCGAATTCAACTGTCATAGATTAGAAAGTATAGAACTTCAATTCAACAACAATACCAATTCAGATACCAAAATTAGCTCATGTCTCGGTTTTAGGAAATACAAATAATTTTTTAACCGATCTGGGAGGAACCTGTTTCTTCGGTTTTAATATCTTATCCAGGTTAAAACAAATTTGCTGCACCCGGACCGGTTTATTAACTTGATGAAATTGCTCAATCTATGAACGTAAATTTTGTTTGCAAGTTTTATTAAATTTTAAACTGTTTTGAATACTTGCATACTTTCAAATGTAATATTTCGGAATTTTTGTAAACATTTAAAATAAAGGGTTGGAAGGGGGATTTACATATGAGAAACATCATGATATATTTTAATGCCCATTTTTATCTGTGTGCGTTTCATTTCCATACCTTAAAAAAAGCAGGAATGCACCGACTATTTCGTATCCGGCCTATTTGGTCATACTACCGAATATTCGGGCATTCTGGGAAATATGATTACATGATGAGAAGTACTGGAAATTGGCAAAATTTACATCCAAACAGTAAGCTAGACATTACATTATTCAAAATGTAGCTGACGGTACATATATTGTGTTACTGACCAAAATTCAGTCACTTCCAATGATTTCATCTTATTTCATACAAAATTAATAGAATGAAAATCTCGAAAAAATATCTTCATCTTTGTCGAAATTATGAACGAAAATTCGGGTTCAGCTTATCATATAAGTGGGAAAATACTGACACTATTTACTGAAACAACTTTGAACATTTTTATGAAAATAGTGATCTCAAATATTTTATTCATAGAATTTTTATATTTTACAAGAGATATAAATGTATAATGATATAGTTAATGAAGTAATCTGTTCTCATTTTTATTATTGATATTTTTTACGGTAAAAATATATGTTACATAAAAGATATTTATTTTTTGAGCCCCCTCTTTTTATATGAAACTAGAATTCAACGTTTGCTATCTATAAAGAGTAAGACATTAAAACATATGTTATCAATAATTGATAAATATTTGTTTTGCAAAAATTTTCTTACCTATATCCCATTGATCCCCAGAACAATATGTATGTATTATATAAGTAATTATTAAAAAAAACATATATATATATATATATATTGAAAGTATCGTGCCGATAAGTTACTAAATACAGTGGAACCCGGTTAAGACGCGTTTTAAGGGAGTGGACAAAAGTCGCGTATTAAGCGGGATCGCGTATTAAACGTGATTTGTTTTATGTTGCAGAAACTGTGCTTATTTACACATCTAATCGTCTAAATGAACTTTAGGGCTTTCGGTTAGATGTTTACTGTTGAAAATTTTATCTTTTAGGTATATTTAGATTGAAATTTAATTGTATTAAACTTTAACTCATTAATATTTTTTTAGGAGCGACTGAGAATAACTGCTGAAAATAAAAATAAAATGAATTTAAACGGCCTTAATGTAGATTAATACGTTACAACCAAAAATAAATAAAATAATTTCAAGCTAGACTAATTTACAACCCAAAATAAAAATAATTAATTTCAAGCTAGCCTATTTTTAGGTAGATTTCGTATGAAATACTACCTATTGGCGTCGTTCCTATGTTTGAATTTCTGAAAAATTTTCGCAGATCTACACCGATCATGACTCCTAGAGCCCAAAACCACCCTCAGTAAAAAACTTTATCTATCTATCTATCTATCTATCTATATATATATATATATATATATCACTTTCTTCTGGACACGATAACTTCCACAATTCTGCACCAATCTCTTCCAAACTGATACATAAAA
Organism: Maratus speciosus; assembly: GCA_963932465.1. Classification (NCBI taxonomy): domain Eukaryota; kingdom Metazoa; phylum Arthropoda; class Arachnida; order Araneae; family Salticidae; genus Maratus; species Maratus speciosus. Next base: position 10,308,533 of record OZ010791.1, read on the forward strand.
TCAAGGGGCATAAAATCTCGGCCAAGTTCATTAATGGGCAAACTCGGACCAAGGGGATAAAAATAGGGAGGGGTTTTGTGAAAACCGAAAACGCCCCATAACTTCTTAATTTTTGTACATATCAAATCAGTTTAAAGTTTTTATTACTTCTAAAAATAGAGCCAAAAATTTATGTATCACAGATTTTTGATAAAGTTAAAATGGGCTCAAGGGGCCCAAAAATAGGGTTTTTGGGAGAAAAAAATTCATAACTTCGTCAATTCTCAAGATATCAAATCCAATTAATTTTATCATGAATCTCCTTAACATTATCTACAACTTTTATACTCACAAGTTTTTGATAGGACCCATTCATACCGCAAAAAAATTAAAAACGAAAACAAAAAGTGCGTTTGAAGAAGAAAAAAATCCATAACTCCGTCAATTCAAAAGATATAAAATCCCCACGAATTTATCATATATCTTCTTAATATTGTCTACAACATCTATACAGAAAAGTTTTGGATAGGACCAATTCTTACAGCAAAAACAAATTAAAAATACATAGCGGTTGAAGAAAAAAATTATCTTAGTAAGGGTGTATTCAAATCCAAACTGCTTATTTTCTGACTCATTTTACAATTCATTTTTGCTCTCAAAGGCTTTTAATTGGTACCTTTTCTTATTCGGAAACTATATAATGTACTGTAATGGTCAATTTTTTGATAGAGGTAGAATATATTTTAAAACATGCTGTCAAAGTGGGCCTTTTGAACCGAATTTCCCGATGCGGATTGTGTTGGAAAAATCATCGTATTAAGGGAGTATTCAAATCCAAACTGCTTATTTTCTGACTCATTTTTAAATTCATTTTTGCTCTCAAACGGATTCAATTGGTAGATTCGCTTATTCAGAAACTATATAATGTACCGTAATGATCGATTTTTTGACAGAGACAGAATATATTTCAAAAAATGATGTCAAAGTGGGCATTTTGAGCGGAATTTCCCGAAGCGATTGTGTTAGAAACGAAAAATATTGACTTACTGAGAAAATAATTGTTTATATATCAAGTTTTAATTAATTGAACGAAAATTAAAAACACAGGTCGCTTATAAATTTCTTCAAAAATCACGTCAACAAGTTTCATATTTTTCCTATGAAAAATGAATCTGGAGTTATGCCAGAAAATTTCCAGTTGTTGAGCATGGAAAAGTATTTTTTTTTAATTCAGCCCTAACATGATTCTGATAAAACCAGTTATTATATAAAAATGAAATAAAAACTCGTCAAAAGCGGCCAGATAAAATTGTTAAAGTGGGTTTTATCTCTCATCATGATTTGGTTTTTGTTTGTGAAATTAGTATACTTAACTTCGAAATCTACCTCCGCCTGTAGGCCGGGCCGGCAGGGATTTTATTTTATTACTATTATTATTATTATTATTATTATTATTATTTTTTTTTGCAGAGGTAAAAAATTTAAAATATTAAACTTTTGAAAGCACAACCCAGTTGTTAAAATCATATTTAGTACTTGTGATAATGAGTGCCATTATAATCTATCCTTTTTATTATAAAAGAAAATATCTTTATTAATCTTTTTGTAAAAAATATTGTTAGCATAGGAAAAAGAAAAGAAAACATAAAATAATTAAACAACCTCAGTCGTATTTATTTAATCTTTACGAGTTTCTTTTTTCTTACTCGACTGCCAAGAAAGGTTATGTGTTTCACGCGTATATCTGGGTAAGTGGATTTCTTTATACCCTTGAAATATCCGAACGGCTGGATCGATTTTAATGAATGAGGTCTCTATCGATTCGTCTTAACCGTCCGATGTGGTTATAGGCTAGGTTTTGTTTTTATAAAATAAAAAATGGCGGTAGAGACGAAAAAAAATTTAAGCTCCATATTGAATGGCATAACATTGGATAGGTCTTTCAAAATGAAGACAAGAAGGGTAATGTGTTTCACGTGCCTCTGGGTATGTGAATTTATTTATATCCTCTAAACATCCCAACGGCTGGATGGATTTTAATAAATAAGGTCTCTAACAATTATTTAACCGTCCGATGGTTATAGGTTAGATTTTTTTTAATTCAAACTGACGGCCATAAAATACAAAATGGCAGTAGAGACGAAAAAAACATTTTACACACTCTATTAAGCGACATATCATTAGATAGGTCTTTCAAAATGAAGATGATGTTTCATTGACTATTTTACAGTCAGAAGCTCCGTTTAAATATTACACAACCTCGAAGTTGTGTAGGTAGGATCTCTAGCTTTACTGCAACTCTAACCTTCATAGACATCTATAGGCCTCATCAAAACAGTGTTTATAGATAGGAACTAACAATTAAACACAACTTAAAAGTAATCAATACAAGTAAATAAAAAAATAGGTAAGTGATATAAAAAATAGCTTCACATTGATGAGAAATAATTAGTTCGCTTTTTACGCTGTCGGGGTTTTTTAATTTATTTTTATTTACCTTTAATATGCATTATAAAACACATTAGGTATATAACTTACATTTAAAACCTCACTAACAATAGGTATAATCATCTTTAATCCTAATTTTATGACATATCTGAGTACCCTGAATTCGTCTTTCTCTACAGTGAAAACATACACGAAGCGAAAAACACAGAAAGTTAGGACGCGGGATCAAAGAATTCCAGTGTTTCTAATTTAGCGGGTTTTTTTATAATTCAAATATCTACCGCTATTTCCGATTAGTAATGTTCGCCTTAGTTAATCTGTTATTAAATAAAGTAAATATTACTATTTGAAGTCGCTGTTTTTCAATTTAATATAAAAAATCTGATAAATTGTCAATACTGGAAAGCAGACAAGGAATTCGCATCTTGATCAATGAATTCGCGTCTTAAGCGTGATTTTTTGCCTTAAAGGACCAGAAATCTCTCGCGTATTAAGCGGGATCGCGTATTAACCGTTCGCGTATTAAACGTGATATTTTTGCATTAGCCTTATAGGCGATGTTCAAGGGATCGAAAAAAATCCGCGTATTAAGCGGGATCGCGTATTAACCGTGAGCGTCTTAACCGGGTTCCACTGTATTGGCACGAAAAAAAAGTAAAAAAGGGTTGATGTAGAGATCCATCTCAGCTATCCAATGAAAAAAAATATTAAAAATATTAAAATGCAAACGCAGTATCTTTAAAATGTTCTATGCGATTAGAATTAGCAAGAGAGTCTTTCCAGGTGATTGAAGTAGCCCCTTAACTCTTAGCTGCTGTTAGCGGTCTCGCAGACCACTGCGTTTTTCAATCTCCAGTGATTGACTTCTCATTTTCGGTTTAACTCGAGATACAGGTGAAATTTTGTTTCGTTTGGATTGGCTATCGCTAGAGACTTTCGAATATAGACGAATTTTAATTCTGATGCTCCTGTACAGAAAGTTTAGTACAGAGAGAGAGCGAACGAGCCTTTTATTCATGCTTCGATCAAGAGGTCTCGCAGACCGCTCACAGTAGTGATGCGACTATTTCTGTCACAATAGTTAAGGATTTAAATGTAATAAAATCAGTCTTCAAACTAAGAGAGAAAACTTATAGCACATTTAAATAGTCTATTAAAATATTAAATGGATTACTAACATCACTATGTAGAAAGAAAAAATTAACATAGGATTCAATGCCTGGGAAACTCTAGCCACTCTAGATTAGACTCTACTGTGCTTTATGGAAAACCAGGCCCTGCGTGCAATTTCCCCCTTCCTTTCTTAAAGTCAAACCTTTTTCATCATTATCCTTTTCTTTAATTTCTTATTAATGAAATTTTCACACGTTTTTATGGTTTACCTATAAATAAAATATTTAAAGGATTACATTGAAAACATATGTGAAAAAGAATGAAAGAAAAACTAACGCAAAATCTGTATTTACAATGTTTAACAAAAACATTTTGCCCCCATTACAGCAAAACCTGACATAACGTTTCTGCGGGACCTTAGCTAAAATACAGGGACGGCACGGCACAACATTCGGGCGAACGGGGGGCGACTGCACAGGTTTCGCGCCCATTGGGATCCTTGTTGAGGGCTCCAAGCCTCTCTATACTTCTATAGAGCTCGAAATAACTTTCCCTCTATATATTTTTGTTCTAGATTGAGTATTAACCCGGGAAAACTCACTGCATGAGATTTTCTCTCACAGTCGTACTTTTTAAAGACTCTTATTTAAATCATTTTTCATTTTAATTAAAATTTCAAAATGTTTTTCAATTATTTTACCTATTTTGTGAATAAAAGTACTAAGCCAACCAAAAAAAGTTGATATTATATGAATGTAAAGTAAAAGAAAAGCAATTGGGCATTCTCACTAGCGAGTTCTACCGGGTTAAATATATTTCTTACAGGCAAAGTTCCTAGAACCAACCATAGTTTTGGTGAAAGTAACCGCGAACGCAAAAAATAAATCTTTCAAATAGTGTAAAAGCAGGGATTCCCAAACTATGGTACGCGTACCAGTACTGGTACGTGAAACTCTGGCTACTGGTACGCTAAAGTCCGATACTCGTACGTAAAATGAAATACAGCATATAACTATAAAAACAAAAAAAGCGTGAATTTATCATCCTAAAAATTTTCGAGTGCAAATAAGAGGCTGTAAACGTTTTTATTGTTTTAGAAATTTTCGAGTGCAAATAAGCAATCGCAAACTTTTTTTTTCCATCTGTTACTAGAAAGTTTTATTAGCCACTCTCTCTGAAATCCGCACACATTGCTCATGATACAATCAGTTTTCCAGAATTAAACACAAGTAATTACTGCATTAATATAGGAAAAATTAAAATAAAGATCTAATTTTAAAAATAACCGAAAAAACAAATGTAATTAGTAGAAAAACTTTTTAAACATGTTTTTTAAATTGAATTATCTGGAGGTAAAGTTTGAATGCATGAAAAAAGGAGGAACCTGTTGGAATATGAGTAATTAAAACTATTTTTTCCCAAATGTACTTTATAACGTCCTTTTTTAGTCCCCCGCCCCCCAATCTTTTTTTTTTTTTTTTTGTACCGGATGATTTGATAGGAGATGTTGAAATTTTATTTCAGTGTTGAAGTTGTATTTCAAATATAATTCATTATTTATATAAGTTTGAGGGCTGAAGTTTTTCTCTTCTGTATCGGACGTGCCTTTCTTTCTATTTCAGAGCAATCAGTTTTTAATGCAGTAATATTATTTAAAATCGTACTTTGAAATCAAAGAAAATATGGGAAGCTGAGGGAGTATAAACTTCGATTGAGTGGTACGCCGGTCTAAAAGTTTAGAAACCCCTGGTGTAAAAGATAAAAGATTTTTCGAAACTAAAAGTAATCATGCCTATCCAATGCGAAAATAGTGTTATTTTTCATACATTTTATCATCTGTATTGTATATTATTCTAAGATAGATACAATTAAAAAATTAATTTTATCAGTCTAGTATTGCAGTCTAAGTTGGGGGACCTTACTCACTGCTTTGCCAGGTGCCGGCGGCGCGACGTTGCGCCGGCCCTGCTGAAATAATAAGCGCCACCACCAACTGCAGCTTATCAAGGGCAGGTTAAAAAAAAAGAAAAAAAATCATATATTTTGTTATTGTATTCAGATGAAAAATAATCAAATGCAGAAAATGGAAAGAAATGTGAATATTGACCGCTTACCCGTATTCTTCCTCGGCCATATTCCCGTATGAGGACGGAGAAGGACGAACGGCCTGATCGCTCCGCTAAAAAATCGATATGAGAAATGAAATGAAAGAGAACAGGCGGAAGAATACACTCGGAAGTGGAGAAAAAACCGCGCACACGTGGATTTTGTGGATTTTACTAAGAGCACCGGAAGTTTCCTGTTTACATTATCTTTTTTTGACTCCAAACTTTCGCTCAGAACATTTGTTTTAAAAAGGTGTTTTGTAGGATACATATTAAAACGATAAAACTCGTCTTGAAATCGGACTTATTCTCCAGAGGAGGGGGGGGGGACGAAAGCAGGGCCGGATTTCTCTTTAAAAGGACCCTGGTGCAAGAAGCATTTTTGCGGTAGGGGGCTACCAGGGTCGCCCATGGGGGAAGTAGACGAGAGACAGTTGACCTCCTCTAAGAATTTGAAACTTCAGAATGTCTCAGTTATGCCGAACATACACACCCACACAAAAAAAAAACCCGAAAAATCATGTTTCAAGCATAGATTATGAAACACGTTTCAACACTAACAAAATAGTGGAAATAAATTTAATTATTTCATTCAAGAGAGAGTGAAAGGAGATATCGAAATACGCATAACGCAATAAAAATCCATTTTCATCAGTGAGTCCTTGACTAAACAGCCAAACCATAGACGGTCCTGTAACGGAATTTCCTGCCTGTCTCTGTAAATGCACGATAAATGCTACGCACTCCATCATCTATAGAGAACAAATGATCCATATCATTTTTTATGTCTAAAGTATCGTAACATCATTAAAATGTACCTCAAACGATCTTCCCAATCCATCCTAATGTCATGAAATTCTTTTGAGCATCCCTGTAAACGAACCAGGGGCGTAGCTGCAAATATTTTTTCGGGAGGGGTGGGGGGAGAATTAAAAAATTTCCCAACTTGAAACAAATTGCTTTATTTTACTACTGAAATGATAGGGTCAATGTGCGTTTATGATAATGATACTTATACCTAAAAAATCCTTTCTAAAAAAAATTCTGAAACTAAAAACATAAAAATTATAATTATTGGTTTGTTTAATGAAAGTTTAAGTACGCCGCTTTCATTTAAACAATTAAAATCAAAACTAGATTCATTTTTATTTTCCCATCATTGAGTATGAAAATAATAAGATACCTAATTGCTAAATGAATAGTTAAAGAAGCAATTTCAAAAAGAAATGTCAGACTTAGGAAAACTACATGTATTTAGAGAAAACCAGCATTAGTTTAAGGTTTGCAAATATTTTGTCTTCTATTACGTACGAGTCATCATCGCACTTCATATGAAAATACCGTCATGTTATTTTGAAACAGGAACAAAGATTTGGTAGAAATACAAAAGGAATAAGATTAGAGACATTGTTGATGGACAACAGTAGTGAAATTCAGGTCTGAATGGGATGATATTTTCGTAGCACCGAAAACACAATAGCAAACTGAGTCTGGCAGCTTTTTGTACTCCTTTTGATAATTTAATTTGTTTACTATTACAGAACTCAGAAAGGCAGTTATAAAAATTTCATATTTTTTTACTATTCTTTAAAAAAAAAAATAAAAAGTCTTTCAAAAATCTATAATTTCCCAACTCTAAGCCCAAATTTCCCAAGTTCACATATATTGGAGGGGGAGGCTCCCCCCCCCCCTATAACCCCCATCGCGACGCCTCTGAAACGAACTATACTCATCCATGCTACTTTTTCTGTACTCCACACAAAGCATGCTGCAATCGTCCTCCAGGATGCACATTCATTTTATTTAGAGATCGACCGAAAATTCCGTTTCTTTTTCGGCTCAAAATCTGAGTTTCGACGACCATTCGGTCGGACCGAAACTATGTGTATTCCGAAAATCTCGTTTCTTTCTTCGGTGGAATTTTCAACATGAATCATTCGTTTCAGCTGTATCGACTCCACTGAGACATTTATTGCTACGAACTGCGCTGTTTATAATGATCAGTCAATACTGACTCAAGATGTGAGCGAATATTACAAAGCAAGTAACGCATAGATGACTCAACTTTGAAGACGCTTTTCACGTGCTCATTAAAAGCTGAAAATTTAACATTCATAGAAAATTTTTACTTTGAAAGGGTTTCGAATGCTCTTTGAGAAAGTTCTGGTATAACAGAGGATCTTTATTTACAAAAATCATTATAAAATGTAAATCGAGTCATCGTAAATCATTTATAACTAAAACTTTTTTAATGAGATGAAATTCGTACAACTAGAAAATCATTTTATGTCGCTGATGAATGAATGACATTTTATTTTACGTAGAAATAAAAAGTTTTGGTCGGGCTACACATATAATTATTACACGTACAATTCATTAACATGTATATTTATGTATGTATTAATTATACTTTTAAAAAAAAATTGACATTTTCGTTTTCGCTTTTGGCCGAAAATAGGAAGATTACCGAAATTTGGTTTCGGTGGTGGCCTTAAAACCTGTTTCGGTCTATTCTTAATTTTATTTTATTTACTAGCGAACTTGCCCGGTGTTGCCCGGGTACGTCAAAAAACAGAAGGAATTACGAAAAAGCTCTGAAAATCACAATAAGATATCGCGAAAAAATTTTAAATCGCTTCTCAAATTTTGAAAAGAGAAAAAAAAATTATATATTATGTTCGAAGATTGCAAGATGATTCCTTTCACTAATGTGGAAAAATAGTAGCAAATCGCTAAAATACACTAAAAATCACATACAAAATTCCCGAAAAATTCGAAAATTGCTATACGAAATCCGAATAAACTTTATTGAAATGAGGGCAGAATGTACTTTAGATCAGAAATGGAATGTCAAAAAATTGCAGCAGATCGCGAAGAAACGTAAAAATCGCATTAAAAATCACAAAAAGTGACCTGTGGGCTCTCTTAAAATTTATGTTTTGGAAATCATGCTAAGCATTAGATCATGTTACTTTTATTCGTAATTAATTTACTTGGACTCCCTTAAATATAATTAATATAATCCCTTAAGTTAATATCAGTTTTTGTTGCATTAAAATATCTCAAATTGTTGATTTTCTGTAAGCAAGTAAACCCTATTGTTTTACAGTGGAAGTCTATGGGTATTTGGCGAAATATTAGAGATATCGCCAAGTTGGCGTCACCTTTGGCGACTAATTTTGGTCGCCAAATTTGGCGATATATCGCCAAGTTGGCGACAAACTTGGCGTTATTTGGCGGCAGAACTGGATTCCCCTACGGTAACCCCCGCCTTATAGGTATGGACATGCATTACATGCTGTTCAATAATCGCATAAAAAATTCGCTAAAAATTCAAAAATCGCTGTACGAATTCCGGATAAACTTTTTTGAAAAGAGAACAAAATTTACTATATTAAATTAAAAGAAAGAAACCGTATTATTTTTCCTAATGTGGAAAAATCGAATTAATATACAATCCCTTAAGTTAATATTAGTTTTTGTTGCATTAAAATATCTCAATTTGTTGATTTTCTGTAAGCAAGTAATCCATATTGGTTTACAATGGAAGTCTATGGGAATTTGGCGAAATATTAGAGATATCGCCAAGTTGTCGTCACTTTTGGCGACTCATCTTGGTCGCCAAATTTGGCGATATACCGCCAAGTTGGAGACAAACTTGGCGGCATTTGGCGACAGAACTGTGTCCCTCTACGGTAACCTCCTTATAGGTATGGAAATGCATTCAATGCTGTTCTATAATTGCATAAAAAATTCGCTAAAAATTCAAAAATCGCTGCACGAATTCCGAATAAACTTTTTTGAAAAGAGAACAAAATTTACTATATTGGGTTAAAAGAAAGAAACCATATTCTTCTCACTTATATGGAAAAATCGCCTCGAAACTTAAAAAAGTGCTAAAAATCGCATAAAAAATTAAATAAAAAAAAACCTAATCAAAAAATCGAAAATCGGGGTTCGAGGTGCAAAACTTCATATACAGACGTACCTTTTCCCCAAATTTTGTAGCTCTACGTGCAGTGGTCTCTTCAGAACACAGTCGAAACACTCACTCATACACAAACTTCTTTCCTTATTATTATAGATACTTTCGTAACATCCTTAACATGAACAGCAAAAAATTTGTCCCCAATGTAACAGAATTCTATTCTGTGTCCCTGCAGTGTTGAATTCAGCGGGTGTCCCGCGGGGGACATTTCCCTCCGGAGCAGTGAGAGCCCCCCCCCCCCCGGAAGACTTGAGATTTTGTGTTTTCAATGGTCAAAAAGCGCAATTTCCCACCAGGAAATCTATAATGTCCCCCCACGGAGTCACGGAAATCCCTCCCAGAGAAAAGTGTCTGAAATCAACACTGTGTCCCTGTAAACGAATTATAAATGGTTGGATGAAAATAGAAACAATCGCATTATTAAGGACGAATGAATAATGATCAACCCTATATTGGCTACCGTAACTTTCTCAAAATGACATACATTCAACAACAATCAGTAAACATTTGAGAGTCGTGTCATCATCTCTGGCTAATTTAAAAAATAGAGTTATCTATAATAATAAAGAAAGAAGTTTGTGTGTGAGTGAGTGTGTCGACGGTGTTCTGTTGAGACCACTGCACGTAGAGCTACAAAATTTAGGGAAAAGGTACGTCTATATATGAAGTTTTGCACCTCGAAGCTCGATTTTCGATTTTTTGATTAGATTTTTCTTTATTTAATTTTTTATGCGTTTTTTAGCCCTTTTTTAAGTTTCGAGACGATTTTTCCATATAAGTGAGAAGAATATGGTTTCTTTCTTTTAACACAATGTAGTAAATTTTGTTCTCTTTTCAAAAAAGTTTATTCGGAATTCGTGCAGCGATTTTTAAGTTTTTAGCGAATTTTTTATGCAATTATTGAACAGTATTTAATGCATTTCCATACCTATAAGGAGGTTACCGTAGAGGGACATAGTTCTGTCGCCAACTTGGCGGTATATCGCCAAATTTGGCGACAAAATGAGTCGCCAAAAGTGACGCCAACTTGGCGATATCTCTAATATTTCGCCAAATTCCCATAGACTTCCATTGTAAACCAATATGGATTACTTTCTTACAGAAAATCAACAAATTGAAATATTTTAATGCAACAAAAACTAATATTAACTTAAGGGATTATATTAATTCGATTTTTCCACATTAGGAAAAAAGAATGCGGTTTCTTTCTTTTTACCCAATATAGTAAATTTTGTTCTCTTTTCAAAAACGTTTATTCGGAATTCGTGCAGCGGTTATTGAATTTTTAGCGAATTTCTTATGCAATTATTGAACAGTATTTGATGAATTTCCATACCTATAAGGAGGTTACCTTAGAGGGACATAGTTCTGTCGCCAAATGCAGCCAAGTTTGTCGCCAACTTGGCGGTATATCGCCAAATTTGGCGACCAAAATGAGTCGCCAAAAGTGACGCCAACTTGGCGATATCTCTAATATTTCGCCAAATTCCCATAGACTTCCATTGTAAACCAATATGGATTACTTTCTTACAGAAAATCAACAAATTGAGATATTTTAATGCAACAAAAACTAATATTAACTTAAGGGATTATATTAATTCGATTTTTCCACAATAGGAAAAAAGAATGCGGTTTCTTTCTTTTAACTCAATATAGTAAATTTTGTTCTCTTTTCAAAAACGTTTATTCGGAATTCGTGCAGCGATTATTGAATTTTTAGTGAATTTTTTATGCGATTATTCAACAGCATGTAATGCATGTCCGTACCTATAAGGGGGGTTACCGTAGGGGGGATCCAATTCTGTCTCCAAATAACGCCAAGTTTGTCGCCAACTTGGCGATATATCGCCAGATTTGGCGACCGAAATGACTCGCCAAAAGTGAAGCCAACTTGGCGATATCTCTAATATTTCACCAAATTCTGATGGACTTCCACTGTAAAACAATAGGGTTTACTTGCTTACAGAATATCAACAAATTGAGATATTTTAATGCAACAAAAACTAATATTAACTTAAGGGAGTATATTAATTATATTTAAGGGAGTCCAAGTAATTTAATTACGAATAAAAGTAACATGATCTAATGCTTAGCAGGATTACCAAAACATAAATTTTAAGAGAGCCCACAGGTCAAAGGAATTAGATTTGAAACTTTTATCAAATTATAGTAAATTTTGACTTTCGTGATTTTTGAACTTTTTGTGATTTTTAATTCGTTTTCTACGTTTCTTCGCGATCTGCTGCAATTTTTTGACATTCCATTTTTGACCTAAAGTACATTCTGCCCTCATTTCAATAAAGTTTATTCGGATTTCGTATAGCAATTTTCGTATTTTTCGGGAATTTTTTATGTGATTTTTAGTGTATTTTAGCGATTTGCTACTATTTTTCCACATTAGTGAAAGGAATCAACTTGCAATCTTCGAACATAATATATATATATATATTTTCTCTTTTCAGAATTTGAGAAGCGATTTAAAATTGTAATCTTATTGTGATTTTCAGAGTTTTTTCGTAATTCCTGCTGTTTTTTGAAGTACCCGGGCAACGCCGGGCAAGTTCGCTAGTATAAGAATAAAACTATCCATTGCTTTTCACCTGTACGTCGTAACCACTTTTAAAAAAAGTTTTGAGCCTCCTCCCCCCTTCTACCAAGAAAGTTTTGAAAGGCCGCTCCGTGTTGATATCGGACTTATTCTCCAGAGGATGGGGAGGGGAGAGAAATGCGCAAGGCCGCCCTCCTTTTTATTCAAAATACTTATTTTATGAGAATTTCTGTATAATAATTATAGGTTTATTGAATCACCGAATTTCTGTCATTCAACAATACAAAAATGATTCTACAGAACTTTCAGTAAGCTTGTCAATATTTTGAATAATTAAAAAGGGGTGCCAAATTGGCAACACTGTGTTTAAGGTATTTGGTACAAAAAATTATATATATGTAATAATAAAAAAATTTCGCCCTCTTATCTTAGTTAAACAATTCCAAATTCTTATAATATCTACCTTTTTTACCTATCTTTAATAATATCTTAAATATCGTTTCTCTTTTTATTCCATGCCTTTAAACCAGCGTATTCTTTTATTTGTTATTCTAAAAACCTTAATCCGTTCATAGCTGTACTTCTTATAAAGCCCATTTTATCCTGAGACTAAATCCTTTTTTCTTTTGAATGTTAATTAAATATCATTTGTTCTATTTGTTCCATATCCCATAATGCCTTGCAAGTTTCCCGCCTGGATCCTGAATGCATTATACAGCTACAGCCGATAGCAATAAGTTCTATCCGCACGCCACGCGTTTCCCCGACCACGCTCCGGAGCTAATCCTATCGCTAGCGAGTTCTGTCTTCCCGTTCCTCCCCTCTTTCCACGGAGTTGGTTCATTGTTATGTAATGTAACCCTTCGCGTCCTTTTTTTTTTTAGTATTTATCCCGTTACAATGGCTGGCAGAACAGATTTTATACGTTTTTAGTTTGTTTACTAACAACCCCTCACTTGGTGGTATGATTTTTTAATTTGTGAGATTCTAATCCCTTTTAACATGACAGAGCTTAATATGAAGTGGTACAGCTAATATTCGAGAGCCGATTGGTTGTCTACTGGAATTGTTATGAGATATGTTTGCAAATAAGCGCCGTTAAGACTATGATGCCTCTGTTATTTATTTGAACGGGAAATTCTTCTCAATGTTTCTTGAGTTCTGCATTCTACTTACCACCACGACTGCACTCTTGTTGTCCCCATAAATGACGGAGGGTTGGTAAAGTTTATAACATGGATTCATATACTACTTTTACGTAAATATATAGGAGTGTCGCGGGAATTTCACACACAGATAGATAGATATTATGTTTTTATTATTTTTCTACTCAGTTTTTTTTCTTCAGGTGTATTCCTTTGCTAAGATCTTTCATAAAAATTTAAATTCGATTTTTAAATTTAAAAAATCGAAATTTTAACTATGTTTATAATGGGATGGATCGTCTCGGAAAATAAATCTTATATTTCTTTTTTTTTTTTTTAGTACTTTAAAAGGTTAAATACTCCGCGAAACTATTGATTGAATCCTTTATGTTCAAGTTATGAATGAAAAAAAAAAAAAAAAGACTAAACACTAAGTTTTATTATGAGAACCCTATTTTTTATTTTTTCGCCCAGTATAAGGGAAAAAAAACCCTAACAAATTCACAGATACTTAAAAACAGTGCACAAAAGTTTTTCATTTCCTGTCCTATCATTCACGGAAATTTAGATTTCAGACTATTAGCCGCACACAGACAGATCGCACACTGACAGGCAGCATTCAGACACATCAGCCCAATATTGAAAATCATGAGTCGATTTTGAAAAGTCTTAGCCACAAACTGCATTGAAGTTTTATAAATAAAACTCTTTTCCTATACTAATAAAATAAATATTTTGTCTCTGTGTGTCTGTAGCCGATGGCTAAAAAAAGCTATCGCACGTAGAGGTCTGAAAATTTGAATAAGGATAGCCCAAAGCGGGTTCTCATGCACCTAATGCTCAGATTTTTCATTTTTGTGATAATTAACTGAGCTATATATATATAAAAAAAAAGCAAAAACATAATGAACATCTCAAAATTGGCGCTCTGCTCCTGATCGAGGTGAATTTCAAAACTTTCCGAAAATTTCAAAGCAGACAAGAACGGGAGAAGGGGATGGCTCTTTTTTATTGTCTCTTTCGAAGACAGCATTGGCTCAGCTATTCGAAATAAGAAAAAATGAAAGGCCAAACCCTATCTACGTACTTAAAGTTTCTAAAAGTTTAAAAATATATGAATGTTAACACTTTCAAAAAAATTAATTTAGAAACTTCAAATTCGTGTTTTTCAGCCGCGTTTTTTGAAGCGCCTATTGGCCGGACGCATCGGAATTCGGAAAACGGAAACTAACCACTTTACCAGCGTGCTTTTTGTTTAAAACGACGTCTTCGATTAAAAATATATATATATTAACCCTTTGGAAAAATTTCTTTTCTGAAACCCACGTCCGCGAATTTTGTTTTTTATGCAGTTTTTAAAAATTGGGATACATTTTCTGGTTCGAAATACGAAAAATTCCCACTTTACAGCTTTACATTTACCTTTAAAATGTTGTGTTTGGTTTTAAAATAAATAAATAAATATTAACCTATTCAAAAAAAAAACTGTTTTCCGAAACTCACTTCTCTCTCTGTGTGTGCCTTTGAAGAAGAGTTTCCAGTTTTAATTCTTCTTTAGAACAATTTCGCTTCTTCACATGCGCTTGGAAACCTACATTTTTAACAGAAATACCTTTCTAAGTTTAAAAGACATAGGGTGCGGGGCGTTTTATATTATTTAAGTTTTCTCGAGATCTTTTGGTCAGATATGAAAGTTTAATGTATCTAAACTAGAAATGAAATCGAAAATCACTCTACAAGGTCTCTTTTGTTCGTTTGAATAGATTTTCATTTAAGAATATAAAGCCATGCAAATTCGAGGGTGTACGCTGCGAAGGCATTGGGGCCTCCAACGTTAGGTTCGTTTGGAAAGGTTTGAATTTAAATACATAAATTCATTTAACACTGATTTTAGATATATTTTCAAATATTATCACGTGCTCGGACTACGCAGATGTTTCGCTCAAACATATATAATAAAAACAAGCCTTAGCGTACAAGGCAAGCCTAGTTTACGCTGCCGGAGGCAGTGAAGCTCCAACTCTAGGTTTATTTGTATAGATTTTCATTTAAAAATATAAAATCGTACAAATCAGAGTGTGTGCGCTTTCTAAGGAAGTGGGGGTTAGTAACGCCATAGGCGTAACTAGAGGGGGGGGGCGGGTGGGCCGGGCCCACCCTAGGTAGTGACCACCAGTGACCACCTCAGAATTTCAAATTCAAGTGATAATATTATGCTTGCGATCTAGTCAAAATTTTAATTCCCAACTATTTGAAAGGTTACACAAACAAATGTATTATTATATATTTCTGATTTAATAACTAATGTAATAAAAGCGGTGTATGTGAATGTGTGTGTGAGGGGAGTGGATGTCAAAGGAGCAACAGTTATGTGGCCCAGAACCCACCAAATCTGAGCGATAGTTTTCTTTTCTGTCTAGAGGTGATGAGGAAAAAATAATTTCTAAAGAGTCCAGTTTAGTAATCTTTCAACCAGGTCATAAAATCTCATCTGCTGTAGTCAGAGCCCGTGAGAGAGACAGAAAGGGTGTGTGTGTGTGTGGGGGGGGGGGGGGGCACAGGGGCCAGAATCCAGCATTGCATGCAACTTTATACAATAATGACAGGGCTTTTTATCTATTTTCTTCGAAACATTCCGGGTTAGGGAAATGACCACAGGTGACAATTCTAAGTGATAATTAACCCCACTCGTTTCGGGCAAACCAGGATATAGTTGTCAAATTGTTGTTCCATTAATTGTCCAAGAGGATCGATGAGAACACCTTGGCAGGGAGCTTCCTTTCCTTTGAGGATAGGAAGGACGAATTTTTTGTTATTTTCCTGTTGACTGTTCGCATAAAACTACAGTGGAACCCGGTTAAGACGCTCACGGTTAATACGCGATCCCGCTTAATACGCGGATTTTTTTCGATCCCTTGAACATCGCCTATAAGGCTAATGCAAAAATATCACGTTTAATACGCGAACGGTTAATACGCGATCCCGCTTAATACGCGAGAGATTTCTGGTCCTTTAAGGCAAAAAATCACGCTTAAGACGCGAATTCATTGATCAAGATGCGAATTCCTTGTCTGCTTTCCAGTATTGACAATTTATCAGATTTTTTATATTAAATTGAAAAACAGCGACTTCAAATAGTAATATTTACTTTATTTAATAACAGATTAACTAAGGCGAACATTACTAATCGGAAATAGCGGTAGATATTTGAATTATAAAAAAACCCGCTAAATTAGAAACACTGGAATTCTTTGATCCCGCGTCCTAACTTTCTGTGTTTTTCGCTTCGTGTATGTTTTCACTGTAGAGAAAGACGAATTCAGGGTACTCAGATATGTCATAAAATTAGGATTAAAGATGATTATACCTATTGTTAGTGAGGTTTTAAATGTAAGTTATATACCTAATGTGTTTTATAATGCATATTAAAGGTAAATAAAAATAAATTAAAAAACCCCGACAGCGTAAAAAGCGAACTAATTATTTCTCATCAATGTGAAGCTATTTTTTATATCACTTACCTATTTTTTTATTTACTTGTATTGATTACTTTTAAGTTGTGTTTAATTGTTAGTTCCTATCTATAAACACTGTTTTGATGAGGCCTATAGATGTCTATGAAGGTTAGAGTTGCAGTAAAGCTAGAGATCCTACCTACACAACTTCGAGGTTGTGTAATATTTAAACGGAGCTTCTGACTGTAAAATAGTCAATGAAACATCATCTTCATTTTGAAAGACCTATCTAATGATATGTCGCTTAATAGAGTGTGTAAAATGTTTTTTTCGTCTCTACTGCCATTTTGTATTTTATGGCCGTCAGTTTGAATTAAAAAAAATCTAACCTATAACCATCGGACGGTTAAATAATTGTTAGAGACCTTATTTATTAAAATCCATCCAGCCGTTGGGATGTTTAGAGGATATAAATAAATTCACATACCCAGAGGCACGTGAAACACATTACCCTTCTTGTCTTCATTTTGAAAGACCTATCCAATGTTATGCCATTCAATATGGAGCTTAAATTTTTTTTCGTCTCTACCGCCATTTTTTATTTTATAAAAACAAAACCTAGCCTATAACCACATCGGACGGTTAAGACGAATCGATAGAGACCTCATTCATTAAAATCGATCCAGCCGTTCGGATATTTCAAGGGTATAAAGAAATCCACTTACCCAGATATACGCGTGAAACACATAACCTTTCTTGGCAGTCGAGTAAGAAAAAAGAAACTCGTAAAGATTAAATAAATACGACTGAGGTTGTTTAATTATTTTATGTTTTCTTTTCTTTTTCCTATGCTAACAATATTTTTTACAAAAAGATTAATAAAGATATTTTCTTTTATAATAAAAAGGATAGATTATAATGGCACTCATTATCACAAGTACTAAATATGATTTTAACAACTGGGTTGTGCTTTCAAAAGTTTAATATTTTAAATTTTTTACCTCTGCAAAAAAAAAAAATAATAATAATAATAATAATAATAATAGTAATAAAATAAAATCCCTGCCGGCCCGGCCTACAGGCGGAGGTAGATTTCGAAGTTAAGTATACTAATTTCACAAACAAAAACCAAATCATGATGAGAGATAAAACCCACTTTAACAATTTTATCTGGCCGCTTTTGACGAGTTTTTATTTCATTTTTATATAATAACTGGTTTTATCAGAATCATGTTAGGGCTGAATTAAAAAAAAATACTTTTCCATGCTCAACAACTGGAAATTTTCTGGCATAACTCCAGATTCATTTTTCATAGGAAAAATATGAAACTTGTTGACGTGATTTTTGAAGAAATTTATAAGCGACCTGTGTTTTTAATTTTCGTTCAATTAATTAAAACTTGATATATAAACAATTATTTTCTCAGTAAGTCAATATTTTTCGTTTCTAACACAATCGCTTCGGGAAATTCCGCTCAAAATGCCCACTTTGACATCATTTTTTGAAATATATTCTGTCTCTGTCAAAAAATCGATCATTACGGTACATTATATAGTTTCTGAATAAGCGAATCTACCAATTGAATCCGTTTGAGAGCAAAAATGAATTTAAAAATGAGTCAGAAAATAAGCAGTTTGGATTTGAATACTCCCTTAATACGATGATTTTTCCAACACAATCCGCATCGGGAAATTCGGTTCAAAAGGCCCACTTTGACAGCATGTTTTAAAATATATTCTACCTCTATCAAAAAATTGACCATTACAGTACATTATATAGTTTCCGAATAAGAAAAGGTACCAATTAAAAGCCTTTGAGAGCAAAAATGAATTGTAAAATGAGTCAGAAAATAAGCAGTTTGGATTTGAATACACCCTTACTAAGATAATTTTTTTCTTCAACCGCTATGTATTTTTAATTTGTTTTTGCTGTAAGAATTGGTCCTATCCAAAACTTTTCTGTATAGATGTTGTAGACAATATTAAGAAGATATATGATAAATTCGTGGGGATTTTATATCTTTTGAATTGACGGAGTTATGGATTTTTTTCTTCTTCAAACGCACTTTTTGTTTTCGTTTTTAATTTTTTTGCGGTATGAATGGGTCCTATCAAAAACTTGTGAGTATAAAAGTTGTAGATAATGTTAAGGAGATTCATGATAAAATTAATTGGATTTGATATCTTGAGAATTGACGAAGTTATGAATTTTTTTCTCCCAAAAACCCTATTTTTGGGCCCCTTGAGCCCATTTTAACTTTATCAAAAATCTGTGATACATAAATTTTTGGCTCTATTTTTAGAAGTAATAAAAACTTTAAACTGATTTGATATGTACAAAAATTAAGAAGTTATGGGGCGTTTTCGGTTTTCACAAAACCCCTCCCTATTTTTATCCCCTTGGTCCGAGTTTGCCCATTAATGAACTTGGCCGAGATTTTATGCCCCTTGATTTTATGTATCAGTTTGGAAGAGATTGGTGCAGAATTGTGGAAGTTATCGTGTCCAGAAGAAAGTGATATATATATATATATAGAGATAGATAGATAGATAGATAGATAGATAGATAGATAGATAGATAAAGTTTTTTACTGAGGGTGGTTTTGGGCTCTAGGAGTCATGATCGGTGTAGATCTGCGAAAATTTTTCAGAAATTCAAACATAGGAACGACGCCAATAGGTAGTATTTCATACGAAATCTACCTAAAAATAGGCTAGCTTGAAATTAATTATTTTTATTTTGGGTTGTAAATTAGTCTAGCTTGAAATTATTTTATTTATTTTTGGTTGTAACGTATTAATCTACATTAAGGCCGTTTAAATTCATTTTATTTTTATTTTCAGCAGTTATTCTCAGTCGCTCCTAAAAAAATATTAATGAGTTAAAGTTTAATACAATTAAATTTCAATCTAAATATACCTAAAAGATAAAATTTTCAACAGTAAACATCTAACCGAAAGCCCTAAAGTTCATTTAGACGATTAGATGTGTAAATAAGCACAGTTTCTGCAACATAAAACAAATCACGTTTAATACGCGATCCCGCTTAATACGCGACTTTTGTCCACTCCCTTAAAACGCGTCTTAACCGGGTTCCACTGTATTTTCCCCCGCCCAAGAACCGGAAACTTTCTATTTTAGGGCTTGTTTTTAAACGTAAAAATAGGATACTTGCAGGCATGATATTTGAAGGGATTTGAAATCGAACAGTTTTTATTAGTTTCCGGTAAATTAATTACAAGCAATTGTTATCTAAGAATGTATTTTTATTTCTTTAATTTACTGGACAATCGCGTTGGATAGAAAATTTTAGTGGATTAGACAATTTCATCTCAAGTAAATATGAAGCACCTGGAAAGAATATGTAAAATAACAAGAATTTTCTTTTTTGTGTAAATTAAAACTAATCTTTTTTTTTTTTTTTTTCATGCGGCTTTTCTTAAGTACATTCACGATATAATTTCTATCCTTCCGCAAACAGAAGTTTAAAACTATTCTTATTTTACTTAGAAAGAACTGATCAGCAGTTAAATTAATTTGTCTTTTAAACAATAGTATAAATTCAATATTTTAACAGTATTTTAGACACAAAAAACAAGAAAAACTTCACCAGTTATTCATAATGCATGCTACAGTTTTATGCATAAATGTAAGTTAATTTGATTTGATAAGTAAAATTATAATTTAACTTGACATAAATCAATCAGGCCCGTACGAAATGGGGGGAGCGAAGGGGGCAGTCGTCCCAGGCGCGGAGATTGAGGGACGCGACTACCAACACAAACATCTTATTTTGATTGTTACAAGAACTTATAGATATACATATCGAGAATGTTTTTTCAAAATGAAAATACATACATTTTTCGTTTCAAAGTTTCACCGTTCCTCAATCCATACCCGAATACAAATTTCTGATTAAGGACTTCTTCCTTTTAAAAACTTGTTTCGACATTTTTAATTAATTAATTAATTTTTTTTTTTTTTTTTTTTTTTTTTTTTTTTTTGCATTGGATAGCTGAGGTTTATCTCTACATCTCTCTTTTTTTGTACTTTTTCGATTTTGGTTGCAGATATTTTTTTAGAATGACACTTTCATTTTCGGAACCGGTTTCGAAAGTGAAAGTAACTTAATAAAAATTATCTGCAACCAAAATTAAAAAAGTACAAAAAAAAAAAAAAAAAAAAAAAAAAAGAGCGATGTAGATATCGACCTCATTTATCCAATGCAAAAAAATATTTACAAATTCCGAGGTGCAAACGAGATATTAGAAAATAAACTCCCGATAGGGTTAGCATTAGTTCGCGAGTGTCTTCGTCTGTAGGGACAGGAGCCTTACACGTGAGTTAATGTTAAACCAATGGGAAGGTTCTTTTCTAATATCTCGTTTGCATTTCCACATTTTTAATTTTTTTTTGTTGTTGTTGTTGTTGATGGATGGCTGAGGTCTGTGGTCTACATTCGCCCGCTGCAGAATGTAAGTATGAAATAAACTAAATTAAAAAAAAAAAAATTTGACACAATTCTCCATTTAAGACAATTTTTAAACATACTCAGAAGCAATAAAATAATACAACAATTAAGAAATATTAAATATTCAAAAATAGATTTCTACCAACATTTAATAAAATTGACAATTAAAAAAAAAAAAAAAAAAAAAAATTCCCGCCACAGGGTCTCTGATCCCTTTTGGATAAATTAAAAACACGTGAATGTAAAAAGAAAATTAAAGAAAAAGAATTAAAAATTCTTTGCCACGGCAGGGGTTGAGGAAGGCAAGGCAGTTTTTTATCTTTCATTTTTAACAATCAGAAATGAAGAAAGTTTCGTTTAAAATTAATTTTCAAAATCCAGAGAGAGGCGGTGGCCCTTCCTGGCCCCTCCCCAGCCGGCGTCCCTAAAGAAGATTTTTCTTTTCTTTTTTTTTTTTTTTTTTTTTTTTTTTTTAATAATTTTATTCTAAATGTATTTTGGCTGTCTATCATCAACCGGAATTCTTTCAAGAATCTAAAAAAAATCTGCGTGGAACGGGAAAAAAATAAATTAATTGATAAATTCAACTCGCACAAATTTATTCCTCCAAACAACGATAAACAGCCTGGCGATCCAAGAATATACTTCAGCAGTAAACAAATAATATAAATTAAATCCGAAAAAGGATTTTCTGCGCGCCAAACTCATCGTTATATCTCCCAGTATGGAAATCCTACAAAGCCAGAGTCGGTAAAAAGGCTCGCTCAGTATAATCACCATTGACAACTAAGGTTTGCCCGAAGATTAGTTTAAAATACGGGAACCTTTTTTCTTGTGTGTGTTATTACTACATGACACTTTGTTTCAAGTTTCAGAGTGTAATTTTGTGAGTAAAATTTCCTGATCAGATCTTTAATATTGTGTATAAAAGTGCTTGATGGAAGAAGATGTTATATAACAAAAATGAAATTGCCTGAAAATTGCAACGAAAACTTTTTCTTGTAAATTTAATTTTTGTTTTTTTCTTCTTGGTAGCCTATATTTAATAGGTTAACAGATGGCATGTATTAAACTTTCTCAGAAAAACTTATCAACATTTAATTTCCAAATATAAAAATTATTAATAATATTTAAATTATTTGATATCAAAATATTAAACGTTAAGAAATAATGTATCAAATCTTAAAGACTAATTAGAATCTTGATTATTTTAGCTTTACCATATGCTAGAATATCTCATAACATCTTCATCGAAAAAAAAAAAAAAAACAAGTTGGAAATTGCTCGTCAAACGTGGCAAATGAGGTGCGTTCGTACTATAACTAGTTTTATAGTTATTTTTTTGCACCCGATATTGTACTGAATGTGTATTTGTTTGCACTTCATAAGTGCATAGTCTGTAACATCATTAAAATGCACTTGCAATAATTTTTTCCCATTCCCCTTAATGTAACGGGAAACTTTTGACTGTCCTTGTAATTAAATTACACATCCGATTTTCATAAAATTTGAAATGGCTCGACAAAATTTTGTAGCAATTATATATTTAAAATTTCAGCCCATTCGGAAGGCTGTAACATCATTAAAATGCACTTGCAATAATTTTTCCCATTGGCCGTAATGTAAAGAAAAACTTTTGAATGTCCCTGTAATTAAACTATACATCCGATTTTCATAAAATTTGAAATGGCTCGACAAAATGTCGCAATAATTATATGTTTAAAATTTCAGACCATTTGGAAAGCTTTAACATCATTAAAATGCACTTGCAATAATTTTTCCCATTGGTCGTAATGTAAAGAAAAACTTTTGACTGTCCCTGTAATTAAACTATACATCCGATTTTCGTAAAATTTGAAATGGCTCGACAAAATTTTGCAACAATCATATATTTAAAATTTCAGCCCATTCGGTTGGGTAGTTTTTGCTCTGTTACATGCGGACGGACGGACAGACGGACTGAACGACGACTATAGGTGCTACGTATTTATATAATTACGAACGCACCTAAAAACAGTGGCACTCCGGGAGTGCCAATAGAAGTGAAAACTTCAACAATTACGTGTGTGTTTTTTTAGTCGTCAGGAAATGCTTTATTACAGTAGTCGGGTTACCTTGTAAAATAAAGTAACGCCATTTTGGTGTCAATTAGGTACCCAAGTGCGTATCTGACATCTGTGCCCCGTATTTTATCTTCCGTAATCGAAATTCCCGCCAATACTGTTGGTCATTGACCAGACCATCAACACGATAAAATACAGCGTTATTGGTATTTAGTTACACGAAATAGGTAGGTCACGAATACGGTATAATCAGTGGCGGCTCGTGCCAATCTTCACTGGTGGGGCCCGGTCCTCATAACATATTGTAAATTTTTATGTATTAATATTTGTTGTTTAAACATGAAACAAATTATTTAAAAGTAACTATTATTTAAAACTTTTATTTCTTACTTTTGTAAAAAAAAAAATTAATTATTTTTTCAAGTAATCAACGTTAATTTCAAATTTATCAAATTAATTACAATTTTTAACATACCATTAATTGCCATTATTAACATTGAACATACTTTGATCAATCATTATTTAATTAAAAAACAAATATACAAAATAATAATAATAATAATAATAGTAATAATAATAACAATCTCACAACGTTACAGAAAAAAAAATATAAACTTAACTTGCAAACATTGAAACTGTTCAGAAATTAAAATTTAGTACATTATTTAAATAAAAGTTTGGTATGTTTTTAGATGCGCAAATCTTTCACTAACTTTAAATTTAATTACCATTATTCACATTAAACTTACTCTGGTCAAACATTATTAAATTAAAAAACAAATTCACAAATCAAACAAAAAATAATTATCTCATAATTTAATAGAAAAAAATACATATTTTTCTTGCAGAGATTTAATCCATTCACAAATTAAAATTTAATGCATTATTTAAATAGAAATTAGGCACGTCGATTTTTTCGACTAGCAAATCTTTCACTTACTTTTACATCAAATTCTGATATTGTACTAATAAAATCTTTGTGGACTGAAAGAACAGCAAGAGTGTGCTTAATCGTTCCTGTCCCATAGAGTTTTTCAAAAATGTTTTAAAATTTTCTCTCATTCGCTCTTGAACTCCAGTATGACACCCGCTCACAACAGCGCACCGTCATATGAATGCGCAACAAGCTTATCTTTTAAATAAAACTTTTCTAAATTTTGAGTTAAGATTATAGTAAGTCCCTCTGCTGTTTTATCATAGACATCAATAAATTGAACAAACCTTTTCAAGGGTTTGTTGTTTTTTATATATCGTAAAATGATAACAAATTGCGAAGTGCAGCTTACATCAATATAGTTTCGTCAGCTTGTAAATCTACAAAATTAGAAGCAGAAATCTCATTTTTAACTTCATGCATATACGTTTCATATATACAATCCAACAGCTCATATTGTATAGTTTTTTAAGTATTTTTAGATACTGTAGCATTGTTTAAATGGTCTTCCAATATAGTGTCCAATTTTGAGGCGTATGTGACCAATTCTAAAAACATACCTCGGTTTACGATTTAGCACATACCTGTTCTTCTCAACCATTTCATTATGTTTTTGTAATGAAATCCTGTAACCTTCATCCAACTGCACTACAATATTGACAGTTCCGAAGGTTTTATAGTTAAAAGCATTATTTAAATGAGTAGTATTCATTTCATGTTTTTTTTACTCTTTCAGAAAAATGCTTCAAATCGTTACAGCCGGCCATACTCCATAATTTCATCCCTCCAAACAATAAAAAATAAAAACAGAACAATGCTTTTTTTTTTTTCTTCACTTGCTGAAATACACAGAAATTTTTGATACCACTGTGTAGAAAAATAGCGTAGTTTTCCCCCATCTTTTCGTTGCATTTCAAAATTCTTCGGTTGATAAGGTCCCAGGCGTTTAATTTCAAGTTTTTCTTCCAAATTCATTGTTGAAAAGGGCATAATAAATCATCTACAGAATTCATTTTTTTATTTCAAGAATTTAAGGGTGTGTTCGAAAAAATATTTTTCCACCCTCAACAGCTCGAAATTTTCTGGGACACTTTCAGACTCATTTTTAAAAGTAAAAACATGAAACTTGCTGAGATGATTTTTGAAGTGATGTTTAAGAGGCCGTGTGGTTTCATTTTTCGCTCAATTCAATAGAATTTGATTTTAAAACAATTATTTTCTCATTAGGACCCCTTTTTTCATCCCCAGATCTCCCGCTTCAGAAAATTCGGTTCAAAACTCCCACTTTGATAGCATTTTTTTTGCAATATTTTCTGCATTTTTCAAAAAATCGACAAGCACGTCCCATTATGTAGTTTCTAAATAAGAGAATTTGCCAGTTTGATGCGTTTGAGAGTAAAAATGAATTTAAAAATAAATCAGAAAATAAGCAGTTTGGATTGGAATACACCTTAACATGTGTCTCCGTTTAAAGAGAGTACAGAGTACTTTAAAGATCGCGTAATTCAACGAATAAGCAGCAATAGTAATACAAATGTCGACGAATATTTTTGAGAATCCCCGTATAACAAACTTTGGATCAAGGGCACTCTCGCCCAGTGCCCCCCATTGCAAAAAAAATACGGAAAATTTAGCTCTAAAAGAGCAGTACATCGCCAAAATTGAATGACACGTGAGGGAGGGAAATACTCATTATCGCGCCAAATGGGCACAAATGTCTCGTGCCCCGATACAGTAACCTTGGTGTTCAGAAGTAAGTAGTGACCAGTAACGTGATTTATTGCCTCTGAGAAAGAAATAGATGCTGAGAGTCGATAACGGATGAGTGGGCACGATGTAAGAAGGAGTTTCTTTGCAATATATTTTTAGTAAACAGTTCTTTTTTTTTTTTAAGTTTTAAATTAAAAATATGAATCAAAATTTTTTAAATGAACAGAAAATTCTAGTGGGGCCTGGCCCCAGTGGCCCCAATGGACCGGCCGCCCCTGGGTATAATTCATTTTAACTGACGAAAAACAAAATAATAATTTGTTTTACCAAATGCTGTTTTGATGAGTTTAAATATTTCTGCAAGTCAAATAATTCTGCAAGTATGTTAACATTTCTTGATAAATAATTGCGCTTATGCTTTTGCTATATTTAAAACCACTACCATATTATTAGAAATATCGCTATAGTTTGATGCTATGACATACACCATAACGCAAAAATAACACGAATTTTAAAAACAAGAGAGTTTTTCTGCTAAACTCACCCGATATTTGATCGAATAGTTCACTTTTGCCGCCAACTATTGACATAAATAACAACTGTTGAATAAAGATAATTTTATTTTGCTAGAGCAAGGTAGTTTTATTTTAGCAAGAGTCACGAGACATGGCTAATTTTTACATGAGATGTTTTTGATGAGATTTCCTTCTTCTAACTCTTGTACGTGTATTTCGGGAACCAATAGCGCACAGGCAAGCATGCGGCGCGCTTGCCTGTAAATTGTTGTTATTGATTAAGCAATCAATAACAATTAATTGCCCGCCCTCCTCATACCGAACTATGCACAATACATGCACATACTTATATACAGAGGTATCGGTTACAATAACAGTATCACGAGTTCAATGGTTTTTCCCATCTCAAAAAATGCCAAACGCGCCCAAAGAAGCTTTCACTTCAATAATGAAAGTATCCAGTATTTGTCTTTAACAATAAACACAACAGCGTACTGCAACGAAAATGTAAATTTTGTGTGTGTTCCTGTGTAAACACCAGGAGAAAAAGTGAGTTTTAGCTTCGTTCTTCTTTTGCGGATTGAGCTGAAGAGGGAAAAGTTCCTGTCATTCACCGCTTGGCGCGCTAGTGTCTATGTGCCAAGATGCTAGCATGTCGGTTACGTAACAGTGTCTCCAAATCAGTGGTTTTTCTCCATCTCAAAAAAAGCTCAAAGCGCCTAAAGAAGTTTTCACTTCAAAAAAATAAAAGATATTTTAAGAAAGTATAACATAACACATTCTTCTACGAAACTCTTTAATTAATGTCATTTGTTATTAAAAAAATTGATAGCGATAAAAATTGGTCAAATTTCACACGGCCTTTTTTATTTAAATTTGTTTAGAATTTATTTTGTTGTAGTAGTTATCTTTGCGGAAAGAGCAGATGTTTAATGATGAACACAACATATTGAGTTAAATTTTCATAGAATCTTTCATTAAATAATTGAATTCCAATTCACCAACAATACCAATTCAGATACCATTTCAGACCATGTCTCGGTCTGGTGAAATACAGATAATTTTTAACCGATCTGGGAATGACTTGTTTCTTTAGTTTTAATATCTTGTTCAGATTAAAAGAAATTTGCTGCGCCCAACCTGATTTATTAACTATCTTGGAAGGGGTGAAATAGCTCAATCTATAAACGCATATTTCGTTTGCAAATCTTACTGGATTTTAAACTGACTGTTTTGAATATATGAATGTCTTTTAGCTGCACACTTCTAAAAGTAATATTTCTGAATTTTTGTAAACATTTTTTAAAAAAAGGGGGGGGGGCGGGACGGTGGTATTTGTTTATAATAAACATCATAATATGTTTTAATGTCCACGTTTACTTGTGTGCGTTTTTCATTCCTATACATTAAAAACTAGGAATGCAACAGATACTCTGTATTCGACCTATTTCGTCACAATACCGAATATTCGGCCAGCCCGAAGATATTAAAACGACATTTTTAATAGACTTCTTTTGCTTTCCTTGAAATATGATGACGTAACTAGAAATGCTGGAAATTGCCGCAATTCACATCAAAACAGTAAAATAGACATTTCATTATTCAAAATGCAACTCACGGTATATATGCTGTGTCACTGACCAAAATTTAGTCACTTCCAATGATTTCTTTATATTTCATACAAAGCAAAGTTAATATGATGAAAATCTCACTAAAATGTCATCATTATTGTTAAAGTTATGAACGAAAATTCGGGTTCAGCTTGAAGTGAGTCACCCTATATTTTTTATTTACTGTATTGTATTTTTAACGGAAAAGGGAATTGCGATGTAGGTTTACTGTACAAAAAATGTTTGTCTTAACCGCATTATATCCCATGAAAGCTTTTTAAAAAATTTTAGGAACACTGCATGTTTACAACTTCCGAAAATCATCGCCCACTCTAGGACATTTGAAACTTCATAGATAAATCAAAAGGAGCAATAAAAGATTTTTGGCTGAGTTGCCACCCTTTGAATAGTTTTCTTTTTTCTCAGTTTAGTTCCTTTCTGGCAAATTAGCACTGATTATAAAATTATATGATTATAAAATTTTCCTTCAAGGTACTTAAAAATCTCTTTTCGACTTTAAAATATTTTTTTCGAAAATAAGAAAGTTTTATTACTTTATTTTAATTCACTTAAGAAGCTATAGAGTTTTTAACGTTTTACTACTTAAAGAGATTTTAAGACTATTCTCTTCTTGAATAATAACGCAAAACATATATTTTTTGTTGTGTAAAGCTTGCTTGTAAAAAGCAGTCAAGTTCATGGAAGTATTTGTGCTAAATATGATGTGAAATTGCTTTAAATTTTTTCCAATACCTTTAAACCCTGTAATATTGGAGTATTCGGTCAGCGAAATTTTTCGTGTTCGGTTTAGACATGTGTCGAATACTTGGTATTCGGCTAAAATCACTAATCGGTGCATACCTATAAAAACCTTCGAATGCGATAGAAATAATTTTGACGAATGCAACTTTTTTTTTCATTTCATAGAGAAAGAAAGTAAAACTTTAGCTTATTTATTTTGCGCGAAAATTTTTTTATGTAAAAATATTTTCTATGCGAGTTTCCTTTAATCAAATCTCTTTCATACTGTATTCTGATAGAGATAATCAAATTTTAAATTAAGACACAACTCCAGAAATCGTAATAATTTAATTAAAATTTAAAAATTGATTAAACAGAACTTAAATCATTTTTGATTTGTCTCTTTTTGAATATTTTATGCATTATTTTTTACGATATGTCCACTTTACTTCAACGATTATGTCAACATCGCGATTTAAAAGTTATGTTATTATTAAAGTATTTTATACATGTAAACATTTGGGATTTGTTTGCATAAATAGAAATTTTCCGGTTCTGAGTAATCCAATGATTTTTTTAAAATAAAGGGGGAAATGAACTATAGTTCATTTCCCAATTTCAGGCCTGAAATGTGTTACAACAGAGTAAGCTTTGCATTAAAAGTATTTTATGGTGATGCAATAAACTTTTGTTACGCGTATGATATACTAATTTTTAAGCACTAAATCCTATACGTTTTTCCTTTCACTTAAACGATTGATGTGAACGCTAAATTAAAAGAGAGCCAATTAGAGGTCAAATTTGAATTTTTCCTTTAACAAACTCAGGCTGATGTACTCTTATACTGCAACTAAATGAAACATTGATAGTCTTTTCAATATTTAAATGTATTTGGTGTTTTTCATTTGATATTTTCGAAGCAGAAAGTAAATGAAAAAAGTTCAAAATTTTATTTGGATACTTACATTTCCCTTGAGTATGTACAAAATGCAATAATTTTCCTTAAATAAAGAAACGTATAAGTAGTTGGGATGGAAAGGGGCTCAAAATAAAATGTGCTTAGGGTTTCAAGAAATTTAAAATATAGTTGAATATTCGAAAAGCAGCAAAATTGTTATTTTGCCTTTTTTTAATGCCAGTGGGAATATTCATGAAAGATGAAAAACATAATGAAATAAATGCATGCGCCTTTTATTGCGTTTCTTGTGATTAATAATATTATTAAAGTCCTCAAATCTTTTAAAATTTGATGCACTAACAGGATAATTATTTTGCATATTTCTTTTACAAAACAGCAAAATAACAAATAAATATGATGATAAATTACTGGTAGCACATTGTTAGCAAAGAACAAGAACCAAACATCTTTTTCACTTTTATAATCTCTTACAGTTGAAATAAAACAATTATTAAGGTAGACAAAATTATAAAAAATATTCTACGATTGACTAATGGATATTCAGGTATAAATTTTATTAGGTTGCTTCTACTTCCAATACAAAAAGTAAAATGCTTCTTATTGCAGCCGTTCGGACAAAAGCATTTACAGAATTTGTTTTTATATTTTGATCGATCATGACTCCTATATACCTATAAACTAACCCCGTTTAAATGTTGATTTTTACATATATATCTGATTTTTGTGTTGCTGTAATATTTGTATTTATGAACTGATGCGGATGAAACGCAACATGTCGTGTACAAAAGATACCAAGATCTCAACCGAGTTCGTTGGTCAGCTTCGTCCGGCAACTTGTTTAAAAATGGTGGCTCAAAATGTCTCAAGAAGCAACAACAACAAAAAAAAAAAAAAAAAAAAAAAAAATTCAAAAGGGTATGCAAAAGAATTTGAAATTCAAAAAGTTTTTTCCTTTATATATTCCGACTTGATACAACGATTTAGGAGCATTTTTTTGTTGTGCCTCTATTTTAAACAAGTCGGATGTGCCAATCCTAAAACTTTCTTCTATCTCATCCTTTTTTTGTTAATACTTCAAAATTCGCTGCCACAGGGCCAAAATTTAATGACAGTCTATGTCCATCATGATGATTCTAAAGGTATAGGTTCGTTGAATTGTTCACTTTTAAAAAGGAGATAGAAGTATCGCATCTTTCAAACAAATCATTTAATTTCGGTACCTACCCTCTTAGATGTTTGCATACAAAATTCCCAAACCAAAGAGTATAAAAACAACAACTTCGCGCAGTATACATCCAAGCCTAATAAAGATCTATTTACGTGAACGTGTAACAGAATAAGAAGTTTGATTAAATTTCGCGCCTTAGTTTTTGAGATATATCTATCGAAAGAATTGCGAAAAATGCAGCATAGCAGCGCCACCTGTTTTATGATTTGCACGAAAACCTAATCAGCACCAACTTATGTGTTTGATGAAATTCCATGCATTAGTTCTTTCAATATATGACAATTGCTAAAATCATGTACATCCGAGAAAAAATGCAGCATAGAAACGCCACCTGTTGGGCGATTTACACCAAAACCTAATCTGCAACAACTTATGTCAACGTTTAACTGAATTTGAAGTTTGATGAAATTCCGTGCATTAGTTCTTGAGATAGAGCAATTGTGAAAAATTCAACATAGCAGCGCTATCTGCCGGACGATTTACACCAAAACTTAATCAGCAACAACTTAGGTCAATGTCTAACTAAATCTAAAGTTTGATGAAAATCCGTCCATTAGTTCTTGAGATAAAGCTATTCCGGAAATTATAAAAAACGCAGCATAGCAGCGCCACCTTTTAGGTTAATTACGCCAAAATTAATCAGCACAAATCTATAACAAGGTATAACTGAATCTGAAGTTTGATGAAAATCTGTGCATTAGTTCTTGAAATTGAGCTATTGCGGAAATCGTGAAAAATGCAGCATGGCAGCGCCACCTCTGGGACGATTTACACCAAAAACTAATAAACACTAACTTATATCAAGGTATAACTGAATCTAAGGTTTTATTAAATTCCGTGCATTAGTTATTGAGATAGGTTGCCCGCAAAATTTGTGTCAGATACAGACAGACATTTTTAAAAAACAGTCAAATCGTATTCGGGACCTTCTAAAACGTATAAAACCGTCGAAAACTGGAAGTCAGTTGTTTTCACGAATCCAATATTTTCTTCTTTTAAAAATAGAAGAAAGTAAAAGATATGTCGAAGAATAAGTAAAAGAAAGATAAAGTCGTTAAGGTATCCAACTTTCAGTGATCAAATGCCGTAACACAGAATGGAAATGTTGACCCACGTCTCCCTAATACAAAACTCTTCTTTCGTCCTTTTTCACAATTTTAGAATTTTGAAAGAAATTTAGAATTTACATTAATAATTTCCAGAAACATTTTCGTTAAATTTCTCGCTTATTTATTCTTAAAATAAATAGATTCAGTTTACTTTGCCTGTATAAAATCACAAGGGATCGGAAAACTTAACAGTTTAGACAGGTTTCAGTCTTTTAGCAGGTATGATTTGATTGAATGGTATTCCTTCTGTCGGAACTACAAAAATTTTCTCAACATCGAATTCTGTTTAAAATAGGTTTTACTGCATTCGATTACACAGAATGAAGTGTTTCAACATTTTGTTAATAGAGAAGTGGAATTTGGTTCAAAACATTCATTTTTTTTTTTTTTTTAAGTTGAATTTTGGAAAATCGGGATGGTTCAGGTACTCTCTTAAGGCTTCTGTCCCTGCCGGGGAAGACACTCATGAGCTAATGCTAACTCTATGGGGAGGGATTTTTCTAATATCTCGTTTGCTTTTCGACATTTTTATTTTTTTTTTTTTTTTTTTTTTTTTTTTTTTTGTATTGGATAGCCGGGGTCCGTCTCTACATCGCATCTTTTTTACTTTTTCGATTATGGTCGCAGATATTTTTTATAAAGTTACTTTCACTTTCAAAACGAGTTCTGAAAATGAAAGTATCATTCTAAAAAATATCTGGAACCAAAATCGAAAAAGTAAAAAAGGTGCGATGTAGAGACGGATCTCGGCTATCCAATGCAAAAAAAAAAAATATTTAAAAATGTCGAAATGCAATCGAGATATTAGAAAAATCCCTCCCCATACAATGTAAAAAAAAAAAAAAAAAAAAAAAAAAAAAAAACGGAAATACTACTGGCAATCTAGACGCCAGTACTATTTCCGTTTTTTTACGGGAATT
Organism: Maratus speciosus; assembly: GCA_963932465.1. Classification (NCBI taxonomy): domain Eukaryota; kingdom Metazoa; phylum Arthropoda; class Arachnida; order Araneae; family Salticidae; genus Maratus; species Maratus speciosus. The sequence goes on from OZ010791.1 coordinate 10,341,535, forward strand.
TTTACCCATAAATTACAGAAAATGTCCCGTTTTTCTGATTAAAAACAGAAATTTTTCTGTAATTTATGGGTAAAAATTCCCGTAAAAAAACGGAAATATTACTGGCGTCTATATTGCCAGTAGTATTTCCGTTTTTCAGTCTGTTTTTTTAGGAGTGACATTAGCTCGTGAATGTCTTCGCCAGCAGGGACAGGAGCCTTAAAAAACGGGACAATAAAGAGATGTGTTTAGACTCTCGGACATTAAGCAAAGAAAAGTAGTCTATTTGGACCTAACATGAAAAGTTGCGAGAAGAAGAAAAGTAGTCTATTTGGGTCCAAACAGACTACTTTTATTCTCGTCGCAACGTTTGATGTGGTAAGGCGCTCCCTTTCATGTTTTATAATCTTCGTAGGATGTCATGAGATCCGAAGTTACCAGATGACTTCGTCGAAAAGTTCATTTCCGCCTCTTTATTTTGTTGATGATCTCATAACACTTGGAAAAGAAAGGCCTTGAAAGATTTATTACTTTTCGTCGGATAAAGAATATAAAGTTCGGTTTATTTGCTTTATCCGACGAAACACTATAAAAATTTCAAATGGTCTGTCTTTTTCAAGCGTTCTGTGGTCATCAACAAAACAAAGAGGCGGAGATGGACATGCCAACGACGTTCACTGGTGACATCTGACCTCTAGACATCTGACGAAAGTCATAAAACATGAAAAGTTCTATGGTCAACAAAAGTAATCTGTTTGGACCCTAAAAGTCCAAACAGACTTCATCTCTTGACATCGAAGCTTTTATGTGGCCAGGCGGTCCGTTTAATGTTTTATGACTTCTTTTCGGAAGTCATGAGGTCAGAGGGCACCAGTGAACGTCGTTCGTATGTCCATCTTTGCCTCTTTCTTTTGTTGATGACCACAGAACACTTGAAAAAGAAAAGCCAGTTTATGTATCGTCACTTTTTCGTACGGTAAAGCAAATAAACCGACCTTAAACGCCGCTGAAGAACTTATGAGATTGGGGGCCTGTGCCCACCCCACAAAATAGTTCTAGTTAAGCCTATGAGTAACGCCAACGCCAGGTGTGCCAGTTAGTAATAGATAAAACTTACATTAAAAATAATTAGTGTAAAGTATTTATAAAATACATCATACCATAACAATTTAGATTTTAATATTAAGTAGGGTTAGGTGCCCTATTATCATCCCCCAGTCACTTTTAGACCCTTGGAAGTAGTAATTTTCACTGAAAATCTATCAAATTCGGATTTTACATAGACTAACTACCCACGCACATAGAAACATAGGCAAATATCATTCAAAAAAAATTTATCAATGCGGAAAATTCTTTTTCAAAAGTATTTAAAAAATGCAAAAGAAAAAAAATGGTCCCAATTTCGCCCCCCAAAAAAATCCAATACGCCGAGGCTTAACTTATAACTAAATCAAAATTTATTTCTGAATGAGTAAGTAAATTTACGTTAAAATAAGGCACAAAGAAATGTGCTGATTATCAGTGGAAGAATAACCTAACGAAACATTCATAGTTGCCAACCTCCCGATTTTTTTCATACTAATATTTTTATGCAGAAATACTTGCTTTATACAATCGCAGTTTTAACTCAATTAAATAAAGAAAACTTTTTTGTAATATTTTACTGGTATCCAAAAATTCGGGAGATTGGCAACTATGTATTAGCCATCCAAACATGGGGGGAAAAATTGAAAAAAATGTCATGAAAAAGCATTCCTAATTTCGTCCCGGGACGAAATTAAGAACTGCAAGGGGGACGAAATTAGGACGACGCTACTTCCAAATATTACGGATCTTCAGTTCCTGTAACATGAATTGAGCGTCCTAAAACCCACTGTATGCTACCGTCAACATCTTATCAACGTAAAATACATGCAATGAATAAGAAATAAATACTTACAGTACAGTAAATAACTTCTACAAACGACGTAATAAGAACTCAGGTCTTCTAAAAATAGGAAATTCGCCGTCTTTAATTTTTGTATGCGTCTTGGCGAACGAAACTTTCAATCTGACCCCTTTTATCTTCCGTCCCCTGTGCCTTGCGTCATAAATGGCGCCTCTTTCGCAGAAGCGGAGAAGTTAAGGGGGACGAAATATGGGCACTTTGCCCTATAAAAAACTCGTAATTATGAAAAAAAATACACGTCTATAAACGAATGGCTGGGGAAAATATAGATGCTGCGTCTGCGATTTCTTGTCATTTTGAAAACCTTGAAAATCCAAGGCCAGTCAGATTCTAGTTATGAACAGGGTATGGTAGGTATGCGGCAGTATACCTTCTGGAATAACTCCGTATGCCGTCTGTAGTTATAACGTATACACTCTGGTGTATTACTCTCTGCCTATAGCGTATACCAGGAATGGCGAGCCTTATGGCACTGATTATACCTAATAGTAATTAGTTTATATGACAAATTCACTTTAATGTAAATTTCCAATTTTATTAACTAAACTGTTGTTCAAGATACATATCGATAATTAAAAAGTCATTAAAATATTTTTTGCACGAATTGTTGTACTGTCAATTTTAGTTTAGTCATTGTATAGCACCCTGACTTGAAAAACCATTCGGCCCGATATACCTTGCTTGTTAAAAAATTGAAAGGGGTTCATTTTTTTTTTTCAATTGAATTTTTATAACTGTTGTTAAGATTTTTTAGTGTCATGCGTTCCTACTTCTAAAACAGTTGGTGCCAAAATAATCCTTTGCCCAACATTTCGTCCAAATTGAATTTTCATCGCTCCGTTTCTATTCTTATTGGGCGAGCTTGCGGATGCTTACCCCTGAATTCAAATATAAATGTCCTGAATTTAAATATAAAAAAATCTGGAAAAAATACCTCTTGAAATAACAAGGCATCTATCCTGAAAGTGGGTGTGGCGACCCTAAAAAGTGTTCTATCTTTTGATCGCATGATCCCAGTGACATGCGATGGGCGTCCAAGTCTAAAATTTCCAAAGAATGTTTAAGCCGAAAAAGTATAAATGGTGATTTTTCGAGAATTTTACGTCCCAGATCCCCTACAACAGAGCCAGGTGCAGGAAAAGTGAAAGGGTCCTCAATACAGTGACGTAGCCATGATGATAAGGCCTAAATTGAACCATTCAAATCATCCATAACACTATAGGAATTGAAAAATAATTTTCGAACATGAAACCACAATCTTTGAATATTGTACTTGGGTCGACGCTGAATCCGAAAATGCAATCCGTTTTCCGCTATCATGCATCCCATTTTTTGTTTTAACAGCTTTCATCTTTTAGGCTGTCTTCCTATGGAAACCGTAACAAACTTTGAATTTTTCAATACGAACACTCTATTTTAACACCCCCTTTGGATTCTTCGGTCCATTTTACCTTCCGTCCAAAGCGGGAAGTCATTCGGCATAGGAATTACGGTGAAGTTAGGAATTATTAAACTCTTTAATAATGGCAAAATGAACTGAGATGCGGCTACTTTTTACATTATTTTATTTACTTTAAATTGTCTTTTGTAGATGAATCCTGATAGGCTAGAATTATAAAAATGATAAATGCAGGCGTATTTCGATTGACACTGACTACAAGATTTTAATATTTTTACAACTTCATTATAAATTAATTTTAAGGAATTATTCCATTAGCTGGACGCAGGGGAATAATCTTTGGGGTTACCGTGATGTCAAATCTGTTATATGTAACTCAAAAACCACTGAGCTGACATTTTGGATTCGAATAGTTGAAGTTTTTAGAAATCGATTTTCTGTTAAAACATCCGTCTTTTACAATACATTCTATTTTATAGAATATTAATTTCATAAGAAAGTGACATAGGAAAATGGGGCGTTCTAGAGTATTTTGGATGACATTTTCAGTTTCAGCATTAAAAATACTTTGTAAAAACATCCATAGACTTATCAGTTCCAAAAAATTGTGAAAATAGTTATGATGAGTAGCGCTCTATCAATTGGATAAACAGATGGCAAGCAAATATTTCGGGTCGTCAGTCATAAATATTTATCCCCCTCCCCCTGTTCCCTGTCCCACCCATACAATCCACACACCGTTGTTCAGTCTTGACTCATTTTTAAATGGAAAAATTAATTTAAAAAAAAAAAAACTCTGAAGTTGTTTTTAAAAGAATTTATTTAAAAGGAACGGACCACGAGCTTGTTAATTATATCTTAACCCTTAAATGCCTGATTTTTCAAAAATCATTGTAATAATGTTTTTCGGCTTTCATTTTTTAAATAAATCATGGGAAAAATACTTAAAAAAAATCATATTTTGTTTTAAGTATGGTTTACGGCAAAAAAACAGTTTGTTACTAATCGGCAATACTGGTCTTTAATTGAAAAAATAATTTTCCTTGATAAAATTCTGTAGCATTAAACGCACAAGAATTTTAGGAACTATAATAAGAAATAAATTTTAGTTGCTCTCTGCAGAACAAAATAAAGTATTTCGCAAGCGTCCAAACAAAACAAAAAGAACAAGTAGCAGAAATAAAAAAAAATAAATCTATCTTTATTCTTAAACGGCACAAGTGTTGCCATCTACATGTTGAAAATCGATTTAATAATATTTTCAGAATGTATTTTATTGGCAACATTAGGCATTATAGCTACAATATTATTCTAATAGTATTTTAGAGCCTAAATTGGGTATGTTGCCGAAAAGCAACACCCGGCATTTAAGGGTTAAATTGTCCCAAATTTTCAACTCTGTTAAGAAATTAATTTAGAACAATAATATAAATTAATTTTTTCGGTGAAATTTATTGGCTTCTTATACTATGTTCGCAATGGGATAGTTGAGTCACTTAACTTAAAGTTTTTTGAAGCGGGCGTACCCAGAATCAAGATTATGACTTGAGCACGTTTCTGAAACTCACTTAACTTTTGATACTCTCTTAACTATGAGTTGAGTGGAAATCTATTTGCTGAACTCTTTTTCCTATCTGAAAATGATATTAAAATTTATAGTTGAGTTCTACAAATAATTATTCAGCTTTTTCGAATAATCTTTTGAATCGTTTATTTAATTAACACGCCGCAAAAAATAAAAACAATAATAAACTATGTATAGTTAGAAGTTGTAGTTGCATCTTTAACATAAGTCTCTTAAAACTTTTTGCAATGTGAACAGGTGAAGCCTAATTCCGGGTATCCCGTTTCAGAAAAGTTAAGTCATTCAACTATCTCAGTGCGAACATATAGTATTAGCATTTTTATGTCCTTATATATTTCTGGATTTATTTTTTTTTTTTTAAATTCCGATGCTTCCAGATGTCATCTGTGTTTTAGATATAATCGGTGCGGCCACAGGTTATAGGTTATAGGAATGTAATAAACCAAAATATGTGAAGGGGTTCCTTCCCACAGAACACCGCGTGAAAGATATGTTTTAACAAAGCTTTCCTTTTTTACGTTTGAAATTCATCTTAAACGAACATTCGAAGGGAGGGGGACTTTTCCGATAGAAAAATGTAACAAACAGTTTTAATTTTCCTATTTGATAAAAGCTGGTTGAAGCTTCTTTTTTTTTTTTTTTTTTTTTTTTTTTTTTGTTCCCTTTCTGTTTTGCTTTTTACGTTGAAAAATAAATTTGTGAATGAATTGTTTAAAATTGTCTTGCTCGTAGGATGCTGACAAAATTTTTAAAATTTAGTTTGAGTTATGTTTTAGAAACTACACGCATTATAATCTAATTTGCATCTCTATTAAAAAGGAATTTAACATGAGGAGCCCAAAGTTTAAATCTGCATCCATCCTAAACTTCATCACCGAATGTCTTTTCGTTTGGTATCCAAAGATGAAAGTGACCATAGAATCCAATTAGAAGGGGAACTTTAGGAATTAGTATTGAAAATGTTAAAATTTGTTTGTGCTTCTAGTAGGAGACGGTTCCTAAACTTCCTTTATTTATACAGAATCACAGAAAATACAATTCGAACTCGAATGCATAATGCTCTGCGAAAATTTGGTGATAAAATAGTATGAAAGGTGGGTTGGGTCCGTTTTTTTTTTTTTTTTTTTTTTTTTGGCTGAATGTACTTCTCAATATCCACTTAGGCAATGGAAAGTTTATTTATTTTCTATGAGTTTCATAAATATATTCTTTTATAATGTCATATATTAATCATAAGATTCATCTGTTCTATCACTTCATTACCGACATTATATAGTATTAAAATATACTAAGTCTACAGTAATTTAAAATACACCAAAAAATACTGTAAATGTCCAAAAGTTTAAAAATACGCATATTGTAAAACATAAATAAAATATCCGTACAAATGTAACATTATTTAAAAATATTTTCACCCCCCTTAATGAGGCATCTTCCAGTTAATGTTGTTTTTCGTCTCATTCCTCGAGGCAATGACTAGCGAGGTGAATAATGTCAAGTGCTGTATAATGTCAGTAATAAATGGGTAGAACAGATGAATCTTATGAGTTTAATATCATAAGACGAAACGCAGTATTTCACCTTGATTCAAACATAATATACAGGGGTTTATAAAGTCCCGGACCCATTTTGATGTTTAATAACTCATAAAATAATAAAGATAGATTAAAATTAATAACATAAATGGTTAGATAGACTCAAAAAGTTTCATGACCCTTGTCAATGAACTTCCATGTGTGCCCCCTTCGTCGCACGGAGAATATCAAGTCGATAGTCAATTTCACGCCAGGTAGCGGCAAGCATGTCGGCATCCACAGTGGCTATTGCGGTTGTAATTCTGGCTTTTAAGTCATCAATGTTCGACACTCTCCTCCTGTAAACATTGTCCTTTACAAATCCCCAAAGGAAAAAGTCCAGCGGCGTTATATCAGGTGATCTGGGTGGTGCACCACCTCATTGGGGTACCATCGTTCGTACTTCTTTGAATGACAATTTTCCAGGAAGATGGATTGGGCGAGGGGGTCCAATTCCTTGGCCACCCAGATCACCTGATATAATGCCGCTGACTTTTTCCTTTGGGGATTTGTAAAGGACAATGTTTACAGGAGGAGAGTGTCGAACATTGATGACTTAAAAGCCAGAATTACAACCGCAATAGCCACTGTGAATACCGACATGCTTGCCGCTACCTGGCGTGAAATTGACTATCGACTTGATATTCTCCGTGCGACGAAGGGGGCACACGTGGAAGTTCATTGGCAAGGGTCATGAAACTTTTTGAGTCTATCTAACCATTTATGTTATTAATTTTAATCTATCTTTATTATTTTATGAGTTATTAAACATCAAAATGGGTCCGGGACTTTATAAACACCCTGTATATTATATGAACTTTAAAAAGTTCGCTGTTTTACATAAAAGGTGACAATAACTAGAAAACAGGATTTCTGCTTTTTGAGAATTCAGTGTCGCCCCCGATGAAATATATATATATATATATATATATATATACAGTAGCCTTCCTCTTAACCGGAACTCCGCTTTAACCCTTTTTTCCCAACATCAGGCAAAATTCAGAAAGGAAATTTTCGGTTCTCATTTCTTTGTGGTTAATTAACTCAAATTTACATAATGCAGTATAATTTCAACTTCTTATAAAGGTATATGACAGGAGTTTCAACAATTTAATTTGTATTAAATATTGTTCATTATTTTTTATTATTGATAATTTTTATTTCAATTCAGTTAACTACAGCTAGAATTCATTTCATAAAATATAGAAAATATGTATTTTTTAAAACTACTCAAATTAAAAAACTAAATGCATCCTACGTATTTTATTACTTAAATATGTAGTTACTTATTTAAATTTTTTGACTTCTCCGGTTTAACCGGTTTTTCTCTCAATCGGTTAACCCTCGGTCCCAATTAGGCCGATTAAGCGGGAGGCTACTGTATATGTATATAAATAGAGATAGTTCAGTTTTAAGACTCCAAACACGCGCTTTTATTTTATATAAAATGACGTCATCCGCATCCGCTAAAGAATTCCTCATTTACGATCCAGTCTTAAACAACATCTACAGTAAAATATGCATAGTACGTGATTATCGCTGAATAATACACAAATCCAAAAAAAGAGATTTCGTCATTCAAAAAATATCGGTTATCTCATGATTCATAGGCCTTCATTTGTTTGTAACATTACTATAGATACTTAAAATTAAATATAGTTTATAATAGCTCCATGTTTTATCAGAAATCATTCATTTGTATTTTTTCAAAATAGCACGTATTTTAAATGCATTTTTTTAAGTTGTTAAGTGAAAAAGGCAACAAAAAGATATAATTGCTATTTTTCAACTATTTCCATTTACTTTCTACATAAATGGAGTACTTGAGTTGCCAAAATTAAACAAATGGTGCTAAAAACTACAAAAAAAAAAAAAAAAAAAAAAAAAAAAAAAAGAATATCTCAAAAATAAATGGAAATGCAGTTTTCAAACAAATTGAATTTAAAAGAACTTTTCTTTCCAACACGGCGGTATAAAAATATAAAATGTGCGATGCTTAGAAATTAAAAAAATTGCAGTAGAGATTATTCTGTACAATGATACATCTGCTTTGTTTTACGGCTGGATTATACAACGTAACGTTATTTTTTGAAGACGACACATTAATAGGTGGGAGAAAGAAATAGCATACCGGGGGGCTAATAAAAGAGATGTTACAAGTTAAAAAATATACATTTTATTTAAAACTTCTTAGTACTTTCAAGCTTTCCCAAGCCCATCATCAGAGAATACTTTAATAACTCATTGCTGTTTATTTATAGAAATACGTCACTTCGTTTTGAAAATGAGAGAGCCAATAATTATTACAGTTGAAAGTAGAAGTTTATTTTATTAGTTTAGTCACCTTTTAAGTAAAAGAGTGAACTTTTAAAAGTTCATATAATATATTTTATCTTAATGAGTTTATTTATTTGAGAAATGTTTTGAAAATAATATTTTAAATTGAGAAATATTTAACATCTGAAAAGGAATTGAAAGTATTATTTTCACTAAAAAATTGAGTTGGATGATTAAAATGAATTTCAAATTTACAAACAGCTGAGAAAGCGAAGATGTTTTCCATGATGGAGATGATATTCAGACACGTTAAGTGATTATCGAAATAAAGCAGTTTTTTTTTTTTTAAACGATGACTATAAAATAAGAAAGAGGGAAACTTTTCTTGTCTATTTTAAGTAGAGGTTCTGAGTTATCTGACAGACAGCGAGAAAATTTACGGCCTCACAAAGCCTGTTTCAGATAGTGGAGACAGCGAGCTGATGTGTCAAACAAGAAACAAGCATGATTACGTTCTTAACCCTTTATGCCCACCCATTATGAATTGAAACAGATATCTCACCGAAACTCTTTTCGGTACTGCTTAGTTATCCCGCCGACCGAAAAACTATCGCCAAACTATAAGATTAAATGTCAATAATGGTTGATCGTCAATGTCACATTCACTTGGCTTTATGCAAGTTACACGTGTTTACGGCATCAAGTGATTCTTACATCGACGTTTTATTTGTATTTTTTCTAATGTTATACTATTTTATTTGTTTTTTCGTTATTTAAAATAAAAACTACGTCAATTTGTATAATTTGCGAGTGGTTTGACGATTTCTATAATTTAGCGAAATGGGTCGACGGGATAACTAAGTAGTACTCTTTTTTCTTTACGTTATAACAGCATTCACAACTTTGATTTCGAAAAAAATAAACGGTCAAGTGCGAGAATTACTCGCGCTCATAGGGTTCCCTACAATAAGTATATGAATTTTGGATTGTATTATTAAAACAATCATTTTTAAAGAAAAATAAGACTTCGTAAAAACTATACAACGTAGGGTTTGGTATAGCTGTATATATATACTAGAAAAGTGTGAATGAGTATACCGCAAAAGTTCAAAGAGATATGAAGCCTAAATAATATCAAATATTGCTATTCTGTATAAATCTTATTTAAATCTTACCCTAATCTGTTCATGATGAATTTAATTCGGCACTGACAAGAAAAGTAGTGCCTATTTAAACTTCATTTGGCATTTCATAAAACTAAATTCAGCGTCGTAATAATCTTTTCTTTGTACAGTGTATCTAAAACAAAACCCTTGTTCAAAGTTTAAACTTTAAACTTGGCATTTTGCTAAGCTTCGAAAGGAGGTAGAAAATTAGCAACGCTGTTTTGGTCTGTGCCGCGTTTTTCCATACATGTTTTTAGTTAACCTTTAAAGACACAGCATGTGTATTGAGAGAGCCACTCAATGAAAACTAGTCGCGAATCCCATAGTATTTATGTGATTAATTCTCATTAAATTAATCTGTTTTTAACAATTTGACGTTTATTGCTTTTATACTGCTGCTGGGCATTGCATTACACAAATATATCCTCAAAATTTGTTATCTAGGCTTTAAAAGTGATGGAGCATAGAATACGCCATCATTATGTATGTCCAAATCGTCCGTGTGTTTAACGGTTAGGCAGCCTAATATCTCGGCTAATTACCGATGATTTTTTATGAAATTCATGATCAACAATGCTTTTATACTGCTGCTGCGATAGGTACCTCTAGCGCTGCTCAGCAGTTTTGCTGAATGCCCGTAAATCGAAATTTGTGTGTAACAGAAAAATGTGATTTTCTCAAAAGCCAAGTGACCTATGGCAATCGCTATAATTTTCCTGCAAGGTTTAAACTAACGTCTACTACCTCTAATTTTTTCAGAATTTTAGTTTCAGGAGATTCGGAATTAGATGGGGGGGGGGGACATATTTTTGCACTACATTTTCGACCAAAACTTTGAAAATATGAGTTCAGCGTTACGAGAGCTTTCACACGATATCCCATACGATATACAAAGAAAAGATTTCTTTTTTCAAGTAACTTAATTAGCCCCTATTACATTTTTCCTAAATATGTTTATGAATATTTATTAATCTGTAAATATGTGGGTCAATAGTCTTTATTATTTCCTCCAATTTGAACTTTCCACGTTCCATAGTTTACTAGTAAAGTGGCTGTGACAGACAGACAGACACAGGAGTGATCTTATAATGGTTTCGTTTTTACTTTTTTAGTACGGAACCCTAAAAAACTGTCCAACCTGTCAAAGCACTTTTTTATAGCATTTATAACAGGATCCATGCACCCATTCTGGATGAAAATCATGAAGACCAATTTTGTTTTTAGACTCTTTTATTTAAATCAACCTCATTTTTGTATGTCAAGATTGAATTTTGAAATCGATTTTGAACCCACTTCCTGGTGTGACGCGTCCTTTTGTGGCATTGGATGACGTTCACAGGTGTGTTTCCGACATTGTATGAGAGTTGAAACAACAATGCAGTCAGAGATGCGCCAAAAGCCGCTCGCCCCATAGTCCAAATGGCTGTGAAACCGCAACCCTGAAACATTTTAAAGGAAGGAAATAAATTAGAAATGAAAGCTTCTGTCCATGAATAGTTTAATGCAATGTTATTTCTATGGAAGAGATTCGGTAAAACTAAAACATGACCGGTATTTGGAGGTTACCGTTGTAGGAGGTTTCACTATCAATGAATAGACGATGACACGTTGAGATACCCTAAAAAGAGAGTTTCAGTTTTCGACGGATGGAAAAAATGTTTTTATAAAATGTCTGTCTGTTTGTGTGTATGTATGTGACACAAATTTTGTGGACGCTCTATCTCAAGAACTAATGCACGGAATTTAATAAAAATTTGCATTCAGTTATTCCCTGATATAAATGGGTGCTGATTATGATTAGTTTTTGCTGTAAATCGCAAGGCTGCTAGGTTGCATTTTTCATGATTTTCGCAATAGCTCTATCTAAAGAACTAATGCACGGATTTTCATCAAACTTCAGATTCAGTGAGTCCTTGACATGAATGAATGCTGATTAAGTTTTTGTGCAAATCGCCCAACAGGTAGCGCTGCTAGGCCGCATTTTTCACGATTCCTGCAATAGCTCTATCTCAAGAACTAACGTATGAATTTTCATGTAAATTCAAATTCAGTTAGACGTTGATGCTGATGAAGTTGTTGCTGATTAAGTTTTGGTGTTAATCGTCCAATAGGTGGCGCTGGTATGCTGCATTTTGCAGGATTGACACGATTTTAGCGATAGTCTTATCCCAAGAACTCATGCACGGAATTTCATATCTTTAGAATCCTCGTGATGGACATAGATTGCCATTTAATTTTGGCACTGCGATAGCAAATTTTGAGATACTAACATGTAGGAGATAGAAGAAAGTTTCGGGATTTCCACATCCGACCAGTTTTTCTCGTTGTCCTTCCTTAAAAAAAGAAACAGAGCAAAAATGATATATTTTTTAGAGTTTCGTTCATCTCACTCAATCCTATTCGTCTCGCTCCTCTGTCTGTCTGTTCGTCCATCCGTTACACAGTTCGTTCTCAGAAACACTACAAATTAGAGACTTGAAATTTTGCATACTTATACCTGAATACCTCCAATCAGACAACACATAATAAAATTTTGAAAAAGTGTTAGTTACCGCACGTTATTAATTAAAAACCCCAATTAAAAGGATGGAAAATATTCAGAATTCTACTAAAGCATTGATTTTAATCAAAAACGCAAAGATTTTCTTTTAGAAAATCGAAAAGTGGGGGAGGGTTTGCCACAATTCGCCTGGTTACGACGAAGATAAAGGACTGGAGGTTTTCAAAGACACCCGTTCTCACGAACTATTATTGCACCTAAAAAAGTGAAATTTAGTACTCACACGCAAAAAATTTTCTCTTTCAGAAACTCTAAAATTTTTTCAAAAATTCCAACCAGAAGTTAAAATATTCATTTTAATAATCTGCTTTCATTTTATCTGCTTTCAAAGACAACGAGCAACAGTGGGTTATTATTATTATTTACAGTCGAGCCGCGATTTAGTGAATTTCTCGATTTAGCAAATTTTTTCATGGTCCCCACGAAAATGGAACAATAATACTTCGATTTAACGAATTTATAATCCTGATTTAACAAATAATTTCCGATGTGAAGAAAAAAATTAAAAATTGAAGAAATTTTCTAATATTTATTAAAGATTTTCAATAGCAATGATTGTCGATTCTCTGAATATGTATCTTGTGATGCAGAAATATCTATATGCGAAAATGTACATTATTCTGAATATGTATCTTGTGATACAGAAATATCTACATGCGAAAATGTACAGCAAGGTTATTAACAGCAATAGTATTGGATCGGCTAAAGACTATGAACAGTTATCAGTTTGGATACTTTGAAACGGTATTTGATGACTCGTGATTTAGGGGACACGATTTTCACAGTTTCAGGGGTAAATAATCAAAGAAGTTTGGATTACAAAGTCGAAACAAAGGAAGAAAACATTTACAAAAGATGTCTTATAATTTATCTATAATATATGAATAAATGATATTTTTTTTTTTCTTAAATACGATGCTTGTGATTTATATTAGTACATAAAAAAAAACAATTTTTATACAGCGCATTTTCTTAAAGTAAGAAATATTTAACGTCATTTTTAAGACAAGTGAGGATTGTTCTTTTAAATTTATTTATAGCCATTTTTTAACCTGTTCTGTTGTATAAAAAAATTCCTTTGATTATTCTGATTTAACGAACAAAGTTGGTAGCCCCGAATGATTCGTTAAATCGGTGTTCGACTGTATTTTTTTATTTTATTTATTTTTTACAAATATTGCATTTATAGACTTGAAATTTATGTATTTTTTGTGCCTATTCCGAATATGTAATTTTCGTTAAAATCGGTTAAATAGAACATTAATTATTTAAAAAAAAACCCACTTTTTTAAAGGAAAAATAAATGTTTTCAATTGAACGCAGAGACAGGTGGCCTAGATAGAGCTAAGATATCTGTAATTATTTTTTAAATACTGCTTTTACTGGTTTGGAAATTACACAACTATGCATAGAGTGCAACGCTGAATCCAGGAATCTAATTTTCATTTAAACAATTTGTTTTCCTTTGAGAAAATAAGAAATCTTAAATTTTGCTTGAATAGCTACTAAATTCTTCAGAAATTTCAGCATTTTAAATTTCGTTTAAACTATTTTTTTGTAGTTAGAAATTTAAAATTTTATTTAAAATTTCGAAAAAAATTTTGGATTTTTTGAATTTTAACTAAATAATTTCACTTGAATATTTTTATTAATAAAATAACTTCTTTTTATAATAATTTTAAAATTAAATTTTTGGTGCTACGGTCTATGTAAAGATTTAATAATTATAAATTAACAATTTGGATTTATTAATTAAAGGATAAAGTATTCTGATTATATAAAAATGCATATAGATAAAGTCAAAATATATTAATAATTTTCTTCCTGAAGACGAAATTGCTTTAAATTTTGCAAATAATGTATGAAATAAAGTTTGCGGGTGGAGGAGACGGGAGAGGGGGGTATGCACTGTGGTTGTTATTTACTGCAGGACATTAGAGCTCCAGTACTTTTTTTGTTAAAAATTAAGCCCTAAATCCAACAAATATTTAAAAGCTGAGCCTGTCTGAGAATATCAACTTGATTCTTTAAAAAATGCCTCTGCAAAAGCGCAGAATATATTTTTTTAGTTGTATTTGATGCATGCTATACCATCTACTACAAAATTTTGGAGAATTCACTGCATAAAGGTCTTGCTCAAAATTCCTTCTACACCGCGATTATCTTCTATTTCAAGAGCCATCGAATTTCGACTATTTTATCTAGAGCTCTTCTTTGTCAAAAATATATTTGGAATAGTCTAATATTGGTTAATTCCATCGTAACTGACACAACACTTGATGATCATTGTTTTCTAAACTGTGTAGAAAATTTACTAAAAAAGCTAGAACAAATTTCTATAATTTACAATATTTCTTATTAACCCTTTAAGACCGGGAGATTTTATGGTAGAAATTTAAAGTTTGGGTGGTTTCCCCCTTAACGATAGGACCGTATTTGATTGAAAAAAAAAATATTTAAAAAAAATACCCCATGTCAGGTTATGCCAAGGGAGGACCCCCACAATTGTATGGGTTCGGGCTTAATGCAGCCGTTTTTGGGCTGTATCTACACAATTGTGTAGTTTGGGATTACGTGCGCAAATATCTAAAAATAAAAGTTTAAGCAAAAAAAGTTGTTGTTTATTGAGATAATTTTCACCAGCCACAATGAAAATGTTTGAAACAATTTTTGTTTTTGGACAGACCACTACAATTTCATTTTCTGAGATGTGCTCAATGCTTGCACCCCTCTTAAGAGTCGTTGACAAATGGTATGCCCTTCACTCCGTTTGGATTGTGCCTGATCCTTCAAATTTCTTTTTTTAGTTTTTCCAGCAGCGGTATTTTGTTAAAATACCGATCGAAGTACATAAAACTAGGTCTGAACCAGAGTAAGGACTACAGCAGGTACTAAGCCCAGATGCTTGTGGACTAGGTCTGTACTTTCCCACTGGTAAACTACAAAATTTAAAACTATCCCAGGTGATACTGTTACAACAGAGTGTGGTTTGTTTCTTATATACTGCTACTGAAGCACGTCCTAAAAAAAGGAATCGTCTGCTCATCTATGGAAATTTTTCCCTGATCTCCTGGTAAATTCAAGCAGACACTACGGAATCTGTCGAGCACTTGCTGAACTTTCCATAATTTATTATTTATTCCTGGTGGCTTACTTGCTGTGTCGACAAAATGGAATGAATTTATCAAACTTAAAAATCTTATCTCGTGATATGCATTTAACTCATATAAAACTTATAAATCATATATGACATCTATAACTCAGAGCAGAAACATACCGTTCGTTACATGTGCATATTATATATCTAATACTATCAATTTTAAATAGAAATCATGAATATTTTAAATAGAAATCATGAATATAACAAACCTATTTAAAATTAATCCGGTTTAAAAATATAGTTAATAAAAAATAAATTGCTAAAAACATAAGTTTTAAAAAAATCACTTAAAAATAAAAATTTTATATATTAGGGATTGTACCCATTTTGGAAACGGTAAAACCCGGACCAGCACAATTGTGTGGGTCATTTGTTTTTCAACATTTGTAAAGCCTAATTAAATTTATCAAAGACAAAATCAATTTAAATTATGAATAAAGTAATATGAAAAGAAAAATTAAATCCAAGCAAACATTAAAAATCATATTTAAAAGAAATTACGACAGTACATACTTTTTGTCTATTGCTGTCAGATGATATAGTCTTTTTAAAAGCAGAAAATTTAACCCTGTATTTTAGTTAGTGCCCCCTAGTGGTGTCTTATCAAAACATCTGAAGCCAATTAACTCATATAAATGTGCAGATTTGGTTTTAAATCTCACAAAAACAGGAAATAGTCATTCTCTTTTACTTTAGTATCATCCCCACAACTGCTAAACCACTAACTGTGCCAACCACTTAAAGGGTTATGGACTTAATACCTGCAGATTATTTCAATCTCTAGATTATTAGTCCCAAAAGTCGCATTTGAAAATTCTGTAACTGATATAACATAAAATAGACAAACATATTTTCTGCCTTCGTTGAAGTGTAAAAATTAGCAAAACTATCCAGTTAAAAAAGTGATTTAATGTTCTTAGAGACACTAAAAAATGACAAATTATAACAACTTTTTAAGATAATTTTTGAACAATAAAAAAAGAAAAAATAGCATTTACATATGTAACTGACGTAACTTGTATTGCCTAACTGACGTAACATTAACACTATACAAAGACAGTAATAGTACTTAACTTAGTTTGTGAACAGTAATTTACAATGCCTCCTAGGATTTTTTTTTATAGAACATAAAAGTATCAAATTTTCCAATCATACTCTTAAATGAACTATATTATTAATTTTATTTCCTCCCCCCCCCAAAAAAAAAAGACTCTTTTCTGTGGAATTCTGAAATTTCAGAGGATGCTAATGTCTTCGAGTTAAATTCTAGCTAAGATGGCAATGTAACTGGATTGAAACTGTGTAATGTCTTTAAACTATGTAGTACAGTCCTGCATTGAGCCGGGTTGGCACTATATTTTTCCATTCCAGTTCGGTTCAGGTTGACTTTAACTTTTTTTTTCAGGTCAGATTGGCTTTCATTGTTTCGGGTGGCTTTTTGACTCTTGCGGGGCGGGTTTGGGTTGACCCGATTTTTTAAAAAAGAATATCCAAATTATCTTTCCACATTAAAAGTCCATATAAACCACAGATCAAAGTTTCACAAAAGCAAAATGTCTGTTTTGTCTAGTCATTTAGAATTCGTTCCTGGAAGTTAATATAAACGAACACTTCTGCATTGCTGAATAGTTACAATTTTAATTCTTCGTGATATTTCTAATGTTGTTATGACAAAAAACTACACAATGCACTTAGTTATTTCGAAGACTCGGGAAAGAATGACTAATACTTCTAGAGTTCCCATTAAAAATGTAAATGGAATATACAGAATGCGCTGTATCAGAGAAGAAATTTTTCAAAATAATAACTGTTGATAATGATGATTAAATTAAAAGGTGAATGCCCCCAATGGGGATGCTAATGCGTGTGAGGGTGTAAAACAAGGTGTACCATTATAACTGCAATTTTTGAAGCTGCAACTAATTTCAAAGCATATTTAAAGATTAAATTTTTAATTTTATAACATTAAATATCGAGTGAAACAAGGTTTCTTCTTTCTTTGCTTTCATTGTATCAAAGTTCGGGTATAATTTACCATACCTGTAATATTCATTTAATTGAGGGTGAATTTCATTATATTAATAGTTCTATTTATTGATAACAAATGTAGATTTTTATTAATCATATTTCATATTGTTTAAAACATGATTTACTTTTCTTTCATTTCGGGTTCAGGCCAAATTCAAATATAATTTTAGGTCGCATACAACTCGAGCCATGCCTCTAAGGCGGACAACTCTATTTAGCGAACACTTTTTTAATTCCTAAAATTTATATATTTGAACGCTTATATATCTGAATAGTGGGCACGCACCTCTTACTCTACATACATGTAACATGTGTGATGTGTATGTGTACATAAACTTCAAAAATACGATACATGTGCGTTTATGTGTATAAAAAACAAAATGTTAACATTTTTCATATTTGGAAAGAAGAAAAAATTATTCTTAAAGAAAGAATGATCGCATTTCTGATATATATAACGAAACAAATTAATGGGTTAAGTCGAACAATCACGTCGTGCTTTTTATGACATATTACTGGATTAGTACCGCATTTTAATTAGCCATTGGTGAGGTTGTATAGCAGTCGTACCACTTAACGCAAGCATCGCTATTGGAGGTGTCAACTATGTGGAAATTTAACAGCTGTGGACCGATGATAAGACTGGTAGAGTCCAATCAAACATTCATTTATTCATGATGAAGACAAGGCAGATTAGGCCGCATGAGTGGTGAAAAAAGGCTTATGAAGAAATCTACGGTTTTCCCAATAAGAACATAGAAACGTAGTCATCGGAAACTGTTTATTCCATCAGAACATACTAACATGAAACAATTCCCACAGGATGAGAAATTAGAGGCATCCCGCTTGAGCACGAACTAGTTATTCATGCGAAAGAGATGTTAACGAATTAATTTCTACCTGTCTTAGGACATCAGGTAACAGATTAAGGAAACAATCAAACAGCACAAAAAATCTACTTCTGAGCTCATGCTCAAGCTATTTATTAGAATGCGTGGAGGAAATCCGCGGATTTACTCCACGCATTCTAATTCCAGCAACCTGAGTAGCAAAAAAACCTATATATGACCCACAAGACTACTTCGACTGTGAAATGGAAACTTCAGGCTAACCAAACAAATTCATGAACGAGACTCGAAGTGAAACTGTGATCCGTCACTCAGCCAATGGAGAGCGATCGAGAAACGTCACAGAAAAGAATCCCGGCGCTGCTAATGGAAGGATTTCGATGTAAATAAGCTGTCGCCCAGCTGGCGGGAAAATGAGATGAAATAAAATAAAAATGGCTTTTATACACATTCGAAAAATAAGTAACTGAGTTCAGAACTTTACAGTTTGGTAGACGATAAAAATTAATGAAGGGATTAAAAGTTTAGATTACGTTTTTGATTAAAACTATTATTAAGATATGCGTTTTAAACTTATAGGAATTTAACTAGAAATAAATAATAGAGCATATTAAAAAAAAAAGGAAATAATGAATATGCCGGCAATTTAGAATAATTTAAATGAATAGTAAAAGTAAAAATTTTTTTATAACATATATATATTTTATTTCTCATGCAATAAATTGAATATATCCTCATATGTATTTAATTTTATTTGACACATAGTTGTGCTTAAACTTTTCATGAAAATTCCAACAACCTGAGTAGCAAAAAAACCTATATATGACCCACAAGACTACTTCGACTGTGAACTCGACCTGCAGAAAAAAAAATTAAGATTCATTCTGAGCTGAAAAAACAAAATTCGGGACAACCCGACCAGATATTTGATTCTATTCAATGATCCTGAGGTGTCTGCTATTCAGAGGTTTTACTATATTTGAATACAGGGAAACCCTGATTTTACGTCCCCCGAATCTACGTTTTTCTCGCGTTATACATTTTTTTCATCAGGTCCCAGTTTTTCCGTATAATTCTAATGTTAATTTAACCCGCATCGTAAGTTTGTTATTTATGGAACTTCCCACATTTTACGTTTTCTCTGGAAAGGAAAAAAAGTTTTAAAATAAGCAATAATTTTTCCTTTTGTGCTTTTTTAAAGCTAATCCATGCTGTTTCTGCGGTACACTCGGAGAATGACTACGAAACAGTTATCTATGACTTTGACGATTACATCCCGGAAAACTTAGCAAAATGCGAAGCTGAAAGAGCTACTGCTCCATCCGTAGCCTACGTTATGAACTTTTCATCCAACATCATCCATGAAGATGAAAATGAAGAAACAGAAGCACATCTTTCAATATTCCATTGGAGAGCTTACAAATGGTGAAAGACTATTTTCGTCCTCATAAAGACCAGGAAAAAAACTTGCAAAGTATTTCAATCCCGCAAGATGCTGCATTCACTTTGAACTCAATGACTAAAAAACAATCCACCATTACGGACTATTTTCAACCTAAACGCCTGGATTCACAACTAAATGTGTTAAAATGATCGTAAAATGGTATGCATAATAAAGTTCTTTTCATAAAATATAGATTATAATACCTTTTGAAAGAGTCATCTTTGCTACTTTCAGTGTTTTCCTACGATTTTTTGCTCTCTCTGTATTTCCCGTATTTTACGTTTTTTTTACTCGGTCCCTTGAGAAACGTAAAATCGGGGTTTCACTGTATTAAAGAATATAGATTTGTTCATTCTTCTAACATAAAAATGGTATTAGAGGTACAATTAGAGATCATTTTCTGTAATGGCATTAAAAAATGATTTACGTTCCTTTCATTGCAGGTTTGGGTCGGGTTGAGGAATTCTTTTTTTGTTGGGTTGGATTCAGGATGGAGGCTAAAGTTTTCCAATGGGAATCTTAAATTATTAGAATTCATTTGAAATTTTGTTAATAGATTTGTAAGATTTTTTTTAATTACCTGCATAACTTTTGAGGGTATTTTACAATACATCTATTTGGAAAATAAAAAGCTTTTTGTTATATCATTTTACGTATTTGGCACGATGCCTATTTCATTTTTTTTCTCTTTTCCTTACAACTATTTTACTGCCTATAAAAAGGTCATTGAAATAATCCTGATTACAAAAGATTAAGAAGAAAGTCTGAATGAGAGAAATAAACAGATAATCAGCTCTATAACTTAATTTTACGTCTAATAGGAACGATGGTAGTAACATCACAGTATAAACTGAATTGGAAATAACATTAACCACTTCAACGTTTGCCGTGAGATAAATTGGAGGTAGAAGCACTGTTTCCTTATACCTGCTGCCGGTAAAGTGGTTAAAAGCCTATCATAAAAACCATGTTTTCTAAAATAGTTCACTGGCAATGGAGGCGATTTTGAATGATTATCCAACAGATTTAAAAGTCTCCTAATATATTCCTATTTTTAGTTAATTTTAGTCTGCTACTGCTATCGAGTAGATTAGGTTGTATAATTTTGATAAGATCTTGCATCTAAATATTATAGTATGACCACCCTAACTGTTTTTACAAAACAAAAATTGTAAAATCATCTGATTTTTAAATTACATTAAATTATAATAAATTCAGTTTACATTACCATATAAGTACTATTTTTACATAAAATTTTGTTAAACTTCTCCATCAGATGCAGATGTTTTGCTCTCCAGACTGGGTAGCAGTTTTTTAAATAGAGAAATTAAATTACCTAAACAATTTTGGCAGAACTCTTCATGCAAGACAATATTTAATGTCTATCAACATAAAAAGCAATGTACACACTGATCTATTGGAAAATAAAAAACGTTAAAAAATACCTTCCTACTAACATTTTTCAAAACGAAGAATTGAAATACAGTCAACTCTGTGAAATCCGCAAATGTCCGTTATCCACGTTACATGTTGCAGGGTTGTTTGGTTTAAACCACGCTGGTTTAAACCAAATGTTTTTTTTTTTTAAACCATACTGTTTTTTTTTCATATGGTTTTTTTCTCGTTTTCCCAAATGCTTTCCTTTATTTTATGCATTATTGAAAAACGCAAAATCCAAGTTATGCAGAAGCTACAAGCAAAGCTTTAGAAAAATGATTAAAATAAATATGTAAAGGCAACAAACATTTTTAATCAATCAAACTTGTCTTATAAGCTTTAAATCTACATAGCAGACTAACTAATTTTTCTAAAATTAGCTGGGAAGAAAAAAACAAGTAGTTAGTTATTTTTCTTCTTTTTTTTAAAAAGCCTTTTTTTAAAAATAGCCAAAATGGCAGATTTGAGCTAAAAATACACCTTTACTACTTAGATTGCTTGATTAGTTAAGAATTACATAGGCCTCAATGATGACATAATCATAAGTAATTTTCTCCATTGGTTACTTTTTGTTCTGTATGCTAATGAATGATTGGCTATGAGTTTTCTTTGCTGTATCATGGCTATTGGATTTAGTAAGCTTTTGTTTTTCTTGCATTCCTACATTGGGACTGAGGTTTTGCATTATGATTTTATTCTGTTACCAGCAGGATTGGCACGGTTTAAATCAATTGGTTAACCAACTGGTTTTTTAGAAAAAATCTAATATAATATTTTCTCATTTTTGTAATTTAAGTGTTTCAAATTATTGGATATAAATAATTTCTACTTTTAACAATCTTATCCCAGCAGTCACCGTGAGACATAGTGAGTCTAGGTTATATTTGTACGCATGTAGAATGCAAATTGCATGTGTTGATGAACATATTAGAGGCTCTAAAGATAAAATTTAAAACATGTGAATGTAGCAAAGATAAAATAGATTAAAAATATTCAATATTTTGAATAAAATATTTTCCTTTGAGAAAACGCAGATTATTTACAATTAATAACATAAAATGACTTTTAAGATTTCAGTCAAGCTGCAAAAGAAAATTTTCTTGATTGGGGAGATTATTTTTTAAGGTTGTTCTCAAATGCTCTACTCAACAAGTGCAAAATGCTTTGACACATTTACAAATTCATTTTTAAACGAAAAGATATAAAATTAGAAGGCCTGACTGGAAGCGATTTGGAATCGAACTGTGTTTTCCATTTTTGATAAATAAATTACCTATTGAGTTACAAGCAATTTTGATCATGTGACAAAGATGTTTTTAATCTTCCTTGAGTAGTTATTATTCTTTCGCATGGAAATTTGGTTGAAAACTCCAACTTTGATACTATTTTCTGAAAGATCTATTGCGTTTGCAAAAAATTGAAACACAGTTCCATTACATAGTTTCTGAACAACAGCATCTGCTAGTTTCACGCATTTCTGAACAAAAATAAATTAAAACTTATGTCATAAAGTTGCCCTTTCGGATTTGAGAACAGCTTTAAGAATAAAAAAGAAACTCAAGATATGAAGTCAAATAAGAGGACATTGAAAATTGGGTGCTAGCAAAGCATATGTTTACTTTTAACTAAAATATGCAATAAGATATATTTAAATCGTCTATTGCATAATCGAATCCACTATTTAGATCTGACAAAAAAATGGGTAAATATCGAGATAAGGTTCGTGTGAGACATAACAGACAAAAGTCTCATAAAAATGCCTAAAAATATATATTATTAATTTTTAGTTTAGATATTTAAAAGTAATACATATTATAAAATAGCTTAAAAAAAAAATCCTGTGTATTAAGTCTGATGGCTGTTTAAATGTTTCAGTGGATGACAACTTTTATAAATGTACTTTCTTTTTTAAGATCAATGTTTTCAGTAGTCTAAAAAGCTGGTAAATAGGTATTTCTGTTTATTTTACTGTCACTTTTTTTTTTTTTTTTTTTTTTTTTTTTAATGTGATAGTTTCTGAGGAGAAGTGTCAAATGACAATACACAATACTTCTTGAAACGTGTCATGTAATGACCCTACTGCTAAATTCAAATCATTCCAGGAATTCTTTATAAAAAGCTTTACTTTTCATAAAAGATAATAATTGTTCATGTAGTTCTCTAACAGAAAAATCAGATATCTCAGATTGCAAATATTTCAAAGAAATTATTTTGAATAGCCATGGGAAAATATATCATATTTATGAAATTACACCATATATTTATTTATAGTACTAGTAATCAAAAGATTGTTTATTATTAAGGATTTCAAGGTATCAATGTTTCACTATGTAGAGCATTTTATTGATGGAACATAAGACATAGCTTTTACTAAAAATGTTTAAATTTTAAATGATTTCAATTTTTTACATAATTGATTGTAATTATTTAATTTAAATTATTTATAAATGAAGTTATATTACTTACTAGCGAACTTGCCCGGGTACGCCAAAAAACAGCAGGAATTATGAAAAAGCTCTGAAAATCGTAATAAGATATTGCGAAAAATTTTTAAATCGCTTCTCAAATTTTTAAAAGAGAAAAAAAATTATATATTGTGTTCGAAGATTGCAAGTTGATTCCTTTCACTAATGTGGAAAAATAGTAGCAAATTGCTAAAATACCCTAAAAATCACATACAAAATTCCCGAAAAATTCGAAAATTGCTATACGAAATCCGAATAAACTTTATTGAAATGAGGGCAGAATATACTTTAGGTCAAAAATGGAATGTCAAAAAACTGCAGTAGATCGCAAAGAAACGTAAAAATCGCATTAAAAATCCCCAAAAATTTAAAAATCACGAAAGTCAAAATTTACTATAATTGGATAAAAGTTTCAAATCTAATTCCTTTGAACTGTGGGCTCTCTTAAAATTTATGTTTAGGAAATCATACTAAGCATTAGGTCATGTTACTTTTATTCGTAATTAATTTACTTGGACTACCTTAAATATAATTAATATAATCCCTTAAGTTAATATTGGATTTTGTTGCATTAAAATCTCAATTTGTTGATTTTCTGTAAGCAAGTAAACCCTATTGTTTTACAGTGGAAGTCTATCGGAATTTGGCGAAATATTAGAGATATCGCCAAGTTGGCGTCACTTTTGGTGACTCATTTTGATCGCCAAATTTGGCGATATATCGCCAAATTGGCGACAAACTTGGCATTATTTGGCGACAGAACTGGATCCCCCCCTACGGTAATCCCCCTTATAGGTATGGACACGCATTACATGCTGTTCAATAATCGCATAAAAAATTCGCTAAAAATTCAAAAATCGCTGCACGAATTCCGAATAAACTTTTTTGAAGAGAAAACAAAATTTACTATATTGGGTTAAAAGAAAGAAATCGCATTCTTTTCCCTAATGTGAAAAAATCGAATTAATATGTAATCCCTTAAGTTAATATTAGTTTTTGTTGCATTAAAATATCTCAATTTATTGATTTTCTGTAAGCAAGTAAACCCTATTGTTTTGCAATGGAAGTCTATGGGAATTTGGCGAAATATTAGAGATACCGCCAAGTTGGCGTCAGTTTTGGCGACTCAGTTTGGTCGCCAAATTTGGCGATATACTGCCAAGTTGGCGACAAACTTGGCGGTATTTGGCGGCAGAACTGTGTCCCTCTACGGTAACCTCCTTATAGGTATGGAAATGCATTAAATGCTATTCAATAATTGCATAAAAAATTCAAAAATTGCTGCACTAATTCCGAATAAATTTTTTTGAAAAGAGAACAAAATTTACTATATTGGGTTAAAAGAAAGAAACCATATTTTTCTCACTTATATGGAAAAATCGCCTCAAAACATAAAAAAGCGCTAAAAATCGCATAAAAAATTAAATTAAAAAAAAATCTAATCAAAAAATCGAAAATCGGGCTTCGAGGTGCCAAACTTCATATATAGACATACCTTTTCCCCAAATTTTGTAGCTCTACGTGCAGTGGTCTCTTCAGAACACCGTCGACACACTCACTCACACACACACAAACTTCTTTATTATTATGGATGTATCCAACAATGCTTATTTTTTATCAAGAAATATGCATGTATATGTAATAGGAAAATATATTTTTAAAAACCCGGTTTAAACAAAAAAACCTGGTTTAAACCAAAATAACCCGTTTTTTTTTTTTTTTTTTTAAACCCCGGTTTTTTACCAATCCTGACATGTTGGGATGTAAACAATGAAAATTGCCATTAAACAGTTAAACTCAAAGCTAAATTTAGTACATTTTTTTAGTTATAAATTTTCCAATGAATAATTTAAAAATTTCCTTTTAAGTAACAAAATTTTATCTTGGAGTAAGAAGTAATGGCTATTCACAGACTACAGAAAATAATAGATAGCAAACCAAACCTGAAACTACCATTGTGTTGTGTCAATGTTTAAGATAATGAATAATCAGTAAAATTTGTATTGTATACAATTAAAATTTTCTTTAATCTTTGTAATTAAATACATTAAATCAATGTTGCATTATGTTTTTCTTTTCCATTGTAATTGTAATTTTTGTACAGTTGTTCATAATTTATGAGACTTTAAAAAAATAAAATGTAAACAAAGGCATGATCTATAATCTGCTAAAATGTATAATTCACAAAACCCTGGGCCCCCAAGTGTGCAGATTTCACAGAGTTGACAGAACCCCCCCCCCCCCCCCCTGACGAAAAAACACAAAAATTAGCCTTTCATGATTTCAGGAAGCAGACATCCTTCCCTTTTTTCCCCCCTATGGAAAAACTTTTGGTTTTAATTCCTTTTTTGTTAGTCTTTAACAATTTTAAGTCACTAAAGCTTACTTTTTAAAATAATTATTAGAGAAAAAGAAGATTTAATTAAATTTCAAACTCCTGGCAGGGGCAATGTATTAAAAATAAAAAGAATGCAACTAAAAAAAATGGTAGAAACTTAAATTGATTTTTTTTTTTTCTCTAATTTGTTTAATAACATTGTTAACTATTTTTTTTTTCAACACTAGGGGGCTCGGCCCCCTACGAGCTACACTCGCCAACCCCCGTTCAGACACCGCAGTTTCTAAAAGCACGCTAATTTGATCGGCTTTAAAAAGATTTTGAAAGATTGAATTATAATTTAAAAAACAGTGGCGATCTCCCTATAAACGGGTTTCTATTCATTTCTCTTTGATAGGGGAATTTTAAGGAAAAATCAGCTGTTGTTAAAAGATATTATGGCTGTTTTCCTCTTTGATTAAATAAAACCAGTTAAACATTTCAAAATAAACTAATATAAAATGAATTAAGTAAACAGATAATTATCTCCCGGTATTTTTTAACAAAGTGAAAAGAAAGTTCTTTTAAATAAGACATTTTAAGCGGGCTCTCATGTCAAGCACACAAGTCATATGTTTGTCGTTCAATAAATAAATAAATAAATGAAAGACATTTTAAATGTATCGTTTTTAATCTCACGCAATTTTCACATAACTTTATTTCTCTTTTTAATATTCATGTGAAAATACTTTTGTTAGAAATGAAATATTATTTGCACTGTTCCAACAAAAATAGTTGAAAAGTTCATCTCGAAATATCAAATAAATCTCTCGCGCAATTTTTAAATTTAAACTCTTTTGCAATATTATTTTTTGTTCATTTTACATAATAAGTGTAATGTGATGTAAATTCTCCTATTTAAGACTTCTAACACATGTTAATAAATTTATTATTTTACAATATTCCTTTTTCTGTTAAAATTCATGTGCAAATATAGTTTTTATGAAGTAATTTTCAATAAGTTCCTGCTTTTTATATGTAATTATTTAATTCTAATTTGAAAGTTTTTTATCTGTTTATAATAGTCACGTGTAAATAAATTTTTAATTTGAAGCAAACATTTATTGTTTGTGCTATTTATGCAGTTGGCAACAGGTTAAATTAGTACAATTTTCTAAAATAAGTAAAAAATATCTCGCGAAATGCAGAAAATTTGAATTTCAATAGAAATAAAAGCACAAAAAATAAGTCAAATTTAAAAAATAAATGCATTCTGCACACCGGGAAATTATAACGTATAAAATGATCTAAAAAGGATTAAATTCCGATGTATAGTTTTTGCTCCTATAAAACTTTTTTAATGGAACGATTTTGTCCAACTTTAGCATTCAATATCTCTTAAAATAAATCTTCGATTTGAAAACTGTCTGCATCAGCGTGTTTATCAAACATTTCTCTATAATACCGCCGATTTTCATATATTTTTGTATGCAGTATTTTTCTTAATATTAACGGAGAAAGACCTCCGGTCACAAAAAATTCAAAACCGGCGGCGGCGACAGCGTAAGTTACCTTTTTTTAGAATAGAGAGATTTATGAACAATTGTTAATTTTTCAAAACTTTGATCTTGAGCCCAATTCACACTTCTCCTGTTACAACAGAATTGAAAGCTGGAGATGCTACTCATGAGTGATGGAAGCTTGTTGACTTCATGGCAATATACTTTTTTATAGAACAACCCTTTAAAGGCATTTTGGAGATACCTGGTTATTCCACGTAACATAGATCGTAAAACTATACAACATGACAAGCATTTTGGTACACCATTCACACGTTCCCATTTTAGGGCCTGCCACTGGCAACTATTCCTAAATTCTATCTCACACCACTTCCCCAAAACAAAAAATCTTTCCCATGCATTTTGAAAACACGTGGAAAGAGAAACATACTCCAAAATCTATTTCTTTTAAATAGTGTTACAAACAGAATATAAAAATAGTCGCCAGTAGCAGCCCTGCATTTTATCAGAGGATAAAAAAAACTTACATTGAACACAACATTGAATCACAAAACAAACAATTTAATTTTCTTTATTAAGAACAAGTGCTTTTTTGTTTTTACAAAAATGGATTCTCCATTTGCATCCTTATATTATATTACTCTTTTCTTGTTATTTCTATTTATAAAATAGCTTGTTTATTAAAAGAAACTTTTAATTTATTTTCTTTTTGCAATGTCCAAGACAGAGCCGAGTTACAAAACACGATTAAAAATATGTATTACTTCATCATTAATAAAATGAACATCCTGACAACAATCTATTAAAAGTCTTTTATACATCAATATACACTGGCTTAGGATGACTCGACTTTCGCTTGCACACTTTCAACCAGAGTCAAAGAAATCTTCATTACCGAAGGACAAGCCTCGTTGAAAACCATCCTGAAAGTAAAATAAGAGAAACATTTCATGCCTGTCTCTTAAAATTTACTTCCAGCAAAATTTATTGGATAGAAAACAAAAGAACATACATTTCAATACAATATTTTAAAAAGGTACTTGATTACTTTTTTGTGAATCGTTTACATCTGTTGCCTAAAATTTGTGATTTAATCCTTTAATGGTCCTAACGGTGTTTTTCTGCCAAATAAATTTTGAATTCAAAGGCTGATTTAACACAAAATTGATATTAATGTTCATTTCTTGAAGTGCATATGAAAAATAAATATGCAAGGTTATCCAATACAAATCCTCATAGCAATATTTTTCATAGCTGTTATTTTATGAATTGTTAAACATGCAAAAAAAAAAAAAAAAAAAAAAAAAAAAAAAAAATTATGCAGGACGCTTAAAGCGTTAATGGATAAATTAGATATCTTATTCATTATTGTCAATTGCAGAGCAGAACACCCCATGTTTACATGCAGTGTACATCACCCATTTTTATTCACTTTGTGTATAAGTCAGTTCCAATTTTTCCAACTGAATAGAGTTATTTCTCTGCTTTAACCTAGATGTTAACCTTTTGTTGTTTCTCCTATTAAAAAAATATAAAAAAAAAGCCTTCTGGCTACAGAAAAGTATGCAATGAAGTATTTTCAAGATGATAGCAAATATACCAATGAAAAAGTGTGCCTAATAGGAGACTTATCTAGGACACGGACTATCTACAAATGGATAAACAATACAATGCGAAAAACTGTGGCAAGCCAATATCCATTAAAACAAGAATGCTTTTAACACTAATAGAGTAGTATTAAAAATTTTAATTTTTTCCCCTGGAATGAAATGTAACATCCCTAACTAAGCAACATAGCAAATTCATTCATGTAACTTTGTAAGCGATCTGTAGAATTTATACACACTCAAAATGAGATAAGTTTAAAAACACAGCAGAAAACGCATTTCCAGCCATGATCGATCTGAGTCAATCCTGTAAACAGTATTGCAGTTGTAAAACAACAAAATCTTTCCACTTTTACATCCTGTGCTTGTTATCACGAGAGGTGATCAAAATCAAGAACTCACTTTTAATCATTTTGACTGCCAAAATGATTAAAAAAACAAAGGATCTGATCTTATTCAATAATTTCACAACAGAATAATAAAGAAAAAGAAAATTTATCAAATAGATAGGTGCCTCTTACATCTTTATTAAATTAGCATAGCATCACTAAAAAAAATAAGTACATTTTTAAAATTCTCTACTATGCAGTTCCAAATTTACCCACACCACTCATGATCACATTTATTATCGATGCTGAAATGAGCACGGATACAGTCTATATCTTTATAAATCATATACTCTTCACTTCTGTCTGTCTTATTTCAAATTCCAGTCCCTTTAAATCTTTAAATGACCCTTCCCACAGCCCACAGATATAGAGTTTCATACTTCAAGTACCCACAAGTACTAATTTTTAATTTCTCGATTTTCACCAAAACTTGTTAAAACTGTACAAGGCACATTACACAATATATATATATTTGTTTTGATTTTTCCTATCAAAAACAGATTGTTGAGACACATTTTAACTGTTATTTATACAATAAAATGAAATACTACTGCATGTATGATTATTTTCTTTTAATAACTTAAAATTTATTAAAAACAAATTTAAACTAACAATTTTACACGTTTTTTTAAAAAATAAAAATAGGAAATTGAAGCTAGTTTGCTAAAAATGTAAAACCATAAATATCTGATGAACTTATGTGAAGTACAGTGATTAATTTTTCAAAATAAATATTATTTTAGAAGGTTTGTCCGTTGAAGATTTTTCCCCTCCCTTCAAAAAAACTCCATGCTGTATAAATACAAGCAAGTCAAATTGATCTTTACTCCAGAAATACATCTCCAAAACTGCATCACTGAAATTACACAAGTGTTACACAATTAGGAAAAAATATTCTATTCTAAATATTCTAAAATAACCTCATGAAAACTTCCTTTACTTTTAAAGTCTAAAAAAAAATCACTCTGGAAAGACATTTTAGAAACAATTAACATGACTTTCAGATGTGTATTCACCTTTCATTTGATGGCTATTTTGCACAGTAATTAAGAAACAAATTCCGAGGATTTGAGTAAACAAAATGATCATTAAATTTTCTACCCCCCCCCCCCCCTCCATATACACTTCCAATAATTTCTTTGCAATTTTGCAAACTCTTTCAGGCCTGAGAGTATATATAGTGTAAATAAAATTATTTCACAAGCAGGATGGATGGTAAGTAAATCAACAGTGTTTGAGAGAATAGAGACAGTAAGTTACCCTCATCTCTGTGATCCTCTTGTCTATTTCTCCTATGGCATTATCCAAATCCATGTTGCTGAAGTCGCCCATTCCAAATGGATCTTGTTGCACGGGAGCGAACGGGGGAGCACCAAATAAGTCTGTCTCGGGAGCTAATGGAGAGAAGAGCACAGCCCAATGAAAAAATGGAAAATAACAAAACTTCACAAAATTATATATATATATATATATATATATATCCTTTAAAATATACACAGTCAGAAACAGGGATCATTAAATTCTGAAATATATCCTATGATTAGCACAGCTCGCACTAGGAATTTTATAAATATTAGCTAAAACTACCATGAGTGCGAGGCATTTTTTCAACTTTTCCTCCACTATTTGGAACTCATACTGCATTCAAATTAAAATAGAAACCATAATAGTTTTAAAACAAGCTTGCAATGTAATTTTACTTATTATTCAAAACTCTATACATATCATATATCCTAGCATATAATAGGCACTTTTGAAACAAGGAAACTGATCCAATTTTACAGATGCATGCTTCACACTGCATGTAAAAATGAAAACTTAAAAATGAATCATAAGAATTGAGGTTTCTGTGTTAGTAAACAACAGAAAAAGATGCGATTATTGGAATGAATGAGAGAACAATTCCAAAAACTTTGTGCTCCTTCAAGCAAATAGGCTTGGCAGTAATCCTTGCTTTTCATTTCTTTATATTCATACTAGTTATTAAACTTTTTAATGATCTTTATTACCTTTTTATAATACATATCACATGAAGGTTTTTTAAGGCAGGCTGGAATATACAGTAAATATATATTCTAAATTATTTATGGAAAACATCTTTAACTATTTTAATTAAAACTAATCCTAGTAAAAATATATTTTTTTTTGTTGTTGTTCTTGAGTAGAAGTTGTACATTTTCCTTTTACATTTGGTTCAGATTATTACTTTATTTACTCTTTTTTACAAATATAAAACAGGGCTTGAATTTCAGGGTGGGATGGCGGGATTCGCACCCAAAATTTTGAAATCCCGCCCAAAATAATATCGTGGGCGGGAGACTCCCGTCCAAAAAATTTCACCCTTTTCCTGAAAATTTTGCATTTTGAAATTACGATTAACTCCTGCGAACACCTTGCAAATTTCCTGATATTTTCATGCGACTAATTGACACATTTTGCGTTTTTTTTTTTTTTCTTTTCTTCTTTTTTTAACCGCGAAATATCGTTGAAACTCACGAATTTTCGATGCGACCGATAGACAAATTTCATTATTTTTTTCTCGAGATCAGTTGACAAGTGTCCGCGACCGAGTGGTGAATTCAGGGGTGAACGAATTTTCCGAAATACGAAAATCCACGTTATGAATTTTCCAAAAAATTAAGGCATTAGGTTCTGAAAATTGTGAAAAATCGGTCATCAGTTCAATGGAAAAAAATCATGAATTTCAACAAATGATCGCCGAAAAAATCAATTTTGTCAATCGTTCGAGGAAAAAATCGCCAATTTCGTCGCAAAGGATTGGGAATAAAACACAAATTTTGTCAAAGGATCGCGGAAAAACGTGAATTTCGTCAGATTGCGGGGAAAAAAACTTGAAATTCATCAAAGGATTGCAAAAAAATGCAAATTACATCAAAGGATAGCAAAAAAATCATAAATTTCGGCAAAGGAACGCAAAAAAAATGCGAGTTTCGGCAAAGGATCGCGAAAAAAGAGAATTTCGTCAAAAGATCGTGGAAAAAAGCTAATTTCATCAAAGGATCGCAGAAAAAAGCTAATTTCGTCAAAGGATCGCAGAAAAAAGCTAATTTCATCAAAGGATCGCAGATTAAACACGAATTTAGTGTTTAGTCAAACGGCTGCTGAGAAAAAAATCGCAAATTTCATCAAAGAATCGCGAAAAAAACGCGAATCTCATCAAAGAATCACGTAAAAATACGAATTTAGTCAAAGGATTGCGAAAAAAACGCACAATTCGTCAAAAGATTGCGGAAAAATGCGAATTTCGACAAAGTATCGCAGAAAAAAAAAACGCGCATTTCGTCAAAGGATCGTGTAAAAAACACGCATTTCGTCAAAGAATCGCGAATTTCGTCCAAAGATCACGAAAAAAACCATGCGAATTTTATCACAGAATCGCACAAAAAACTCGAATTTCGTCAAATGATCGCAGAGAAACGGCAAATTTCGTCAAAAGATAGCAGAGAAATGGCAAATTTCGTCAAAAGATAGCAGAAAAATGGCAAATTTCGTCAAAAGATTGCAAAAAACGGAAATTTTGTCAAAGGGACACGAAAAAACACATAGCTAGTGCTGGGAGTGATCCCCCCCCCTCATCCCCTCTGTTGTAACCTTTCAGAAAATTTGCTGTCAGTTTCAGAAATTATTTTTTTTTACTCAGAATCACTCCTGCTTTCTTACTTTTTTAAATAAATAAATAAAAAAACATTTTGCATCATTATTCTGAGTTGTTGATTTAAATTGCTTCAATGGTATTCTGTCATGCCTGTATTAATACATACATGACAAAATAATTAATGCAAATCTTTAAAAAGCACGTAAAATAACAGTGGGTTTCATATTTTTTTCTCCCTCCCAAACAGCTCAACTCCCCCCCATTTATAAATGTTGGTAGGGAGACTCCCCTCCTATGAAAAATTGAATTTCAAGCCCTGTAAAAATATCTTGCCCACAAAAAAATTATTTAGCATACGGCAAAAATATGTTTAGCTGCTAAAATCAATACCTTTTCTAATTTCTATAATTTATTCGCATTTGGTGTTTTTAGTGAATGGGCTAATACAGGTCCTGCATGGGTAAGTACACAGTTAAAAAATGGTAATTTGAATTCTTGAAATAGTAATTTCTATTCCAGTGATGTTAAGTGGACTTTTCACGAATAAAGGTTTTCTTATTGCTGGCTGCAAAATCTCACGTTAACCTATAGGGAAATTTTTCTCATCACCCAATTTAACTATTAAAGTTACATAACATGCAAATTTCACCAGCAGAAAGTAGATGTTAAAAAATTATTTTTCAAAATTTCAAGTATTTTTAAAAATGAAATAAACTTTGAAATTTTTTTGTGAAGAAAATTTTCAAAATTTACTTATTCTTACAAATACTTCAAATTTAAGAAAATAATTTTTAAAACCCAGTACACAGGTATCCACTTTCTGATGGAGAAAATCATATTTTGATAATTCTATTAAGCAACGGAGTCATCAGCTGTTTAAATTTTCCCATGGGTTAACACGGGATTGACAAAGAATGATGAGGCATTCATTCCCTTAAGGCTGTTTTGAAACAAACATTTTCCCTGCTCAACAACATGAATCTTTTTTTGACATTACAGGAATTACTTTTGCATATAAAGTTGCAAACTGTCAGATAACATTTTTGATAAATGGATTACACTAGATTAACATTAACACAATTATTCTAATTGGTAAACAAATCATATTAGATGTAAATTTCCAACTGGGCGAAAAATGTCCAGACCAGGATTCGAACCCAGGACCTCCTGGCTGAAGCCGCCAGTGCTCTGTCATCTGAGCTATCCCGGACGATTCTGGTCTAACTTTTTCACCCAGCTAACCTTGATGATTACAGCATCTGGTCTGAAATTTGGTTCAGCTCAACAGAATAAATCTCAGGTAATGGAACTCCAGAAATCGCTGGATCCAGCAATCGAATCCTGGTCCGGACATTTTTCGCCCAGTTGGAAATTTACATCTAATATGATTTGTTTACCAATTAGAATAATTGTGTTAATATTAATCTAGTGTAATTTCGTATCCAGCAATTTCTGGAGTTCCATTACCTGAGATTTATTCTGTTGAGCTGAACCAAATTTCAGACCAGATGCTGTAATCATCAAGGTTAGCTGGGTGAAAAAGTTCGACCAGAATCGTCCGGGATAGCTCAGATGGCAGAGCACTGGCGGCTTCAGCCAGGAGATCCCGGGTTCGAATCCTGGTCCGGACATTTTTCGCCCAGTTGGAAATTTACATCTTATAAAATGGATTACACCTTGAGTTATAATCAATTGCTTCTCAATGACAATCTTTCTTTGACAATCTTCTTTAACAGGAA
This sequence comes from Maratus speciosus, assembly GCA_963932465.1. Taxonomy (NCBI): domain Eukaryota; kingdom Metazoa; phylum Arthropoda; class Arachnida; order Araneae; family Salticidae; genus Maratus; species Maratus speciosus. Next base: position 10,376,593 of record OZ010791.1, read on the forward strand.
AATAAGAAATGTTTTTTGATTTCTTAGAATCTGAATAAGAATAGAAGAAAGTTTCGTGTATTTAAGAAAAAAATGAATTCATGAATATTTCAGAAAGAAACGAACTTGGATTTGAAACTTAAGGGCAAGCTTTAAAGGCATTTCAGACCTATTTATTACAATTTAAATTCTGTAATTACTTCAATAGTTCAGGAATTCTATGGAAATTTATTGATAAGATTTTATTTTATTTTTTAACATTGTATGTGCAAGGCTCTTTTTTAACAATTTAATTTTCTTCAGAAATATTGAGTGCGGGTCAATAGTTTAAGCACACAAACAATTTAAAAATAAAACATTAAATATTCACTTTATTTCAATATATGTCTTGTATATGTTAATAATAGCAGTTTTAACACCCTATTCAATAAATTATCTTTTAAATTTTATTTCAAACCATGGAGTTTAAGAATAGAACAAAAATAACTATGTCAAAAATTTAAGTACAAAACTTTTTTTATGCAGATTTTGCAAACTGATGTAAGCGGTTGCATACACAAATGATTTCTGGGTGTATAAGAAGCAATCAGTTATTATTTTTGAGTTAGTACAAAATGCCTAAGTCGAAAGAATTTTCAGAGGAGGAGGAGGAGGCGATAAATATGTCTATTTCGGAAATTGCAAGTGCATTAAAAAGATCAAAACAAGATATTCATTAAATTTTGGTTCATGGTAATGATTTCAAACGAAAATTCTGTTCAGGAAGGCCACGAGTGACTACTTTGCGTGAAGACCACCACATCAGAAACTTGGCTTCAACTGGTAATGACTCTCTTTCGCAAATAAAATATGCAGTTGGAGAACAAATATTGAAAAAAGAAAAAAAAAAAACTTTCATAGAAGAGTTTTGGAATCGGAATACATCAAAAACCATAAAATGGCTCGGTTACCATGTCTGAAGCGACACCATAAAGAAGCTAGATTAAAGTGGGCCAAAGAGCATATGTCATTTGGTGATAAGTGGCTGAATGTCATATTCAGTGATGAAAAAAAAAAAAAAAATGGAACCTCAATGGCCCTGATCGGTTTAAGTACTATTGGCATGACCTCTGCAAAGAACCTAGGAATATATTTAGCCGATAACATGGTGGTGGTTGTATAACGGTATGGGAGGCTATTTCTTTCAATGCTCACATTCATCAGTGGTCGTGAAAATTCTGAAAAATATCAAGAGACACTTGATAATCATTTGCTCCCTGTTGCTGAGGTTTTTTTTTTGGGGGGGGGGGGGGGGGGAATGGTTATTTCAACATGATAATGCTTCAATCCATACCTCAAACTCAACTTCAACATGGCTTAAGTCGAAAAAAATATCTGTTTTGAAATGGCCAGCAATTACCCCTGATTTAAACCCTATAGAAAATATGTTGGGTATTCTTACTCATGCAGTTTATCCAAATGGAAAGCAGTATTCTTCAGTTAAAGATTTGAAAGATGCCATTGAGAAGTTTAGAATTTTTAAAATTGTATCAGAAACAATACAGAACCTCATTTTATTGATGGAAGACCATATATTTAAAGTATTAATTTTCAATAATCAAGTATTAATATTTTTATTCTTGTTCTACTAAAGACTAAAGTGCTTACACACTTATTTTTGTTCTTTTGATAAATTCTATTATTTGAGATAAAATTTTAAATCATAAATCTGTTAAATATCTCTTTAAAACTACAATTTGTGGGTCATGTGAAAAGGAAAGTAACTTTCAGTCAATAATAAAATTGTATGTTGTGCTTAAACTTTTGACATGTACTGTACAACTTTAAAAATATCTATAAAAGAAGGTGAGGGGGGGAGAAACCAATCAATGAAACTGATAAAATATATAAATTCTTTTTCTCTAAAAAAGGAGTTGTGAACTTAATATTTTAATTTTTTGATTTACCTTAATATTATACGCAACAGCGAAGTGAAAATGCAAAAATAATCGATATTAAGGCCACATTATTAATAAAAATAGTAACATTAAGGATAAAATCAGAACACTACAATAAAACAGTGCTGTGAAGGAACTTTCACATATAATATAAAAGTTAACTAAATAAATATATGTTTTTAAGTTAATATTGAAGATAATAAATTCATAAGCAATATTAACCTTCGGCTATGAAACGGGTCCAATGGACCCGACAGGAAAACCAGTTTAAAATAGAGTAAAATCCAGCTGAATGTGACAAAATTAAGAAATTGGTTTGTAAACTTGTATTTTTAGATCTAAATTCATAAAAACCTAGAAACATTTTAAAAGAATATCGAAGAAAAACTAATGAATTTTAATTGCGGTTGGATGCATTATTGAATGCCGATTTTTTGGTAGTCAGAGTGTGAAGAATCATCTCTACCTTTATTGCCATTGTTATTGAGCATAGGATTCTTTGTTTCTCTCGGGTTGAAATCTTCCATGTCATCTAGAGCAAGATTTTCTAGCCTTGTTCCAACAGATGGCGTCACTGGCAAAGAAATCAAACTAAAGAGTTCCTGAAATAAAAAAGCTTCATTAAATGATACAAAAAAATATTAAAATTCATGAAGTATAACTTAAAATTATGAATCAGCCTTATTTATGTTATCTATTTATAGTCAATTAAAAAATCTACTAGGGTCTGTTCACAATAAAATCAGACTAAAAGTAAATAAAAACACATGCAAATTGGCAGCATTTGTAATGTTTTGGCTACAATCAATGAAATCGATGTAGTCAACCATCGACAGGATTCATACTTATTTTCCAAGAAAAAAATCCCCTGAGAATTCCCTGATGTATTTTCCGGAATGCATAATTTTTTCATGTCAACAATTAGTGACATTTTTTAAACCAGTAACCCCCATCTCTTTTAAAATAAAATACAAACAAGGAAATTTCAAAAATACAGTTTATATATTACCTATATAAACAATTTAAACAGAACTTTAAAGGAAAAAACATTAATTTGTATATAACGCAGATGAAGTCTGCATGCCTTGTGAGACTCTCCTTAAATACTTGGTAGATTACTGTAAGAATTTAATTTCCACTTTGTGATTTTATTACCTGTTTGAAAAGCATTATAAATACATTATAGGCTACAAGTGCCAATATCAATTTAAAAATATGCCTTATTTTTCTAAAATTCCTCTTGAACAGTTTTCAACCCCATAATATCAGAAGGTGTATCTAGTGGCTGAATGGATATCGCCAGACGTTAGAAGTAGCACTGATTAAATATAAAATAAGTTATATTTAATTTGTAAGAAGTAGTGTTAGTTTCTAATTCTATATATCACAATGTTAGAAGAAGGGTCTTAGTTTGATTTCATTATGACTTCACAAAGCACGCGAATAGCAGCGATTGACTTCAATTTCCCAGAGTAGTCAATCATTTTGCCAGGTTTTCCCAGGTTTGGAGGATTTTTTGCATTATCCCCTGAGGTTCCCCTGATTTTTTACGACCAAAATTTATCTCCTGATATTCCCCTGAATCCCATAATCCCCTGATGAGTATGAACCCTGATCGATTTTTTAAACATTGGTTTTCTGCTTTTTAATATTGTTGCACAAAGGTTTTATTTGCTATTTTTATAATAAAATATAGTTTGCCTTTCTCTTAATTTGAACAGTATTTGTTGACATTGTTTAAAATGGTTAAAGAAAGCAAAAAAAAAAAAGTCCTACTCAAAAAAGACTAAAAGACAACACCTTAACAAAGCTATGAAAGGAAAGGATTTTAAATAATAATCAAATGAAATTTTAACTAAATATAACAAATATTTATTTATTTTTATAAAATTGTCAAATCAGAGAAAAAAGTGGAAAACCAGAATACACTGTCAAAAATTGGTAACCGCTATCTTTATTTCGAGTCTCTCTTTCTACCTTCAATGCATACAAAGGGAGTTTAGAGTGTGTGAACTATCGGTTACTCAGAATGAATAAAATTCATAACTAAAACCTGAAATTTAGCTTTAAAATAAAAAAAAATACATCTCACTCACTGATTTCTCTTCATATAAATTTTTATTAAAAATAAAGCAGGTACTTGTTAGTTATCCCGTCGACCAAATTACTGTCGCCAAATTGTAAGATTAAATGCCAATAATGGTTGATCATAAGTGTCACATTCACTTGACAACACGTGTTTACATCATCAAGTGATTTTTATTTCGACGTTTTATTTATATTTTTGTTAATGTTATACTAATTTATTTGTTCTTTCGTTATTTAAAATAAAAATTACGTCAATTTGTATAATTTGGTGAGTGTTTTGGCGATTTATATAATTTGGCAAAATTGGTCAACGGAATAACTAACAAGTACCATAAAGCAATACTTCACTTTTGTGAAGGGAAGGTTTTTTTTTAGGAGGACTTATTGTTTTTTGTTTTCTTTATCCATTTTAAACCATATCAACAAATACTGTTCAAAATAAGAGAAAGACAAACTATATTTTTTATTATAACTTGATTTTCCCTTTTCCCCCAGGGTTCTCATTTAAAAAAAGGAGAGAAATTCTCATCCTCTGCTCAAGTTTGAGTGGGACTTAAAAACTTGGAACAAGACCAAAACTTCTACTTCAGATTTTTTTTTTTTTTTTAACATTTTTAAGTAAGAGTTAAAGCTTTTCATATGCATATACAAATTACTGCCACTACTTGTTTTTATGCTGGTTAAATGCAATATCACATGGCAAGTTTTCTATGTCTACCTGAGCCTCAACTATGTCCATTAAATTGCTAAGATTTTCTTCTGTGAGTCTATTACCACATCTTTTATTCTGTTTTGGGTGCTGAAAGATCCTTCAACACACACACAGTGCTAGGGTAAGTGTCGATGTTTTTTCCCATAAAACTTCTGCCACTTCAGCAAGATCTGCTTTGAAATAAAACATTCTGTTAAAGATTAAAGATTGCATCTGAAGAAACTTATAGCTTTTCATTGACTATTTGCTGTCATGGTCACTCACCCAACCTCAGAAATCCTCTAAAGTCATTCTTAAGAAGACCCATACAGACTGAATTTCCAGCCTGGCCAAATCAGCAGAATAAAATAAAATAGTAGATTCAGAAGGGAAAGGAAAATATAAAGTACTTGAAATTCTAGAAACTTCCCATTAAAGATTTGTTTGGATATAAGTTATGAAAATGCTTCTCCTTGATGGAAAAAAAAAAATCTTGATAAAATGCTTATGAAGTACGAGAATATCACACAATAAAATGTCTTTCATGTTTCTTTAAGTGTGCAGTTCTCATTGCTCTATTAGGAACCCTGATTGGCACTTTAAAAAATGTCAGTGATGCAATTTGGCTTAATAGTAGGGTTTGAAATGTCGTAAAATGTGGCTCCAGCTCGATTGACGTGCCAAGTTTGATATTTTTGTTGTATTCTTAAGGTTTTGACATGTAGATTCCAAATACCTTAGGTGCCATTTTTTAATACACATTTTTGGGGGTGATTTTCAAGATGGCGTCCAAGATGGCTGTCATTTACTGACTTCTTTAATATTTCAGGCATATTATTGACCAGTATGTCAAATTATATATTTTCAGGGTCAAGAAATACAAATATATAATAAAATCAGGACTAAATTGAGTTTTTCAAGTGTTTGAAGCAATAAGATGCAAATAAAACACAAAAATATGAAAGACATTAGATATACTAGCGTTTTATTAACCAGTTATACACAACCAACATATTTAAATGAAATAACATAAATTATTGAAGATATTAAACAAAATTATTAAAAACAGCTTTTATATATATATACAGTACTGGGATGTTATGTATCCTCTTCTGAATCACTGCTACCGCTGTGATGATACTGATAGTTCTTTGTATTGTTGCAGTCACTGCATTTGCAAAGGGCAGTATAAACCAGAGAATTCTTTAAGCAAGAATATTTCCCAACTGTACATGTTCCCTTACACTCACATTTCACAAGTTCAATAACTCGTTTGGGCGCAGGTAACTCCAGGCATTTGACTGGAGAAATTACTCCTTTGCCATTTTTTCCCAACCATTGCCAATAAGTGGGAGTATTGTAGGTCGAGAATTTCTGTAGCCTTTTCCAATGGTGCAAATTAAGTTGCATCTTAGAATATGTGGCTTCAGTGCTCCAAGGGTTGGTGGTACTTTCCCTCCCTCGAAACTTTTAGTTCTGAAAAGGTGCCATCTGAATTCTGAAATCCTTTAACAATTACTATTTTTCAAATAAGCCAAGTTGGTGAATTTTTCAAACAATGACAGATTGGATAATGGATCAACATTAGGTTCCCTAAGTTCTTGAAAAGCTGTTATAATATCATCATCACACTGAAGATTGATATACACTTTTATCCACTTCTGTTTTGAAATGCCTACAAATTTTCCTCCCCAGCCTCCACCAGTATATGAATGTAGACCTAGTAAACCTTTGCTTTTATTTTTATGAGCACCTATTGCTAGATATCTTTCATTAATATTAATTTTTCTGTGTTTGTTGCCTCGACCTGTAACAAAATTGATTTCACTGTTAACTAGATGGCTTGAAACCAAGTCAATCAGCAATATGAAAATGTCAGTATCTTGCAAAAATACATCGATCTCATGATTATCATGATGGTTCATTATATCAAGTACATGAAGAGGTATAATGATGCCTGCTTCTTCATGTGTATGATCACATAATTCTGAATTGAAAACATTTGCGTGGTTACTGAATGCCTTACTGCCAAAAACGACAACAATTTTTCTCTCACTAGCAGCAAATCCTATAGTAATTTATTCCCGAGATACCCAGTCAGGTGTGATTTTGTTTCATTATGTGAAAGGAACATCTTTAATGAAACCTTATATTGGTACTATTTGTAATAGTAAATCTAATAGGTTCTGTTGCCCCCAATCTTTTCTTACGAGTTTGCTCCTTCAATGAATGCTCAAGGTATTGGTTAAATATTATTCTCCCTTCAGTGTATCCGCTTGTCATTTTCATAATGATCTCAGTAAAAGCATTTGCGAAGTCTTCACAAGTTTTCATGGCAGGTATCTTTTTTACTGATTATACGATTGCCATTCCATCTATAATACAAACTTTTTCTATCAGAGAACTAATCGAGGATTCTAATGATTCAAGTATGGGAGATCGATTATATTGCTCTATTTCTGCAATAAATGAACTTTTCTCAGATGGAATATGAAGATATCCATCAGAAGAAAATAATGATCTTGGTATTAGAGAAAACTCGTAGTTTCCAATTGCATCTTTTAGGTTTGTAGACACTTGAGGTCTTGATTCCATAACAACAAGAAAACAAGCAAGAAATTACCTATCTTCTCTAATTAGTCTATATCTTACAAATTCCTCGAATTCCAAGTGGCCTTTATGGCCACGATTCAGAATATCATCCTTCGCAGATTCTGGAACTTTCATAGAGGATGCAATATTTATTAGTGTGGTATTATCTTGGAAAGGGTTTCCTCCACAATGATCCAGAATACTCTCCTTAACGATGGCTCCATTGTGAAAAATTCTTAGCAACATGGCAGTCTGAAGTTGATAGTGTTTCCTGTGATGCTTAGAGATTTCATTTGGCGAGTACTTTTCAAGAAACTTGAAACAATGCGTAATACTTCTGGTGCACACAAAAAATACCTTTCGAGGGCATTTTCATTCTGAGTTAAACCAATAACTCCAACAATGTTCTTCAGTTCTTTGATGTTCTGGACTGAAAATAGTTTCGTAAACGACACATTGGATTTGGATACTACAAAAAAACCAGATTCAAGAGCATTCCATACTTCCGGATATGTTGTTTTAAGGTCCTTCATCTGCGCTATGCTACTGGAATGAGTCTGGCGTAATGAAATAAGTAATGAGCAAAATAATACTTGATTTGTTCCTCTAATGATGCGAGATGAAATGCCCAATCTCCTTGACGAGTGGCACGGCTGAAACGTAGAAAAGATCCAAATTGGTTCATATACTGTAGTAAGAACTTTACCATATCACCACTGCATTGTGTAATAGGTGGAAGACAATTTTTTTTTCAACTACTCCTTTATCTCTTCAAACACAGTTGTAGCCTGAACTTCATAATTGTGCGATTTCTCACGTAGTGAATTGCATTTTTCTTGCAGGGAATTTTTCTCTGTAGAATGTGGTAGTGTTTCAAAGAAAAGGTCGCAGCATGCGTTTGACTAACTATCGTTGATAACTATAGTTTGATAGTTATGTGAAATTCTATGCATCTAGTATATTAGTAATTTTGTAGTAAATTTATAAACAAATAATAAATAACACAATTTATGCCAATTTTGATTGTAGATTTGCATTTCTGACCTCAAAAACATATAATTTGATATACTGGTCAATAATATCCCACAAATATTAAATAAGTCAGTAAATGGCAGCCATCTTGGACGCCATCTTGAAAATCACCTCAAAAATTTGTAAGAAAAAAATGGCACCTAAGATATTTGGAATCTACATGCCAAAAGCTACAAAATCAAACAAAAATATCAAACTTGGTACAAAAATCAAGCTGGAAAACATTTCAGAGCCTACTATAACACTAGAACTCCCAACAGGAGTTGATTCAACTCCAACCACATGGCTAAATGCCCATTCGAACCAGAAATTTATTCATAAAATAAATTAGGTGTTGACCATACAGAAATAATTTAAATAAAAAAGTTAAATAGTTTTAAATAAAAATTCTGGGGTTTAAATAGTATTATAAATATTGAGCCAAATTTCCGGGCGTTCTAGTGTTAAGAAAGAGAAATTTGTTGTGAAAGGATATTAACAGCTATTAAAAGTATGTGTATTAAAAAGACTGCTACAGATTACACATATTATATAAATTATTTCTGTTTGTATGTAACAAGTAAATGTTTCTTGTTTGTAAATGTATAATTAAATAAACAGTCTAAAATATTGAACAAATAGCTTGTGTGTACAAAACAGTGAATAGGTTAGCAGAAAGTATATACAATTTTTTTTTTTTTTCTCTTGCACTTCGTTATAAAAGGCAATGTACCAACAAAATTTTAAAGATGCCTTTTCATTTACCAAAAGAAATCAAGATTTTTCAGCCTTAATAGTAACTTTTCAAAAAATTTTACGGCTTCATTTTTTGGCGCTGCAGAAAAAATGAATAATGTGTGAATGAGATTTAAGTTTTCAAATGCTTTAAACCAAATTTCACTTTTACAGAAAAAAGAAACATTAAGCAAAAAATGACTTTTATACTTTGAAAATTCATACATTAATTTAAGTGCACACATTTATATGGGGGAAAAAAAGTTAAAATATGAATGATTTGAACTTTAAAATTTAACAACAAACATAACAAAGGTGAAAAAAAAGAAAACACTTCTCCATTTTAAAAATAGATATCTCATGTACACCATCCACTTTTTAAATTCCTTATTATTTTCCAATAAAATTTATCTCAAATGTCAGAAATAAGAGTGTAAATTTTTAGTGTATTTAAACCATCTATTATGTGCATTTGGAAACTGGAAACTTCACAGACCAAAAAATCTGCAAACAGCTGTCTGTTATAATAAAACACACATACTACAATACAGGGTTGTTACGTTTAAAATATTTTGTTTAAAACAGTTGTTTAAAATATTACATTTAAAACAATGTTTAAAACATGTTTATCAAAGAAATGTTTGCTATTCAAGTTGCCCGCTTTATTTACGCAACAAATACATCATTTTCATGTGTGGATCATCCAGAATTTAAAAAGATGGTGTCAAGTATAAAACCTGGCTAGAAACCACCAAATCGTCATGAAATAGAGGCATATTACTTGACAAAGTGCATGATTCTGTGCTGGAAACTTATAAAAATGATTTAAGAGAACAGATTGTTTGTGCTGCTCTTGACGGATGGAGCAACATTCACAATGAGCCAATTGTAGGAATTACAGTATCTTGTAAAGGCAAAATTTACTTAGTAGATTCAATTTATACATCTGGACACTCTCATGAATTTAATTATCTTTGTGAGCTTGCCATAAATAACGCAGAGGAACGCTATGGTTGTTTTATTGGCAGTTTTGTAACAGACAATGCTGCCAATGTTATGAAGATGAGAAATGAACTTAAAAAGACTGAGAGGAATAATACAAATATTTTAACTTACGGATGTTCAGTTCATGTCTTAAATCTTCTATCAAAATGCATTAAAATATCCAATATAAAAGCTCAAGTTGTTGATATTGTTAAATATTTTCGAAATGATCATTTTGCTTCAGCAAAGCTTCGGGAAACAGTTGCTAAAAAGCTTGAGTTACCATCAGGTGTCAGGTGGAATTCCATGTTGGACACAACGGAGTCTTATGTAAGCCATTGGACACAAATTTTGAAAGTTTGTGAAGATAATCGAGCGAAAATCAATTCTGATATTTCTAAGAAAATCCATAGACTTGCAGTTTAAAAGAAATGTTGAAGATTATATCCAAAGGCTCAATCATATTGCAGTTGCATGTGACAAAGCTCAGAGAAATAATTGTACTATTAGTGATGTAGTTGAAGTTTGGAAAGATTTAAAAAAAGAAATGTCAGAAATATGTGCTGCTAGTAATATTACCATGATTACAAAAAAAAAAAAAAAAAAAAAAATCCATTGAAGAAGACAGATATGAAATGGCCAAGTCATGACACCTGTACATTTCTTGGCAGACATTACTGATCCATGCTTTAAAGGAGAATCAGTTACAATTGATGAGACAAAAAAAGGCATGAGCCTTGCAGCCGAATTATGTCCTGAACTATTTTCAATAATTATAAACTATAAAGCTAAGTCAGCTCCATTTTCCAGTTATATGTTTGACGCTATTAATAATATGATGCAAAAAAAAAAAAAAAAAAAAAAAAATGATATGCTATCAGTTACCAACCCTAAATTCGCTACTTAACAATCAAATAAGTGGGCAATTTTGTAGAAAATGGTGGATAAGCCTTGAAAAACACGTTGATAAAAATATCATCCAGATCACAAAACAATTACATACAGCTGTGTGCTCTACCGATGTGAAAGAAAGAGTGTTTTCTACTTTTGACTTTGTGCCGAGCAAAACTAGAAAATGGTTAGGTGTTGATAAGGTTGCCAAACTTGTTACAATTTTTAAGAACTTAACAATTAAATGTTTTAGTTAGAATAAAAAATTAATTGTTAATTAATGTTTGGTATTTATTAAATATTTTTTATCTTCCTTACTGTTTTTTTGAAAATATTTTCAGTATTTATATTTCATTTATTAATTTTTGCTCGCTTTAATCAAAATTATGCTGTTGAATGTAAAAAAAAAAAACGTTTTAAACATGTTTTAAACAAAAAAAAACACGTTTTTTGTTTTTTCTAAAAAAAAACATGTTTTTTTCCACCCCTGCTACAATATATATTAAAACACTCATAAATAATGCCTGCATTCAACTGTTAAAGGTATACATAAATATTATACAGACATACATACAATATTTTTCACTCCAGTTGGGTTTATTGTATGTATGTCTGTATAATATTTATATATACCTTTAGCTGTCTGTTACTTTATGCTCCCTCTTAAATGAACATACAATGCAAAAATTTAAAAAAATAAATAAATTTTCTTTTAACTCAAACTTTAAAAAAAACACAAATTTTCAGCATACTTAAGGCATTTATTTCATAATGTGCATGGCAATGGGCAATTTTGATGAAAACAATGGCTTTAAATGAAAACTTAGAATCATCCTATGTAAAAGAATAAAATATTTCTGATGAATCTGACTAATTATTTCCCCTAATAATTTTAATTTCTACACATATACAAATTGTGTCCCCTCACTGGATTTTAGTACACAAGCCAGGGTTAGTAACTTACACATTCTATTGAAAGACAGTGATTGAGAAACGGGCGAATTAAAAAACAATTTGTTCTAGTAAATTTTTCTGAATGAAATCACTTACCATTATAACACAGCACTTAAGCTAGTCATTTATTTTGGGTTGCCCCAATGTTCAGATAAATGGGATGAAATTTGCATCCAATTCTTTGGATGGCACCACTATAAAATTGTTTTGGGGAAAGTAGCACTAATATAGCATTCACACATCAATTAAATCCAATTAAATTTTCTTTGTTGACCCTACACCTTTTTAAAAAAAACCACCAACAATGACTATTAAAGTAAACATTACAAAACCATCAGAAATTAGGGATAGAGTTAACATTTAACTACAGAACGATCCACATTATTTCTCCATTAACCCTTATAAATAGCTGCCCTTTATTTTTCCATTTCTCAAAAACAAATTAAACTGGTTCTAAACAAAACAATAATTTTAACAGAAATTTTTAAATATATATTTTTTAAATGTAGGAAAACCCCCTGACTCTCAGAGGGTTAAATACACTGAAAGAATAAAAATATATTAAAAATATTTTGTTGTTTTAATAGAAGCTAAAAATGAATGAGAAAGCATTATAAGAAGATATCTTACTTCTGATGGACAGACAGATTTCTGAGTCTTTTTTTTCTGCAAAGAATCATTCAGTTCATTAACAGAATTATGTTCATGCACACCAAATGAATCTCCATTTAAAAGATTCTGGAAGAAAAAAAAGTTTTCAAAATTCAAGCTTTGCATTCCTTGATTATAGAAATGTTCACATTCTTTTGGAAAAGGGTAGGTCTACTTTGTTGTGTCATTTTTTTTTTTTTTTTGCTTACTTTAAATATGTAGATCATTTCCCTAAAGCAATATTCCAATTCCTTATTATTTTTGCTGGCTGAACATAAGGTTATGGTAAAACTTTAAAATTGGTTTTCAAACTGGACAACTATTTGTCTCGAGCACTATTCAATTGATTTTCTTCATTAAGAAAGTTTATGCTGGAGCTTATTCTACCAAAAAGTACATTTTTCTGGCTTGCAAAAGGTTAAAGGCAAAAAATGACCTTTTTTGTTCAAACAAATGCGATTTTGTCAAAAATCACCTTTTCAATCTAAATATTGGTGTAAGTTATAGAAAACTGAATGCCCTTTCATAACTTGGCAACCAAATTTTTTTCAGATGCTTGTGACTAGAGAAAAACAACTGCCCAATGTGCACCTATAGATACTCCCTGTCACACAAGGCATATTATTCCCCCCCCCCCCCCTACACAAAAATTTAAATATATAAGTGAAATGTCAATAAATAAATTGCAAAAAGTGTGCCAAAGGTGACATCTCCTTTCTTTGTAATCGAAAAAAATTGTAAAAATCACATGAGTCAAAGAACCTCTTAAGTTTATAGGTTACTGATAATGAACTGTTTTCATTGCAACTGGAAAGACACTTGGTGCTTAATAAAAACCAAAAATATAAAATGTAGTAAAGTGCCTGCTAAAACAGAATTAGAATTTTCAACAGGACGGGGTTAGTTCTGTTTTTTGGAACTCATTTCAGCGTTCGAAATCCTTGCTGGTCTGAAACCACCAAAAATTCAATTGGACCACTCATTTGAAATATTTAAAATTTTATATACTTTTAACACGAAATCGAGAGAACGCTTACCAAGTAACTAACACTGCTCATGAGAAAATTTGCTAAACAATTTTTGTATTGTAAAGCATTTTTTAAAAAATCTTTTAATCAAACTTTTTTAATTATTATCTTTGATTAACTGAATGAACTTTGCTTTATCCATTATTCCACAATTTTTGTAACACTTCTGTTATATAATAACATCCTTTCCAATTAAAATTAATTTTAAAAAAAAACTATTTTAAAATATTTAAATTAAATCAAAAAACTTTTTCACTTTCAAATTTTAAATTCTACCTTTCAATATTCATTAATTTTCGTTAAGTTCGTTTTTCAGTTAAATTTCACTTTAAAACAATTTTAATTTATTCGCCATAAAAGATCGTCAAAAATTATCAAGAATAAAATAACAAATCTTAAAATTAATACATTCTACTGTAATAGAATATTTTTATTATAATTTCAAATCTAAAATTCGAATTTATCAACGATATTTTATTCAAACACTTCTACTACTCTGTGTAGCATCGATTTTAAATCAGCCAATCAGCATCTTTCCCGCCTAATGCCGTTCGTTCGTAGCATGGCTTCACTCTCTTGAGCTTGGGACGGCATCGCACCAAGAAGGGTGCGATGTTGCTCCGTAAAAATTATTCTTTTTCCGTTGGAAAAATTATTTCCTTCGGTATACAACTTTCATAAAAAGTCATCTCAATAAAATAATTTAAATATAGTAATACTGTGAAGTTCAGTGGCGACAAGTTTTACGGATCGTTGTCAATACCTTTAGAAGAATGCTTCAAATGTTATTTCCTATCATCGTTGCGAAGTAAATTACACAACTGAAATTATGGCATTTTGGAAATGAAGACATCCACAGATCGTAATCACACTTATTGAGGACGGTCTCTAGATTTTTCAATAAACCATCTGTAGTGTGTGTATCTGCATCTTCGCAAAACAAATTTGAGTGTACACCATGATTTGGAGAATCAAATCCACAGTAGGTTGAAAGATTTCCTTCCTCTTTTTGCCTAAGTTTGACATCACAATGGTGAGTTGTTTGATTTATCACTTCCTTAATGAACTCTATTTGATTTAAAAAAACTGACAATTCAAGTAGCTAGAGAGGATAACTTGAGGCATGAACTAGTTTCTAAAAGAATCATGAATATTATTTGAAGCAAAGCTAACTGCTCATTCTGATACTTCACAACAAAGATATGATATCCTGTGATTAATAATATAAAGCTTGTTAATGAATTTCAATATCTAGGTTTATAAAAAGTCAATATTTGAAATAAACGTAATAATTTAATTTTAATAATATTTGTAAGGTGAGTGCACTCCCCCCCCCCCCCCTTCCACCCTTTTCCATTTAAGTTCATTATCATTTTAATAAAAGTATTTTGTTTCAATAAAGGTATATGTATTATTTATGTGTTTGATGCTTTTATTATTGAGTACCAAATTAATTTATTACAATTATATATTAAAGAATTATTAATTATAAACGTTCTAAAGTAAATATTTAACACTTGGCACAATTTAAATATGTTCAACATATACAATTTTCAGGCAAGAAATATTTTCTCAGTTCAGGTGAGTCTAGAGTTTATTATTTATATTTTACCATGAAGTTACCAAGTTATATTTATTTACATCTCTCACATGCAATGTTTATCATTAACCACTAACGATCATTGGCCATATTTAATAGTAAACTTCCTCTCCTCTCTAATTCATATTGAAAATCACACAAGATATTTATAAACTCCCAATTTTAATTAATCTAAAATCATTTTCTCTTTTCCCTTTATTTTCTTATATTTTTTTTTCTACCTAACAACTTCTTTATCCAGTGATTAATTTATGATCCTTCATAAGTTCATCCATTTATTTAAAATTCAAACAAATTTTTGAGCAAGCATTTTAAAGAGAAAAGCTCACCATCTGTCCATTCGTCAGGTGGTTGGAATTCTTTTCTTTCATACTTTCAATCTTCTGCTTAAGCATAGCGTTCTCTTTCTCAAGTTCTTGAACCTATAGAAAAAGGGATGAAAAGAATCACCTATCTCTTAGAAAGATTTTAGTATTGAGGAAAAAGGGGTCCCCAATTATAGTTTCAGGCTATTTATAGTATCGTGATAATCATATTTATGAAAATCATTCTATCAATATGTTTCCAAGTTAGCGTTTCAGCTAGGATAACATTTTTCATGAATACATTCTAGGATAACATTTAACAGAATGATCCATTAAGAAAATCATTGTACATTGAAAATATTTAAAATATTTTTTTAAGTAAAGGTTTACACTAAAGGTAATTAAGTACATTTAACCACCAGGCGTAATCCTGTGAACACAATCAATAAAGTGCAGAAAAAAATATCAGTTTGTGACATTAAAACATCACTATTAAAAATGTCGCACTTCAAAAAGACAGCTTGTTTAACATTTTTTAGCTCATTTAATCATATTTAAGAAATGATATAAGTCAATCGATAATTAATTTTCATTACATTATAATGATTTATGTCATTAATTAAGAGAAAGAAAAAAGATCACTCATGGCTTCTGTTGATTGAGATTTTAAAGTGTGTATTATACCTATTTTTTTTAACTGTGCACATGCTGTTGTATTTCAGTAACTATATACTTTTTAATAACGTATTCAAATTTTGTTACAACATGAAACAAATTAACCCAACTAACATCATCAGGCCTATTACACTGTTTTAAAGACGAACCCCACCAAGTTAGTACATATTACGCTGGGTTAAGATAGCTGCACAACAGGTTAATAACAACATAACTACAATATTGCAATTTTATACTAATCAAATTTGGTTTGAAAACTAAGAGTCAAAACTATTTTAAATATCATTTTATATAATGTTATAAAGATTTGTAAATCTTATTTTGGTTACATACAAGATTCAAAATAATTTTGCAGGAATATTAAAAAAAAAAAAAAAAAAATACAAACTTTTTTCTGTAGAATCATTAATTGTTTCTTGGTCTCAAGATCTTTCCCCGATGTCTCTAAAAACTTCCGATAAGCTAAGTCAAACGCTTCACCTATAGTAAGCGTTATGTCTTCGGCCTAAACAAACAAACAAAAACTCTTAATTTAAACTCTAACTAAAGTATTAATATATCAATTAATTACAAAAAATTGCACATTATAAAACACATTATGAATAAATTGCAATAATGGAAAAATATTTAGCTCAAATTTGTATTTAAGAAATAAATTAAACAGGTGGTTTTATCTATCAGTAATATTACAAGAAAACATTCAAAATACAGGGAGACAATCAAAAGAATGTATACACAATTTCTTTGCTAATTTACTGGCACGTTCCTTTGAGGCTTAACTAATTTTAAATAATGGTTGAAGCCATCTAGTCTGGCTTTGACTAGTCTTGCTAGACTAGGCAAAGCCAGCCTAAGCTTAGACTCAGAGCTTTGAGTAAGCTCATCTATCCTAATATGTTACAGCAAGTTAGAAAACGATGCTGAAGTGGAGAAACATTTTAGGAGAGAGTTTCAAACAGCGACTTACAAGTGCTAGAATCAGAGATAAGTTTGTGGCATTTGGAACTGTTCAAAATATTCAGAAGCATTCTCTATGAAGACTTTTTACATCAACTTACCTTGCAAATGAAAAGAACCTGGTATATCTGTTTGGCAAGTTGTTGGTAAGGGTAAACCTTTCAAAATCAAATGTCTACTGCATTTTAAAGTACCTGCATTGGAAAAATTACATTCCAAGAAGAGTCTACACTCCCAGAGAAGAGACAGGTAAAATGTTTTGAATCATGCATGCATTTTTTTAAAACAACCTGTATTAAGATCAACAAAGTCTCAAGAGATAACTAAAAAAATTTAAAGTACTGGCTAAATTACTATGGTAACAGGAAAATGTACACATACAGTCTGTTGCATAATTATAAGACCACTCAGAATTTCACCTTTTTTCAACAAAGGGTTGGGTTGATTCTTGACAGCCAATTATCTACACGAGGGATATAGGCCCGGGGTGGAAGGAGTGCCCTCTGTGGGGGTCTTTCTAAGGGAACCTAATCCATATTTACACATGGAAAATCCACGGTCCGAAGAAAACCATGAAAACTCCGAACGATTAGGCCGACGGGCGCGATTGGGATCGAACCCAGCACCTCCTATCTACCAGCTTCGAGAGTAGAACCTCTCGGCCACTGGTGGGTCTTTTTCAACAAAGAAAATATTAGTTTGAATTTAAAAAGAGTTATGTGATAAGAAATAACTCTATAATGTTTATTTAGCTCAAGGAAAAAAAAGTTTGAATAATAATTTTTTGTTTCATGCCAAATGATTTTACACAAAACCGCTGTTTCATAAATATAGGACCACTCTTATATTATTAATAAAGCAGACTATTTTATTTTGAACTCAGAGTTTACTGTAACCTAAACAATCCGTAAAACTTAAAAAGAAGAATAAAATGCAGAAATCCTGAATTGTACCTGATTCTTTGAATTTATCAGCAAAATGTCTCGTCGGATTGAGCTGCCTGAAATAGAAGTGAGAAGAGTGTGGTTCTACAAAGGAAAAGGAAATTCTGAACATGAAATAAGTAAGATTCTTAATCTTTCTAAAACCGTGATTCATAATGTTTTAAATAAAAAAGAACTGTATAGAATGCATAAACGATCTGGTTGTAAAAAGAAGTTATCAGATCATGATAATAAGTGAATTGTCAAACTGGCAATGAAAAAATACCAGTCGACTCATAAAATAGCACAACAAATAACTAAAAAGGTATCACATGCAACCGTGTGGCGAAGCTTGAAATCTAAAGCTGGTGTTATTAGTCGCAAATTAAAAATTAAACCAATACTACTGAAATGTCACAAAGAAGCTTGCTTGTCTTAAGTGGCCAAAGTAGGTCATGTCTGGAACTCTGCATGGAGAAATATATTGTTTTCAGATGAGAAAAAATTCAAGCTTGATGGTCCAGGCGGCAATAATTACTACTGGCATGATTTAAGGAAAAGATCTTATGAGTTCTTCGGTAGGCAGATGAGAGGCGGTTCCGTTATGATGTGGGGCGCATTTTCATATGCAGGAAAATCCAATCTCCAAAGAGTTGAAGGGAAAATGAATTCGGACAGTTACCAACGGAGGCTATTTCAAAGTCTGACATCCTTCGGACCACTTTTAGGAGGTGCAAAATGGAAGTTTCCACAATGTAATGCTCGCAATCATTCATCGAAATCAACAAACGAGTGGCTTAAAAGAGAAAAGATTGATGTTTAACCTTGGCCAATTCGAAGCCCTGACCTAAACCCCATAGAAAACTTGTGGGGTTATTTGTCTCGCCAAGTGTATGAAAATAACAAACAATATCATTCAACATATGAATTAGAAATGGCCATTATGGAGAAATGGGACAATACTCCCGAATCTTTCCTTGAAAAATTAATTCACTCTATGCCAAATAGTATGTTTGAAGTTATTCAGAGAAATGGTGGAGCGACATCTTACTAAATTTGAGGAAACTGTTCTTTACAACAGGTGGTCTTATAATTTTGTAACAGTTCTTTTTGATACTTTTTTGTTATATTGATGTTTTATTTTTTCCGAATTAATTTTATTTGTGTAAGTTGCTACATTTTACTAAAAACTTGATGTACTAACATAAAATATTCTTAATTTTGATTGAAATATTTCTTTAATTACCTAAATAGCAAAATACGTTGTGGTCTTATACTTTTGTAACAGACTGTAAATCAGCCTAGTAGTTAGTTTAATGTATTACATTTAATATGGTTGATTATATATGCATTACTTACAATGAACATAGTTATAGGGGTGAATATCACAAAATATTACGTATTAGTGATGCAACGAATAGTGGTTTAGCTGAATAACCGAATACCGAATATTCGGCCAAGTTACAGCCGAATATTCGGCCTATTCGGCCGCCGAATAATGAACTTATTTTTACCTAAAAAAAATATATAGTATGCACTATATGCACAATTCTTGTATATTTCACAATTAAAATGTATTGTTTTCTTTTAAAAAATTATTTATATACAAATTTTTAATTTTTTAAAGCATTATTTTATTCTGAAAAAATATTTGGCTATGTTCGGCCTAAAAATTGCCTTATATATCAGCCCCCCCCCCAAAAAAAAAAAAAATATATATATATATATATATTCTTAGCAAAAGTTCCTCATCAGGTATTGTCTAGTTATATTTTAATAAATATTATGTGTGTTGTTGTTACATTTTAAAATAATGACAAAATTTGAAAAGTACTAGGAAATATAAGTTTCAACTTTCAGATGAAATAAAATAAAAAATAAGAAATCTTAATATCTTAAGAAAAACCACTGATAGAAAGGATGAAAGGAATATCCTCTAAAATGGTGGAAAGAAATCATTGTAGACTTTATAAAGCTCACAATTAACAAAAACATTTTTATCATTTATTATTATCATTATTTTTTTTTCCTTTGCTGTCAGCAGATAGCACTAGAGTTCTTTATAGGTATAATTCAAAATATTATTGAAAGAAATATTTTTTTATGTAACAAGAGATAAATGTTAAACTTCCCATTATGATTTAAAAAAAAATTGAATTTGCTTGTACAACTGTATTAAAACAATTTTGAATAAATTAATTTTAAATTTAACAGATTATGTTAGCTTATTGCAAGCAGATACTCTTTGTACTTACTGATACAGCATAAAATTTTTTTAACATGATTCCTAAATTAGCCTCTTATATAAAAATGGGTAGATAAAACCCATTCGAGGTATGAAAGTTAATGAAAAAACATGGGTTAGTTAATTTCAAATAAAATTTTCATTATACATGATGAATATAAATTGTCAAATTAAAAAGTTATACTGTGTAAATATAAAAACATTTATTACAGTATTATTCGGCCAAGGCCGAATAATGGACTTGATATTTGGCCGAAGCCGAATATTCGGCAGACAGGCCGAATATTCGGCTTCGGCCGAATATTCGTTGCATCTCTATTACGTATTTTGTGATATTGACCCATAGATGTCCACTCATGGCTTTTAGTACTTCGTATGTCTATCTTTAGCAGCTATGATTGCCTTCATATGTCTTGGCATCCCTTGGATGTACTTCTGAATCAGTCGTTTGAGTCAACAAAATTGCAGAAACAAACAAGGTTGAGTGATTAATTCGTACATGGCATCAGAGTGATGAAATGGAATGGGGTGACTGATTCCAAAGAAGGGATGCCAAGACATATAAAGGCAGTCATATGCCGCTAAAGGTGGACATACAAAGCACTAAAAGCCAAGAGTGGACATGTATAACTATGTTTATTGCAAGTAAGGTTAGTTGGGGTAACTGGACCAACGAGGTAACTGGGCCATAGGCTATTTTATAAAAAACTGTTAATGTTTTTTAAGTTTTAGCTTTTGTGAACAATGCTCTTAATCTCTATTTCCTAAAACAACGTGTATAAATTCAATCATAACTCTCACTTTGCTGTGATAGGTTGTCAAAAATTTACGTTTCATTTTTTAAAAACAATGTCAATAGGGTTGAACTTCCTTGGCTTTTTATTAAAATACTGTAAGTACTTTTATTAAACAATCTTTTTTTTAAAGATTAGACACATAACTGCATTAATATTATTAGGTATCTATACATATTTACTTCATTTTTCAAATGTAAGCCCGGTGTCCCAGTTACCCCATAAATTTTTCAAGAATGGGGTAACTGGGACATGTATCTGGACCGTGCTGGATCCAGTTACCCCAATAGTTATAAATATTATTTTTCTGTTTCTCTTACTACGGGAAGTAAATTTCTCCATTGTTTTTTGCTCACAATAAAGAAAATGATAGAATACCTTATTAAAATTACGTAATGAAATTTAAAAAAAAGTATATTGAGTGGTATCAAACCAAATTTCTTGACCCCTTGAGAGGCAGTGATGCCGTTATGGCATCAGTTAATTTTAATTCCTAATTGCCACATTGGCACCTGAATTTTATATTGAAAATTTCACCTTTATTAAGTACGCGAAAATATACTTTTACTTGTTTTCAGATAGATTCTCTTGTAAATACTGATGTCAGTAAATTATTTCAACATTTTACGAATGTACCTTGCCCCTGAAAGTGAGATAGCCAGACCTTGAAATTGTACTATAACCAGGGGTCGCATTCTATAGGGAAACTTTTATCGTTCCTTTCTTTAAGGGTTCTGGTAGGAACAATAAAATTTTCCCTATATAATGCGACTCCTGGATAAAGATAAAGTACTTACGTAGCCGTTTGTTCATAGATTTACCTTGCTATTTTTTCCCTTAAAATACCCTTGTGACTTTTATACTTATTATCTATACTAAAATACATAAGTACTTACTTAAGTTTTATGTTTTTGGTATAAATAAATCTAATATTTTCACTTTTAGTGCTTTTTTTTTTAGATATATTGACAGCAAAGATTTCCCTTACAACGCTGTTTATTGACATATAATTTACATGATCTGCCTGGTTTAAATTTTTTAAAGTTGTTTACACCTTTTCAAACAGGACCCTATATCCGATATGAAAAAATATAAACGCGTGTGGAACATAGACCCCCCCTGGTCCAGTTACCCCATTTTTTGGAGTAACTGGACCCATGAGGAAAGAAAGATGAAATATGCATATTTTTATATTTTTAAATATTAAAATGTAATTTTGAGCATTTTTGTCTGATAGAGGGAACCTAACTGAACACATTTACAGAAGTTCAGACTTTAATTCAAATGAACATTAGCTTTTTGAAGCTGAATTGTCAGAAACTTTAGAGTCACTTCGTAAAATCATGGCCCAGTTACCCCAACTAACCTTAATGCATATACATTCACCCAATATTAAATGTAATATAATAAATTAATTTCTGGCTGATTTATGTGCAGATTTTCCTGTTACCATAATAATTTCGCCAGCACTGTAAAAATAATTTCTAAATCCATTTAAAAAATGAAAAATTGAAACTTAACCCCTCTTGCTGCGTAAGTAATTCTTCGCGATGAGAGTCTTTTACAGAATTTTTAATCGTTTATCACCGGTTCTTTAAAGCAGAAATTTTTGACTATCGTAATCGGGGAAAATGTCCCGATTAAATGAGACAAAGTTTTCGCTAAAAAATAACTGGTGGGAACAACCAAATAGTATTAATTTGACGGATAAATGCATACCCGAGTATAACTCGGGCTGTGCAGCAAGAGGATTAAAGATGGCAATTGGGAAAAAAAAAAAAAACATGATATAAGGTCAGCAAATACAGAAAGTTTTAGTGTATTTTTTGTAGATTGCAGTGTGACAGCCTAAAAATTCATTTGCCTGGCCCATTAACAGTGGCGAGTCGACTCATGTAATTCACCACCCATGATAAAGCAACACTATTTTTCTAAAATAATGATTTAATTTTCAATTTTTCATTTTCATTCTACCTGTGCTGAGATTAAGGCTTTTGTAAATGAAAATGAACATTGATATTGAATCATGACATGATATTGATATTTAAATAGCCCCATTAATGGTTTGTCCGTAATGAAAGAACAAACCATTATATTTTTAGAAAAAGGCATTTTGACTACAAATGCAACTTAGTGACTTCCATAATAGTAGAGATGCAACGAATATTCAGCCGAAGCCGAATATTCGGCCCATTCGGCCTGTCTGCCGAATATTCGGCTTCGGCCAAATATCAAGTCCATTATTCGGCCTTGGCCGAATAATACTGTAATAAATGTTTTTATATTTACACAGTATAACTTTTTAATTTGACAATTTATATTCATCATGTATAATGAAAATTTTATTTGAAATTAACTAACCCATGTTTTTTCATTAACTTTCATACCTCGAATGGGTTTTATCTACCCATTTTTATATAAGAGGCTAATTTAGGAATCATGTTAAAAAATTTTTATGCTGTATCAGTAAGTACAAAGAGTATCTGCTTGCAATAAGCTAACATAATCTGTTAAATTTAAAATTAATTTATTCAAAATTGTTTTAATACAGTTGTACAAGCAAATTCAATTTTTTTTTTAATCATAATGGGAAGTTTAACATTTATCTCTTGTTACATAAAAAAATATTTCTTTCAATAATATTTTGAATTATACCTATAAAGAACTCTAGTGCTATCTGCTGACAGCAAAGGAAAAAAAAATAATGATAATAATAAATGATAAAAATGTTTTTGTTAATTGTGAGCTTTATAAAGTCTACAATGATTTCTTTCCACCATTTTAGAGGATATTCCTTTCATCCTTTCTATCAGTGGTTTTTCTTAAGATATTAAGATTTCTTATTTTTTATTTTATTTCATCTGAAAGTTGAAACTTATATTTCCTAGTACTTTTCAAATTTTGTCATTATTTTAAAATGTAACAACAACACACATAATATTTATTAAAATATAACTAGACAATACCTGATGAGGAACTTTTGCTAAGAATATATATATATATATATATATTTTTTTTTTTTTGGGGGGGGGGGGGGGGCTGATATATAAGGCAATTTTTAGGCCGAACATAGCCAAATATTTTTTCAGAATAAAATAATGCTTTAAAAAATTAAAAATTTGTATATAAATAATTTTTTAAAAGAAAACAATACATTTTAATTGTGAAATATACAAGAATTGTGCATATAGTGCATACTATATTTTTTTTTTAGGTAAAAATAAGTTCATTATTCGGCGGCCGAATATTCGGCTGTAACTTGGCCGAATATTCGGTATTCGGTTATTCGGCCAAACCACTATTTGTTGCATCACTACATAATAGTATGGACAGCTAACTCACTGTCCACTTTATACCACGGGCGCATCCCACTTTCAAAACACGCAAGTAATGACTTTTGCACTTTTCTTAATAGTAGAAGTATTTTTTTTAACTTTTCTGCATACTTTTTTATCAATTATGGTTATTTCAACACATTTTTTATAATGTTATGAGCAATACTTACTATTATTTTATTTTTTTTCCCGAGCTTACACAATTTTTTTTTTTTTTTTCAACATCAAATTAAAAATCTGTGATGAATTTAAATAAAATCTATAGATTTTTCAATAAAAAATATTTATCAGTGAAAATTGCAGAAACTTCGTCCTATTTTTTTAAATATCCAAACCATACTATGAAAAGAAATCTATGTTTTGCCAAAAAATTTTTTTTGGAAATTCTTTGGCATTGTATTCATGGGCGGACTGCTGCATTCGATGTATGAACAGGCAGTTAGCCCTCAGTACTCTATTCATACATTTTGCTTCAAAAATGTAAAATACATATAGTTCCATTATATATGTAAAAGTAAAAGGTCAGATTTTACTTTCAAAATGATTAAATTTGTAAAAAGTTTAGTTTGGAGATGGGAAAGTTGTGTGAAATGTTTGTTTTTAAGAGAAATAATTTTGTGAAGGGTCCTGTTTGAAGGTGAAAAGTTTTGTGAAAGGTCGTGTTTGGTGGTGAAAAATGTTGTGAAGGGTCCTGTTTTGAGATGAAAAATTTTGTGAAAGGTCTTTTAAAAGAACCTGTGGATGCTTAAATGTAACATTCTTGGTTTACGCTATAACTTCTCATGAAAAAAAAAAAAAAAAAAAAAAAAAAAAATGCTGTTTACTTTTTGTATTTTGAATAAAATAAAGAACTGCTTTATTTTTCAAATGTGTTTGCATTTTTCTTATTAATACATGTGTTTGAAATCCTTAAACTGGGATATCATGATGTGTTGCTGCCAAAAACCTATTGTAGACATTTGCACTCGAATAATGGAAAAGTAACAAGAAAAGATAAAAAAATTGATAACACATAAAAAATTTTAAAATGTCACTCATTTTTATAAAAATGAAACATCAGAAAAGTTAGAAGATAAGCAAATAAAGAAACAAAAAAGATTTAAAAAAAATTAAACAGGAAGTAACTACTATATTTTTCTACATTATTATCAGAAATCGTTATTGTATAGTATGAACAAACTTACGAGCTTGTCACTGGCAAAAACAAAGCACCTATGCTTCTCCCCATTTTCTTCTTTAGCGATGAAACTGAAAAACTTCTTGTCAGACTTGTCGTTGGCACAATAAGATATACGATGCAGGGGATACTGGTGGAAAATTTGCTGAAAAATGAATAAAAATCATATTAATTGTATTCTTGAAAATATAATGCTTAAATATTAAAATGATAAATTTATAACTTTATTTATAATTTAAATTCATGGTATTTCCTGTTTGTCTGTTACAATGCCATTTTTTAAACCATAATTATTTAATAAAATAATTTATTTATAGTAACTATACTAATTTATCTTCTAATATTGTATGCTAATTGTAGCCATCTTTGAATTACTTAATTATCATTTTTTAACTAAGGTAAGGCCATTTTTTCTTCTATGACTGTTAGTCTGTTACAATGGAATTGTCCATGTGCTTTGTTTTACGGCTGGCTTTTGTGATGGAACGTTATTTTTTGGAGACGACATTTTAATTGCTGACTGAAAGAAATAGCATATCAGGGACTAAAAAAGACATTTAGAATAGTATTTGGTTAAGTTTTCATGTTAGTGTAAATTAGAAACCAGAACATATTGCACCTAAGTCTGGAAATAGTTATAATCAGCAGTAAAATGACTATTTTGAAAATATTGGATATTTTTTATGTTTTTGAAAACATCATACTTAAGAAACACTGATTGCATATAACTAATAAATTGTGTAAATAGTGAACAAATTGCTTGTGTGCATGGAAAAGCAAGGGAGTTGTTAAAAATTTTCCTTTTTGCCAAGGCAGTTTTCTCCATCTCACCCTCTTAAAAAGGGAAGTAACCCAAAATTTTGCCTAACAAATGTGTTGTTACATAGACTACCCTTTTCTTTTTATCTATATCTACTGCACTTTTTTTTTTACATCCATGCAATGTTTACATAGCTATGTAATACAACTACTTGAGTATGCCACACAACCCTTAACTTGCACAAACACAAAATTAAAATTTCAAATACTATCATATGCAAAACTGAAAACAGAGATGAAATTTGGTTTAATAAAAACAAAAGAAAATGCCCTCCTCTAACTTGGACAATAAACTGCCAGATGGGATGATATCACAGATATTACTTTACATCAGGGTTGGCATGGTTTAAACCAAGTGGTTTTAACAATGGTTTAAACCAATTGGTTTTTTTGTGAAAAAAAGACCAATTGGTTTTTTTAGAAAAAATGTAACATAATATTTTCACTTTTTTGTAATTTAATTGTTTTAAATTACAGATAGAAGTAATTTCTACTTTTAACACTTCATCTCTCAGCAGTCAACATGAGACATAACGAACCTAGGTCATGTTTCTATGCATGTAGAATGAAAATTAGCATGTGCTGATGAATATATCTGGTACCCTAAAGATTTTTCTTAAAACATGTGAAATTAGAAAAGATAAAATAGATAAATACTAGAGATGCAACGAATATTCGTCCGAAGCCGAATATTTGGTCCATTCGGCCTGTCTGCCGAATATCAAGTCCATTATTCGGCCTTGGTCGAATAATAAATGTTTTTATATTTACACAGTATAACTTTTTAATTTGACAACTCATATTCATCATGTATAATGAAAATTTTATTTGAAATTTTAAACAACACCTTTTTTTTCCATTAACTTTCATACTCCGAATGGGTTTTGCTACCCATTTTTATATAAGAGGCTAATTTAGGAGTCATGTTTAAAAAAAAATATGCTGTATCAGTAAGTACAAAAAGTATTTGTAATAAGCTAACATAATCTGCTAAATTTAAAATTAATCTATTCAAAATTGTTTTAATACTGTACAAGCAAATTCATTTTTTTTTTTTTTTTTTTTTTTTTTTTTTATCATAATGGGAAATTTAACATTTATCCCTTGTTACATTAAAAAATATTTCTTTCAATAATATTTTGAATTATACCTATAAAGAACATAAATATATGATTGATTAGATATAGATGTATTATATGTATAAGATATTTAAGTCGTATATGTTGCAATACTTAAGGGTCTTTTTTTTTATAAAATACGCGTAAAAGTTAAATATAATTTAAGTGATTTTTTTAAGTGTGTTACTATTTCTTATTAAATAATGTAAGAAATGTAAGTACTAAATTCTTTTAATTAGTATGCATTTACGTTTTAGATATTTTTTTCAAGAATAGCATTGTAATGTTTATATTTGCTTTAAAAAACAGTTAAAATGTTTTCAATAAATGTAGATTGTGATGCAGAAATAATAATAATTCAGCATTCTCAGGTTATAGTCTATTTCTCCTTTTTTCCCGTAAATGTTACCTGCTTCTGAAAATAATCTCTCACTATATATGGTACTTCCTGGTGCAGAAAGGTACTTTTTGAGAAAAGTATATCTTGGTAGCAGAAAAGAATACTTATATTTTAAGAAAACAACCTTTTTCTTTATATACAGAATGTAAATTTACTAAGATTGAGTTGAATGAGAAAGGATATAAAAAGACAGAGGACACATGCAACTTCTTATTTTTGTGGGGTGAAATGATTTTACTAAAATAAAATAAGTTTCATTTTTACAGAGGTAATGAGTTTCTATTTTAGATAAAATATATATAAATTACTAGAACTATCTATAGATTAAACAAAAAACTATGAATTAAATTATTTACATTTTTGAAAGTCATATGTTATTTTATTGGCATCAAAGTATTTAAAATATTACAAAAAATACATTCAGCTGTTATGATTTTTGAACACTCAAACTAAAAATTAATTTCAATTAGTCCTTAATTTAATTTTTGATTTTAAAATTGGAAAAAAAAAATTAAGTCAGCATACGGCCTAAAACTTGGCCGAATATTCGGTATTCGGCCAAATCACTATTTGTTGCACCTCTAATAAATACTATTCAATATTTAGCATAAAATATTTTCATTAAAAAAATGCAGATTATTTACAGCAGTTAATAACAAAATACAATGATCTTTAAGATTTTGGTTAAGTTGTAAAAGAAAATTTTCTGGATTGAGATTGGGGAAGATTATCCTTTAAGAATTTAAAAGAGTAATTTAAGATATCAAATTGAATAACACAGCTTGCAAAAATTGAGTGCTAGTTATAGCATTTCAATAATACCAATCACTCTTTTCTGTTAGTTGCTAAATCTAATGGCCAAAAATGTCGACTTGGACACTTGGAGTTATCACTCAGAAAACAAAATAACCAGAAGTATTTGGATATTAAAAAAATAATAACAACTAACAACGCAGAATAATATATTATATTCATGAAACTGTATCAAATGCTTAGATTGATTATTATATTATTAATCAAAGGATTCTTCATACGATTTTCAAGGTATCAATGTTTCATTGTGTAGAGCAGTTTACTTTGAACATAAGACATAGCTGTTACTAATAATGTTTAAATTAGAAATCATTTTAATATCTATATAATTGATTATAATTATTTAATTTAAATGTTTTCAAAAGTTATATTACTTATATAATATCCAAAAATATTTATTTTATCAACAGATATGCATCTGTATGCAATAGGAAATTATATTTTTTAAAAAACCCGGTTTAAACCAAAAAACCTGGTTTAAACCAAATAAACCTTTTTTTTTGTGTTTTTTTACAAAAAAACCTGTTTTTTTCCCAAACCCTGCTTTACATTATTGTAACAAAAGTTTGCATAAGCATTTGATTATACTTATGTAACATGTCATACCTTTCAACCTCTATAGCTATAACATAAAATAATTTACAAAACAAATGAGAAGATTTTATGAGACACTACGTTATAATAAAAGAGTAAAAGTAATTAAGCAGATCGTAAGATGAAATTTTTTTTCCTAATTCACTACTCTCATATAAAATTAAAGCAAAGTAAACTTTATTTAAAACAGAATATACATATAAATGAAACACTT
Organism: Maratus speciosus; assembly: GCA_963932465.1. NCBI lineage: Eukaryota > Metazoa > Arthropoda > Arachnida > Araneae > Salticidae > Maratus > Maratus speciosus. The sequence goes on from OZ010791.1 coordinate 10,406,103, forward strand.
TTCAATTGTAGGGTAAAACAGGCCGAAAATAAGCAGTGAAAATACACCCGTCCTATATTACCAACGCGAGAATTAAATGTCTGCAGTTGTAATTCGTGGTCAGCGTGAAAGGTCAAGTCGTAAATCCTTGAGTGTTTTCCCTGTAGATAATAAAAGCTGTATTCTTCATCAAATAGTTTATTAAAAGACTTATAGAATGACACAATTCCACCAGTCATTCATTTACCCATGTTCGTGTCATGTCATGTTTTAAACAGAGACTTAAAGGTGTTAAATGATTAGAAGCAACATTACGAAAAGCAGCTCTCCTGGTGACAGGGTTTTTAAGCAAGACAAAAATCATACAAATCTCTTCTCTCAAGTCACTCTAAGCTGCATAAATATTAAAAGAATGCAGAAAGGTACACTGATTTGTTCTACACTCGAGCCAATCCAAAGTAAGATAGGAAGGACGCGAGGAAAAGCGGGGTGCTTAGCGATTGGCCCAAGGAGAGTGCGTGGGACGGGCAAAGCATGACATAGAGACCAAACTCTTTACTTATAAAGTGGAAACTTTAAAAGGGAGAAAGGAAGAAGCGGCAAACACTTGCAATGGCTCATGGGATATCGAATAATATTTTAATAAAAGATAAAATGGTATTAATAAACATTCAAAAGAAATAAGAATTTATAATAATAAATCAAAGATAAAATAACACATTTATGGTGATAAAAATGAAAGACTTTCAAGGGAATTTTTAAGAACTTAATAATATTAATACTAAAATGAACAATAACAAAATATAACAACCCTGCATATGTCTTCTATTATGAACCTTCACCCACTTTTGTGAAATTTGTCAGATAAAATATATTCCGGTAATGGTAAGTTAGTCAATGACCTTGAAAAATTTTGGGATGTTACAGAGTGAAGCTGAAACTACTTAAACTTAGCAGTCACTAGTAGACAATTAACTTTGGAATATCGAGCTAAAACATTTTTACTCAAATGGTTTTTCTTTTCTTTTTTTCTCCCAATTAATTTTGTTTCAGCAAAGGTATTTTCTGAAAGGTGAGAATGTTCGCATTTTCAAATAACATAAAAATTATTACCTACGTTTCCTATCTTTAAATAACTACTGGCTATTAAGTATAAAGTAATTACTGGCCAGAACTCGCCACTAAAAAAATACTATCTACTGGCCAGTGGCTATTAACTAAAATTTCTTATTTTCAGCTTTGCTACAGGAAAAGAAAATTAAAACACAAATAGTAAAGAAAACACATGATCTATTTTTTTTTAAAAGGGATTCTGCTAGCTGTGGTTGTCATCTTAATTAAAAAATGAAATCACCTATATTTGTACTATTGTTATGCTAATTTCTTGTGGGAAAATAATATCATATAGTGAGAGGAGACACGTTCAACCCAAGCATGGGCATGACACAGGGTTGGGCTTATACAGTAGACTCTCAAATCTGCACAGCTTGGGACCAGGGGTTGTGCAGATTTCTCATAATTGCTTTGTTTATATTTTTTAAACAGTAATTTGAATGTAATAATGCAGTCGAAATTATAATGAATGCTTGCAATATAGTAAAATATTAAAATAAGTAATAAGCTAAAATAATAAAAAGTAAGATAATTTTTTAAATGATTAAATAATTAAAAGTAAAGGTCAAATAAGTAATTAATAATGTATAATAAAATTTGCATAATAAATACATTTTTCTTGAATTATTCAATGAAACTTTCCTCTTAAAGGTATCCTGTTAATTCACATCAAAATCATAAAGTATAAGAAATTTTATTTCAGGTTTAGCCAGTTTTAATAACCAAAAAAGCTTGATTAATACATAAATATATTTGGTAAAAAGACTGATTACCAGTGATATCAGCAATATCTTGATTATTTTTTTTTCAGAAATAAATTGATACTTCCTTCATGAAAAACCATAAGTCATATTATAGAGAATTATTAAAATACCTACAGAATGATATAAAACTAAAAAAGTCTGCAATTTTGTCCATCATCATAACTGAAAGTTTCATTGCTTACATCTGTGACAATGTGCAGATTTTAGATGTTTGCGGAAATCAGGGTTGTGGATTTTAGGGAGTCTTCTGTCAGGATCACAATTAAAATTTTATTTATTCACAAATTGAAAAAAAAGGGAGAAGCACTTTCTATTTGAGTCCACTAAGTCTCTTAAAGTGTTTTACAACCCTTTAAAAGTCAGTTTGAAAGGGAAAAAAATATTCTACCTCATTCTGAAGCCTTTGCACGGTCAGTGTTAGTAACAAAGAAGTTGTGGGATATCCTTGCTTTCTGTTTGAAGTCTTTTTCCAGAATGACTGGAGAACAGAACAGTTGTCTTTCTGATATTGTTGTACAATGATATTTTAAAGATTTCTGCCATGAGTTGGGTGCCAATAACAAATTGGCTGTTTTAAACAGATTTTCAGGGACATGAAAATCACAAAATGTTGTCATGAGGGAGTATTTAGGATTAATACCTATTTCTATGTAAAAAGAAATTTTTAAATGAGAAAATGAATCTTGAGACAACTTTAAAATCCTATTAAAACTTTTCTACTTTCGATATTGGGCTCAAGCTCTGATGTTACAAAAATTTTCAGGCTCAGGCTTTGGAAAAAAAGAGCCTGAAGACATTCATCTCAAGTGTACACATAGCATAAAGGATAAAAAAAGAAAAAGAGTAATCATTAGTAGAACCACTTAAGATGTATATAATAGGCTTTTTATTATTAAAAAAAAAAAAAAAAATTCAGCTGAAGTAAAATCTTATAATAAAATCCCGCATGTTTATAAAAAGGCAAAAAGGTTCATTTGGTGTTTCCTTATAACGTTGATCCTTTGAAATAAAATCTATTAGTGTCAAAAGCCAGAACAGTCAGTTAAAATAATAAGCAGCAGGTGGCGGGGGGATGACATTAACTGTGAAGTCACAAGTGACTTAAAATGCAGAGAATGAAAAAATATACACAAAAATTTGACAGATACAATAACATTTGACTTAGAACATAGAAATGTCATCTGATGGTGAAATTTTGCAGTTAATATGATGAGAGAAATAATAACGGTAATAGTATAAAGCACAAAACTAAGGTAACAAAACCTGACTGAAATGTTTAAATGAAAATACATAAATATTACGAAGCTATTTCAGAGTCTCTAATCTGGAATGGCCCCTGCCCTGAAGATTCTGGATTTTAGTGGTTTTACTGGTAATAAAACATACTTTTGACTGTATTTTTATTTTAAAACTAAATTCTGTTATTAACTCTTTGCAGATCCTTACTTTAGTCTTCTGGTCTTGAATGGCAAGTCCATCTATTGAAATGGTCACTTCCACTTTTTGGGTTTTGGCCCCTTCAGCTTTCTTCAGCTGCTGGTTGAACTGAAACAAAGTGTCTCCATTTTAGTAACTTAGATAAAAAGCTTTTTGTCAACAGAAACAAACAAAAAATGTAATTTATAACTCATTACAAAAAAAATTCTACAAAAGGCTCAAAGTGTAATGAGATGAAATTTGCCAAGATTTAACCAAATACTTATAGCACTCAAAAGTTAACAAATTTCTCTATAATAACATTAAGAACTTTACGTTGTACTATCTAATACTAAACCAAAATAGGTGTTGCTATCCAACGTACACTTTATTCACTAATTAAAAGGTGATAAAAATATTCACAAGAATAAAATAAATCTCAACACTTTGGTTTAATCTTTAAAACCATCATCAGGAGTAAAAGTTTTCAAAACTTCATTCAAACTGGGGAAGGTTTCCGCTGAACCTCTCCCAGTTTGAATTTAATTTTTAAGATGTAGCCTATAAGATTGTTTTCTGCCAATTTGTATTTTAGAAAATTTTACTCCTGATGATGGTTTTAAAGATTAAACCGAAACATTGAGATTTATTTTATTTGTGTATTTATTTTTATCACATTTTAATTGGTGAATAAAGTGAACGTTGGATTGCAACACCTATTTTGGTTTAGTATTTCTGTATAATGATCTAATTCATCTTGGTGTCAGTATGCCTTTTCTGAATGGGTCATGTGAATGTTCCTAGAAACTTGGAAAGCATTTCGATAACTCTTAGATTCTACTGAACTAAAAGGTTCTGATTTATTTGCAAGTGACATTTTGAAAAACATAGTTGTTGCAAGAACTTAAAAGGGAAACATCTTTATAGTTGACCTTTATTTTGGTACTGAGAAGAAGGATCACGAGGTTGTTAATTGCAGTCTCAGGCATGCAAGTGCAATAATGCTTCCAAAAAAGTGAGAAAAGTGACAAAAAGATCAAAATAAGTGACAAAAAAGTGACTAAAGCGTAACAAAAAAAGAGCGGGGGTGGGGGGGGGGGGGGGGCTAAAGCACAAAAAAAAAAGTGGCATGAATGGTACATGACAATGATTTTTTTTTCAATCAATTTGTAAGTTAAATTATGTAAATAAAAGACCTTTTTGTTTTTAAGATAATACTCTACCAAAATGATGGATAAGATAAAACCTCAGTATTATTTAATCATATAAAGCAAAAAGTACAATGTTACCATAATAAACTTTTAAAATTGAATTATAAATAGTAAGGTTGTTTGTCACAAAAAAATTACAGCGGTCTTAACTATCACCTTTTAATTACCACTATTTCGAAAGAACAATCTTCATTTTATTTCTATAACATTTGCAACAGAAATCCACTGTCGGCAAATAGTGATATTAAAATAGGTCACTGGTAGGATCCTTGCAATATTTTCTGTGACAAGCTCCATTTTATAACTGCAACTAACTATACAACAAGAAACTAGATGTTTAAGAGAAAATAATGGAAATAAAGAAAAATTAAAATTCTATTGCTCAATTCACATCAAGTGAGTAATTAACTCTTAGAAAAAGCACAAAGAAAAATAAATGCTAAAATAAAAAATAAAATGCACACATCTATATCTATAAAACAGTTTTTCCTGACTGACTCATAATCAATGCACAGCCAAAAGTACTGAACTTAGAAGCATGAAAATTAGGTTCAAAATACTTCTTATGACATAAGCGTGCACTAAGAAAGGATTTTTGAAAATTCCCCCTCTTGGGAGGGTTAAAGGGGAGAGGTCGAAAATTTTAGAACTCCAAGCCATATCTCAGCAGCCGTTTTAGGTAGGAGCATTAAATTCCAGAAAATAAATCTACTAAAAAATAATTAAACACATATTTCAGGAATTAATAGATATTCCTCCCCCCTAAAAGGGTTAAAGAAGAGTTGAAAATTTTAAAACATTTGGCCATATCTCAGTAGCCGTATTAGGTAGAAGCGTGAAAGTCCAAAAAATAAATCTACTAAAAAAGTAATTAAACATGTATTTAAGAGATTTCAGAAATCATCCCCCCCCCTCCCCTCTAAGCAGTTTAAAAGGGTAATCGAAAGTTTCAGGTCATTTGGCCATATCTCAGTAGCCGTATTAGGTAGAAGCGTGAAAGTCCAAAAAATAAATCTACTAAAAAAGTAATTAAACATGTATTTAAGAGATTTCAAAAATCACCCCCCCCCCCCCCCCCCCCCGCCCCTCTAAGCAGTTTAAAAGGGTAATCGAAAGTTTCAGGTCATTTCACCATATCTCAGCAACCACTTTAGGTAGGGGCATGAAATACAAAAAATAATTAAACATGCTTAAAAAATAATTAAGCATGTACCTTCAGTAATTTTAGAAATTCCTCCCTAAGGTGGTTAAAAGGGCGGGGGTCGAAACTTTTAAAACATTTGGCCATATCTCGGCAGCCGTTTTAAGTAGCAGCATGAATGTCCAGAAAATAACTGTACTAAAAAATATTTAAACAAGTATTTCAGTGATTTTTGAAAGCCCTCCCTCCCTATGGGGGTTAAAGAAAAGTAAAAAAATTTAGGCCATATCTTAGCAGTCGTTCTAGGTAAGAGTGGGAAACTCCAGAAAATAAATCCTTCTATATATAAAAAAAAGTTGATTTGGAAATGGACCAATGAAAATCTGCGTAGATATTCCGGGTGGATCGGCATCTAATTTGAATGCTTAAGCATGGCCTTTCATTGTTAATATTAAAAAAACTGTTGCATACAAAAATATGAAAATCGGTGGTACTATAGAAAAATGTTTGATAAACATGCTGATGCAGACAGTTTTCAAATCGAAGAATTATTTTAAGAGATATTTAATGCTAAAGTTGGACAAAATCATTCCATTAAAAAAGTTTTATTGGAGCAAAAACTATACATGAGAATTTAATCATTTTTAGATCAATTTATACGTTATAAGTTCCCGGTGTGCAGATTGCGTTTATTTTTTTTATTTGACTAATTTTTTGAGGTTTTATTTCTATTTTAAATTCAAATTTTCAGCATTTCGAGAGATATCTTTTATAAATTTTAGAAAATGTTATTAATTTAAACTGCTGCCAATTGTATAAACAGCGCATACTATAATGTTTACTTCAAATTAAAAATTTATTTACACGTGACTATTATAAACAGAAAAAAAAGACTTTAAAATTAGAATTAAATGATTACATATTAAAAGCAGGAAAATTACATCATAAGAACCATATTTACACTTGAATTTTAAAAAATAAACAAAATGTTAAAATAAAAAGATTATTATGCATTAAAACTTGTAAATGGAGGAAATTACGTCACATTTAAAATGGCCAAAAATATGAAAAAACAATTTAAATTAAAAAATATATTTGCGCGAGATATTTTGAGATAATCTTTTCAACTATTATCGTGAATTCGAAGACAGCTCAAATAATATTTCCTTCTAACAACAAAAGTATTTTCACCTGAATATTAATAAGAGAAATAAAACTTTCGTGTAAATTACGTCAGATTTAAAACGATAAATTTAAAATGAATTATTTAAAAGAACTATCTTATAGCGCTGTTAAAAAATACCGGGAGACAATGACACTGTTTACTTAATTCATTTTACATTAGCTTATTTTCAAATGTTTAACTATTTTTTTAATTAAATACAAAAACAGCCATTGTATCTCTTAACAGCAGCAGATTTGGTCTTAAAAATCCCCAATCCAAGGAAAACGAATGGAAACCCGTTTACAGAGAGATCGCTATTTTTTTTTTTTTTTTTAATTTTAATTCAAGATTTTTAAAGCCGATCAAATTAGCGTGCTTTTTGGATTTTGATGTGTCTGAACGGGGGTTGGTGAGCGTAGCTCGTAGGAGGCAGAGCCCCCTAGTCTACTAAAAAATAATACCAAGTATTTCAACAATTTTAGAATCCTCTCCCCTTCTAAGGGGTAGGGGGTAGAAAATTTTAGAACATTTAGTCATATCGCAACAGCCGTAGGAATGTGAAATTCAAGATAACAAACCTATTAAAAAAATAAACATGTATTTCAGTGATTTCAGAAATTCCCGCCTAAGGGGGTTAAGTGGGTGGTCGAAAATTTTGGACATTTCACAATATCTCAGCAGCAGTTTTAGGTAGAAATAGGAAATTCAAGATAACAAACTTACTAAAAACATAGTTAAAAGTACTTCAGTGATTTTAGATCTATTTTATCTATTATGTTGCCAACATCGACTTTGAATTGGATAATGTAAGACTATATGAATAAGACAACAATTACGGATATTTGTTTAGACATAAAGAAAAAGTTTTTTTTTTTAAATTTCATTTTTGCTATTATATTTCATTTAATAAAAATCCTTTTTGAGAAACAGACCAGCATAGTGGGCTATCTATCAATATATATATATATATATAGAGAGAGAGAGAGAGAATTTGTCCTGACTGACTCATAATCAATGCACAGACCAAACTACAGAATCTCGAAGCATGAAAATTGGGGGGGGGGGGGGGGGGGGATACCTATTATGACATAAGCGCACACTCAGAAAGGATTTTTAAAAATCCCTCTCCCCCCCACTTTTTTTAGGTGGTAAAATTTTTTAGAACAACTGGTCATATCGCAGCAGCAGTTTTAGGTAGGAGCATGAAATTCCAGAAAATAAATCTACTAAAAAATACTTAAACACGTATTTCAGCAATTTTACAAAATCCCTCCCTAAGGCGGTTCAAAAGAGGGGGGTCGAAAATTTTACAACATTTGGCATATCTCAGCAGCCGTTTTAAGTAGGAGCGTAAAATAGAATGTTAGAAAAAAATAATAGAAAATAGATGTTTTCAGAAAATACATCTACTAAAAAAAATTTAAGTACGTCTTTCAGTGATTTTAGAAATTCTCCACCTAAGAGGTTAAAGGTGGGAGCAAAAATTTTAGAACATTCGGCATCTCATAAAAAATAAAGATAGAACTGTGACTGGAGCTGAAATTCAATGAAGAGTGTGCATACTATGGATCTTGCAGTCAAGTGACGGAATTCCTTTATTAATTCTACCCTACTTTTCAATGAAATTCAAATACAACCGAACGATGTTTTGCTCATATATCCTACTTTTGTAAATCATAATAAGAGAGAAAAGCATAGTACAGTTTAAGTGACAAACTTGTCCTCATATTAGCCGGTCTCATATTAACCAAGTTCGACTGTATTTACACATGGCTTTTTGTGCAAGAATACCAATAATTATTGATGCTGAGGATATCGAGAAATCTGAAAGATAAAAATGTCGATTTTAGTTACACTTTTTACTAAAAGTGAGCGAACCAGTTTCTGCAGCTTGCTCACTTTTAGAGACTTCATCTCTTTCAGTCAAAAAAAGTGACTGAAAGTGACTTTTTTCAAAAATAGTGACTAAAATTGGCAAGTTTTTAAAAAAGTGACTAAAAGTGAGAAAAGTGACTAACTTGTATCCCTGCAGTCTTATTAATTTCTTTGTCCATCCTGCTGTGACAGAAAAAATGTGCAGAAAAATAAGCGTTTTCTAAATAAGTCACTTCTAAACTTTTATTGCTCTGAATTTTCTTACATTTATCCTGTTATGGGTATCCAATAAACATTTGCTTTGAAAAGTAAGTTTAAATTATTTTAATAATAACTGCAATTATTATCTCCATGATATACACAAAAAACATTTATTATTTCAGATGCCTTGCAAATATTGGAAGTAAATAATTAAATAAAAGTACAATATCAAATAATAAGGTACTTCAAAACCTTAGAAAACAAAGTAAAATAAGATTAGTTTTGGAAAGGAACAGAGTATAGCCCTATGGGGGAAGCAGACACTTAAAAAAAAGAAATTATGTGTTCTCTCTTTTGTTAAAAATTGGCAAAAAATGAAATCTAATAAATTACGGAGTTGATTGGTAATGACTATTTTTTCCCCTATTTGCTTTAAAAAGAAACTCATCAGATTCATACCGGGCTAACCCCCCCCCCCCCCCCCCCATTATTACATACATAAGAACTGCCAATAATGAAGGATATTTCATAATTGAGTAGGGTTTCTTTCTTGTAAAACTAGAAGCATGTTTCCATTTGTACCTGAAATATTGGACCATCTTACAGACCATCTGCTACAGAAAAACTGGACAGCAGGTAACAATTAGTCTAGAACAGTAATAAGAATGTGTCAGTCTGTCTGTATAAAATCTCATGCTGTGATGAGAACTCCATTCCTTCAAAATTTCCCATGAAGGAACTTCAATGGAGGACCAAGGAGAAATTGATTTTTCCCCCCTCTCTCTCGCTCTAGCTTTACACAAATTTTTGTCAGTTATAATTTTCGCACAGCCAAGATAACCACACAGTACTGGGAGACAGGATAGATACACTGGGATTTTCTTTTGTCTTTTTTCATAATCGAGATGTTCTATTTTAATTATCAAGTGTTGATTGAATTAGTAGGGTAAACTCGATTTATTAATGGAAGAAACTAGAAGCTTAAAGAGTCTAAAACAAAATTATTTACACAATAACTAAATGCCTGAGATTCAATATTGGAAAATGAAATTTTGATGAAAGGAAAAAACCACAGAAAAGAAAGTTCATAAAGATAATCAGTAAAAATGTGAAACAATAATAGACATTTAACTTCCTTGATTGAATATAAAATCTTTTAAAAATTATGATATACTGATTTCTAGAATACATTTTTTTTTAAATTTTAGAATAAACTGATTCAAGATGATGCTTAACTATGAGTTATGTTTCTTCCTTAGAATTTTCCATGTAATTTAATCAAGTTATTTCTTTCACCATTTAAACTGAAAAAAATTGTTCTTTTCAATTTTAATGAGAAATTGATGCCAATAAAAAACCCCCTAAGAAACCATATCATTTCCCTTTTTTCATCCACAAAAACAGTGTAACTTACTCACTACCGTTACAGTAATGCCATTAAAAATTACAATAACATCATCTTAAAACCCAATTTAAATTCCAAAATTCTAAGAGTTATTATAACACCCTCGGACCCATATAAATAATGGATTTCATTGTGAAACTTGCAGTATTGTAGGAAGAAGAGTAGCTGTGAAATACAGAGATGTTCAGATTTTAATATACTAGAATCAGATACAATTCAAACAATATGTATATGTCGTAGGCTAATTGGGAAATCCGGCTCTTTGCAAATAGCCGGGCTAATTGGAGAATCCATCTTCCTTTTCCCAATTAGCCTGATATTTTTCAGGCTTATTGCAAAGAGCCTAGAAAGCGTTAGGCTAATTGAAAAATGACCACTTATTATCCGATCAGGGTAATATTTTTAGCTCACAGGCTATCAAAGCCTGAGAGCTTATGTGCCTGCCAATTCTGTATGTACGTAGCGCGATAACTCTTGATGGAAAAATCCGATTTGCTTCAATTTTTTTTTCTAGGTTTATTCTGTTAATGTGCTTCCCTGATTAGTTTTTGGGGTTCATTGGTTAAGGATAAAGGGTGGTAGTCCCCCCCCCCCTTAATTTATATAAATTGGCTTTTCATGCAGAAATATTCGATTTGCTCCAAATTTGGTATACCGGTTTATTGTGATAAGGAGCTTCATTGATTAGATTTGGAAGCTCATTATTTAAGTATAAAGGGGGGAAAGGGGGATACCCCCTTAATTTAGATAAATCGGTTTTTCATGATGAATTATTCGATTTGCTTCAAATTTGGTATACCGGTTTATTAAGTTAAGGAGCTGCCTTGATTAGATTTGGAGGTTCATTAGTTACATACAAAGGGAGGAAAGGGGGGGGGGCTATCCCCCCCCCCGTAATTTAGATAAATGGGTTTTTCATGCAGAGATATGCGATTTGCTATAAATTTGGTATACTGGTTAATTATGTTAAGCAGCTTCCCTGATATTACATTTGGAAGATCATTATTATGTATAAAGGGGGGAAAGGGGTGCAATTGCCTCTCCCCTTAATTTAGATAAATGTGTTTTTCATGTAGAATTATTCGATTAGCTCAAATTTGGTATACTGGTTTATTATGTTAAGGAGATGGCTTGATTAGATTTGGAAGTTCATTAGTTAAGTATAAACGGAGGAAGGGGCAGGGGCTACCCCCCCCCCCCTTAATTTAGATAAATGCGTTTTTAATGCAAAATTATTCGATTCGCTCCAAATTTGGTATACAGGTTTATTATGTTAAGGAGCTTCCGTGATTAGATTTGGAGGTTCATTAGTTAAGTATAAAGGGAGGAAAGGGGGGGGGGGCTAGACCCCCCCCCCCTTAATTTAGATAAATGGGTTTTTCTTGCAGAGTTATTTGATTTGCTCCAAATTTCGTATACCGGTTTATTATGTTAAGGAGCTGCCTTGATTAGATTTGGAGATTTATTGGTTAAGTATAAAGGAGGGACAGCAACTAGTGTCCCCTTAATTTAGATAAATGGGTTTTTCATACAGAATTATTCGATTTGCTTCAAATTTGATATACCAGTTTATTACGATATGGCTTCCTTCATTTGATTTGGAGGTTCATTGGTTAAGTATAAAAGAGGTGAAAGGGGGGCAATTGCACCTCCCCTTAATTTAGATAAATGGGTTTTCATGCAGAATTATCTAATTTAGTTTAATTTTTTTTCTAGGTTTATTCTAATAAGGAGCTTTTCGGATTAGATTTGAAAGTTCATTGGTTCAGCATAAAGTGAGAAATGGGGGAGCTAATAGTCCCCCTTAATTTAGTAAAATGGTATTTTCATGCAGAATTATCTGATTTGCTTCAAATTTGGTATACCAGTTTATTATGTTAAGTAGCTTCCCTGATTAGATTTGGAGGTCCTTTGGTTAAGTAGAAAGGGGGCAACAGGGACTAATCCCTTCATTTATTTTTCAAGGGGCATTATTCTTTGAAATAAGAGTATAATATACAATTAGTGTGAACAGCCTGTGAGCTCAATGCCATCAGTTTAACTGGGCAATTTTCTTTTTATTAGGTTTATTAACGCATAACCCTACCCAAACCTGAAAAATAAATTACAACAGACTGTACCCTGATCTGAGCAAGACAAAATAATTTCAGTCTACATGCAACCCGACCCGAACCTGAGAGTTCCATTTGAAAAAACCCGAAATCCCGAACCAAATCTGATAAACAACAAAAATATTCCAAAGATCCATAACCGAATAAGAAGAACTCTGAACAAGAGAAATTAGTTTCCGTGGACACGCAACGCTACCAGAACCTAAAAATTCCATTCGAAGTCAACCTTAAAAACCAGTCCCGAACCAAATCTTAATCGACAAAAATATTCCAAAGAACTGTAACCCGATGCAAGCCATACAAAATAATCTCCGTCCACCGGCAACCCGATTCAATCCGAAAACTGGTTGTGGTCGTTTTTCGGGTTGACTTCAAATGGAACCTTCAAGTTCGAATCCGGTTGAAAAAAAATTAAACTAAATTAGATAATTCTGCATGAAAACCCATTTATCTAAATTAAGGGGAGGGGCAATTGACCCCCTTTTATACTTAACCAATGAACCTCCAAATCAAATGAAGGAAGCCATATCGTAATAAACTGGTATATTAAATTTGAAGCAAATCGAATAATTCTGTATGAAAAACCCATTTACCTAAATTAAGGGAACACTAGCCCCTGTCCCTCCTTTATACTTAACCAATAAATCTCCAAATCTAATCAAGGCAGCTCCTTAACATAATAAACCGGTATACGAAATTTGGAGTAAATCGAATAACTCTGCATGAAAAACCCATTTATCTAAATTAAGGGGGGTAGCCCCCCTTTCCCCTCTTTATACTTAAATAATGAGCTTCCAAATCTAATCAGGGAAGCTCCTTAACACAATAAGCCGGTATACCAAATTTGGAGCAAATCGAGTATTTCTGCATGAAAAACCCATTTATATAAATTAAGGGGGGGGGGACGACTAGCCCCCTTTATCCTTAACCAATGAATTCCAAAAACTAATCAGGGAAGCACCTCATCAGAATGAACCTAGAAAATTTTTTTTTAAGCAAATCGGATATTTCTATCAAGAGTTATCGCGTTACATACATACATACAGAATCGGCGGGAACATAAGCTCTCAGGCTTTGATAGCCTGTGAGCTAAAAATATCACCCTGATCGGATAATAAGTGGTCATTTTTCAATTAGCCTAATGCTTTGTAGGCTCTTTGCAATAAGCCTGAACAATATCAGGCTAATTAGAAAAAGGGAGATGGATTCTCCAATTAGCCTGGCTCTTTGCAAAGAACCTAGGTTGTTTGCAAAGAGCCGGATTTCTCAATTAGCCTACGACATATATATCAGAAGCAATTTATTCCATATATAGATAAAGATAACCCAACAGATTTTTTATATATACAGCAATACAACAGTGCAAAACGTACCTGAAGATTTTTTTTTTTTTTAAACAAACATTCACTGGTAGTCATTGTAATACTTCAGCAATTGCAGCAAATAGCGATCTTTATCAATTTACAGTTGCATCTTATGGCTAATTTCACAATTTTTTTCAGAAAATAAAATACATACTGAGAAAGAAAATACTAATATTTTTTTTTTTCCCTCACCATTCACAAATTTAAAATAGGAAGTGCTAAAAACGAAAGAAATATAATTTAGCAGAAGCAAATTTTATGAGCTGGAGAAACAAACTATGTGCAGATAAGAAATTGTGTCATTGGCCACCATTTCATTTTCACGGCTGTGTGTATGATATATTTGGCAGGAAAACCCACTTTCCAAAATCCAAGATATGTCAAAGTCACTATAAATATATATATATATAAAAAAAGAGATTGTACAACAAAAAATGATGGGTACTTCTATGGTAGCCAGACAGGTCAAATACATTTCCCAATCGCAATTATTCATACTATGTTCATTTCGTTTAAAATACTTGACTTTAATTTAAAATACATGCTTTTGATTCATTTCATTTAAAATACATAAGAAAAATCACCATAAAATAAAACATTTTATTTCAACATCAAAGCATTATTTATAATTTACATATACAAATAAATTATATCTGCCATTGATGTAGAAAAAAAAAATTACTGCCGAGATTTGTGCCCGGTTAACATAAAAGCATCAAATAAAGTTTCGAAACAAAGTATACAGAATTATGATTTTAAAAAATAGCATGAGAATTACTTTTAATTTGCGAATGCCATCCTTTACTACATCTATTCCTTTGGCTTGGTCCACTTCAATATTGCCAAGAAACTGAAACATTTACAAAAATACAAGTTTGTTAAAACAAAAATTATGTATAATTTCAGTACAGCAAGGAATAGACAGAATTTCACAGACACAGCATGAACTAATTAGAAATTGACACAGATGTCATATATCACATTGGCACAATTTTTTTCTAACGCCAATTTGGCGAAAGCGGCCTCGTTTTCGAATACCAGTTACACATATATTTTTAAAAAGGGAATAACAATAAATAAAAAAAAAATAATAACTATAGAACAAAACAGTTTATATAATTTTAAAAAGAAAATAAAAGTTAAAAAACTGTTTATTAATAAATAAAGAACAACATTCAGGTTACCATATCCAGCAAAATAACAACACTTTGGTGCCAGTTAAGTACCTCGGTGTGCATATGACATTGGCGTCGGAAAAAAAAATCACTTCAACATGGCACATATATGACATCTGTGGTGAAATTTTAATACAAGAATCAACTTGCAAAAACTAATAATGAGAATCCACTAAATTTTTAAACTAGTTAATCAGAAATGTCTAGCTGAATAACAGAATTTTTATTTATTTAATATTTGTTATACTGCATACGTCAGTTGATAACACAAGAAATATTACCAGGGTTCATACGGAGTTGGGAAGAAAAAATCCAAGGAGTACCCAAAAAATCCAAGGAGTCCAAAAAATTTTAAAGATTTGCCATTTTTTTCCCCGATGTTTTTATGTGCTGCATCATTATGTGGTATGCACATTCCAATTTTTTTGCCCAATTTGGAGAGAAAAACATTTCAAAAACAAATTTTACTCTATTAGATCTAATTGTTAGTGCTGAAATTGCACATATGCACAATATATTGCTTATTGATTTCATAAGTTTAAATACAAAATTGACAATCTACTTTTTTATGCAGTGACCAATGGTCATATCACAGGGGTGATTCTGAGTAAAAAAAAAAAAAAAAAAAATTCTGAAATTCACAGCAAATCTGAAAAGTTACACCAGATAGAGAGAGAGGAGGGGGTATCCACTCCCGACACAAGCTATGTGTATTCTCGGTGGCTCTTTGACGAAATTTGTGGGTTTTTTCGCGATCTTTTGACGAAATTTGTGGGTTTTTTCCGTGCTCTTTTGACGAAATTTGTGAGCTTTTTGCGATCTTTTGACGAAATTTGTGGGTTTTTTCCGTGCTCTTTTGACGAAATTTGTGAGCTTTTTGCGATCTTTTGACGACATTTGTGAGTTTTTACGCTCTTTTTTGACGAAATTTTTGGGTTTTCGTGATCTTTCGACAAAATTTGCGAGTTTTTACGCTCTCTTTTGACGAAATTTGTGGTTTTTTTCGCGCTCTTTTGACGAAATTTGTGTTTTTTTCGCGATCTTTTGACGAAATTTGTCGTTTTTTCGCGATCCTTTGACGAAATTTTTGGGTTTTCGCGATCTTTCGATGAAATTTTTAGGTTTTCGCGATCTTTCGACAAAATTTGTGAGTTTTTACGCTCTCTTTTAACGAAATTTGTGGGGGTTTTTTGCGCTCTTTTGACGAAATTTGTGTTTTTTCGCGATTTTTGACGAAATTTGTGTTTTTTTCGCGATCTTTTGACGAAATTTGTGTTTTTTCGCGATTTTTGACGAAATTTGTGTTTTTTTCGCGATCTTTTGACGAAATTTGTGTTTTTTCGCGATCTTTTGACGAAATTTGTGTTTTTTTCGCGATCTTTTGACGAAATTTGAGCTTTTTCGCGATTTCTTGACGAAATTTGGAGTTTTTTCGCGATCTTTCGACGAAATTTGTGAGTGTTTACGAGCTCTTTTGACGAAATTTGTGTTTTTTTTCGCAATCTTTTGACGAAATTTGTGGTTTTTTCGCGATCTTTTGACGAAATTTGTGGCTTTTTTCGCGATCTTTTGACGATATTTGCCGTTTTTCGCGATCTTTTGACGAAATTTGTAGTTTTTTTTGCGATCTTTTGATGAAATTCACGTGGTTTTTCGCGATTATTTGACGAAATTTGCGGGATTTTTCGTGATCATTTGACGAAATTTGCGTTTTCCCCGCGATCCTTTGACGAAATTGGCGATTTTACTGCAAACAATTGACAAAATTTACTTCTTTCGGCGACCGTTTGTCCGAATTTTCCGATTGGTGACCGATTTTTTAATATTTCCGGAAATGAATGTCTTACATTTTCGGAAAAATCGAACTAGAATCACCCCTAGGTCATATAAATAGAGATTAGTCAAACCCCAAACACTTATTATGTATATCACATACATGATACATCTTAAAGAAAACTTTAAAAGGAAAAAAAAAAGAATGCTAACTGCAACATACAAGAAAAAATATAACAAGTTTTGAATTTATTCTTTTAGAACAACGGTAATCGCTTTCTTTGAAGGTGAAATTTTGACGAATTCGCATTCTTTTCGCGATCTTATGATGACATTTGCGTTTATTTTCGCGATCTTCATGCGGAAATTCGCGTTTCTTTCGCTATCTTTTCGGAGAAATTCGCGTTCTTTTTTCGCGACCTTCTGGGAAAATTCGCTTTTTTCGCGATCTTTTAATGGAATTCGCGTTTTATTTCGATTGTTTAACGAATCTGACGTTTTTTCGCGATCTTTTGATGGAAACCGCGTGTTTTCCACGATCATTTGACGAAATTTGCGTGTTTTTCGCGATCCTTTAACGAAATTCACGTGTTTTTCATGATCTTCTAAAGGAATTCGCGTTTTATTTCGATCGTTTGACGAAAATGACTTTTTTTCGCAATCTTTTGATGGAAACCGTGTGTTTTTCGCGGAGGAAATTCGCGTGTTTTTCGCGATCATTTGAGGAAATTCGCGTGTTTTAAGCGATCATTTGAGGAAATTCGCGTGTTTTAAGCGATCTTTTGAGGAAATTCGCGTTTTATGCGATCTTTTGAGGAAATCTGCTTTTTTTCTCGATTTTTAACGCAATTCGCGTTTTTTCGTCATCCTTTGAGTAAATTCGCGTTTTTTCGCTGTCTTTTAAGAGATTCGCGTCTTTTTAAGAAATCCGAATTATCCCGCGATCTGTTGGAGAAATTCGCGTTTTTTCACGATCCTTTGACAAAATTTACGAATTTTTTCCGCGATCGATTGACGAAATTTGACGGTATTTTTTGGAACATATTTGCGAAAAACGCGATTTTTCCGAGATTTTTGGCTAAATGCCAAACATTGATAAAATTTAAAATAAAGGTCGGCTAACAGTGTCAAAAAACGGGCTTTACGGACCTAGTGGGAGCCCTGCTATTAAGATTACCCTACCCAGTCGATGTTGTGCTTCAGATGAATGACGTGCATAAAGGATTTACCGTGCGTTTTTCAATCATGATTTTTTTTTTTTTCCCTCGCAGCAATATCGCTTGCGTCCGAAGCCGCAATATAATACAGTAAAGGTGTACAGTACTGCAAGGCGGACTCTGTGTAAGACGGAAATCTGCCCAACTCGGAAAGATTTTCAAGTCCCTGCGAATCCATAGACATAGAGTAAAATTTGTATAAGGCAGAATATTGTCTACTACGGAAAATTTTCTCGGTCCCGATCGATTCCGCCTTAGACAGAATTTACTGTATAAGGAGTTTCTAAGTAGTGGTTTGCTTATCTAAGTAGTTCTAAGTACTACTTGGGAATATTTTCATTTCTAAGGAGTTTCCAAGGAGTCTAAGGAGTCTGTGCGAACCCTGCATTACATAACTGAAGACGGGCAGAGGAATTAATCCATAAAATGTTGTAAGAAATGTGAACCACGTCTGCCTCAAGATGGCATAAATTCCCAAGACCCAAAAGGGGGGGGGGGGGCACAGTGCACAGAAAGAATTGCATTCCACTGAGGGTAACGAAACAACCAAGAAACAAATAATCTGTTAAATGAACAATGTGATATGCTGTAGTCTTTTTTTACCCAGTCTTTTCTCTATACTTTTTTTTTTGTGATCTTTAAAATCTCCCTTTGCCCATAGAAATTCCATGAAAGTTTCATTTGGAAGGAGGGGGGTGGTGAAGAAAAACATTTCCTTTTGAGAATAACGCAGAGATTGGTTCTGTAAAAATGGACCGTCTTTGGAAATTCCAAATTTATTGAAAACTTCCGAACAAAAATGTTAAATATTCATCATTCTTTTATTCAAAATTTCTCCAACTTGTCTTACTTGGGCTTACAGAGTACCAGGGATGTAGTGGAGGGTATACGGGGGTATACGCCGTATACCCTCTGGATTTTTTTAAGGAACACCGTATACCCTCTGTTTCTCAGGAAAGCTATAGTAAATACACTCTAGGGTATACGCTCTGCCTTAAGCGTATACCCTCTGCTTAGAGCGCATACCCTCTGTTTCTTTTACGACTACAACACTGCAGAGTACAGGTCTTACTTATCTGTGATACTTCGTGCGTTGTTACCAGGTATCACATTAAAATTCATTGTTTGATTACGAGTGGAAAACCACGATAAGTTCAAAACGAAAAATCTAAATGAATAACACTGCCACATTTGATTCCATGCAGCAAATGGTGGAAGATAGGAGAGACGAAGAGAAAAGTGATGAGGAGGAGTAAATGGAATAGATTATAGAATCACCCAAAATTTCCAGTATTAACACATATACAGAAGTTTTGACGAACCTTCGTGGAATCCAAAGTTTTGCATTAAATCATAATAATGATGAGTTGTACACCAAAACAACTGATATTGTTATTTCTTCAGCGAAAGATATATGCAGCAAAAAAAAATAAAACAGAACAAAACAAAGCAACTGGAAATCACTGACTTTAATGTTTTGAAACAATAAGGATTAATTAAAATGACTGTATTTCTATTTAAAATTAAGTAATTTTATTTTTTTTTTAAATGAAACCTCAGAATAACACTCACCTCTGAAGAGCGGCCACTTTTCACCGGTCCCACAGGTGACCGTTATTCAGAGGTTACACTGTATATTTATTTAATTCTAATCTCGGAAAACATCTTAATTTGCTGTTTTTTGAATCGAAAATATTTATTATTAAGTTATAATTTACATTTATTATGGATACTGAGATGAATTTTACCACTGAGCATTTAGCTGATGCGACAGAAGCTGCAATACAATTGTTTTAGGACTTGCATAAAAACAAAAAGTTTTTGAATGTCTTTATTCAAAAAATAAAAAGTTTACTACAATGGCTAAGAGACATTTATAATTTCATGTCTGCAGTTTAAATTGGGTTTTATATTATTACTTTATTGTACAATATTTATTTGTTCTTTTAAGTATATATTTGTATTGATTTAATAAAATAGTATTTGAAGGGCTACAAATGTTATATTTTTAAATGCTCGCTTTTGTACCAACAATGTTACTTTACTTTATCAAATGTTTCATTTCATGTGAATTTCATTTTGCACCCACTACTACATTTGGTGACAAGGGTGTTGGTATAACAAAAGATTACCCTACAAACAACCTCTTTTACTGAATTTCTGTGGGAGGAATTTCAGTACCACTATTTCCATAGACTAATCCTTGCCTTATGCAGTTTCAGAAATACTGAATTTCAGGGACAGATGATAATCTTGCAGCGTTGCACTGAGTTGAAATTCATTCATTTCATTTTGAAATAAGAAACCCGTTTGCTCTAATATATTTGGAAGTAGAATCTGACAGGTTTTGGCAATCATAGAATCCAATAGGCAAGATCAAAAGGTGGGAAAAATGAAAAACCTTGTCAGCACACAAGTGGAGAAAAAAAGGAATACAGTACAGAACCATTTATCCGGAATGCTTGGGGTCAGATGTATTCCGGATAACTGGTTTTTCCGATTAACTGGTTGTGCATTAAAGCAGCATCCATTTGATAAGTTTTGTGGAATATGTGTGGTTGTGACATTATTTCTGATTTTAAATTATTAGATTACTTGAATTAAAAATAAATGCAAGAAAGATCAAAAGTTAACCAGAGTTTAAAAGAAGGTAATTTATGGGAATCCCTTAGGAACAAAAATTCTTCTGTTTCCTCTGCATAAAAATTAAAACATCTAAAATACAGCTAAATATGTTTTCATTTCAAATACTAGATGTTGTCATCAAATTATACAGTTGTTCCAAGCAAAGCCTATGTCAAACTGGCAATGTATGACACCTTTTTCTGCAAAGATTCTGAAATCAGTCTATCAGAAATATCATTCCGGATAACTGGTTTCCGGATAAATGGTTCCATACTGTATAGGAAGAGTGCTGAGTCATCCCTTTTTGGGACAAAGTCAAGTGTTTCCCAAAGATGTGAAAACGATTGTGTACTTAGGTGTGCTGCCTTGAAATTTCTGATATCTCAATTTACAACACCTGACAATCAAAAATGTCTCACCTTCATTAATTCAAAAGGAAAAAATAAATAAATGGTTGTCAAGTAAATAATAATATAAAACAGTCATGGAAGTTTGTCTTTAACATATTTTGAATATGCAGTTAAATAACAATAATAATAGGCTGAAAAATACAGCCAATTAAACAAGTACATTTCCATTATCTGCATTTAAATTTGATCTGAATTTATTTTCAACATAAACGGTTGGATACATTTGCTCTAGTGATGTATAGATAGGCTTGAAAGTGGGATATGGGAAAAAAGGTGGAACATTTTTTCCATCTATACAATAAGACCAAGCTCATATAATTTAGACACATTTTAACAGTTATTCATACAATAAAATGAATTATAGCTGTACATATGACTGCCATTTTCTTTTTGTAACTTAGAAAGTATTAAAAGAAAAAAAAAAATGCATAAATTCATTAAATCAAAAAAGAAAATTGGAAACAGTTTGCTTATTTGTATAAATCCATCCAAATGTATCGAAGTTATGTGAAGTACTGAGATTAATTTTTCAAAATAAATGTATTATTTTGAATGATTTGACTGTTTAAAACTTTACTTAAAAAAAAAAAAAATCAATGCTAAATAGATGCACACCAAGTTTATCTTTACTCCAGAAATACAATTCCAAAAATACATGACTGAAATGACCCAGAAGTGTTTTATAAATAGAATAAAATATTCTATTCCAAAAGAACCTTATGGAAACTTCCTTTCCCTAATTAAAGAACTTAATTTACATGACTTTCAGATGCTTATAATAAAAGCTTGCTTTTGATTTGCAGTACAGCAATTCAGAAACAAACTCCAAGGATTTGAGTAGACAAAATGTCTAATTATTATTAAGCTTTCTAGACACCCCCCCCCCCCCCACACACACACCCATATGCTTCTAATATTTCTTTTATATTTTTGCATCAATCCAGAGAATTTCCAAATTTGCTTTTAAAAAGGTGCAATTCCTCGTTTAGGAGGAACTCTTTCATGACAGATTTTCCTAATACAGTGAACTCCTGTTAGTGCGAATTTTCAAGGCAGGCCATTTTTCATCTGCATTAATTGAAGTCCACATTAAACAATGTCCTTAACATTTATTAGACTAAGATGAGTGGAATGAAATTGTTGCATTAACCAGAGATGCGTCTTAAGAAAAGACTCATTAACAAGAGTTCAATGTATTAATAAAACTAGAATTAATAGACCTTTACTCCTTCTTAAAATCTGGAAGGCAATTTGAATGTATCACTTAAGGCTCCTGTCTCTGACAGCGAAGGCACTCTTGAGCTAATCCTATGGGAAGGGATTTATCTAATATCTTGTTTGCATTTCAACATTTTTAATTTTTTTTTGCATTGAATAGCCAAGGTCCGTGTCTACATCGCACCTTTTTTACTTTTTCAATTTTGGTTGTAGATATTTTTTAGAATGACACTTTCATTTTCAGAACCGGTTTTGAAAGCGAAAGTAGCTTTATAAAAAATATCTCCGACCCAATCGAAAAAGTAAAAAAGGTGCGATGTAGAGATGGACTTCGGCTATCCAATGAAAAAAAAAAATTATTTAAAAATGTCGAAATGCAAATGAGATATTAGATAAATCCCTCCCCATAGGATTAACATGGATAATTAATCCCTGCCTTCGCCGGCAGGGACATGAGCCTTAAGGGATCCATATTCAAGCAATGCATTTTAAACACAACAATATAACAATATGAAAAAAAAAAAAAATTCCCAGACAACTTACTTTAACTAAATAGGCTACATGACCATTCTGTAGAGCTTCCGGTGGGTGAATCCAACTTTTATTGGCTAAAAAATAGAACAATAATCCTTTAAGATAAAGTGAAATAGAAAATCAATCAAATTGCATTAGATTTCAACTACAGTATGGAACCATTTATCCAGAAACCAATTAACCGGAATGATATTTCTGATAGACTGATTTCTGAATCTTTGCAGAAAAAGGTGTCATATACTGCCAGTTTGACATAGGCTTTGCTTGAAACAATTGTATAATTTGATGACAACATCTAGTATTTTTTGTCATCACATTTAGTTGTATTTTAGATGTTTTAATTCTTATGCAGAGGAAGCGGAAGAATTTTTGTTCCTAAGGGATTTCCATAAATTACCTTCTTTTAAACTCTGGCTAACTTTTGATCTTTCTTGCATTGATTTTTAATCCAAGTTATCTAATAATTTAAAATGAGAAATAATGCCACAACCACACATATTCCACAAAACTTGTCAAATGGATGCTGCTTTAATGCACAACCAGTTAACCGGAAAAACCAGTTATCCGGAATACATCTGACCCCAAGCATTCCGGATAAATGGTTCTGTAGTGTATAAACAAGAATATAATTTAACTTCATACTTCCAACAGGATATTATTTAACAAAACATTCTGACATTTGCAAGGGTGTAGGAAATACCCTCCCCCCTCTCTCTCAAATGAAGGCATTTTTTCAAATCGCATAACTCTTCAATGTTTAATAATTCATTGAAAATGACACTTCTAACTACAATAAGTGGAACACATAGAAGGGTTCATGAGCTGGATGTGTAGTAGTTTGCCTAAAGAACCTTCAACATAAGGTGTAAAAAATTTTTTAAATAAAAAAATTGGATTTTAAAAAATTTCAATCTGATTTTTATGATTTTTTTTCCCTGCGTTAAATTTTGGAATAGCTATCAATAATTTCTGGTTTTCAAAACAATTAAACTTCTAATGACAAACATAATCTATGTTTTTAAGTTTTACTTAATTATTAGTTAGTAATAATTGCCTTAATTTTCATTAGTAGTATACAACAACCTTATATACCTTAATATTTTGTATAATTATCCAAAACTCTATTAATTACAATGGATATTTACAATTACTAAAAATTTTAATAACTGCATTTAATATTAAATTGTTAATATTTAAAATTGTTAACAATTAACTCTCTAATTAGGAAAATACACATTTTTATGCTTTAATTACGAGTACTAAAATGATAATTAATAATTTAGTATTCATTCTAGAAAGAGAAAGGGGCCAGGTACTAGTTCCCAAAAAAGGCATTAGTTCAGTAAAAAAAGATCATTACTGCAGGAGTAAATATATTTGTAATATGTTTAGTAATGATGTAAGAAAATAAGTACAGTAATACCCGACATACATCACCCCACATTTGCATCGTCTGGCCTGGAAAAAAAATTCCTTATTTAAGACTCATTTTGAATTTTCTTGAAGACTTTTGGCTCTATGAAGGGAAACTTTCCTGTGACAGTCAAGTGATATTGACAAACAAATTTAAAAAAAATTACTAGAAAAAGCTTTGAAAACTCACTCTGCTCTTACAAAGAGCTCCCTAAAGTAAAATTTTTCGGTTCACACTTTAATGCAAGATTTTTTTTTTGCATACTTTTAAAGACTCAAATGGGGCAGCTAGAAAAACATAAATTTTAAGTTAACAACTTATTGATTTATTCCAAATTCTTGCATTGCAAACACATTTTTTTGCTAAGGTTGTATGTCACATCATTATGTTAAATGCAATAGAATATAAGTAAAGACACACAACCTTGCTTAATGGTGCACAAAATACGAACTTTAATAAGCTAAAAGTTCTACATTTCGAGCTGTTTTTACAGCCGTCTTCAGGAAAATAGGATGGTTAAATGGCTAAAAGTTCAGAGATGAAGGCTTCCTGCGCGAGAGACAATGTGTCGAACATTGACAAAGTTTGGTTGAAGAAACCCCGAATGTCGCTATCTACGCATGAACCACAAGCGTAGATGGCGACACTCGTGGTTTCTTCAATCGAACTTTTGATTTATTTGGACTCATTTCGTTAATAAGTATTTTTTTTCACTGGATGGCACCACTACATTTTTGTTTTCATATCTTTAGCCAATGTTCGACAACTTATCTCTCGTGCAAGAAGCCTTCATCTCTGAACTTTTAGCCATTTAACCATCTTATTTTTCCTGAAGACGGCTGTAAAAACAGCTCGAAATGTAGAACTTTTAGCTTATTAAAGTTCGTATTTTGTGCACCATTAAGCAAGGTTGTGTGTCTTTATTTATTATATTTTAGGGTGCAATGGTCCAGTATGTGTTAATGCAATAGAATATGTTCCTTAGATTGTGGGTAATTTTTATTACTTATCCTTTTTTGCATCCTCAACTTATGTCGCTAGTCTTGGAACAAATTGCTGACGTAAGTCGAGGTATTACTGTATATAATTGGTTAATATGATAAATAACATGACAATTTTTAAGGATTTTATGAATTACAAATTGAAAAATACAATTAAATAACAAAATGATTTAATAATATCTTGTTTTAATAGTTCTATAATTTTTGCAAGGTCTTGGACACAGTGATTTAGAAATACTATGGTATGGTGAAGTTTTTTTACGAGCAATCTCTGGGTAGTACAACTGAAGGTGAATTTCACTATTTTTTTAAGCAGAATGCACTTTGGCAATTTAAAAAAGAACAGGGTGCTGCAACCTTAAAAAATAGCCTAGAGGGAACAGCAAATAATTACAGAATTAATAAAAATTGCAAGTATAATTTCATTAGTTAGTAGCACAAATAACAAAACAAACAAATATCATTTGCAATTCCTTTTGCAATTTTACTTAGAAAAATGACTGTTAATTGCCTAAATCTAAACTTACATACATGAATGTGTATGTTCACCAAAAAAATTATGAAAATGAGTTACACGCATTCATATACACATATGGAGTAAATATAATAATAGTCAGTTATATATAAAATCCTCAAAATATTAAGTAGCAGTATTATTATCATACAGTAGGGATTATCAAATTAAAAAAGAGTTTTGCTGCCTTTTCAATCCCTAACTAATTTCTTTATTTGGTGCACATGAGCAGCTCAAAAGTAAAAAAATAAAAACATTTATTCAATCTCTACCAAAGAAGCTCTTTCTGAGCTTTTCTGATACCAATTAATTCTTTTTCTCTTATGCATTCTTTTATGATAGTTGTTAAGCAAGTGTCATTCCAATTGCTATAAATTTATTACTGCAAAAGCAGAATGAGAAAATAACATACTGGCTACTCATTCTTTTACTTGCAGTTTAAATCTTAATGAAGATTTAAACTTTAATGTTTTGGCAATTTTGCGATCTTAATTTCCATAGACAAAACTTAAATTCGTAACTATTAATAACTTCTGTTTTTTAAATCTTCTTGATTAGCAATCAGCTATAACTCAAGATTTAGGAAATTTATAATAAAATTGAAACTGATATTAGGTTCTTAGGCTTCTTAATGCTAATATATGTAATTTTCTGTCAAGTGCAAATTAAAATAAGATTGTGGTTTGAATTATTGAAGAGGGAAACAATAAAAATTTAAAAACAACCTTAAAAGAGCATAAGCAAAAATTTGTGCAGATTTTTTCGGTTTTAAGCCCATAAACCATAAAATATGAAATGACAATAACAATGATTACTGATAATTACATACAAGCAGGCTCATAAAAAAATAATACTGTTTAGGAAAAAAAAATGGTTAAAAAAGCCATTTTTTCTTTTCAGAAAACTTGCTCTATTTAAAAGATTTTTTTAATATTTCACAGTAATTTTTTGAAACCAAATTAAATATCTAAAAATTTTGTTAATATTTCACAGTAATTTTTTGAAACCAAATTAAATATCTAAAAATTTTGTTAAGTAACTTTTGTAAAATTTTGTAATTTTACAAAAGAGAAAAAAAAAAAAAGCCATGAAGAAGCGCAAGGGGGGGGAAGGGAGACTCTCAAAGTAAATTTGTCTGGAGGCTCGTGATATCTCTGGGCGGCACTGTACCAAAAATCATACAGTTTTAATAGTGTAATTAAAATTACATTCTTCATAAGTATATTTTTATCTTATTATCGCTTAAAATAATTTAAATATGTAACAAAGTAGTGAACTACTTCCAAAATAAATCTTGAATCTTTATTAAATATATCTTACTTCTAAACTATTAGGAAATTAGCAGGAACGTATTATAAAGGGTGCATAACTTGGTTACAGAAAATAAGATTAAAAACAAATGTCATTTTAAATTTTCAATATGGCAAGTACTACGATGCTATTTTAGGTTTACCACAAGCAAAATCTGACGAATACAACAATGCATGCATGTGATTGGATCTCACCTTGGAGCATGTTTTCCAGCAAAGCTATTTGCACTGTTTTGTTAGATATAGTTTCCAAAGACTTATCTATTATAAGTTCTTTGGTTCACCTGATCTCTGGCTTTACTACCATCCAATGTCCAGCACTTCCTGTATCTGAGCATTTTTTTTCTCATTAAAATCATCATTTTGTTTCTTGTTCTTATATCTTCCAACTGGTTTTCAATTGATTAAAATAATGAGTAATGCCTTACTGTGCCATTTCTGGTTGCTACTGAACAGTCTTAAACACAATTTATTATTCAAGTTCAAAATATTTAAATTTTACTTAGAAAACAGCATCTGGAAAGATCTAATATTTCCCATTATATTCTCTTTTTGCCATAACAATGGAATAATCCAACAATTAACATTTGAATTTATGATCAAATTGCATAAAAAAACATAAGTTATTTTCTTCAAAATTAATTGACATATGAAGAGCTACGATTATTTCATTGGATCCTTGGGAATGATGGATGTTTATTTTATCTGGAAATTCGTTACACTCTCAAAGAAATAGATGTGAAATGCATACATAAAGTCAAATTTTAATTTGCAACTTTATTTTATATTATTACTGAAACTGATAATTTAGAATAAAATTTCCATAAAATCTCTACTTCAAGCTATTTTGTGTTTACGAAATAAATAAATTGGATTAATGAAAAAAAGAAAAGAAAAACCCTGAAGTTCAATCAGTAATTCGTTTGCATTATAAAAAATAATTGCGAAAAATTCAAGCAAAAAATTTTGCACTATAAAAATGTTTGCACTATAAAAAAGTGGCACAGTTTATGGCTAATGCTTAAAAAAATTTATTCATTACATGATTTTTTTAAATATTTATGAATTAAAAAAAAATCCAAATGTAAGAAAAGAACTTTTCTTACATTTATCTAAAGTAGGGATGCACCGAATGACCGAATATTCGGTATCTATTTGGGATTCAGCCATACTACTGAATATTTGGTTAGGCCGAATATCAAGATATTTGGCCCTTCAAATATTCAGGTTGGCCGAATATTAAATTATCCAGCCAAACCAAATAGAAAACCTCTTTTTTTTTTTTTTTAAATGTTACACAACTTTTACTTTTAACTGATTAATAAAGATATTCAGAATAATTAGACAGAATCATCTTTAAATAAAAGAGAATTTTACATTATTCATTTGCTGTTTTAAAATTGTCCCTTAAGAAAATTGTTACTTTAACAAT
The DNA here is from genome assembly GCA_963932465.1 of Maratus speciosus. Classification (NCBI taxonomy): domain Eukaryota; kingdom Metazoa; phylum Arthropoda; class Arachnida; order Araneae; family Salticidae; genus Maratus; species Maratus speciosus. Next base: position 10,434,471 of record OZ010791.1, read on the forward strand.
AATGAAGGTATTGTAACTATATTGTCAACAGAGTTACTTTGATTTCTGTGAAAAATGATAACATGATGAGAAGTGATGGAAATAGTCACTATTCATATCTAAACAGCACTGAGCCAGACATTCCTTTATTAAAAATGCAGCTAACAGTACTTCTGTATCACTGGCCAAAATTCAGTTACTTCCAATAATACCATGACATTCTATACAAACAAATTAATAATATCACTAAAATATCTTCACTTTTGCTATAGTTATGAACAAAAATTCAGCTACAGCTTGTGCACCTTTAATTTTGAATGGAATAAGTGGAATGGTATGTGTTGTTTTTTGTTCAATATGAGACAATTCTATTCATTTGTTTGAATTCACTGAAGGAGGCATGGAATTTAAATTTTGTTAATTAAAAAGTTTTAAACCACCATCTTAAATAAAACTCAAAACACGAATTTTATTTTTAGTACAAAATTTACTTATAAAAATAGTCTTGTTTGTCAAAATGGAAGTATCTGTGCTAAATATTATCTAAAATTGTTTAAAGTTCAACTTTTTAATACCGTTAAATTCTGAGATATAAATATATTTGCCCAGCCGAATATTCAGCCTAGCAGTTACTATTCGGTATTTGCTTTACATGCAGGCCGAATATTCAGCATTTGGCCAAAATCTCTATTCGGTGCATCCCAAATCTAAAGTTACTCAAAAATACTATACTATTTTTCAAAGTATTTGTTCTGAAGTATATAGTAGTAAAGTTTTTCAAAGTTGGAAAACATGCTCTGGAAAACATTATTACCTCAATTTTATGTTTCTTGAACATTAAATCAAGATTTAGAAAATTGCATAAATTTTCATAATATATAAATTTATGAATGTGTAAAATACATAACATAACTATAAATGTATTTTCTTCACAGCTCTATGAATTCAAATACAAAGATCAATTTTTTTTTTTAAGTATTTTGAATTTAAAAAAATAAACGTTATTTTTAAAAATTATATCTAAAATATCTTTGTTATTTGCACAGACATGTTTAAATAAAATGCTGATAACTGTGGCAAAAGTTAATGCAGTAGACTCCCTAAAATCCACACAGCTTGGGACCAGAGGTTGTGAGGATTTTTAGAATTTTGCGGATTTCTGGTCATTGCTTTTACATTTTTTAACCAGTCATTTGAACATAATAATGCAATCGAAATTATAATGAATGCTTACAATATAGTAAAATACTAAAATAATTAAAATAATAAACTAAAATAATAAAAATTAAGATAATGTTTAAAGTAAAGGTCAAGTAAATAATTAATAAGGTATAATTAAAGATGAGATACATTTCTCTTAAATTATTCAATGAAATATGCCTCATAAAGTTACCCTACCCATTCAAATCAAAATCATAAAATAAAGAAGTTTTATTTCAGATTTAGCCACACTTTAACAAAAAAAGCTTGATTAAAACAAATATACTTGGTAAAAAGATTTTGCTATCATATCATGCTTAGCTATAATTTATGCTATCAGCAATATCTTGATTTTTTTCATTAGTAAATTTATATTTCATTCATGAAAAAGCTTGAGTTCAGTCATATTAATGAGAATTACACATTAAAATACATACAAAAATCGAAATAAAAAAGTCTAATTTTGTCTCTATATCTGAACTGAAAGTTTTATTGTTTACACCTGCGATGATGTATGAATTTTAGGCATTTGCAGATTTGAGGGAGTCTACTGTACTTCCAAAGAGCCCAATGTAACCAGAAGATGGATCCTTTAAAAAATTATAAAAAATAAAAACATATAAATACAGTAACTTGAATTTGAAAACTGTTCAGAGTAACAGAAGTTCCAAGTGTCACACACTCTTTTGTGTTATAAATTCGTACTCACATAAATACAGTACAATAGACTCCTTCAAATCTGCAAACGCCTAAAATCTGCACATCGCCGCAGATGTAAACAAAAAAGATATTAGTTCAGATGTAAGGAAAAAATGAGGCTTTTTTACTTTTAGATCAATTCCATATGTATTTTAATATGTAATTCTCCTTAATTTTACTGAATTCATGCTTTTTCATGAAGAAAGTATAAATTTATTTCTGAAAAAATTAAAATTATTGCTGATAGCACTGGCAATCACAATCTTTTTACCAAATATATATTATGTTTTAATCAAACTTTTTTTGTTTAAGTGTGGATAAACCTGAAATAAAACTTCTTTATTTTATGATTTTGGTGTGAATGAGTAGGGTAACTTTATGAGGCCTATTTCATTGAATAATTTAGGAGAAATGCATCTCCTCTTTATTATGAGTCATTCCATGTCAATTCAACCAGACCTTGTAACCCGACACCCAGGGATTTGGATGAAACTCGGTGTATATACTAATTCTATCATGATATGAATACATCAGAAAATTTTCCTTCCTAGACGTCATAGTTTGTGAGATATGGGGGGTCCAATTTTTGGATTTTTCGCAAATCGCACGTTTCTGAGTCTGCATTTTTAGACTGCAGTTCCATTTTCAAAAAATTGTTTCTCTGGATCTAAAATACGAATCATCTTAAAAATATCACCGTAAGTACATCAAAAGACGCAGATTTTAATAAAAAAATATTTAAAAAATTAATTTTAAATATTTAGGGCCAAAAAGTTAAACCAAAGTTGAAAGTTATGGTTATTTTTCCAAATTTTTGTGACTTTACGAAAAAGGCTCTACACAAAAAGGCAAATGAAATTTCCAATTTCTTTTTGTTTTAAATAAATGTTTACACTTTGGGCTTTCTATTTATGAAATAAAAATGATGTCTTTCTCATGGCTTATGCAAAATTTTTGACTTATTTTGGGATGCTGTACCTATCAAGAGATAAATATCTTTAACTTTGCTTATGGTGACCTAAATAATTGCTGCACATTTTAAATATAAATTTATTAATCATTTTGATTTATTTCCTAAAATGAACATTTAAAATAAGACGGATTTATTTATTTTTATAACAGTAGAAAATTTGTATCATTTTGGTACACATCACACATTATCTGAAACTGTGTTGTTCTCAATCTTATCGCATATGTTTGTCACATAAATGTGCATCTATCATTGGATTCAGTGGTATAGCATTTCTGCAAATACTTTAACAAAGGTAGTATGTAAAGAATATGTACAATATTTAATGGAGGGGGTTTAGATATTGAAATCATAGATTTTTTCTCATTTTACTCAGAAAAAAAAGCATAAACTTTACTTTGTAAATAAAAAAAGAAGCACTTATATTAAACAAATTCAACAAGTCATAGGAACACAGTAATTATTTAGGTACCACAGTTTAAATTAGACATATTAGATATATATATATTTTTTTTTCTTGAATGGTGCAATTTCCCAAAACAGGGCAAAATTTTTCCATAAGCAAGGAGAAAAAATTCATTTTTATTAAAATTAAAATAATCATTAATTAAATCTAATACATTAAATAAAATTCATTATAAATAATTTAAAGATTTAGATTGTTGTATTTTTTTATGTAACAAATAAAGAATTTGATAAATTATATGCAAATTTTTAAAGTTAAAAAATCAGAATAAACATTATATTTAAAAGATTGAAATTCAAAAATATAACTGAGCTAAATATAAATAAATGACGTACTTTTGCAGTATCACTTAGACTTATTTTGCAACATTCTTTTTTGTGCAATTTAAAATTTATATTTATTATGAAAAAGCAACATTCAGAACCTTCTAATATATATATCACATTTCCTATCTTACTGTAACATAATAACACAACAAAACATCGGTATATTAGAAGATCTTCGTGATTTAGTATCTAAAACATTAAATCGGTGGCTATCTCCCCTCCTTCCTCCCACCCTCCAGAAAAGAATTTAAATATCTTAAGGGGAAATTCTCTTCATTTTGGTAAAGGTTTATGAAAATTTGCAATTTTTATATTGCCAGAGCATCCATCACAAAAGTCAAGGATTTTCTTTACATCAGGAAATATTTTTTTTACAAATGATATCACTTCCTTCTGTGTTAAACACATAAGAGTGAAATCATGTTGCATATCATAAGATAAAATGTGTATATTGCTTGCTGATAATCTAATACTGAGAGATAGAGTGTATATAACAGTTGGATCAAGAATGCAGCTTCTTTGGTCCAATGGTAACTTTAAGCCTCATCTTGAATAAGAAAAGTAAAATTTTTGCTGAAATCCTACAAAACGATAGCTTTTTGAGGGCCAAAGTTTGCTTTAGGATCTTTTAGGAAATTAGATTTAACTTTCGCTATAAAAGAGTGGAATAACATTTTCCAAATATTTTACTTAGCTTGTCACAAATTCAATTAAATGAACAGTGCTGCTAATACTGGATTGAATACCTAGAGTTATAATTCTCAAGTTTTTTGGAAATTCCTGTTTAAAAAGAGAATACAACTCATATAGATATACATAATATCAATCGCTTTTGTGCATAGTACATTCTTAGCAATGCTAACTAAATTTTTTTTCCAGTCATGATTCTTCAATATTCATTACAATCATAAAACTTTTCAATTAGTTCAATTGTTTCTGGGCCTGTAGCTGTGGCTTTAATTTTTCTTATTTCTGGCATAGACAAGATTTTCTTTTCTCTCAGAAGTTGTCATGACTGCCTTGCAGCATAATTAGTTACTTCAAATTCATCTATTATTTTCATTTGCAGCACAAGAAAAAATAGATCCCCCTTCTATTATGAGAAACAGCAGACTAATAATAATCTGATTAACAGATTCGAAAACACCTGCCTTAACTAAATAATTTTATCCTGCCTTTGTCAGAATTTGTTTATACAAGGCAGGTGTAAAAATATGTTTCATACTATAGAAATGAACTAAGCTTTGTTAAATATAAGGTATTAAAACTAAAAAAAAAAAAATATTTAAAATGATTAAAATTATCCAAGATAATAAGATAGAAAGTTTTAAGAGAATGTTAAATATAAATAAAATATTTTAATTCAAACACACATACACACACAGAAAAAAAATATTGAAAATTTGATGGGTAAAAAGTAAAAAGTCATTATTGCATTTTCTTATTCTATATCAACAAAAGATTTTTTGTTTACAGTTATATTGTAAACAGAAAATTAAGGGATTGTTTAAATTTAAAAAAAAAATGCTAATAATAAAAGAAAACATATGAATGAATAAATAATGGAAACATAAGGATTATGCACAAAATTTAATGGAAGGAGGATAGACTGCAGTCAGACCTTTTCTCCCCTTTTACTCAGAAGAAAGAAAAAAAAAAAGCAAAAACTTTACTTTGCAAAAGAAAGGAAGAAAGAAACATTGAATAATATATTCAATAAGTCATAGGAACCACAGTAGTTAGTTAGGTACCTCAGCTAAAATTATGCAGAGATTTTTTTTTTCTTGATTGGTGCAGTTTTCCAAAACAGGGCAAAATTTTGCATAAGTCATGAGAAAGACATTTTTATTTCATAACTAGAAAGCCCAAAGTGTAAACTTTTATTTACAACAAAAAGAAATTGGAAATTTCATTTGCCTTTTTGTGTAGAGCCTTTTTCGTAAAATCACAAAAATTTGGAAAAATAACCATAACTTTCAACTTTGGTTTAATTTTTTGGCCCTAAATATTTAAAATTAATTTTTTAAATATTTTTTTAATTAAAATCTGCATCTTTTGATGTACTTACTGTGATATTTTTAAGATGATTCGTATTTTAGATCCAGAGAAACAATTTTTTGAAAATGGAACTGCAGTCTAAAAATGCAGATTCAGAAATGTGCGATTTGAGAAAAATCCAAAAATTGAACCCCCCATATCTCACAAACTATGAGGTCTAGGAAGGAAAATTTTCTGATGTATTCATATCATGATAGAATTAGTATATACACCGAGTTTCATCCAAATCCCTGGGGGTCGGGTTACAAACCATAAAAAATTTGGTTGAATTGACATGGAATGAATGTTATGCATATTTAATTATACCTCATTAATTATTTACTTGACCTTTATGTTAAATATTTTAAAAATTATCTTAATTTTTATTATTTTAGTTTATTATTTTAATTATTTTACTATATTGTAAATATTCATTATAATTTCAATTGCATTATTACGTTCAAATGAGTGGTTTAAAAATGTAAATAAAGCAATGACAAGAAATCCACAAAATTCTAAAATCAGCATAACCTCTGACCCCAAAGTGTTCGGATTTAAGGAAGTTTACTGAACTGGTATATAAATTTTCGCATTTATAAATCTTCATCTTTCTCCTTTAACTCTCAGTTCAAACCAGCTGTAAAAATAAACAGGTGGCCAAAAATGAAGGGACCTTTTTTATAAATGCACCCTTAGTATTTCTGTTCAATATTTTTGGTACTTTTCCTTCGTACTCACATCAGTGTCGTTTAATGTAATAGTGGATGCAAAATTACATTCAGGTAAAAGGCAACATTTGAAAAAAAAAATAATAAAAATAGCATGAAATTGAGCATTTAAAAAATATAATGTTTGATAGCAAGACTTTCTATTAACCCCTTAATTCTTGCTCCCGTCAATATGACGGGCTGAGGTGCCGTTCGTTATTTCTCGCTCCCATCCTATTTCCGGGCTGGAGATTTATTGCTGGAAAAAACTTCTGAAACCAGAAAATTTAACTGGCATTTCGATGTGAAGTCTTTGAATATTGCGTTTGGGTTTGGCTTTTGCACTGACTGTAATGTTGGGCTTTGTATTGCATGTTTCGAAATATGTAACACTAAAAAATTTATTAATAATCAAAATTTAATGTATATATATTATTTCAAATATTATTTGTAAAAATGTGTGTGATGATGATAAATAAAGATCTAAGATGTGAAAAACAAAAGTTTTATTCGCATTCATTTGTACGGTGTAAAACAAACATTAAGACACAGAATTTTCACTAGATGGCTTTTCTACAAATATGAATTTGTTCTATAAGACCTTTTTTTTTCACCTTAAAAAAAAAAAACTAATTGCATATTTTATTTAGAAACCTTATAATTATTCAATTTCTGTAATAAAATAAATAGATACTTTTTTGATGGTTTTTCCAAATATTAAGCAACGTTGAGTCAAGTTAAGTCAATACAAATATAAACTTTATATAAAAGAACAAATAAATATTATTTAAAAAAAAAAAAAATAAATAAAACCCAATTTAAAGTGCAGACAATGAAATTATAAATGTCTCTCAGCATTCAACTTAGCTTATTATTAAACAAAAACAATAAAAATGATTCATTTTCAACAAATAACAAATCTCAATGCTTGGCAAACAACCAAAATTCTTTATACAGTCACAGTTGAAATAAATGGCACATTAGTATAGTAGGCTCTAGTGATGCAACGAATAGTGGTTTGGCCGAATAACCGAATATTCGGCCGCCGAATAATGAACTTATTTTTGCCTAAAAACAAAATATAGTATGCACTATATGCACAATTCTTGTATATTTCACAATTAAAATGTATTGTTTTCTTTAAAAAAATTATTTATATACAAATTTTTAATTTTTTAAAGCATTATTTTACTCTGAAAAAATATTCGGCTATGTTCGGCCTAAAAATTGCCTCAATAATGTAATTCAGACCCCCAATAAAAAATAAGAAATCTTAATATCTTAAGAAAAACCTCTGTTTGAAAAGGTGAAAGGAATATCCTCTAAAATGGTGGAAAGAAATCATTGTAGACTTTATAAAGCTCACAATTAACAAAATTTTTATTTATCTTTATCATTATTTTTTTTTTCTTTGCTGTCAGCAGTGAAACCTCTATAGAAAGTGCCCTTCAATGTGAAGAAGTAAAAGAAATTATAGTAATTTTCTTTCCCAGCCACTACTAGAAAAACAACAGTGTCCTTTGGAGTGGTGGGCGAAAAATTCGGAAGACTTTCCAAACCTTTCACAATTAGCCCAAAAGTACCTTTCTGCACCAGGTAACATTTATGAAAAAAAAAAAAAGAAAGAAATAGACTATCACTTGAGAATGCTGAATTATTATTTCTGCATCACAATCTATGTTTATTGAAAACATTTTAACTGTTTTTTAAGGCATTCTTGAAAATTATTCTTGAAAAAATATCTAAAACGTAAATGCATACTAATTAAAAGAATTTAGTATTTACATTTCTTTCATTATTTAATAAGAAATAGTAACAGACTTAAAAAAATCACTTAAATTATATTTAACTTTTAGCGTATTTTACTAAAAAAAAAAACAAAAAACCTTTAAGTATTGCAACATATACGACTTAAATATCTTATACATATAAGACATCTATATCTAATCAATCATATATTTATGTTCTTTATACGTATAATTCAAAATATTATTGAAAGAAATATATTTTTATGTAACAAGGGTTAAATGTTAAACTTCCAATTATGAAAAAAAAAAAAAAAAAAAAAAAAAAATTAGCTTGTACAGCTGTATTAAAACAATTTTGAATAGATTAATTTTAAATTAAACAGATCATGTTAGCTTATTACAGATACTTATTGTACTTACTGATACAGCATAAAATTTTTTTAAGATGATTCCTAAATTAGCCTCTTATATAAAAATGGGTAGATAAAACCCATTCGGAGTATGAAAGTTAATGGAAAAAAAGGTCTTAATTTCAAATAAAATTTTTATTATATATGATGAATATAAATTGTCAAATTAAAAAGTTATACTGTGTAAATATAAAAACATTTATTACAGTATTATTCGGCCAAGGCCGAATAATTGACTTGATATTCGGCCGAAGCCGAATATTCGGCAGACAGGCCGAATGCGTCGAATATTCGGCAGACAGGCCGAATGCGTCGAATATTCGTTGCATCTCTAGTAGGCTCTCTCAAACCTGCATATCATTGAGATGTAAACAATGAAACTTTCAGTTCAAATGTAGAGACAAAATTACACTTTTTTTTTTAAATATATCATTCCATATATATTATTTTTATTATATATAATTTTCATTAAATATGACTGATCTCTTGCTATTTCCACGAAAGAAGTATAAATTTATTTGTGAAAAAATTCAAGATATTGCTGATATCACAGGTAATTGCAATCTTTTTACCAAATATATTTATGTATTATTCAAGATCTTTAGGTTACTAAGCCTGGCTAAATCTGAAATAAAATTTCCTTATTTTATGATTTTGATGTGAAATACTTAGTACTTTGTGTAGGGTACTTTTATGACTTTATGAGGCAAGTTTCATTGAATAATTCAAGAAAAATGTATATAATCTTTATTAATGCATATTTAATTACACATTAATTATTTACCTGATCTTTACTTTTAATAATTTAATCATTTTAAAAATTATCTTAATTTCTATTATTTTAGTTTACTTTACTTAAATTATTTTAATATTTTACTATATTGCAAGCATTTATTATAATTTCGAGAGCATTATAACATTCAAATTGCTGTTTAAAAAGTGGAAACAAATCAACAACCAAAAATCCATAAAATTCTAAAATCTGCTAAACCTCTGGTCCCATGCTGTGTGGATTTGAGGGAGTCTAGAGTCTACTGTATACATTTTGGAATAACAGAGAAGTATCTATTTTTAAAGAGTGCTATACCCTACCCCCCCCCCCTTTTTTTTTAAGTGACAATGCATCCTGCCCTTTTTTTCCAGCTTCAACCATTCACCTTGTAATTTTTCAAAATATTTTGGCTTTTTTTTTATGTAGAACATAATTTAAATGTTTGAAAACAATGAAGATCAGTAATTATGCAATATATAATTTCTTCCATATTAATTTGTCTATAGTACTACATATAGGCTGTAAGTACAAATGATGCAGTCCTTTTCCCACAATAGGAAGTGCCATTTTGACAAATAGGCTCTATTCCATGTAAAATAAAAACACTAAAAATAAAGAGATTACCAAAGTGGGAGGGTTAAACACATTTGGCATAAAATTGAAACGGGTGGCCTGATAACCAAAAAGGCACATTTTTAATCTACTCTACAAATTCAATAAAATTTCATTAATAGAAATAATGCTCAATATGAACAAAACAGATTGAGTTAATACACTAAATGATGAACTTCTGAGTGAAAATTACTTAAAAAATACATGCTATAAATATTATTTCATTCACAAGGCAAACCTTCCAATCACTTCATAAAGAAAAACGTATAAATAGGAAATAACATTTTAAATCAAAAATAACTTTATTTCGACACCAGCATTGTTTGTAATTTACACAGAAAAAAGTAAAAAAACTACTATTGGCGCGATTTGTGTCCGACTAACAGAATAGCACTTAAAAAAAGGGAAACAAATACATGTTGCACTGCCCATTAAAAAAAAATCTGTTTATTCTTGAAAATAAATTGCATACTATTAAATGTAAAACATCCTTAAAAATTACACACTGGTTCTACCAATGGACGATTACATTTAGCAAACTTAAGCTCACAAACAATGTTTACCATAGTGAAGTATGTATATAAATAATTTAGTACAGCGTATTAACTTAACACATATCGATTTTAGATTTAACAATACATTAAAATTATAACAATAATTCTTCCGGGAAAATAGAGCAAAACAGACTTTTACAATCAGAAATATTGCAGAACATTAAGGTAGAAATGAAAGTATAACATATAAGCATTAAACAATCCTGTAATTACGTACTTGAATTTTTTGCGCTGTTTCGGTTCTGCCCCCACTTTAGCGATTGTTTGATCATTCTTAACTAAGTCAGAACATCGTTGAACGAAGGAAATGTCTAATTTGTTGACTGGGTCTCTCGACGTTACCTGAAAAGATAAAAAAACAACATAAATTATTTCAACTAAAATTTTCCGCTGATATTTTTTTTAATTAAATATTACAATAGCAATAAATTTAATAAAATATGTTAGCTAATAAAGGCAAAGCAAAAGAAAAATCTCAATAATTCCCAAAATAAGTACAAACAAAAGTAGAAGAAAACAAGTCACAAAAAATTGTAATAAAAAACAATCGACACATTTTTTTCGGTCTGTTTTTAAGTCTGATTGAAGAATAAAAGTGTAAATACATTCATTGCATACTTTTGTGGAATTTTAAGGCAATCGCATGACTCTTGAAATAAACAAGGAAATCGGCATCTCTTGTGTTGGTGTGAGGGGGCGTGTGAAAAAATACTGTCATAAAATATTACAACAAACAGCCGTGCCAGTCGGCGATAGCACCTATCATTTGTCTTGAAACACCATGAACATAGAAGAGAAGGACTTTGGAGGTGGAAAACCGGTCTTAATTAAAATTTCTGAAATAGGTGCGCTGATGTAGCACGGTTATAGCATGTCTCTGAATCTGAATGAGCGAGTGAATGAGGGTAAGCAAACTCAGCACCCTCGGATCATAGATTAACATACTATGATAATGTATTACATATGATAACATGATATATACATGATTAACCACAGACTTCTAGCAAACAAACCTTAGATTAACCTAACGAACTACTTTTACTACGTCTGAGCAACAACTTCCAAGTTCAGGCCCACTGTTCTACACGCAGCAATCACTATCCTTTTTACTTCTACTCCATGTTCGTGTAAAACCCCGATAGTGACGTCACCAGAGAAGAGAAAAAATAATATGATTTCTGAGAATCATTTTAATCTGTTATGTATTTTTAATTATCTTTCATTTTATAAATCTTTTTGTGCAAGTGCAAGTGTATTTTGTGCTTCGTTTTAATTTTTTTTGAGAAAGAGATCTAGCACAAATGTTTCTCTCACCCAATCAACCACAGATGTGTGACTGTTGTTTTTGTCGTCGTAAACGAAAACAAGTGAAATATTTTTTTATTCTGTTTAAAGATTTCGTCTCGGAAATAGAAAGCAGTTTCTGTGTAGAAGTTGGTAAACTCATTTTAATAATGCTTCAATAATTAATTTATTCTACATTATAAATTATGCTTCAATAATAGGATACTTTTTTTTTGTTCGATCTTTCGTTCTGTATATTTTAATTTATTCTTTCTCACAGCTTTGTCTGTCGATGTTTTAAATTCGCAAATAGATTGCACATTACTTCCACGTCTACCATGCTCTGTTCTAGGAGGTTTTTGTCTTTATAGAAAGATGGGTACATTTGAGAATGAAAATTGGGTACTTTTATGTTAATGTGGCGCAAATCTCACAAATTGTAGCATTTATTTTTCGCGTGTGTCAGTTCGTCAAATGATATTAAACAGCTATGAAAACAAGCATGATAAGCTTTTATGCTTGTTTAGATATACGCATTTTTATATATACAAACATTTTATTTATACATGTATTGTTGTGTTTTATATATATTATTGTTGTGTTTTATACACAATTTGAATTTACTTCTGTGTGCATATAAAACTAAATAAGCAAGCGCTTTCTTTATATTAAATAAAATTTATAAATATTGAAAAAATTGATTGTATCTATATGAAACAGTGAATTGGTTGCCAGAAAATATGTTGCCAAATTTCCTTCTTTCGCCATTACCCGATATTGGAAAAAGTACCCAATGCTCTAATATTCAAATAAAATGTTATGGTTTATGGAACTATTTGTCATTCTTTTTTATTTATTTTAAATTAAATGAGTGAAAGGCATGTACTTTATTTGGTACTTTTCGGTTAGCCGTGTGCCAGTGTTATGTATATGTCTATATATATGTATATATATACATACATATTTATATATACATATATATGTATGTATACATAACACTGGTGCCCGGCTAACTTAAAAGTACCCTTTATTTTAAATGAAATAAGTGAAATGTTTATATTTTCAATAAAATTAATGCAGTAGAATGATGGCGATGGTAAAAGTATTTGTCAGTTTATTACTTGTGCCCGGCCAAAGTAAAAGTTACGTAAATGGTATTCATGAATCTCTCTGTTTAAAAAATAATAATAATAATACTGCCACAATTGGATTTATTATTTATTGTGTCTTAGGCTCTCTCTTGGCTTATATTAAATAAGCTGTATTTTCCCAGTTTAGGGACGTTTTTTAAATCTTGGTGCAATTCATGCTCCTTGTAAGATTAAATATCAATAATGGATAAACATAAATGTCACATTCACTTGACATTAAACATGTTACATGTGATTGTTACGTCAAGTCTTTTTAATTCCACACTTTATTTCTATTTTTATTAATGTTTTGCTAATTTATTTGTTCTTTTGTTATTTAAAATTACTGCAGATTTTGATTTTTTTCTTTTTCAAGCCTATATCTAATGTTTACATACATTTTAGGGTACACTTAGTTATCCTCTCGACCAAAAATCTATCGCCAAACTATAAGATTAAATGCCAGTAATGGTTGATTGTAAATGCCACATTAACTTGTTTTTAAGCAAGTTAAACGTGTTTACGTCATCAAGTGATTTTTATTTCGACGTTTTATTTGTATTTTTATTAATGTTATACTAATTTATTTGTTCTTTCGTTATTTAAAATGAAAATATGTCAATTTGTATAATTTGGCAAGCAGGGTTGGCACGGTTTAAACCAAGTGGGTTTTAACCATAGTTTAAATCACGGTTTAAACCAATTGGTTTTTTTGTCAAAAAAACCATTTGGTTTTTTTTAGAAAATATCTAATATAATATTTTCTTTTTTTGTAATTTAATTGTTTTAAATTATAGATAGAAGTAATTTCTACTTTTAACACTTCATCTCAGCAGTCAACATGAGACATAATGAGCCTAGGTCATGTTTCTATGCATGTAGAATGAAAAATTAGCATGTGCTGATGAACATATCTGGTACCCTAAAGGTTTTTCTTAAAACATGTGAAATTAGAAAAGATATAATAGATAAATAATATTCAATATTTAGCATAAAATATTTTCATTTAAAAAAGGCAGATTATTTACAGTAGTTAATAACAAAATACAATGATCTTTAAGATTTTGGTTAAGTTGTAAAAGAAAATTTTCTGGATTGGGATTGCGGAAGATTATCCTTAAAGAATTTAAAAGAGTAACTAAAGATATCAAATTGAATAACACAGCTTGCAAAAATTGAGTGCTAGTTATAGCATTTCCATAATACCAATCAATCTTTTCTGTTAGTTGCTGAATCTAATGGCCAAAAATGTTGACTTGGACACTTGGAGTTATCACTCAGAAAACAAAATAACCAGAAGTATTTGGATATTAAAAAAATAATAATAACAACAACCACAGAATAATATATTATATTCATGAAACTGCATCAAATGTTTATTGATTGATTATTATATTATTAATCAAAGCATTCTTTATAAGATTTTCAAGGTATCAATGTTTCACTGTGTAGAGCAGTTTACTAGTTTACTTTGAACATAAGACATAGCTGTTACTAATAATGTTTAAATTAGAAGTGATTTCAATTTTCTATATAATTGACTGTAATTATTTAATTTAAATATTTTCAAAAGTTATATTACTTATATAATATCCAAAAATGTTTATTTTATCAACAGATATGCATCTGTATGCAATAGGAAATTATATTTTTAAAAACCCGGTTTAAACCAAAAAAACCTGGTTTAAACCAAATAAACCGGTTTTTTTGGTTTTTTACAAAAAAACCCGTTTTTTTTTCCAACCCTGTTGGCAAGTAGTTTGGCGATTTATATAATTTGGCAAAATTGGTCGACAGGATAACTAAGTAGTACCCATTTTAGTTATATCCGTTTGTTTTTTGGCTAAATAAAAAACATTAGGTTTCTGACAATTTTCCGTTATCTGTCATATTTATTGTGTCCCTTACTAAATTCGATTATTACATTTTTAAAATGCTTACGTTTTATTCCCAAATACAATATCTTTGAAATATCTGTTTGTTTATGATTTAATTTAATAATTCTGCATTTAAATACGTAAAACTATTAGTATTCTTGGTACTTTTCGCTTAGCCAGGTGCCAGTGTTACATATACATATATACGTACTTATGTATATATATTAGGGATTGACCGAATACCGAATAGTCGATTCGGTATTCGGTGGTTCGGCATGGAAACCGAATATTCGGCTTCGGCCGAATACTTTTAAGTATTCGGCCGAATAATTGTGGATAAGTATTTTTTTTTAAAGTAAAAGAATTCTCTTTTAATTAGAAGTAAAATAGGCTAAACAATGAGTTTTAATATTAGGTGCATGGGTTCAGACTTCAGCTGCACTACAAAAAACCAAGTCAAAGGCCATTTTTAATTTAAAAAAAAACTTTTTCCTTTCTAAAATAGTCTACATAGCGGTGAAATCAAAACAACTGTCTACAATAGAGGAAAAAAAAATAAGGAAGATGGGCATCTTTCCCTTATCATTTAATTTTAATTATTTCTACATTAGTTTTCTTAATTTAAATTTGTTTAATGTGTATTTTCTTTAATATACACATCAAATAAGTATATCAGAGTTCATCTCTGTAATCTAAGGTGTATATTAAAGAAAATACACACATCAAATAAGTATGCCTATCCTATAGCTTTTATAATCATTAAATTAAAATCGCTCAAATTTGTTATCTTCATAACCACAATGTTAAAATATTAATCAAAATATAAATATGTATCAGTAATTTGACAGAAAATATAGTTAAATGTACATATTGATATAATACCTTTTGTATTTGAAAACATTCCTATTCAATATGTATATAATTAGACTTAGACAATCAGTAAATCAGCTTTGACAACATTGTTTCTTTTCATTTGAATGAACTTTTGTTTTTCTGACAATTCTTATCCTTAATAACAGCCTGTATAGTTTAATATTTTCATAGGTTCTTTGGGGTATTGACTAGTGATAAAATAATAAAAAAATAAGTGATGGGTTAATGAATTTGTGAGTGGAAAGAAGTCATTAAATTATTTTGTGTAAATTAGATTTAAGAATAAAAATGTAACTGAATTAAATTATTAAGAATTTAATGTTAATTAAAATTTATTAAAAAAGCTAATATATGCAAAAATGTGTATTGTAAATTTTTAAGTATTCGGTTGCCGAATACCGAATATTCTGTGTACACTTTGACCGAAGCTTCGGTATTCGGCAAATTTGCTGCTTCGGTCAATCCCTAATATATATACAGGGGTTCAGAATATGTCCGATCCGGCGATCTAGGATCGGGGGAAATTTTTGAGAAACATATACAATTGATTTCGATTTTAACAATGAATTCCATAATTCCCTGAGATAGAACAATTTCAGTACAAATAAAAATATCCGTATGACGACCTTTACAAAATCGATCTCAGAATAATACGTACCGTATATCAGGGGTGATTATGTTCTGAATTTTCCGAAAGTTTAAGACATTCGGTTCTGAAAAAAAAAAAAAAAAAAAAAGGGTCATCTGAAAATTCGGACATAAAAATACCTCGAAGAACCGCAGGTTTCTTCAAAAGATCATGAAGTAACCGCAGGTTTCGTCAAAAAATCGTGAAATGAACGCAAATTTTGTCAAAAGATCACAAAATAAATGCACATTTCGCCAAAAGATCGCGAAACAATCGCAAATTTTGTCAAAAGATCGCAAAACAACCGCGATTTTCGTCAAAACATGGCGAAATAACCGCGATTCCTAGTGTTGGGAGTGGATTTTCCCCAGTCTGCTGTAGCTGTAACCTTTCAGAAAATTTGCTGTGAATTTTAGGAAATTTTTTGTTCACTCAGAATCACCCTGCCATATATATATATATAATATATGGCAGGTGTGATTCTGAGTGAAAAAAAAAAAAAAAAAAAATTATATAATTTTACATTTATATATTTTTTGTTTTTGTGCCAAACAAAGTTGATTTTCTTATTTTTGTAAAAAGTGTCCAATTCCTCCACACTCTCCACTTATACTCTTTTCTGTTAGCTGGTTAATAGTATTAGTGTAAAGTTGTTTTATTTGTTGTTTTTATTGCTTTGATGATCAATTAATATGAACTAATTCTGTTGATTTTATTTTATTTAGGCACAGACTAGAGTTGCCAAACATGAATCCTTCTGATAGAACTAGTAAGACAATTGCTGTTTTAATTTGTGTCTTACATATATTGTGATAATTATTTATGTAAACATTGTAGTTGTTGTTTATTTATTAATCAAAAGAAAATGAGATTGTCTGATAATCACATTCTTCAGTCAAAAAATAAAGCTTGTCTGTGTGAATATATACAGTGAACAGTCAGTTTGGACTTTCAAGGGAGGCAATTTTTCGTCTGCATTAACCAATGTCCTTATCATGAATTAAAATATGATAGGAGAAATGAAATTGTCTGCATTAACCGGAGGTATGCCTTAAGCAGAGACACATTAACGATAGCCCACAATTAACAAAAATTTCATTTACAAGATGCCATAAAATTGATCATTCATGTACTTCTAAATAATAATCAGCAGTATTTAATTGCTTAAACTTAATACAATAAAACCCATCTTAAATGGAAAATTTTCATTCTTCCAAATGAAGGAATCTCACACAATTACACTTATTAAACCTATCTAAAATAAAGTTTGTTTTTTTTCCTGGTCCCTAACCATGGTTGGAAAAAAACACAGAAAACAGCTGGATGAAATAAGTTTTTTTCACTATTGGAAAAGAATGGAATAAAGAAGTTTAATAAGTTACTATGTAATATAATACTGTAATAATATATACAACTTATATTTGTTAGATTAGTCCATATATTTTCAGAGTTTCCCCCAGGTTTAAAAAAAGGCAGGGTGCTGCTTGTGGGAAAAGGGCACTTTTGGATTCCAAAGGGATTTTTAAGGACATTTCTTGAAATTTTTAAAGGCATTCGTTTGATTTTTAAAACTACTTTTTAATATTTAATAGACAGAACACTATTTTAAAGACAGCAATGAGTTAATTTTTACTATGCAAGTAATTTTCTTAATAAACAAAGGAGTAAAGGCACTTTTTTCAGGTGGGGGGCAACAAGGAAGCTAATTTTTTAAATGAGGGGCAAGAGGGTGCTATTTTGTAAACCCAAGGGCAGGCAGGGTGCAGCACCCTCCTGAAACTGTCTGGGGGAAACTCTGTATTTTTCTAATAGATACCTTTAAGTAAATAATTAGTTTTCAAGAATTTAATTTTAATAATTACAATAATCTTTTATTATGATGACTCACTTTACTAAAGTTTTTAACTATAGTACACAGCTAGAAAAATTTTATCCAAAATATAAAATCCATTTAAAAGTTATCTAATTTTATTTTAACAGTAAAAATTTATTATCTTGAACTAGTATTGAATAATACATATCACTTTCCTGACGAGGAATGAATTTTTTACCAACTTTACAAATTATTTTTTTCTTAAATGCATTAATTTTAATGAGAGAAAGGTACTTCTTTATTTTTCATGTTCACCATTTTACTGTAAACACCAAACAATGTGACTTAATCCCAATAACACAAAATTCATTATTTCAATTTCAACACTGCATGTCATATGTGATACACATATTCAATTTTTAACACTTTCCAACAAAGTTGAAAAGTGTTTATGCATTCGGTTTGTCTGGCCATCAGTCCGTCTGTCCACGCTCTAACTCCCGTAAATATACTCGGATTTTCATGAAATTGATAAAGGTTATTTAGGGTCACCAAAGCATGTTTGGTATTGTATATGAAGTATGTAGGATTAATTATTCATTTACAGGGGCACACAAAATTATTCCATTACATTAGTGTATATGGGGAATAACTCCCGTAAATATACTCGGATTTTCATGAAATTGATAAAGGTTATTTAGGGTCACCAAAGCATGTTTGGTATTGTATATGAAGTATGTAGGATTAATCGTTCATTTACAGGGGCACACAAAATTATTCCATTACATTATGGTATACAGTAGACTCCCTTAAATCTACACTGCTTGGGACCAAAGGTTGTGCGGATTTTAGAATTTTGCAGAATTCTGGTCATTGCTTTGTTTATATTTTTTAAACAGTAATTGGAATCTAATAATGTAATCAAAATGATAATGAATGCTTACAATAGTCGAATATTAAAATAATTAAGTAAAGTAATAAAAGTTAAGATGAATTTAAAAATGATTAAATTATACGTAAATGTCAAGTAAATAATAATGTACAATTAAATATGCACCATAAAAATACATTTTGCTTGAATTTTTCAATGCAATTTGCCTCATATAGGTACTCTACTAATTCAAATCAAAATCATAAAATAAGGAAGTTTTATTTCAGGTTAAGCCAGTCTTAATAACCAAAAAAGCTTGATTAATACATAAATATATTTGATAAAAAGATTGTGATTACTAAAGATATCAGCAATATCTTGAATTTTTTCAGAAATAAATTTATACTTCCTTCATGATAAAGCATGAGTTCAGTCATATTAATGAAAATTACATTTAAAATATGCCTAAAATTATATAAAAATTTAAAAAAGTCTTAATTTTGACCCTACATCTGAACTGAAAGTTTCATTGTTTACATCTGTTATGATGTGTGGATTTTAGGATTGCGGATTTGAGGGAGTCTACTGTATTGGGAAAATCGTTTGCAGAGTATGTTAATGACATTATGCTATTTCAAATGTATTGAAACTGATATAAAAATAAATCACTGAATTTCACTATGATCCCGTTAGAACAGGACATTCATAGCATTTTTAATTCATATACAGAGACATACAAAAGAAATTGGTTACAGTACAGTTTGAGTAATAATTGCTGGAGTACACGGTTTAAAATTCGGTATGCGCTTTTAAATTTAATTAATTTTTTGCATCTTACCCGTTACATATAAATTCTATACATCAAATACAGGGCTGCACAAAAGTATTCACGTACCATTCTTATTATTAGAGGAAATTGCTGAAGGTAAATTTCCAACTGAAATATATGTAGCTCTTAAGTGAACTAAATTTTGACTTGCATGTAGCTAATAGATTCAAACCTATAAATCATATACAGGGCTGCAATTCGCATAATTTTCCGATTGTGGATGGGAACAGCTGAAATTGGGTTCTGAAATGTATTATGCGTTTCCATAGTGTTGAATTAGACGTAATATTTTAATTTTTTAAACAGTGCAGTTTTGTTATTCTGAATGTGTTGGAAAGTGTTTCATAATCTATGCTTTACGCATGATTTTTTCTTACTTGTTATTTACTTTGTGATTATCCACAAAGTAAGTAAATAAATTTTTGCAATGAAGGATATAAGTTAAACTGCTATTTCTGTTTTTCCCCACACATTAAAAACAAGTAACAAAAAATCATGCATCAAGCATAGATTATGAAACACTTTCCAACACATTCAGAATAATGTAACAAAACTGCATTGTTTAAAAAATTAAAATATTATGTCTAATTCAACCCTATGAAAACGCATAATACATTTCAAAACCCAATTTCAGCTGTTCCCATCCACAATCAGGAAATTATGCTAATTTTTTCAGCACACCTGTATATGATTTATAGATTTGAATCTATTAGCTACATGCAAGCCAAAATTTAGTTCACTTAAGAGCTACATATACTTCAGTTGAAAATTTACCTTCAGCAATTTCCTCTCATAAGGAGAACGGTACGTGAATACTTTTGTGCAGCCCTGTATTTGAGGTATAGAATTTATATATAACGAGTAAGATGCAAAAAATTATTTAAATTTAAAAGCGCATACTGAATTTTAAACCGTGCACTCCAGCAATTATTACTAAAAGACATTACTGTACTGTAACCGATTTCTTTTGTGTGTCCCTGTAAATGAATAAAAAATGCTATGAATGTCCTGTTCTAACGTTATCGTAGTGAAATTGAGTGATTTATATCAGTTTCAATACATTTGAAATAGCATAATGTGTCATTAAAATACTCTGCAAACGATTTTCCCCCCTATATCATAATGTAATGGAATACTTTTGAACGACCCTGTAAATGAACGATTAATCCTACACACTTCATATACAATACCAAACATGCTTTGATGACCCCAAATAATCTTTATCAATTTCATGAAATTCCGAGTATATTTACGGGACTTAGAACTTGGACAGACGGCCAGACAAACCAAATGCATAAACACTTTTCAACTTCATTGGAAAGTATTAAAAAAAAGATAAAGATTCAGAACTTTCTGCAGAACAGGATACATCGAAGTATTATTAAGGGTACTTTTCGGTTAGCCGGGCGCCACTGTTTTATATACATATTTATATACATACATATATGTAAATATACATATATATTTACATATATATATGTGTGTATATATACAATATTTGTATATGTAAATATATGTATATTTACATATATGTATGTATATAAATATGTATATAAAACACTGGCGCCCGGCTAACCGAAAAGTACCTTATTAAGTTTACAGGATTCTGAGATTTAAAAAAAAAAACATGCATTAACAGGCACTTTATGAGACTTTATCTCATATAAATAAACAATGGAAATGCTGTAAAAAAAATTTAAACTCATTTATTAAAAAAAGAACATCAGCTCCAAAATTGCACTAAAATTTATTTACAGTTAGTCAAAGAATTTAACACCAATTAAACGTGGAAAAGTGTATGTATATGTGTAAAAGTATATGTATTTTATATCTCTTCCTTGTGTTTGCCCCTTTTCTGACTCAATAAAGAGTCTTCTGTTCCTTCAAAGGCTTTTCAAATTTTTTCCAAACTGGAAAAACTTTTTTAAAAAACCCACTGAAAGAAATAGGTTTCTTCCAAGTAGAAGAAAAGGTAGGAACTGTTATTCTTTAAGAATTTAGAATATAAGCCGCAACTTTGTGAGATATAATAAATGCATTTTTCTTATAGATAACCTTAAGTAAATTTAATTAGACCTATAAAAAATTTAATTATATGCTTTACTTGAGTTTTCTTAGAAAGGCCATACACCTGACTAAAGTTTTTCAATCATTGGATATCTAAAGAAAAGAAATTTTATCCGAAATACAAAAAAATCTATTAAAAATTATATCTTTCAATTTAACCAGCATATGGCACAGATGTTATATACGGTTATATTGGCGCAATTTTTCTCTGACGTCAATGTGATATACGCACTGGGTACTGGCCAAAGTGTCATTATTTTGCTTGATATGGTAACGAGGTTTTCGCCAAATTGGCATCAGGAAAAAATCAGACATCTGTGCCCAGCATATTTTTAAAAAAAATTTTAAACTATGAAACTTATGTTACAGACTATCTATATTATAAATGACAAATGTGTCTGTGCATAATGCTGACGACATTTTGCAAATGGCAACACTTGCCAATGAAATTTTGGTTTTACAATTTTTTTTTTTTTGTTTCTAAACATCGTGCTTTTTTAATGTTTACACTGTCCAATAGGAAAAAAAAATCTACTTCAAAATACAATTTGTTTGAAAACTGTATAATAATTGGCTGATTTATTATGGCTTTTAAAATAATTTTCAGGCATGAATTTTTTAAATTTATCTCCATTGCATGTAGGCTCCATTACAAAATAATCCATTTGCACTTAAAACAATATAAATAGTTCAGCATTTGTCTCTGGTTAATTTTTGATAATGAAATAACTTCCTCGATCTATAGCGACTGGCTGTTTATATTTTGCAGCTTCTCCTTCTAAAATATGGAACATTGGGTGATCAAAATAATGCCAGTTATCTGCATGGATCTGGGAATGTGAAAAATGGCCTCAGAATTAAAAAATTTGAATTAGTTTTCAAGATATTTTTTTTGTAAATTTTAATGACATTTAATGATGGCAACTAAATTGCTCCATTTTTATGGAGAAAAGCATAAATGATAGGGATTATTAAATGTGTTTGTTTATCATCATTTCCAAATTAAAGTTAACGGTACTACTTAGTTATCCCGTCGATCAATTTCACAATCTCCAAACCACTCACCAAATTATACAAATTGACATAATTTTTATTTTAAACAACGAAAGAACAAATAAATTAGTATAACATTAATAAAAATACAAATAAAACGTCCAAATAAAAATCATTTGATGACGTAAACATGTGTAACTTGCTTAAAGTCAAGTGAATGTGACATTTCTGATCAACCATTATTGGCATTTAATCTTATAGTTTGGCGATAGATTTTTGGTTGGCAGGATAACCAGGTAGTACTAAATTAATTTTCATTTGAATAAATAGTGAAAATAATATTGTGATTGAATTGTATTTTTCAAGAAATACAAACTTATTTTCACACATTCAAGCTTTAGGAATCAGTTTATGTTAGAAAGCAAAAAATCATCTGTCAACTGGAACATGAGCAATACCCATTTGCACAATATAAATAGTTCAGCATTTGACTATGGCTGATTTTTCATAAAGAAATAACTTCATCAATCTATTAAGAGACTGTTCAATTAAATTTTGAAACAATTTTTTTCTATGTTGAAATGATGTAAACTATTTTTCGAATTGGATGTGTTACAAAGTAAATGATTAAAATAAAATGTGATTTTTTTTGTTCTAGGTAGGCCAAGGCATCCAAAGGGTTTTAAACCGAATAACCCTCCACCTTATGGTGGTGGTCAGTATGGGCAATTCGGTCCCGCTCCTCAGCTCTTCAATGATACCAGTGGTGGTTTTTCGGCTACCTATCCTCAAGCTTCAAATCAAGGTAATTTTAAGATCCTTGTTTCTAACCAGAATTTTCAATCTTCTGTCACTGGTATTTAAAAATAGAAATTTTTACTCGGTTTAATCACAGAAAATGTGTGATTAAAGGATGTAAAATTTGTTGTTACATTATATTGCTACTTTTTTTTTTTTAAATGCAATCACAACTTTTGATATTGTCTTAATTGTCTTGTTTAATGGCAGTATTGATCAAATTGCTTTGAGTCCTATTTGATTTTTAATTAAGTTTAAATTATTATTCTGAAAATAAGCCTAAACTAAATGTCTGTACTTTAATTTGTTATTACTTTCTTTTATCTTTACAAGAAGAAAGTATTGGATTCGTGAAATTTTTTTATTTCTGGTTTTCGACGGATTTACATGTTTTAGGGGTCAGACATCCCGAAAAACATGTTTTTACAAAATGTCTGTCTGTGACTCTTGTCTGTATGTCTATCTGTGAGACAAATTTTGTGGCCATTCTATCTCAAGAACTAATGCATAGAATTTAATAAAAAGTCATATTCAGTTAATCCCTGATATAAATGGCTGCTGATTATATTTTGGTGTAAATCATCCAACAGGTGGTGCTGATATGTTTCATTTTTCACGATTTCCGTAATAGCTCTATCTCAAGAACTAATGCACAAATTTTCATCTAACTTCAGATTCAGTTAGACGTTGACAGAAGTTGTTGCTGATTAAGTTTTGGTGTTAATCACCCTATAGGTGGCGCTGCTATATTGAATTTTTCACAATTTTCGCAATAGCTCTATCTTGAAAATTAATGCGCGGATTGTCATCAAACTTCAGATTCAGTTTATACGATGACATAAGTTGTTGCTGATAATGCTTTGGTGTAAATTGCCTGACAGGTGGCCCTGCTATGCTGCATTTTGCATGATTTACACGATTTTAGTGATAGTCCTATCTGAAGAACTAATGCACGGAAGTTTATATCTTTAGAATCCTCATGAGGAGGATGGATTGCCATTTAACTTTGGCACTGTACTAGCGAATTTTGAAGTACAGTAGATTCCCTCAAATCTGCACAGCTTGGAACCAGAGGTCGTGCGGATTTTAGAATGCAATCAAAATTATAAAGGATCCTTGCAATATATTAAAATAATTAAGTAAAGTAATAAACTAAAAGGATAAGAAGTAAGATAATTTTTAAAATGTTTAAATTAATAAAAGTAAAGATCAGGTAAATAATTAATAATGTATAATTCAATCTGCATAATAAAGATAACATACATTTTCCTTGAATTATTGAATGAAACTTGCCTCATAATGGTACCCTATTCATTCACATCAAAATCATAAAGTAAGGAAGTTTTATTTCAGGTTTAACCAGTCTTAATAACCAAAAAAAATCTCGATTAATACATGAAAAGATTGTGATTACCAAAGATATCAGCAATATTTTTTTTTTTTTTTCCAGAAATAAATTGTACTTCCTTCATGAAAAATCATGAGTACAGTCATATTTTAGAGAACAAATTACATATTAAAATACAAACAGTATGATATAGAACTAAAAAATTCTG
This sequence comes from Maratus speciosus, assembly GCA_963932465.1. Lineage (NCBI taxonomy): Eukaryota > Metazoa > Arthropoda > Arachnida > Araneae > Salticidae > Maratus > Maratus speciosus. The sequence goes on from OZ010791.1 coordinate 10,459,670, forward strand.
TAATTTTTTTCCTTACATCTGAACTGAAAGTTTCATTATTTACATCTGCGATGATGTGTGGATTTCAGGCGTTTGTAGATTGCTGGGAGTCTACTGTGCTAACCTGTATGAGATATAAGAAAGTTTTGGGGTTGGCACATCCTACTAGTTTAAATTCAGTCAATAATATAATTTAATATACAGATAATAATCTTATTTCTTGGTGTTTGAATGGCAATCTTGTTTCTAGTTAGAGCTATGAAAAATTGCTGTTGTTATTTGACTGTTTTTAAATTCAATTTTTCAGGTTGGGATCAGTCATTCAGTCAGCCCACCTTTGCAGGGCAGCAGCTTTTGTCTGATCCAGTGGCTACGATGGCTATGCAGTATGGCCAGACCATTGCTGGACAAGGAAAAGTCATCGTAGAAGAAAAGGTAAATGCTTACACACACTTTAAGTAGAATTGGATTTATCAAGAATTATGTATCATGTTTAATTAAATTACTGTACCACACAGCTTGGAACCATGAGTTTTGTGGATTTCTGAATGTAGTCTGTAATTTCTGATTCTTGTATGGATTTCTGGATGTTGTATTCTTTAATGTATTTAAGGTTACTGCTTTGTTTTCATTTTAAAACCCTATTAGATTAGTTATATCTTTATGAAATGACTATATGATATAAATATTTAATGCTAATGATTAATACATCTAAGTAAAATGTGAATGGTTGATTAAAATAACTCTTTATTATATGACCATTACTATTACCAATTTTAACTTGTTAAACATTTCTACAATAGGGCCATTCCACGAGAAACGGACAAAATGTCCTGCATGTGACGCTTACATAAATACCTATATTTATTAACTTATATGTCGTTAAAATATGATAGCAAAAAAAAAAAAAACTATATTTTCATATTAGCATAGTTGTTTTAATATGAGGATACGATAGCATTGTTAAAACAGCAGTACCATGTAGAGAAGCTGTTCCACATGCGATATGGAATGGCCCTTTAATAGGTTTAAAAATCGGCCCGTTTCAGGGCCCTTCCATGTAAAATCGACAAAATGTCCCGCACACGACACTTACATAAATACCTATATCTAGTGACTTATAAGTTGTTAAAACATAAAATTATGCATTAAAAATAACAAAAAACTCAAGATTTTCATGTTGGCATGGTTGTTTTAATTTGAGGATATAATAACATTGTTAAAACAGCAGAAATAGGTAGAAAAGCTGTCCCACACATGGCATGGAATGACCCAATAGTAGTTTAATTAAGAAGATTCATTGTATATGCTTAAGTTCTTGTTCAGTCACAAAAGTTTGTGTCATTAGAAACCTCACATATTTATCTCCATGAGCATCCTCAAAGTTAAGTGTTTCTCCTTCTTCTAAAAACTGCTTTTAATTTCTTCACCAGCGAGATGCAGAGTGGCTGGTGGTTCATTGTAGAGGACATTGCACAGGACAAAATTTCTACCACTACCCTGGCCTCATCGTACTCGATTTCTACAAAAAATTCAATTTTTTTTTTTTTTTTAACACACAATTAAGATTCTTCTAAAGAATACTGCATCCATATTTATGAAAAATTTTAAATTATTATATGTTCAGTATATTTTAGATTATTATATGTTGGGGAGATATTTTAGATTACTATATGTTTGCAATCCATAGAATACAGAATATCAGCATTAATGATCTCTTAGACTATTACATTCAACTATAGACTCATTAAAAGAAATAATGTAGTTCAAATTAAAAGAAGAAAGACGGTCAAAAACATTATAACTTGTGAAGCATTATGATCAAAAAATAGATTTTTGAAGATATTTCTCTGTAATTTATTAAAGTATATCTCTGAAGATTCCATTAAGAGAAGTTCATCATCGCTATTACTATTTTTACAAAAAAATTGCTAGTCTAACATTTCTTGAGCACAGTGTCCAGTTCCGGCCTGGCCCGAGTATGCAGTATGAAATGTAAGTCTGATCCCGACCTGGCCTGAATCGACTGAAAAAATTAAGCCGAGACTCTGAGAAATGTAATTGTCTGATGACGATCTTTATGCTGGACATGTTATATTTCTGTATTGATGTTATCAAGCTAACATAGGTTTGTGCAACACATTTATACTTGTTCTTGTCCCAGTTGTGTCCATTAACCACTTCACCAGCGACAGATAGGGGGGAAACAGTGCTTTTACCCCCGACTTATCTCAGGGCAAACAGTGAAGTGGTTAAGAAGTCTTCATATCTTATCAGTTTAGTTTGATTCTTTTAAGTTTGATATTATCGGGTTGGTCAGCCCGCTTAATTTCTTTATTGGCCTGGCCTGTTTATTTTTTTTTTACTGACCCTGCCCATTAAAAATTTTCCCTTTATTCGACCAGCCCATTTGAAAAAATGTGTCTTAATTTTGCCGGGCCGATTATGGGCCAGCCCCCTCTACTTCATTGGTACAAGATACCCAGCTAAGAATCAGCCAATCAAACACTTACATCTAGAAATTTTCCCTGTAGCAAAAAGTTCGAGACGGTTGTCGCAGATTTTCTTTTCTCGTTTGCAGATTATTTTTCTATCGAACCTTTATTTCGCTTTAGATTATGTTTAGCTCTTTATTACTTAATAAAAAAACTTAAGATTATTATTAGTAAAATTAATAAAATGCATAATAACAAAGGTAAGTGATCGTTTTATTAATTAATGCTTCAATTCTAAAATATTTTACCTGCAGATTATTTTCTTCCCCTGAAGTATCTGATGCAGACACTTGGCGAATTTTTTGCTACTGAGGAAATTTTATCAATTACATTATGAATGATATTCAGATTTCAATTTTTTGTGTATTGTAGAGTTGCAGATTTTTGAGAAATGACTATTTATCTTTTTAATGTTTTCAAATGATATGAGCATTTTCCATCATGATTCATTTGAAAATCAGTATATGTTTAGCATGCAAAGTGAATGGCTTTTGTACAGGTTAATGCAAAAATAGTGCAATCCATTTTAAATGTCCCAATCATCTTGCAGGTTGTAAAAAAAATTTTTAACATTGTCATTGAAATCATTAAACTTTCAATTTTTAAATGAATAAATTAGGGCCTAAATCAGTAAGAGAGAATTTTTTGTACTTTTGAAAAGAGATTTTTTAAATTCTTTATTAAATAAATCTTTTGAAAATCAGTGTAGGAATTTTTCAAAAAGATTATTATTTAAATGAAGAAATAAAACATAGTCATCTTTCCAAAAAATTGGAAAGAGCAGAAATACTCAATGCTACTTAAAAATAGGAGTTTAAAAATCTCCTGCCAAAATGAACATTTTGTAACATTTTAAAGTTCACCAAGCTACAATAAGCTTTTACTTCAAAAAATTAAAAATAACAATTTTTCCAGATTTCTGCTGCAACGCTAGCATAACTTCATGAGCGCAGTTGTATCTGAAATTGTGTTAAGTTAGATTCAGCAAGCAAATCCATTTCTGCTGAAATAAAGGCATATTTTAGTAGAACAAACATGAAAAGATGCAACCATTTTAACTTGAGCAAGCTGAACAGAAGACATCATGATATGGATCGGTATATCTTTTTGTTGCTTAAAAATGATTTTTTTTTATCAAATCAAACACACACACAAAAAAAAAAAAACACTTTTTATTAACACGAAAAAGTTTTTAAAACCTTTTCTCAAGGAGGCTGAAAGATTGCCCCCATATGTCTTTTTTTTTTAAATCAACATTCTGCATTTTCATTTATGTCAAAGTTCACAACTAAATGGCTTATGTATAAAAAAAAAATAAAACTTTTTACCTCCTCATTAATACTGAGCTAACTCTTCTGTCCATATGAATATTTTTTGTGGAAATTAAAAAAAAAATCTATTCAATTAGCATAAAGTACAAATGGTCACAGACCTTCAAAAAGCATTTAATGAAGTTCAGAAAGCACCACAAAAAATTGATAGAATCTTTAAGCCTTAAGGCTCCTGTCCCTGCCGGCAAAGGCACTCACGAGCTAATGCTAATCCTATGGTGAGGGTGTAGTGTGACCCTGGGTTATGCAAATTGGAGCGAAAATTTGAAAAGAAATATTCAAATCCAATTCATACACCCAGAATCACATTACAGCTGGATATACGGTGGCCGCCACATACGCGTTGTAACTAAAGTAATTTAAAACTGAAGGAGAATTCTTTATATAATTAATAATACATGTAATGAAACTCTACTCACCCCATTCGACAAATATCAAGAGAAACAATACTATATCACACTAAATGATCAGAATGGATTTCACATAAATATCATTTATTAAACATCATATTACCGTATCCGGATTTCTTAAAAATTATTGCAAATCATAATAGTCATTACATATCTTCAGAAGTCATTGCTGGCTGAAAAGGAAAAATATGTTATTGATTTTTATGAATTTTAATTTTCAGTTCTAATAAGTCTTAGGTATTTTAGTCATTTTCTTTTAAATGCGGAAAAATTATTGTCTTCACGCTTAATCTTTTGAAGTTTCTGTAATGTAGAATGTTTATTTAGAAGAACTTTTCGGAATCAGTAATTATATGAGTCATCAGATTAGGGATGTTCAACTTCAATATTCATCTTCATTTTCAAAAGAAAGTTTCAATTGAAGAATGTAATACTTGAGGGAAGAGCGATGCACATTTGCGAAATTACTGTTCTCACAAGCAATATTGATAATTCTTGAAAGGGGAGAAAGAAAGCATTCTTAAGTTTTTTTTTTTTTTTTTTTTCAAAGATGAAATTTAGATTGTAATATTACGGCAATAACATCAAGTGGGATGAACAATCTTTGTTGAAGTCGACGAGAAGAAGTAAAGAAGTAAACAGGACAATGCTGAAGTAAATTGATAAAAGAATGAGTAACGTAAGTTTGCTTCAAATTAATAATTTAAAAGATAACTTTTATGAAGAATTCTTTAATACGTTCATTTTTAGAAGAGGAAACGTCCGGGTATCTTGGCCCAACAGCGAAAGGGAAACTCCCCAAGCCAAAAATTTGATGCTGCCTGCTCTCGCAAAAATAACGAACTCAGATCACTATTTAAAATGAAAGCCGAAATCTGAATACGCTCTCGGCAAAGCGAGCCAATCAGAAAAAGAGAAAGGCGGCTTGTCGATAGCACCGCTGACGAAAAATGTTTTTGCGAGAGAATTAGAATTGTGGAATGGCAACAGTTGTTCGGGTGGGAGAAAAAAAGATGCTTACGGCTTCTGTGGCCTGATGACGTGAACTTGGAATTTCTGCTCTCGCATTCCAAGATAAGGTTCCAATATGCTCTTTTGAGGCAAAATGGCAAAGCGTGAATTCAAAGCCATTATAAATAAAGAAAAGTCTAGAAATTATTTTCTTGCTTTTCTGGTAAACTATGAAAGCAATTACGCTGAAATTTTACCAGAGGAATGAGAAAAAATATTAGAATTTAATAAATGTGATTTCAAAATAAAATAATTAAGAATAAAGATTCTAGATTTTTAATATTTGAAAACTTAGTAAATTTTGCTGTCAATTTGATAGATCGAATTTGAAGTTGTTTATTTTAATAAACAAAGTATAAAAATTTAAATTTATGTAAATTTTAAATGGGGAATGTTATGTACTGCTTTTATAACATAACAGAGGGATTTTTCTATCTCATTTGCGTTTCAACATTTTTAAATAATTTTTTTTTTGCATTGGATAGCCGAGATCCGCTTCTACATCGCACTTTTTTTACTTTTTCGAATTTGGTTGCAGTTTTTTTTTTTTTTTTTTGGAATGTCATTTCTATTTTCAGATCAGGTTTTGAAAGTGAAAGTAACTTTATAAAAAATATCAGCAACCAAAATTGAAAAAGTAAAAAAGGTGCGATGTAGAGACGGACCTCGGTTATCCAATGCAAAAAAAATTATTTAAAAATGTCGAAATGCAAATGAGATATTAGAAAAATCCCTCCCCTTAGGATTAGCATTAGTTCGTGAGTGTCTTCGCGAGCAGGGACTTACTTGAAATTTGCAACACTAAGGGATACAAAATATCGAGGCTCTCTTTTGTTAATAAAAACTTATAATGGTTTGAATTGGGTCATACTGCTTTTGCATCAACCTGCTATGCATGACCATTGGCCACTACATAAAAGTGTTGGATGCCAATTTTCTATTTAAATAAACAATATCTAGTGAATAAATACTGTGCAATTTAATACTAACAGTTAAATTAAAATAGAATTGCCTCTGTTTGAAATGTTTTCTCCTGCTTTTTATGAAAGTATTTTTCATCGAATGAAGTATTAAAAAAAAAAACAGACTATGAGGGTGTTGGTCATCTCAAAGACGAGATAACAGTTAGACAAGCACTATTTTAATAGCGACAGCAGTAAACACTACATTTACACACAAACAATTGAACTGTCATAATTTCTGGAAAATGTAAATATTACATCATCTCTAGATAATCTTGAACGCACATCGAAAGTCTACAAACCCGCGCAATCATAATTACTTAAATTCACTTTACTTCATGTTTGGCAAAATATCTCAGGATATTTTGCTGAAAGTGGCAACAGTGCCATCTATATGCTATAAAAATAATAGAAGGCAGTCATTTTGTTACAACCTCTCCCTCTGGTTCCGCGGATGTCCCAGTGAGGAACCAGTAACTTTCTTAGGTGGTCTGCCGTGTTTTCTAATGGCTGCAACAGGCACAATGTCAGAGTCGTTATACAGTTTCAAAGCTGAAGAATGACGTGTAGCAAGCGGTTCATTTGGGTTTTCCATGCTTTTATTACAAATGTGGTGGGTGATTTTTGAGTTAAAATAATGTATGGTCCATCACGTTTAGGCATGAACTTTAAAGTTTTATTGCTAGAAGCTTTACTTACTGGATGTAAGTCAACCCATACCTTGTCTTCTGGAACAAAACAATGTCCTGGTTTTCTTTTATGGTCAGCGTACTTCTTTCTTTGATCTTACTTAGCTTCAACTTTGTCCTTAATTTCTTTGGTGAAGTTTGCAAATTTCTTCAGGTAAAGGGCCAAAAAGATCAATTGTAGAACTTCAAATCATTGTGAATACACTGGTGTTTGTAACAAACCAGACGGCTTTTTATTAGAAGGTTTATACCTATTACATTCAGCACAATTTTTGACATAATCTGCAATGTATGAACGTATTCCAGTCCAATAATATCTTTTGGATATTCTATTTAATGTACCTTGAGCACCGTAGTGACCAGCCGTAGGGGGGTCATGGTGTTCTTTAAAAATTTTCTTCTTTTCATGTGAGGGGATTACTAGTTGTGCTTCTTCTGCTGCCGATCTTGGGGAATACCTGTATAAAACTCCTTGGTTCATAATATAACTGTGTTCAGTCCAGTTAGTGTAGTCTAAAGTTTTTTCTTCATCTTTGAAAATTTTAATAATTTTCTTTAATTCTTCATCTTTCATTTGTTCAGCACGTAGATCACTAGCCATTTTAGCAGGGATATCAATCATTCTAGTGCAAATATCACAACCTTTTTACCAATATAACTTACCATGTAAAACTCATTTTAAATATATCAAGTACCATAGATAATTTGATGTGAAAAAATTTTCATTCACAGATAAATATAAGTGTAACAAAATATAAAAATAAAGTACTTACTTACTTCTTTATAATAAACAACATGGAAAAAACTATGGAACGTTATTGAAATCACTTTTTTTTCTAATCTATACTGTGCACAGTTAAAACAAATAATCATAAAATTCACTTACTCAAATAATATTTCATTAAAAAAAAATATTACCAAAAGAAATTATATAAATATCTCCTTTTCAGAAAATTAATATTTCATAATATTCTTAACGAAGAACAAAACAAAAAAAACATACTTTCATAAAACAGCATTTAAAGAAATAAATAACTTTTAGTAGCTGGCCAGCAATAAAAAGAAATTCAAACTTTTTACCGGTAAGCAAACAAATAAAATAACATTTATCTTTAGCGAATCACTTTTCAATGATTCATATGGCATGGTATTTGGCAGGAGTTTATTTTTTCCCCAAGTGCCAAATGTAGACAATTTTTATTTCATTATGGTAATTTGAGGTTTTCGTATCAGGAGCTTTATTTTGAGGTAACCCTAAATGAAAGTCGCATGATCTTTGTTTCGACCACTAATTTAATCTGTTTTGAATATTTTTTTTAAATAAAACTAAAGGAATCATACATGATCATCATCTCAACAATTAATTTTAATCTACTTTTTCCCGACCATATAAAGAAATTTCAATGTATTAGGCTCGAAGATTAAAACGAGAGTTATTTGCGAATTTAAAACCAGAGTTTTGACATATTTAAAACCGGAGTTATTGACAAATTTAAAATCTGAGTTATTGACGAATTTGTGCATTTTTAAGATTGTGAATTTTAGCCCCTTACTCCATAGCTGAAATTGCTGGAGCACGTTGTCAGTTGCTTCTGATATTTTGTTTGGTTAAAAAATAACACATAATGTTAGTTTGTTTGCTGGAAAATGTAAAAATGAATGTTTGATAAAAAACATTTAAAAGGTCGATAACTACTACAAACTTAAAGAAATAATTGTGATGTGAAGACATATGTTTGTCTGCTTGAATCCTCACAAAGCATTTGGGTTCATTCAAATGGTCAAATCTTCTTATCTTGTTTATTAATGTCAAAAACTCAATTCTTATTTTTATACCCAGTGTATAATGTGCACTTGTAAATTTTTATCAATTTTCTTGTATCAAAGGTGTGTGTTATATGCCAAAATATACAGTGTTTATGGATCTCCCGTGTTGTCTATATTTAGTGTTTTTTTCTAAATGGGGTGGATTTTTTTTATTTCTTGCTCTAGTAGCATGCATTAAAAGTGTTTTCGTGGTTACTCCATAGCTATTTATTGTTATCTTATTAGTACCCTATTACATAAAATAAAGAAATCTAACTATAAAAATCTGTCTTAAAATTTTACAGTATGTTATAAACTGTTAAACAACCTCTAGTGAATTAAAAATTTGCTACTTCTTAGTTATCCCGTCGACTAATTTCGCCAAATTATATAAATCACCAAAATATACACATTGACATAATTTTTATTTTAAATAACGAAAGAACAAATAAATTAGTAAAACATTAATAAAAATACAAATAAAACGTCGAATTAATGGTGTTGCGAAATATGCAACATTCCTTTCCCTCCCCTAAACAATTATTCTGATTGCGCAATTGAGAAACCTGTTGATATATGTAAATTTACCCTCTTCTGTCTTGCCACTGTCCGGGAATTTCCCTCTACATTATACTTTTACATAACAATATATCTATCTCCTCTATATTCACTTTTATTAAATAATACATTTTCTTTCAGATATAATATCTAATTTAAATATCACTCTACTTACCTTAAATTAACTTCGGTCATCATCCCTTTAATTTATCCACTCTGTTTACATTTATCGTACTTTCTGGTTTCCATCTGTTCCTCCCACGCTTTCAACGGCACGTAACTTTTTCATTTGACGTATGGTTTCACGGTCGCCACTAGATGGCGTCTCTCGTTTGAGCCTACGGCACATCGGATGTACGACACTTCGTCGCGATGTCGTCATTGTGGATTCATCGTTAGCTGCCCGTTGAATTGCATGATGAGTTATTATTCATTCTCCCGGTTTGTATAAATATGAATGTTTCCTTTGCTTACTTACCTCCTCGTCCTCGACCTTGTCTTCTTCTCCGATTCTCAGTCACTAACAGCTGGTCATCCCTTGATTGTTGAAATGGCGTTTCACTTGAAACTGAAAGTTCTGCACATCGTTATAAGCTGATATCGTAATGAGTTGTGTTTTCGTGCAATGTTTATCGCTATATTCTTCATGGAAAGTGTCATCAGTTATAAAGAAGTTTCTCATCAATTTAATCTTATTTATGGAAGCATTAGACTCAGCATGATTTAAGCAGTATATGGGATTTTACATATTGGCAGTCACTCTTTGATGCAGTTCATTTCCTGAATGTCATGGGGTCTGTTAAATCACTTTTTAATCTTGTTACTGTTAATTATATTTATGAATTACTGAATGCATATAAAGTTAACTTATATATTGTTTATATCTTTTGCTCAATAAACGTTAGATTGTTTTTACATTTATCTTGTAATTATTTCGCCACCATATCTTTTATTCTCCCTTAACTATTTAATATACACAGGTTTGGGGGTTATCAGCTTAAGTTTCCATTGGGCATTTTCAACTCACTCTGCTAAAACTAATACCTATTTAAATCTAATCCCGTCACCTTTTTCATTACATGCCAGCGCAACACCCACGCACGGCAGAACTGAATTAGAAATAGAAGAAGAAGGTGCTTTTTAGGAGCGCCTCTGTTGTCCAGATGGGACATTAGAAATTAAATTTTAAGACTAAGAATTACTAGAACTCAAATTTTAAGACTAAGAATTAGTGAATCATTTAATGTAAATAGTAATTTTAATGTATCATATTTTAATTTGTGTGTCATTTATATAATCAAGAATATCATTTATTTATGCAAGAAGGATACTTGTGGATTTAATCTGAGTGTTAGTCCTGATTACCACTAGAACAGAACCAGAAAACAGACGACCGCTCCCCAGAAATTTGGATTTAGAATACCAGTATTATAGGTAGGAGCATTTTATTGATTGAATAAGTTAGAAATAACAATTTGTGGCATCCCTCGCCGTGATGCGGTCTGTCTCTCAGAATTGATGATTAATTCGAATCAATATAAGTTTATTTATCAAGACATTCTGCTTAAAGTATTAGAGTTAGAATATTTGACATAAATTAAAGAACTGTATTTGTTGTCAAGAATCATGACTGAAAGTTTAGTGATTGCGAAGAAAGAGAGGGCAGTCCTTCGCGAGAGTATTGATGAATTTATAAATAAAATTGAAGCGATTTTGAAGGATTCTGATCCTAATCTCCTAGATTTGGAGGAAACTTTAGAGCAATTAAATATGGCAGAGATAGAACTGAAGCGAGCAGATACAGATATTAAAAAATTAATTCAAGAAGTTCAATTAGACAATGAATTACAAAATGCTCAGGAATATCGTGAAAAAATTAACTCTTGGCGTTTAAAAGCCAATCGAAAGGTAAAAGAGTTAAATAAAAAGGAAACGCGTAGCGATTCAATTTCTAAACAAGACTCCTTTTTAAAGGAAAGCATAAATATTAAATTACCGAAATTAAATGTTGCGAAGTTTTCTGGAGACGTATCAGAATGGCTGACATTTTGGTCGGCATACGAAACAGCCATTCATAACAATGATACGTTAGAGCCAGTTGATAAATTCAACTATTTAAGATCCTTTTTGACTTCCAACCCGTTAAAAACTATTGACGGATTTTCCGTAACATCAGATAACTATTTAAAAGCGATAGAGATTCTGAAGGGGCAATATGGAAATATGGATTTGCTTATATCTGTACACACGAATAAACTTCTAAATATTTCTCCTCTAAGACATTCAAATGATACCAGATCCTTTAGAAGAATTTACGATGAAATTCAAACAAATATTAGAAGTTTAGAGTCCCTTAATGTTTCATTGGAATCTTATGAAAGTTTGTTAAAACCGATATTATTTAAACTATTACCCAGAGATCTTGTGTTAGAATTTAATAAAACCCATGACGATGTTTTTAAAGTACAAGATATCATTTAATTTTTAAATAAACAATTAACATACCGAGAAAAAATGTTTGCGTCAATATCAAATGAAATGAATGATCGACCTACGCAAAGTAATTATATTACGCAACCACTTAAGAGAAATACTTTCCCCCCCCCCCCCTCGCATCAATAAATTTGATTATCAGAATAGAAAATTACCAACAACGAGTGATTTATTAGTTCAGACCGAAAATGAGACTACTTGTGGATTTTGTTTTGGTAGGCACCAGACAAATAAATGTTTTAGCACTCGTAATTTACCGTTTGAGAAAAGACTTAATTTATTGCGGAAAAGAGGTATGTGCGGTCTTTGTTTAAAATTCGGTCACATACGGAAAAATTGTTTATCTAAGGAATTCTGTACTAATTGCCACGAAAAGCATTCAGAAATACTTTGTAATAAATCAATAAATTTAAAACGGAAACCTCTAAATACAGAGAATAATGATGTTGATGTTACGAAACAGATGCTCTCAAATCATAATATCATTTCCAATGTTTATTTGCAGACATTGATAGTTGCAGTCCCTAATAATAATCAATCAACTGAATTTATTAGAGTAATTATAGATAGTGGGAGCCATCATAGTTATATAACTCGTTATGCTGCCAATAAATTAAAATTAAGAAAGATAAAAACGGAGATAATTAATCACGGACTTTTCGGAGGCACGGAAAGAAAAAGTAAACATAATCGTTACAAATTTACGATTGGTAGTTTAGATAAAAATTTTCAATGCAAGATACAAGCTTTGGATGAAGAAAAAATCTGTACAGGAGTGAATTTATGTCGCGATAATAAATTGTTGAGAATCTTAGAAAAGGAAGGGGTGTTTTTGTCAGATGTAAGAAACAATAGATTGTGTTTGTATCAAAATAACCCCGAAGAAATACACATTTTACTCGGCGCTGATACAGCCGCGAAACTATTTACCGATAATATAAGATATTTCGCTGATCTGGGTTTAGCAGCTTTTGAAACGAAGTTAGGATGGACAATTATGGGGAAAATAGAGGGTAATCAAATTGGTTTCGAAAGTTCATTATCAGTTCTATCACTGTCTTTGCTCACATCAAATGCTAATTTGCCTAATTTATGGCGATTAGATGCCTTGGGTATAAGTAATGAAGATGACAAAACAAAAGAAGATTTGAGCGAAGAAACAAGAAAGCATTTTTTAGAAAATGTCAAATGCGATGAAAGTGGTCGTTACGAAGTCGCCTTACCTTACTAGCAGAGTATCACCCATCAAAGAATTCACGATTCCGAGGTTAGAATTACTCGCATGCCTTATTGGGGCTAGGCTCGCGAAATCTGTAACGGATGACTTAAAATTAAAACCAGAAAAGACTACATTTTGAAGCGATTCATCAACAGCTTTAGGGTGGATAAGAAGAGAACAAACTTGGGGTACTTTGTACATAACAGAGTTTTAGAAATAAGAAATCTTACCAAAATAGAAGATTGGAGACATATCCCTGGACACTTGAATCCGGCTGACCTCCCATCCAGAGGGTGTTCTTTTGAACAATTGAAAAAATCAAGATGGTGGGAGGGTCCTGATTGGTTATATTTATCAGAAGACCAGTGGCCACAACCAGAAGAATATCCTGATGGAAAAGTCATAAATCAAGAGAGAAAGAAGACAATTCTTACTCTTTTAGATAAAGAAGAAACTGATTTTAATCGCTATTACCGATATTTTTCCTGTTATCGAAAAAATGTCAGAATGATTGCTTGGATATATCGATTCTTCAACAACTCGAAAATGAAAGAAAAAGTTTCAGTTCCTGATATTTCTGTAGATGAGTTTGAAAAGGCTGAAACCATATTGCTACGCTTAATACAAAGAGAATCCTTTTCGGGCAGAACCGACCCAAAATTGAAATCTTTAAGACCACTGGAAGATAAACACGGTCTCCTAAGTGCCAAAACCAGCATAATTCTTAGAAACGATAAAGAAAATTTTCGTTATCCTATAATCCTTCCCTCTAAACATCCAGTTGTTTTAAGATTAATTTATGAAAAACATATAGAAAGACATCATGCTGGAGTTAGCAATCTAATGGCTCAACTTAGAGAAAATTTTTGGATATTAAAATCAAGAAAATGTATCAGAAATGTCCTTAGAAAATGTGTCAAAAATGCCAAAGGTTCCAGACACCTAGAATGGAGATCGAACAAGGAACCCCACCTGAAGACAGAATCCGAGAAGCAGCTGTATTTGAAGTGGTGGGCGTAGATCTAGCCGGTCCTCTTTATCTTGCCGATGGTTCAAAGGTATGGATAGCTTTATATACCTGTGCTGTCTATAGAGCGGTACACCTAGAAGTAGTTACCTCATTGTCTTCCAAATGTTTCATGCAGTCTTTAAGAAGGTTTATTGCACGAAGAGGCAGACCTTACATAATTTACTCGGACAATGGGAAAAATTTTGTCGGCACTAGCAGAGCACTTTCCAGTGTAGATTGGGAAGCCATAAAAGCCTTAGCCTCTATA